>CM053033.1:185069742-185669742 GCA_028564925.1 Lithobates sylvaticus | reverse complement strand
GTCCACATTGACCAGCTTCGGGTGGCTTCTAAACATGGAAAAAAGCCAGCTCGTGCCAACACAACCGCTAGTTTATCTGGGTGCCCAGTTCGACACTCTGCAAAGTACGATTTCGCTGCCAATGGAGAAAATCCCGACCATACGGGAAAGGGTCTCTCGAGCTCTTCACACCCGGTATCTAAAGGCCTCGCAGTGTCTCAAGATTGTAGGGACGATGGTCTCTACGACTCCTATGGTCAAATGGGCCTTGTGGAGACTACGCCCGTTCCAGTCAGGGTTTCTGAGACAGTGGAAGACGGGAAACAAAAACCAGGACATACGGATAACGTCAACAATGAGAAACATCCTCTTTTGGTGGCTCCAACACAGGAATCTCCTGACGTGTCACTCAATAGCTCCCATTTCTTGGGTAACGGTCACGACCGATGCCAGTGGGACCGGTTGGGGGGCCCTCTGCGGATCGGACCTTGCACAGGGCAAATGGGACACAAGTCTTCCTGTTCCAGGGTCGAATATTTTGGAACTTCGAGCAGCTTGGTGCGCTCTCCAACACTTCTCCCATATTTTGAAGGGGAAATCGGTGTTGTTACGAATGGACAACACCACAGCTGTCTCTTACGTGAAGAGGCAAGGGGGCACCCGGAGCTCTACTCTCCTCCGGGAAGTGGAACCCATTCTATCATGGGCACAGAAGAACCTGGTGAATATCTCTGCAGTTTTTCTCCCAGGGGTTCAGAACACACAAGCGGACTTCCTGTCACGCACCCAGTTGGACAACAACGAGTGGTCCCTCCACATTCAGTCCTTCAAGTGGATCATGTTGCTGGGTGTCAATCCCAAGGTGGACCTTTTTGCCTCCCCCTGCAACTTCAAAATAGAGAAGTTCTACACACGGAATCGCTGCAGCCAGGCCTTAGGGACGGATGCCCTAACAGACCAATGGAAATTCAAGAGGGCCTATGCCTTCCCTCCACTTCCACTAATTCTCAGGTTCCTTCAGAGGCTCCAGTCGGAGGCAGTAGAGGTAGTGACGATAGCTCCTTACTGGCCCAACAGGCCTTGGTTCCCTCTACTAGTACAGCTAAGTGTACGGAAGCCGATGCCTCTCCCTCTCAGGCCGGACCTTCTCTCTCAAGGGGCGGTACTGCACCCTTGTCCGGCAGTACTGAGACTGATGGTCTGGTTCTTGAGAGGAAGAGGCTAGAGTCCATCGGATGTGCTTCTAGTGTAATTTCTACCTTATTAAGCTCCAGGAGATCAAGTACGAACAAGATTTATGGTAGAATCTGGTCCAAGTTCGTAAACTTTTGCTCATCTACGGATAGATCCTTTGAACATCCAAGAGTCCAGGATATCCTCGGGTTCTTACAAACTGGCCTTGACCTTCCCTTGTCCATAGGCTCTCTCAGGGTCCAAGTTTCAGCCTTATCAGCCTTCTCTGGTACCTCTTGGGCAGTCCATCCATTGGTTCGTCAATTCTTTCGGGGGGCCTCGAGACTCAAGCCCCAAAGGAAGTCTAGATTCCCCAAATGGGATCTTCCCCTTGTCCTCGACTCTATTTCTGGACTAAGTACGACGGGGCCATCCCCGCTTTCCATCAAAGACTTTTCAGAAAAAGTCGCCTTCCTAGTGGCAGTCACCTCAGCCAAGAGGGTATCGGAGATTGGGTCACTGGGCTTCGAAGAACCCTTCTTGACTTTCTTTCCGGACCGAGTGGTCCTCATTCCTATGTTGGGCTCCAACCCTAAGGTAACTTCAGTGTTCCATCAGAACCAAGAGATTGTTCTACCTACCTTCAGATCTCCAGGATCTGATGATATTCATCCCTTGGATGTTGGGGAAGCTCTGAGAGAATACCTTCGCATTACTTCCGCCTTTAGGCGTTCGGATCATCTCTTTATACTGCACTCAGGCAGCAACAAAGGGAACAAAGCTTCAACCAGGACTCTGGCATCTTGGATCGTAAGAACCATACAACAGGCTTATAGGGCTAAGGGCTTGGCTCCTCCTGAGGCGGTGACGGCACATTCAACTAGAGGACTGGCTACTTCATGGGCAGCAGCCCGGCACGTGGCTCCTGATACCATCTGCAAGGCAGCTTCTTGGGCTTCTATTAATACATTTATGTCGCATTATTGCGTTGAACCTGCTTCTTTATCCTCTGTAAACTTTGGTTTGAAAATTCTATCGGCTGATAGACCAAATTAAATATTTTCTGTTTAAAGCATACCCACCCGTGTGGTCGGCTAGTTATTTCCCACACGTAGGCTGCCATGGAGTCTGTCAGGAAAAAGGAAAATTTATTGACAAATACTTACCGTAATTTTCCTTTCCTGATGGACTCCATGAAAGACGGAGTTCCCACCCATGAGTCATATGAGTAGGCTAGTTACGGAACACAGTATGGCGTGGTGAGTGTTCATTTATGGGAATGGGGTCCTAAAGCATTGGAGAGGAGGCGGGGTTAACCCACACGTAGGCTGCCATGGAGTCCATCAGGAAAGGAAAATTACGGTAAGTATTTGTCAATAAATTTTCCTTTTTTGTGGTGTCATTTTCGGTATGTACATGCTATGTGTTAGAAATATTGTATAAATGGACAACTTTGTCCATTTATGACGTCCTTGATTTTGTGCAGGGATATCTGAATGATGCCTGCAGCTACAGGCATCATTCAGATATCAGCTTTTTCAGCCGGCGATTCCCTACACCATAAGAGTGATCACAACGGCTGTTCCACTGCTTGATTGTTCTTACGGGAGGCGAAAGGGGATGCCCCCCCTCCCGCCGCCCTCCGGTCCTTCTACCGACTCAACGCTACAATCGAAGCCAGGTTCGTTTTTTATTTCAGGCTTTCCAGCCTAGAGGTGAGATGTGGGGTCTTATTGACCCCATATCTCACTGCAAAGAGGACCTGTCATGCCATATTCCTATTACAAGGGATGCTTACATTCCTTTTATTAGGAATAAAAGAGATCAAAAAAAATTTGGGGGGAAAAAAGTGTCAAACTAAAATAAATAAAGCAAAATAAACAATAAAAAAAAACATTTTTTAAAGCGCCCCTGTCCCCGTGTGCTCGCATGCAGAAGCGAACGCATACCTAAGTCCCACCCACATATGAAAATGGTGTTCAAACCACACATGTGAGGTATCGCTACGAACGTTAGAGCGAGAGCAATCATTTTGGCCCTAGACCCTCTCTGTAACTCAAAACATGTAACCAGTAAAAAAAAGTGTCGCCTATGGGGATTTTTAAGTAGCGAAGTTTGGCGCCATTCCACGAGCGTGTGCAATTTTGAAGGGTGACATGTTAGGTATCTATTTACTCGGCGTAACTTCATCTTTCACATTATGCAAAAACATTGGCTAACTTTACTGTTTTGTTTTTTGTAAAGCAAAAAATTTGCTGCGCAAGTACCGTGCGAGATAAAAAGTTGCAACGACCGCCATTGTATTCTCTAGGGTCTTTGCAAAAAAAAACATATATAATGTTTTGGGGTTCTAAGTAATTTTCTAGCAAATAAATTATGATTTTTACATGTAGGAGAGAAATGTCAGAATTGGCCTGAAGGTGCTCCCTGCATGTTGGGCCTCTGTATGTGTAAAAGTCTCACACATGTGGTATCACCATACTCGGGAGTAATAGCAGAATGTGTTTTGGGGTGTAATTTGTGGTATGCATATGCTGTGTGTGAGAAATAACCTGCTAATATGACAATTTTGTGGAAAAAGAAAAAATCTTGATTTTGCAAAGAATTTTGGCAAAAAATTACAACTTCAAAAAACTCACCATGCCTCTTTCTAAATACCTTGGAATGTCTTCTTTCCACAAAGGGGTCATTTGGGGGGTATTTGTACTTTTCTGGCATGTTAGGCCCCTTTCACACATGTGGACCGTATGTCCGTTTTTCATCCATCCGTGTTTGGATGAAAAACGGACATACATGCACCCCTATGGGATAGCGGGTGTCAGCGGATGAGCATCCGCTGACACCCGCTATCGTCCGCCTTCGCTATTGTCCGATTCTGCAGATGAAGGAAAACCCTATTTTTCCATCCGTCTGCAGAGCGGATCGCATGAACACGGACAGATGGTCCGTGTTCATCCGATCCCCCATAGAGGAGAGCGGAGAACTGAACAGTGTGCAGGGACCGCCCTGTCATCAGCCGGCTCAGCGGGGATCAGCTGAGCGATCCCCGCTGAGCAGCGGATCTTCACGGGGCGGATCAATACGGATCCGTCCCGTGTGAAAGGGGCCTTAGGGTCTCAAGAAATGAGATAGGCCCTCAGTATTTCAGGTGTGATCAATTTTCAGATATTGGCACCATAGTTTGTGGACTCTATGACTTTCACAAAGACCAAATAATATACCCCAATTTGTACTTATTTTTACCAAAGATATGTAGCAGTATAAATTTTGGCCAAAATTTATCAAGAAAAATTACTAATTTGCTAAATTTTATAACAGAAACAAAAAAATTTAATTTTTTTACCAAATTTTCAGTCTTTTTTCTTTTATAGCGCAAAAAATAAAAAACCCAACAGTGATTAAATACCACCAAAAGAAAGCTCTATCTATGTGAAAAAAGGACAAAAATTTCATATGGGTACAGTGTTGTATGACTGAGTAATTGTCATTCAAAATGTGAGCGCACTGAAAGCTGAAAATTGGTCTGGTTATTAAGGGAGTTTAAGTGCCCAGTGGTCAAGTAGTTAAAGAGAAAACAGTGTAATGCTGACCATATACTACACAATCTGATTGTACAATCTTCTTATATTTACCAACAACTATGTCATGTAATTGGTAAGCTGCAAACGATTACAAGTTAATTGGCTTTTATAGGTTTGTCCTTATATTCCATAGCATGCGGAAGAGAGACCCTGAACATGCAATGTCAGCCATTGAGGCCACTCGCGCATACGTATGTCACATTAGGGCGAGCAGCTGTGCCCCTGTAGCTGCTGTGTCCTCAGATTGGTAAGCTGCAAACTTTTATGATTTTTTTCTGATGGGTTAGGTAAACTGTGAAGCTGAAGTTTTAGGAATGCATATTTTTACACATCGGTCCAGTCTGATTGAATGTCAGTGTTTCATACTTGCGGGATCCCAGTGGGAGCTGGAAATCCAGCGATCTCCACTTGCTTCTGGGTCCCGTGCCGAGTGGCTGCCCTGCTGCCCTAGAGAACACAGGAGGTTGCTCGATCAGCATGGGCACCATTCAGAGATCACTTTGCATTTTTCTCAATGAATGCAAAATGTTATCTGATTGGACGAGGTGGGGGATCTGAGGTCTGAATATTTAGGGCTAGGGGAGACTTTTGAGAAGAAAAGTTGTCAATTTCAGTTCCACTTTTCCATGTGTACACATTTCTAACAGAAATCGCCAAATATCAGTTATCCTATTTCTTGCAATAGCCAGACTAATAGCCAATATCTCATAACCATTTTAAAACTAAAGTTTAATCTGTTTAAATGGTCCTTCCCTGGTTCCTCCTCTCCCCACTCATCAGCATGCTAATAACATTCTTAAATAGGACCTGTCTTTTTATATTACAATGGAAATAGTAGAGCAAACACCGCGCTAAACCCTAAATAATGTAATGAATGCTATGTGAAACGAAAATAGAAAAAATGAAAAAAGCTGCATCTAAAAAATGTGAGATATACACACTGAACAAGATAATAATTTACAAAAAGCCGCGCTATTAAGGATATTGATTATATGTCATAAGTGAATGCCATAAATAAACTCAAGTGACTGTAAAATCAAAAAATCAATCTATTGACGTCTTCGTTCCCCAGAAGACGTCAATAGACGAAACGGACGTAGGGAGGCTGACGCACTGACGTCATCGCGTTCTGCGTTGTGAGCGGGTGTTTTGCAAGCCGGCCGGCGTTTTTTAATCCTATCCTCTGCCAATGCACAATTTATTTGTGTAAGTAGAATTTTTACTTTTCATTTTAATAAATCGTTGGGTTTTACACTATGGGAGCATCCCCTGTCTTTGTATAATTCCATGCTGATGCCGATTGGCCCTGGGTTTACATCTTTGGAGGAGTCCCATACACAGACCAGTCCCTAAAGGAATTACTGCCCAAATTCGTACCTTTGGTCATCCATACCTGGGGAGATCCGGATCCAGTGCTGAGGTCCTACGGTCTACGGTACATTCCGGTACCATCTTCCTACAGGCTTGGTTTAAGCTTGCCTCTGGTAAGCATAATTGTAGAGTGGTGGTGGATCACATTCTTTGGTGGATTTCTCATCGCACTAGTTTTGGACATCACACTGCTATATGGTTTTCACCACTTTGGACATTTACTGTTACATGTCATTATATATATTTTTTCCATCACTTGGATTCTCACTTAGTACTCTAATAAGGATGTTTAATTACTTTTTATTTCGTTTTTTAAAGACTTTGTTTATACTGGTCATAACTGGCACACTTTTTTCACGTACGGTGTATGTTTTATGTATATATATATTGTTTTCATATTGATTTTTTGATTTTACAGTCACTTGAGATTTTACAGTCACTTGAGTTTATTTATGGCATTCACTTATGACATATAATCAATATCCTTAATAGCGCGGCTTTTTTTTATATTACATACCTTTTTTTAAACCCTGTGACATCATCGCTGAGTCTTTGTGCTTCTCTATGCAATATAGGCAGATAATGGCTGGTTGGAGGGGCTGGCAGTTCTGTACATAAATTCCTACAATCATCACAACACGCGTCCTCAGTGCACTCTGTCTAATGCAAGCAGTGGGCTGGCTCTTGGGAGAAGTTATGCAAATATAAAAAAAGCTTGATTGTTGGCTGTCAGTCTGGAGGAGTAGGCATTCCTAGGAAGACTTGTATTTGCATGCATATAAGCAGGTCGAGTTTTACGTTGCCCCAGCTGGGAGAGTTAAGTGTTAATATGTTTTCTGATTCTTTCCTGCCGGGCTTTCTTGGGCCTGACCCACTTGGTCCTGTACTATATATAAATGGACAAGGGTCTGACTGGAGGGTGTATAATGAGTCAGTAGGTGCACATGTTACTTGTCATGTCGCTGTTACCGGGTTCCGCATGGCCTGACGATTCCGGAGCATCTATGGATCAAGAACCTTTACAGAGTTTAGGGACCACTGAGAGCTACAAAATGTCTGAAGACTTCAATGCTGGATATCCGCCATAATGGACTTTATCCTGTGCAGGTATGCTGGGGAAGCCACAAGCCTGAATTAGGGATGTTAGGGAAAGACTGTGCACTTTGTTTTGGAACTGTTATGCTGAGAGTTTCCAGTAAAGCTTTTGAAACTTTGTCCTTGCCTGGTGTGAAGTTACTCAAGGGGGTGTAATGCAATTAACAGGCACAATAGTTCACTGCGTGAGTCCACTACGCACATTGGGGTATGAAGACAACAGTGTTAATACTGTGTGAAGACACAAGTGTGTACCAAGGGTAACAAAGATTTCTGTGGCAGCCTGTTGTAGGTGAGTACATGTGACGTGGCAGGTGGGATAGTCTCTTGCAGGAGGAGATGATGTTGGCACTCTCTCAAGGATAGGTCCATCTCCTATAGCAATGGGAGCAGATCTGCACAGCAGAGGTCCCCAGTCTGTACTCAGGTACGGAAGAGTTAAGTGAAGCGAAGTGCACGCATGGAGTCACGGCTCGACCCCATTTCGTTACTGGTAGTGAGGTAGCAGGGATACACTGGACAGGTGGAGAGGGTATTGGATTTGCATGTCCCTCCTAAATGCAACAAGTGACAGTAGTGGTGTAGATCAATGTCAAGAAAGTCAACTAGACTTCAGTCATCTGTTCAATCAAAGTTACCCCATGGGAGAGGCAGTGAACCTTTCCAAGGTGCCTAGAGTAGCTCAGAAGAACACACCCTGGGGTAGGTAGGCCTTATATGTGACCCACACTTTGCATCCCACGAGGAGGGGAAATTAGAGGAGGTATCACCTGCCTGCCACCCTATCCTACATGCAGACCACCCTAGGTGATACCTAAGTCATGCTAAGCAATCATGAATAAAAGAACCATATCTCACAACTTTTTGAGATGGGAACGAGGAACACCTATTAGCAAAAGTATGAAGGCATAGGACACACACCCTGCCATGCCCACTTAAAGGAAAATTATACAAAAAAAATGATTAGGTAAGCCCACAAGTGCTTTTTTTTTTTACCACTACTGTTCCTTTATACTGGCTTTTGTTATAGCACTGGGAAACAATTTTTGAAAGATAAAAAAAAACTATATAGATCAAACCAAAATGAGGGACTTTGTTCCAAATCAGGGACAGGTCCTCAAAATCAGAAACAGTTGGGAGCTATGAAAGAACTGAAATCCAAAGAATGAATAGGTGGGTGGGTGGGGGAGAGTAAAGCTGGCAAGGGAAGGTTTAGATCAGTGTTTCTCAACCATGGCTAACTGACAGGCCAAGGCCTCCTCTCTCTCAAACCATCTGCAGCTCTCTTAGCCTCCAAGAATGCCTCCCAGCTCCCATAATGCACCCTAACCTTCCATAGTGGCCAACAGTGCCCTCAGCCCCCTTGAGACCCCTTCATCCTCCACAGTGCCACCCAGCCTCCCACAGTGCCCCTTAGCCTGCAGCAGAGACTCCGGCCCTTTATAGTGCCTTCAACCTCTAAGCCCCCACGGTCGGAAATTCCGACCACAAAATCCGTCGGATTTTGTCCGACACTGGTATTGCATACACACGGTCGGACAAAGTTGTCGTAAAATCCGATCATTATGAACGTGGTGACGTCCGTTGCGTACGATGGAACTAGAGGCTAGTAGCCAATAGCTTTGGTCTCATAATTTGATCTGAGCATGCGTGGCACTTTGTCCGTCGGAATTCTCTACACACGATCGGAAAAAGTCAGATCGGATTTTATTGTCGGAAAATTTGAGAGCAGGATCTCAAATTTTTTCCGTCGGAAATTCCGATGGAAAAAGTCTGATGGAGCCCAAACACGGGCGGATTTTCCGACAACATGGTCCGATCGGACATTTTCCGTCGAATTTCCGACCGTGTGTACGGGGCTAACAGTGTCCCAAGGGACCCCCAGTATCACAGAATGCTCCCCAGCTCCCTCCAGAAACCTCATCCTCTACAGGGCTAAATTATCTGCAGAGTCCCCTAACCCACTCCACAACCCCTATCCTCCCCACAGTGACACCCAACCTCATCCAAAGCCTTCCAGCATTTAAATACATATTTAAAATTTCCATAATTGAATTGTGTTAGTATAAACTTTATTCTTTTCTGCTGAGACATAGAAGGATTTGGGAGAATTTCTGGGGCCCTGGTCTCAAAAAGGCTGAGAATCACTGGTCTAGATGATGTTGGATGTCCTCCAGTCAGTAAGTGAAACTGTCTCCATCTGACTTGCTGCAACTTCTAATGTATACTGTGAGAAGCTCACAGTGTTCAGTGAAATCAGAGTAAGCTATTTTAGTACAGGAGAGGAAACGGTACAAGACTGAAGGGAAGTGCAGAGTTAAGCTTTAAATAATTTTCATTTTGATGCGGGGCTGGTGCATCTCAATCAATCACATGTAATACAACCTCAGAGAACCATGACCCGTTACAGTCTCCGTTATATCCTGCACTGAATCAATGTGGGCACCTAAAGAATCTAGTAATGCAACTGGTCACTGCTTCTCATGGTAGTCCCCTAGAAGCTGCAGTCTGCTTGGAATTGTCAATGGACACCCTGTAGTAGATTGGATGAGTTGTGCATAGTACACATATAAACAGATAGAAATTAATGAAATTAGAGATAATTGGTAGAAGGAGGTCAGTAATAAAATGGATGAGATATAAGACTATAAGAGTCCCAGAGAAAACTCAAGAGATAGCAAGAGAGAACCACAAACATGAAACTCCTGGTGGCTGTAACCCTACTTCTTCTAATACACAGCGGTAAGTGCAACAGAGACCTGCTGGCTAATTCTGGGCACTCACAAATGATCGAGTCCTTTGATGATCGCAATTTGTGCTTGTTTTATTCTCTCAAATTTTTATGAATCAGCCTCATTAATTTGTATCTTTAGGCAAAACACTTTTTTCTTTTAGTTTTAGAGGGAGCAAGTAAAGCTTGCCATAGATGTTAACCAGGTTAAAAAAAATTTGTATGGATTCCCCCATCCACTCGATTTAGAAGGATGAAGAAATCCTCCCCACTGTGCTATTCTGACAGTGTATTCTCGGCTGTCAGAATACACTGATCATTGCTGCCGCTGATTGGCAGCAGCACTTATCAAACAAGAATTTTACAACATTCCTTTTCCAGAGGAACCAGTTGTAAGGCTCAATTCACATCTATGCATTTTGCTTTTGAGCGTTTTTGCAGTGCTTTTTGCGGTGCTTGCTGCGTTTTTGGACACGCGTTTTTACCACGATTTTGCGTTTTTTTTTTTTTACACTGTGGTTGCTTAGCAACCAGCTATATACAGTGTAAAAAAAAATTGCGCTAAAAATGTGGCACTTGCGTTTTGGATGCGGGTCCATTGACTTCTATTACATGCAAAACGCTGCATTTTGCATGAAAAAAAGTCCCTGACCCTTTCAAAAAACGCAGAGGCACAAAAATGCATTGATGTGAACATGTTCCATAGGAACCCATGTTAAAAAATTTCCCTGCATTTCTGCAAAATACAAAATTCATCAAGAAACGCGCTAGAGTGAATGGAGCCTTAGATCAACTTCTATCTAGCGGGAATTGACATAGATGGATCAAAATTCAGCTGGTCCCTGCTGAAGTAGTCAAATTTCAATCCACCTAAAAGTTAGGGAGAGCTTGACAAGCTATTCTCAACCAGGGTTCCACAGAACCCTATAGTTCCTCAAGAGGTTACCAGGGGTTCCTTGGGTTGTTACTGATTTACGCTCCATTGATAGTGCCAACACCGCTTGGCAAAGCCAGCAGCATGACAACAATCTATTTTAGCTGTCTGCAGGGCTGGCATTCCTCCTATTGACCACCAATTAGACACGTGCATTCGTTTTCGTCTGAATTTCGTGTATTTTCGTTATCGTTTTAACAAACGATAACGAACGTGCAGAATTCGAAAACCAAAAGATCTGACATAAACAAATGCTTTATTTTCGTTGTGAGAACAGTTCGATATAGATAGGAGATTCGACATGATGCTGACAATAACGATCTGTGTCCATCTAACCTGTGGTCGATTGTGCCTAATCTTAGCTCTATTAGTCCAAAATTATTCTACATAGAGAGAAAAGATTCGATATAGAGAGAAAAAATTCGATATTATAGAGACAATAGCAAAAAATGTCGAATGTGCCTAACCTAACTCTGTTAGTCTAAGATTATTCGACATAGAGAGAAAAGATTCAACATAGAGAGAAAAGATTCAACATAGAGAGAAAAGATTCAACATAGAGAGAAAAGATTCGACATTATAGAGACAATAGCAAAAAAGGTTGAATGTGCCTAACCTAACTCTATTAGTCCAAGATTATTCTACATAGAGAGAAAAGATTCGATATGAAGATTCGACGAAGCAGTCGCCGCGAGCGGACATTTTTGGTCAAATGCTGCGCCCATAGGCTATAGAAGAATTCTAATGTTGGTTGACTAGTAATAATAATTAATAAATATAATTATTACTAGTGTCATACAACATTAGAATTCTACTATAGCTTGTAGGCGGAACATTCGACCGAAAATGTACGATTGCAGCGTTGTACAGTTTAGCTGCTCCGTCTTCTACACACGGTCGTAATTCTCGTCGGAAAAAGCTATGATGGTTTTCCCGTTGGAATTCCGACGGAATTTCACTCAAACTGTCTCGCCTACACACGGTCACACCAAATTCCGAAGGTCAATAACACCGCGGCATACAACACGTTCGACGGCACTATAAAAGGGAAGTTTAATGCATCTGAGAATGCGTCAAATTGTTTCCGAGCATGTGTCGGAATTTTGCGCGTCGGAATTGCATACACACGATCGGGAAATCCGATAGAAAGGTTTTCCGTCAGAAAAATTAAGAACAGGTTCTCAATCCAAAGTCTGTCGGAAATTCCGACAGAAAAAGACCGATGGGCATACACACGGTCGGAAAATCTGATGAAAAGCTCCCATCAGACTGTTTCCATCGGAAATTCCGACCGTGTGTACGCGGCATTAGAACATTCGACAGACACCATAAGCCATCAATGACAGATTCGACCTTAATTATTTCAGATTTTCAGACGAATGCATTTTTTAACAAAACAAAATAAAGTAACTAAAAGTAACTAAAAGTAGAGTAACTGAATAAAAAAAATTTTCGGACGAAAACGAAATTCCGAAATAAAATATTTCAGTGTGCACATGTCTACCGCCAATGTAAATGTCATTTTTGCCATTGGACCTCATTGAATTGACTTCAGTAGGGGTTTCCCAAGACCTACCAGGTTCCTACTGCTGTCTGTGTCACCACTGGGGAGATTTAGCCCTCGTGACCATTGTCTCGTGGACATCTGTCAAAGAAAGGATATCCCCTTACTTTGGGAGATTTCCTCTAACTAATTAATTAATATATCTCTGGGACACAAAGTGAAAGGAAATTAAAAAGACAAAAAAAATAAACCTACAAGGATATTTAACACTTCTCTACTCTATAGATTGTAATAGTGGTGTGTAGCAATGTGTTCTTATTAAGAACTAAAGTTACTTCTGCCCACCAATCGGTATCAAGCTACCCTAAAGTTTGAATCTGATTGGTGGCTCCTGGAATAAAATTTGAATTCTTAGCAAAAACACACTGATATACAGTAAAACCTTGGTTTAAGAGTAACTTGGTTTGAGAGCGTTTTGCAAGACAAGCAAAATTTTTAAATAAATGTTGACTTGATATACAAGCGATGTCTTGATATACAAGTAGCGTCATGTCACAACTGAGTATAAAAGAGAAGAGAGGCGCCTCTAATGCCGCTTACACACGACCGGACTTTCCAGCAGAAAAGGTCAGACGGAATCATTCTGTCGGATATTCCGATCGTTTTTTCCCAAAAGAAATTCAGACGGACCTAGAAATAGAACACGTTTCAAATCTTTCTGACGGAATCAATTCCTATCGGGAAAATCGTTCTTCTGTATGCTGGTCTGACGGACCAAATACGACGCAAGGGCAGCTATTGGCTAATGAACTTCCTTTTCTAGTCCTGTCGTATGTCATCACGTTCAAAAACGAACGGACTTTAGTCCGTTTGTGTGTGGGCAAGTCCGTTCGTTCGGAACTCCGTCTGACCTTTTCTGCCGGAAAGTCCGGTCGTGTGTGCGCGGCATAAGTGTAACAATATGGTTACATTTAATGAAGGTACAACATTTAGCAACATATTGCTACACTTAGAGGCGCCTCTTCTCTTTTATACTCTGTAGCTCCTGCTGGATTTTGCTTCTAATCCCCTTGTGGATGGACATTTTATGGTTACACAACCTGGTCACATTGCTATAATCTTTTTATATGGACTATAAAACTGAAGGACCTATGAATAAATGGTTGTGGGACGAATCATTTGAGTTTCCATTATTTCTTATGGGGAAATTTGCTTTGATATACAAACATGTTTCTGGAACGAATTATGCTCGCAATCCAAGGTTTTACTGTATAGGGCTAAATATTTGCTTGTTCATCTGAATGTTGCTTGTGCGTTATCATGCTTATCAGCATTATGGTTCCAGATTCTGGAACACTATTGAGCTCGCCCATTTTGTCCATGCCCAAATCACACCCACTTTATGAATTGGTCCTGCCCAGATCCCACCCCTACATATTGTGTATACGCACAGCTGCGGGGAATGCCTCTGCCACCTATGATTGGCTGTTGGCTTTGACAGCTTCCCGGTGGGATAGCTCAGGTAGGTTTGGACTCAAGTCCGCCTGAGCTCATCACTGCCCCTTGAGAATGCCTTCATCTGTTATTCTCTCGAAACGTTTTCGAGCCATGTGTGTTCAGGCATCATCCAAGGTAGCATCTACTTCCTTACTCAGAGATGACACACTCAAATAAATCCTGGTCTGTGCAGTTCTTGGCTGTGTTCACAAAAGTATGCCACAGATCAGACTTTGCTGTAGCCTCTCACTATGTGGCTTGCAGCAAAGTTAAAGTGGTATTAAACCTTAATTTTTCTTAAAATAACAAACATGTCATACTTACCTGGTCTGTGTAATGCATTCCCACAGAGCAGCCCTGATCCTCTTCTTCTGGGGTCCCCCACCAGCGCTCCAGGCCCCTCCTCTTCCCCGGGTGCCCGCATGGAAAGCCGCTGGGGGGCACCCTACGTGTTTGCTCCCGAGCCGTGCTGCTACATCCATTGACACAGACAGCAGGGTTCGGCCCTGCTCCCACGTCACAACATTTGATTGATATTGGCTCCCATTTCTATCAATCTGCCCAATGAGGAGGGAGACAGTGGCGGGAGGCTGCACTTGTGCACATTGCTGGATCGGATCGGGCTCAGGTAAGAAAAAGCGGGGTGGGGGACAGGGGGGACTGCAGCACAGAAGGTTTTTCACCTAAATCTATACTATGCATTAAGGTGCGGAACCTTAAGGCTTTAGAACAGGAGTCTCAAACTGGCAGCCCTCCAGCTGTTGCGAAACTACGAGTCCCATGAGACACTGCAAGGCTGACAGTTATCAGCATGACTTCCTCAGGCAGAGGCACGATGGGACTTGTAGTTCTGCAACAGCTGGAGGGCCACCAGTTTGAGACCCCTGCTTTAGAACCACTTTAATGTGTTGAAGTCTGATCAATGGGGAACAGAGACTGAGGAAATGCTTCTTTTTGCCTGCAGCAAACTAATGACATCATATCAGACTAGGTATGGTCACTGGACAAGATGATCAAACATAGAGCTTAGTTTGAAAAATAAACTGTTGCTGCATATTGTAACATTAGGAATTTATTCATGCAGACTTAAAATGCTACGAGCATTCCATTTTGAAATAACCATTGGATAGCCAGTAACTGTAAATGTAAAGCAAATCTCTCTCTCCTACTCTATGAGTAGTCCTGACAACTTGCACTGGGCTCCAAGTTTTACACTGCTGAATGGTCTTCATTATTTAGGCCAACAAGAAAGATAATATTAAGTGCTGTGTGTATTGCTGTGTTTTATCCTGTAGGGGGCAGTCTTCGATGTTACACTTGCCTGTTCCCAACCCTTTCTCCAATGGACTGTATAAAATTCCCAGTCAAGTGTCTTCCAAGTGAAAGGTGTCTCTTCTCTACATCGACTGGGAAAACAAGTAAGTGCGGAATGCTGAATGCTGCACATAAAATAAATCTACAATTTTAACGAACTCTAGACAGTCAGGTTTTTAAAAATATTCATGTATTAAACATTGCATCTCCACTGAAAATATACAGCAAAAAACATTTTCTACTACTGTAAATCATAAAAATTAGGTCTCACTGCATTTTTAAAGTTGTGCTATTAGGAATTATTGTGATAATTATTTGTTTTCCATTATTGCCGGCACAATGGCTGAAATTATAAATCGGGCTGACAGGAAGAATAGCTAATAGACACAAAATTCTGTTTGCAGTCTCTCCTATCTATAGATCAAACAGTGTCATATTTCACATATCAGGTGTGTCTGTCTATAAAGGGAATATAGACCTTTAAAGTGGGGTTGCGACCAAAAAAAAAAAATGTGGCTTAAAAATCATAAAAAAAAAAAAAAAAAATAATTGGAAAAAAATAAAAATTTTACTCACCTCTAAATGCCTGTTGCTAGGGGGTCCCTCGTAGTCTGCCACCTTCATTGCCCGGGCTAAACGTCACTTCCTGTAGGCGCCGCACAGTCATCTGGGACCTGTCATGTGTCCCAGATAAGTTAGCGTCGAATCACGGCGCACGTTGCCGCTCGCACATGCGCAGTGGGTGCCCGGCTGTGAAGGCACAGCCGGGTTCCCACATTAAGAATGCTGGCGCCGCGAGCGGAGCGGGGAACGAGGGGGGTCTCGTTCCCCCGCATCGCTGGACCCTGGGACAGGTAAGTGTCCGATTATTAAAAGTCAGCAGCTGCAGTATTTGTAGCTGCTGACTTTTAATTTTTTTTTTTTGTGGGCACTCCACTTTAACTACTTCAATACCGGGCATTTGCACCCCCTTCCTGCCCAAGCCAATTTTCAGTTTTCAGCGCGGTCGCAATTTAAAATGACAATTGCGCGGTCATGCAACACTGTACCCAAATTACATTTTTATTATTTGTTCCCTACAAATAGAGCTTTCTTTTGGTGGTATTTGATCGCCTCTGTAGTTTTTGTTTTTTGCGCTATAAACAAAAGAAGAGCGACAAGTTTAAAAAAAGTTTTACTTTTTGCTATAATAAATATCCAATTTAAAAAAAAAAAAAAAAGATTTGTTTCCTCAGTTTAGGCCGATACGTATTCTTCTACATCATTTTGGTAAAAAAAAAAATCACAATAAGCGTATATTGATTGGTTTGCGCAAAAAAGTTATAGCGTCTACTAAATAGGGGATAGTTTTATGGCATTTTTATTATTATTATTTTTTTACTAGTAATGGCGGCGATCTGCGATTTTTATCGTGAATGCGACATTGCGGCGGACATATTGGACACTTTTTACACTATTTTGGAACCATTCACATTTATACAGCGATCAGTGCTATACAAATGCATTGATTACTGTATACATGTCACTGGCAGGGAAGGTGTTAACACTAGGGGCGATCAAGGGGTTAATTGTGTTTCCTAGGGAGTGATTCTAACTGTAGGGGGAGTGGACCGATCAGTGTTCCTCTGTACTGGGAACACCTGACAGGACGTGGATCTGTGTGTTTACACACACAGATCCACGGTCCTGCTCTGTTAATGGGCAATCACGGGAGCCTGGCGTACATCGCGGCCGCCGAGCATGCGCTTCAGCTCCCGAGTTACGCGGCACACGCCCCCAGATGGCCGGGAAGCCCAGGACGTCATATGAAGCCCGCCCAGGATGGGAGATCCCTCCTGCGGACGTCAAATCACTATGGCTGGGATGGGAAGTGGTTAAATTATGTTTTTTTGTATATAAAACTGTAGAATAAAAAAACTGCTTGAATTCAACAATATGATAAATATGTTTTAAAAACCTTGTAGAATTTGCAATGATGTACACTAGATTACCAAAAGTATTGGGACACCTGCATTTACACACACGTGAACTTTAATGGCATCCCAGTCTTAATCCGTAGGGTTCAGTATTGTGTTGGCCCACCCTTTGCAGCTATAACAGCTTCAACTCTTCTGGGAAGGCTGTCCACAAGGTTTAGGAGTGTCTATGGGAACGTTTGACCATTCTTCCAGTAGCGCATTTGTAAAGGTCAGGCACTGATGTTGGTCAAGAAGGCCTGGCTCACAGTCTCCACTAAGGATGGGCCCGGTGCTCGATGCGAACCCACGTTCGCATCGAGCACCGGGCGTTCGCTCGCTCGGCGAGCCCAGAACTATTTTGGCCGCTCGCATCACGTTCGTGTGAGGCGCGCGGCCCCGCAATGCATTGCGGCCGGCGCGGCCGACGCAGTGCATTGCTGGCTGATGATTGGCCAAGCATGCACTGTGACCCCGCATGCTTGGCCAATCACAGCCCCGGAAACTCGAAGAGCCATAATTGGCTACAGGCAGGACGCCTGTAGCCAATTACAGCTCAGGGGCTGTAGTACACGCCCCCCCCCTATAAAACGCCGCCACGCCGTCTGCGCCGGTCACATGCTGTTCCGGCGCAGATTGAGCAGGCAGATTCTGTGACACTCTGCTGCATTTAGATAGTTAGAGAGATTCACTTACAGAGATTGAGTTAGATAGATTCAGTTACAAAGATTGATTGAGAAAGAGGGGCTTGTAGTGTGCTCGTGGCAGGCAGGCAGAGCTACTATATTTTGTTACCAGAAGCACCTATAGGACTTGTAGTGTGTTCGTGGCAGGCAGGCAGAGCTCCTATATTTTTGTTACCAGAAGCACCTATAGGACTTGTAGTGTGTTCGTGGCAGGCAGGCAGAGCTCCTATATTTTGTTACCAGAAGCACCTATAGGACTTGTAGTGTGTTCGTGGCAGGCAGGCAGAGCTCCTATATTTTGTTACCAGAAGCACCTATAGGACTTGTAGTGTGTTCGTGGCAGGCAGGCAGAGCTCCTTCATTTTGTTCCCAGAGGCACCTATAGGACTTGAAGTGTGTTAGTCCCATTACACACACAGAGCTATATTTTCTTCCCAGAAGCACCTATAGGACTTGAAGTGTGTTAGTCCCATTACACACACAGAGCTATATTTTGTTCCCAGAAGCACCTATAGGACTTGAAGTGTGTTAGTCCCATTACACACACAGAGCTATATTTTGTTCCCAGAAGCACCTATAGGACTTGAAGTGTGTTAGTCCCATCACACACACAGAGCTATATTTTGTTCCCAGAAGCACCTATAGGACTTGAAGTGTGTTAGTGGCATCACACACACAGAGCTATATTTTGTTCCCAGAAGCACCTATAGGACTTGAAGTGTGTTAGTCCCATCACACACACAGAGCTATATTTTGTTCCCAGAAGCACCTATAGGACTTGAAGTGTGTTAGTCCCATCACACACACAGAGCTATATTTTGTTCCCAGAAGCACCTATAGGACTTGAAGTGTGTTAGTCCCATTACACACACAGAGCTATATTTTGTTCCCAGAAGCACCTATAGGACTTGAAGTGTGTTAGTCCCATTACACACACAGAGCTATATTTTCTTCCCAGAAGCACCTATAGGACTTGAAGTGTGTTAGTCCCATCACACACACAGAGCTATATTTTGTTCCCAGAAGCACCTATAGGACTTGAAGTGTGTTAGTCCCATTACACACACAGAGCTATATTTTGTTCCCAGAAGCACCTATAGGACTTGAAGTGTGTTAGTCCCATTACACACACAGAGCTATATTTTGTTCCCAGAAGCACCTATAGGACTTGAAGTGTGTTAGTCCCATCACACACACAGAGCTATATTTTGTTCCCAGAAGCACCTATAGGACTTGAAGTGTGTTAGTGGCATCACACACACAGAGCTATATTTTGTTCCCAGAAGCACCTATAGGACTTGAAGTGTGTTAGTCCCATCACACACACAGAGCTATATTTTGTTCCCAGAAGCACCTATAGGACTTGAAGTGTGTTAGTCCCATCACACACACAGAGCTATATTTTGTTCCCAGAAGCACCTATAGGACTTGAAGTGTGTTAGTCCCATTACACACACAGAGCTATATTTTGTTCCCAGAAGCACCTATAGGACTTGAAGTGTGTTAGTCCCATTACACACACAGAGCTATATTTTCTTCCCAGAAGCACCTATAGGACTTGAAGTGTGTTATTCCCATTACACACACAGAGCTATATTTTCTTCCCAGAAGCACCTATAGGACTTGAAGTGTGTTATTCCCATTACACACACAGAGCTATATTTTCTTCCCAGAAGCACCTATAGGACTTGAAGTGTGTTAGTCCCATCACACACACAGAGCTATATTTTGTTCCCAGAAGCACCTATAGGACTTGAAGTGTGTTATTCCCATTACACACACAGAGCTATATTTTCTTCCCAGAAGCACCTATAGGACTTGAAGTGTGTTAGTCCCATTACACACACAGAGCTATATTTTGTTCCCAGAAGCACCTATAGGACTTGAAGTGTGTTAGTCCCATCACACACACAGAGCTATATTTTGTTCCCAGAAGCACCTATAGGACTTGAAGTGTGTTATTCCCATTACACACACAGAGCTATATTTTCTTCCCAGAAGCACCTATAGGACTTGAAGTGTGTTAGTCCCATTACACACACAGAGCTATATTTTCTTCCCAGAAGCACCTATAGGACTTGAAGTGTGTTAGTCCCATCACACACACAGAGCTATATTTTGTTCCCAGAAGCACCTATAGGACTTGAAGTGTGTTAGTCCCATCACACACACAGAGCTATATTTTGTTCCCAGAAGCACCTATAGGACTTGAAGTGTGTTAGTCCCATTACACACACAGAGCTATATTTTCTTCCCAGAAGCACCTATAGGACTTGAAGTGTGTTAGTCCCATCACACACACAGAGCTATATTTTGTTCCCAGAAGCACCTATAGGACTTGAAGTGTGTTAGTCCCATTACACACACAGAGCTATATTTTGTTCCCAGAAGCACCTATAGGACTTGAAGTGTGTTAGTCCCATTACACACACAGAGCTATATTTTCTTCCCAGAAGCACCTATAGGACTTGAAGTGTGTTATTCCCATTACACACACAGAGCTATATTTTCTTCCCAGAAGCACCTATAGGACTTGAAGTGTGTTAGTCCCATCACACACACAGAGCTATATTTTGTTCCCAGAAGCACCTATAGGACTTGAAGTGTGTTAGTCCCATTACACACACAGAGCTATATTTTGTTCCCAGAAGCACCTATAGGACTTGAAGTGTGTTAGTCCCATTACACAGAGCTATATTTTCTTCCCAGAGCACCTATAGGACTTGAAGTGTGTTATTCCCATTACACACACAGAGCTATATTCTTCCCAGAAGCACCTATAGGACTTGAAGTGTGTTAGTCCCATTACACACACAGAGCTATATTTTCTTCCCAGAAGCACCTATAGGACTTGAAGTGTGTTAGTCCCATCACACACACAGAGCTATATTTTGTTCCCAGAAGCACCTATAGGACTTGAAGTGTGTTAGTCCCATTACACACACAGAGCTATATTTTCTTCCCAGAAGCACCTATAGGACTTGAAAGTGTGTTAGTCCCATTACACACACAGAGCTATATTTTCTTCCCAGAAGCACCTATAGACTTGAAGTGTGTTAGTCCCAGAAGCACCTATAGGACTTGAAGTGTGTTAGTCCCATCACACACACAGAGCTATATTTTGTTCCCAGAAGCACCTATAGGACTTGAAGTGTGTTAGTCCCATTACACACACAGAGCTATATTTTGTTCCCAGAAGCACCTATAGGACTTGAAGTGTGTTAGTCCCATCACACACACAGAGCTATATTTTGTTCCCAGAAGCACCTATAGGACTTGAAGTGTGTTAGTCCCATTACACACACAGAGCTATATTTTGTTCCCAGAAGCACCTATAGGACTTGAAGTGTGTTAGTCCCATCACACACACACAGAGCTATATTTTGTTCCCAGAAGCACCTATAGGACTTGAAGTGTGTTAGTCCCATCACACACACAGAGCTATATTTTGTTCCCAGAAGCACCTATAGGACTTGAAGTGTGTTAGTCCCATTACACACACAGAGCTATATTTTCTTCCCAGAAGAACCTATAGGACTTGAAGTGTGTTAGTCCCATCACACACACAGAGCTATATTTTGTTCCCAGAAGCACCTATAGGACTTGAAGTGTGTTAGTCCCATTACACACACAGAGCTATATTTTGTTCCCAGAAGCACCTATAGGACTTGAAGTGTGTTAGTCCCATCACACACACAGAGCTATATTTTGTTCCCAGAAGCACCTATAGGACTTGAAGTGTGTTAGTCCCATCACACACACAGAGCTATATTTTCTTCCCAGAAGCACCTATAGGACTTGAAGTGTGTTAGTCCCATCACACAGAGCTCCTCTATTTTCTTTGCAGAAGCACCCACAGGACTTCTAGTGTGTTAGTGGCATCACACAGAGCTCCTCTATTTTCTTTGCATAAGCACCCACAGGACTTCTAGTGTGTTAGTGGCATCACACAGAGC
This sequence comes from Lithobates sylvaticus, assembly GCA_028564925.1. Lineage (NCBI taxonomy): Eukaryota > Metazoa > Chordata > Amphibia > Anura > Ranidae > Lithobates > Lithobates sylvaticus. The sequence continues at coordinate 185,647,966 of CM053033.1, read as the reverse complement.
TCCTCTATTTTCTTTGCAGAAGCACCCATAGGACTTCTAGTGTGTTAGTGGCATCACACAGAGCTCCTATATATTCTTCTCAGCAGCACCCACAGGACTTCTAGTGTGTTAGTGGCATCACACAGAGCTCCTCTATTTTCTTTGCATAAGCACCCACAGGACTTCTAGTGTGTTAGTGGCATCACACAGAGCTCCTCTATTTTTTTTGCAGAAGCACCCACAGGACTTCTAGTGTGTTAGTGGCATCACACAGAGCTCCTCTATTTTCTTTGCAGAAGCACCCATAGGACTTCTAGTGTGTTAGTGGCATCACACAGAGCTCCTATATATTCTTCTCAGCAGCACCCACAGGACTTCTAGTGTGTTAGTGGCATCACACAGAGCTCCTATATATTCTTCTCAGCAGCACCCACAGGACTTCTAGTGTGTTAGTGGCATCACACAGAGCTCCTCTATTTTCTTTGCATAAGCACCCACAGGACTTCTAGTGTGTTAGTGGCATCACACAGAGCTCCTCTATTTTCTTTGCAGAAGCACCCATAGGACTTCTAGTGTGTTAGTGGCATCACACAGAGCTCCTATATTTTCTTCTCAGCAGCACCCACAGGACTACCGACTACAATGGCTGGAAGACCGCCAAGGGGAGGCAGAGCGTGCAGAGCCAAGAACACAGGGCAGGCAGGCTCTGTTTCTAGTGGACGTGGCCGTGGACGTGGACGTGGTCGTGCATCGTCATCAGCACGTGGCCATGGGACACGCGCGTCTTTGTTTTCGGCAGCTGGACATGTGGAGCCGCATCATGCTGAAGGCTTGGTAGAATGGATGACCAAGCCCTCCTCATCCTCCTCATCCTCTCTCACCCAGGCTCAGGGTACTGACAGAGCATCATCAGCCACCCCTTCCCTAGACCCACCATGTCCTCCTGAGGAGTCCCCCGAACTCTTTGAGCACAGTGTTGGGTACATGCTCCAGGAGGATGCCCAACGATTCGAAGGCTCGGATGACGAAACCCAGCTTGAGGAATCTGGCAGTACAGTTCCACCAGCTGCAGCTTACTGTCAGGTTTGCTCTAGTGGTGAAGAGGGAGGGGATGATGAGGTCACTGACTCCACGTGGGTGCCTCAAGGGAGAGAGGATGAGGAGGAGGACGAGGAGGAGGAGGATGCGGCGTCACATGTCCAACGAGGCAGGATGCCCCCTGGAGGCCAGGTAGAGGCCAGCACAGCAACTGTACAACACCGCAGAGCTCCGCCTGTGCAGGGCGCTGCCTCTGCACGTTATCAGAAAAGTTCTTTGGTGTGGGCCTTTTTTGAGACGAGTGCAGCAGATCGCACCACTGCTATTTGCAATATTTGTCTCAAGCGTATCTCGCGTGGCCAAAACATCAGCCGCTTGGGCACGACAAGCATGACCAGACATATGGCGACCTGCCATGCAGCTCGTTGGCAGGCACACATAAAAGACCCACACCAAAGAACTAAGCGGACCTCTCCTTGCTCCTCCTCAGCTGGGATCTCCATCCCCACTACACCTTCAGTCCTCTCTGAAAGCTGCTCTGAGAGGACTGAAGGTGTAGAATTCGGTGTGTCACAACCAAGTACTTGCAGTACACCGACGTCCGAATGCAGCAGGCAAATTTCCCTGCCCCAGCTGCTGGACCGTAGAAAGAAGTACACTCCCAGCCATCCACATGCCCAGCGGTTGAATGCTAGCCTTGCTAAATTGCTAGCACTTCAACTGCTGCCTTTTCAGTTGGTAGACTCGGCCCCCTTCCGTGAGTTTGTTCAATGTGCGGTTCCTCAGTGGCAGGTTCCCAAACGCCACTTTTTCTCGCGGAAGGCGATTCCGTCTCTCTACCGGCATGTGGAGGGCAATGTCCATGCCTCGCTGGACAGGGCGGTCAGCGGTAAGGTGCATATTACCGCTGACTCATGGTCCAGCAGGCATGGACAGGGACGGTACCTTTCTTTCACGGCCCATTGGGTCACTCTATTGGCAGCTGGGAGGGATGCAGGACAAGGTGCAGTAGTGTTGGAGGTTGTTCCGCCACCACGCCTCCAAAACGCGACTACTGCTACTGGTTGTGACACACCTCTCTCCTCCACCCCCTCCTCTTCTTCTTCCTCCAGTGCTCTGTCCTTGGAACCAGCGGTGCTCCGTAGGCGTACAAGGGGCTACGCAAGTACGCAGGCAAAAAGATGCCATGCCGTGCTTGCGCTGGTGTGTTTGGGGGACAGGAGCCACACTGGGCCAGAGGTTCTGGCAGCTCTGCAGGGGCAGGCCGAGAGGTGGTTGACGCCACGTCAGCTTAAGCCAGGAATGGTCGTTTCTGACAATGGCACCAACCTCCTCTCCGCCCTGCGACAGGGGCAGCTCACCCATGTGCCCTGCATGGCTCACGTCCTCAACCTGGTGGTGCAGCGGTTCTTGGGCAGGTTCCCAGGCTTACAGGATGTCCTGAGGCAGGCCAGGAAAGTCTGTGTGCATTTCCGCCGATCTTATAATGCCAGTGCTCGGCTGACTGAGCTGCAAAAGGAGCTGAACCTGCCCAAGAACCGCCTAATATCTGACATGCCCACCAGGTGGAACTCAACGTTGGCCATGCTGCAGCGACTGCACACGCAGCAGAGGGCCATCAATGAGTACCTTTGCGACTACGGCACCAGGACAGGGTCAGGGGAGCTTGGTTTTTTTTCCCCACGTCAGTGGAGCATGATCAGGGATGCATGCACTGTCCTCTCACCATTTGAGGAGGCCACGAGGATGGTGAGCAGTGACAGTGCATGCATCAGTGACACTGTCCCTCTTGTCCACCTGTTGGAGCATACGCTGCGTGGGATAATGGACAGGGCACTTGAGGCAGAACAGAGGCAGGAAGAGGAGGACTTCCTTGCCTCTCAAGGCCCCCTTTATCCGGACAGTGTTCCTTCTGTCCCACCCATCACACAGGAAGAGGATGAGGAGGAGGAGGAGGAGGAGGAGGAGGAGGATTGTGTGAGCATGGAGGTGGAGCCTGGCACTCAGCATCAGCAGCAGCAGTCTTTTAGGGATGATGTACAGTCCCAACAAGCCAGTGGACTTGTACGTGGCTGGGAGGAGGTGGCTGGCGATCATGTCATCCTCAGTGACCCAGAAGACTCCGGACCGAATGCCTCAGCTAACCTACGCTGCATGGCCTCCCTGATCCTGCAAAGCCTGCGGAAGGATCCTCGTGTTCTTCGGATCAAGGAGAGGGACCATTACTGGCTGGCCACTCTCCTTGATCCGCGGTACAAGGGTAAGGTTGCGGACCTTATCTTGCCGTCGCAGAGGGAGCAGAGGATGAGACATCTCAGGGAGGCCTTGCAGAAAGGTCTGTGCAACGCGTTCCCAGAAACTGGGAGGCTACAAACTCCTGGTCCTGGGCGACGAGTTGCTGAGGCTTCGGTCAGTGGCAGAAGGAGCGGTGGGGAAGGTGGACGTCTGACCGATGCGTTCAGACAATTTTTTAGTCCGCAGCCCCAAGGTATGATCGGTTCCAGCAACCATCGCCAGCGTCTGATATACATGGTGCAGGAATACCTTGGGGCAAGGTCAGACTTGGACACCTTTCCCACCGAAAATCCTCTGGCTTACTGGGTCCTGAGGATGGATCACTGGCCAGAGCTTGCACAGTATGCAATTGAGCTACTGGCCTGTCCTGCCTCCAGCGTTCTTTCCGAACGCATATTCAGTGCTGCTGGAGGATTTGTGACTGATCATAGGGTGCGCCTGTCCACCGCCTCGGTTGATCGACTGACATTCATCAAAATGAATCAGTCTTGGATCACCACCAGCTACCAGGCACCTGAGGCGGATATAACCGAATAATTTTTAATGTCACATCCCTTCAAGACTGCCTATGCTGATGCTGAGTGACTGTCCTCTTATGTTCACTGACTATCCTCTTCCTCCTCCTCAATGATCCATGCCACCACACCAGTGCCTAAGGCACAATTTTTCAGCCCCTGTTTAACAGGGGCGTGTACTTACAATTTTTTAAAAAAATGCTTCGCAACACGTGTGACTGCTGTGCTCCAAGTACAGTCTCTGTGAGGGCCGTGTTGCAGTGTTGTGGCACCAGCACCAGTGCCTAAGGCACAATTTTTCAGCCCCTGTTTAACAGGGGCGTGTACTTACAATTTTTTAAAAAAAAAATGCTTCGCAACACGTGTGACTGCTGTGCTCCAAGTACAGTCTCTGTGAGGGCCGTGTTGCAGTGTTGTGGCACCAGCACCAGTGCCTAAGGCACAATTTTTCAGCCCCTGTTTAACAGGGGCGTGTACTTACAATTTTTAAAAAAAATGCTTCGCAACACGTGTGACTGCTGTGCTCCAAGTACAGTCTCTGTGAGGGCCGGGTTGCAGTGTTGTGGCACCAGCACCAGTGCCTAAGGCACAATTTTTCAGCCCCTGTTTAACAGGGGCGTGTACTTACAATTTTTTAAAAAAATGCTTCGCAACACGTGTGACTGCTGTGCTCCAAGTACAGTATCTGTGAGGGCCGGGTTGCAGTGTTGTGGCACCAGCACCAGTGCCTAAGGCACAATTTTTCAGCCCCTGTTTAACAGGGGCGTGTACTTACAATTTTTTAAAAAAATGCTTCGCAACACGTGTGACTGCTGTGCTCCAAGTACAGTCTCTGTGAGGGGTTGCAGTGTTGTGGCACCAGCACCAGTGCCTAAGGCACAATTTTTCAGCCCCTGTTTAACAGGGGCGGGTAATTACAAATCTTGATCTAATAGTTCACAGCAGGGCCCATTCCTGCGCCCACCAAGAGTAACTATGAGGGCCTGCAGTCTTGTGGCAACACCGTCCACCACCACCGCCAAAGGCCCAATTTTTCTGCCCTGTTCATCAGGTGCTTGCAATTACAAATCTTGATCTAATAACTTACAGCAGGGCCCATTCCTGCGCCCACCAAGAGTAACTATGAGGGCCTACAGTCTTGTGGCAACACCGTCCACCACCACCGCCAAAGGCCCAATTTTTCTGCCCTGTTCATCAGGTGCTTGCAATTACAAATCTTGATCTAATAACTCACAGCAGGGCCCATTCCTGCGCCCACCAAGAGTAACTGTGAGAGCTTACAGTCTTGTGGCAAAACCGTCCACCACCACCACCCCCAATTTTTCTGCCCTGTTCAACAGGTGCATGCAATTACAAATCTTGATCTATTAACTTAAAATTCTATCCTGTTAGACTTAATTTGGGAAAAAGGTATCTCCTCTCTACTGATACTTTATCACCAATCCTTGTTTCAATTAAAACCCCACTTTTCCAAAAACATTTGTCATTGGGACGGAAAGTGAGGTGACATGTTCTGAACAGATGTGCAAAGACAGCAAATGTTACAGGGGTGATAACCCCTCCCTATGTTCTCCAAAAAGCTTAAAAATAGATTTTTTTGGGATGGAGCTACACTTCATAATGTACCTGTTCAGATTCTACTTAAGATCAAACCTAAAGCCGCAAGTGGTTTTAAATGGCTTCTTTTTTTCCTTTACAAATGTCATTTTGTGCAAGGACAGTTCTAAACACGGGAAACACATGCCACTTCACAGGCATACTTTAGACACCCCCCAGGTACCATATTTAAAGGAAAATTTCACTTTTTTTTTTTCACTTTATGCATCATTAAAATGACTGCTCCCGAAAAAACGTTAGTTTTTAAAAGTTCTTTTTGCATTGATATATGTCCCCTGGGGCAGGACCCGGGTCCCCAAACCTGTTTTATGACATTAACATGCATATTGGCCGTTGTAATTAGCACTTTTGATTTCGAACGTTCGCGTCCATTATAACGTATAGGGTTCGAAAATTCGCGCGAACTTTCGGTCCGTTCGAAGGTTCTGGTTCGAACCGAACCCGGGGGTGTTCGGCTCATCCCTAGTCTCCACTCTAATTCATCCCAAAGGTGTTCTATCAGGTTGAGGTCAGGCCAGTCAAGTTCCTCAACCCCAAACTCGCTCATCCATGTCTTTATGCACCGTGTTTTGTGCACTGGTCCAAATCATTTGGTGGAGGGGGGATTATGATGTGGGGTTGTTTTTCAGGGGTTGGACTTGGCCTCTTAGTTCCAGTGAAGGGAACTCTTAAGGCGTCAGCATTCCAAGACATTTTGGACAATTTCATGTTCCCAACTTTGTGGGAACTTTCTGGGGATGGCCCCTTCCTGTTCCAACATGACTGCCCACCAGTGCACAAAGCAAGGTCCATAAAGACATGGATGAGCGAGTTTGGGGAGGAGGAACTTGACTGGCCTGCACAGAGTCCTCTGACATCAACCCGAAGGGACACCTTTGGGATGAATTAGAGCGGAGACTGTGAGCTAGGCCTTCTTGTCCACATCAGTTCCTGACCTCACAAATGGGCTTCTGGAAGAATGGTCAAACATTCCCATAGACACACTCCTAAACCTTGTGGACAGCCTTCCCAGAAGAGTTGAAGTTGTCATATCTGCAAATAGGGGGCCAACTCAATACTGAACCCTACGGACTAAGACTGGGAGACCATTAAACTTCATGTGCCTATAAAGGCAGGCATCACAATACTTTTGGTAATATAGTGTATGTACATAGGGGTAGTCATATTTCACTGGTTACATATGTATGTTCTGCTTCTTACTTTGAAGTGCTTCTTAATGGTTGTGCTGCAATTTCTGCAAATCTATAAATCAGCTTCTACCTATGACAGTTAGAACCTCTGTGGGTTTTTTATTGCCGTGTGTGTCCCCACTGAGGAGATTCACCCACTATAATGGTCCTGGTGACCATTGTCACTAGAACAGAAAGCCATGGGTACTCCATAATTGTCACTGGTATAGGAGGTAAGGTAGGTGTTACTGTTCCAACAAGTAAGATAGGTTTTGCTTCACTTGCATGAAAAATACAGGGCAAACTGTGTCCTGTATTGAATCAATCAATATACAGTTATGCTCATAAGTTTACATACCCTGGCAGAATTTCTGATTTCTTGGCCATTTTTCAGAGAATACGAATGATAACACAATAACTTTTTTCACTCATGGTTAGTGTTTGGCTGAAGCCATTTATTATCAATCAACTGTGTTTACTTTTTTTAAATCATAATGTCAACAGAAACTACCAAAATAACCCTGATCAAAAGTTTACATACCCTGGTGATTTTGGCCTGATACCATGCACACAAGTTGACACAAAGGGGTTTGAATAGCTATTAAAAGGTAAAATCCTCACCTGTGATCTGTTTGCTTGTAATTAGTGTGTGTGTATAAAAGGTCAATGAGTTTCTGGACTCCTGACAGACCCTTACATCTTTCATCCAGTGCTGCACTGATGTTTCTGGATTCTGAGTCATGGGGAAAGATAAGGAATTGTCAAAGGATCTGCGGGAAAAGGTAGTTGAACTGTATAAAACAGGAAAGGGATATAAAAATATATCCAAGGAATTGAGAATGCCAATCAGCAGTGTTCAAACTCTAAATCAAGAAGTGGAAAATGAGGAGTTCTGTTGAAACCAAACCACGGTCAGGTAGACCAACTAAAATTTCAGCCACAACTGCCAGGAAAATTGTTTGGGATGCAAAGAAAAACCCACAAATAACTTCAGGTGAAATACAGGACTCTCTGAAAACATGTGGTGTGGCTGTTTCAAGATGCACAATAAGGAGGCACTTGAAGAAAGATGGGCTGCATGATCGGGTCGCCAGAAGAAAGCCATTACTACACAAATGCCACAAAGTATCCTTACAATATGCCAAACAGCACAGAGACGAGACTCAAATCTTCTGGCACAAAGTCATTTGGAGTGATGAGACCAAAATTGAGCTTTTTGGCCACAACCATAAATGCTTCATTTGGAGAGGAGTCAACAAGACCTATGATGAAAGGTACGGAGGTGGATCGCTGATGTTTTGGGGATGTGTGAGCTACAAAGGCACAGGACATTTGGTCAAAATTGATGGCAAGCTGAATGCAGTATGTTATCACAAAATACTGGAGGAACATTTGCATTCATCAGCCAGGAAGCTGCGCATGGGATGTACTTGGACATTCCAACATGACAATGATCCAAAACACAAGGCCAAGTCGACCGGTTATAAAGTGAAGGTTCTGGAGTGGCCATCTCAGTATCCTGACCTCAATACCATTGAGCCAATCTGGGGAGATGTCAAATGTGCAGTTCATGCAAGACAGCCCAAGAATTTACAGGAACTGGAGGCTTTTTGCCAAGAGGAATGGGCAGCTTTACCATCTGAGAAGATAAAGAGCCTCATCCACAAAAGACTTCAAGCTGTCATTGATGTTAAAGGGGGCAATACACGGTATTAAGAACTGGGGTATGTAAACTTTTGATCAGGGTAATTTGGGTAGTTTCTGTTCTGATTAAGATTTAAAAAGAGTAAACACAGTTGATTGATAATAAATGGCTTCAGCCAAACACTAACCATGAGTGAAAGAAAAGTTTTTGTGTTATTCATATTCTCTGAAAAATGGCTAAGAAATCATAAATTCTGCCAGGGTATTTAAACTTATGAGCACAACTCTACAGACATAACATATGGCATGGGCAGCAATTCTAGTGGCCACCCTAAGACAAGAGGTGTGTTACTAGTGGGATTACCAGGTGAAAAGAAGAAAACTAATGTAGCCACCACATCTAAGGACTAGTAAGCTGTAGTATATTAAGGTTTTTGTTTTTGGGTTTAGCTATGCCTGAATTTAGGGTGTAAGATGGTGCAAATGAGACCCCAGGTTCCTGTGACAGCATGAATATACATGCATTGGGGGTTATTTACTAAAGGAAAATCCACTTTGCACTGCAAGTGCACTTGGAAGTAAAGTCGCTGTAGATCCGAGGGGGACACGCAAGGAAAATAAAAAAAAAAACAGCATTTTAGCTTGCACATGATTGGATGATAAAATCAGCAGAGCTTCCACTCATTTCAGATCTACCCCTTAGATTTTGAGCAACTGCACTTGCAGTGCAAAGTGGATTTGCCTTTCGTAAATAACCCCCATTGTGTCTCTCTCCTTGCAAGAAATAAAGTGTGTTAAAATAAGCACAAAAATATAAAAAATAAAGAAAAAATAAGCTAGATCATAGTCTAATCTAGGTTAGTGTTAGTGTAAAGGTAAGGGTCAAAGGTCATGGCAGGTATAATTTGGGTAGGATATAAAAAACATTTTTTTTTAAGTTGGTGTCAGTGTGTTTTAGGTAGCATAAAAAAAACTATGGATACAAACAAATAACATACACATATGTGGTATCACTGCATTTGGCAGGAGTAGGAACATTTATTTTGGGTTGTTTCTTGGTGGTAAAATATGGTTATAGAAAAAAAATGTAAAGTTAAATAAAAATAAAAATAAAAATGTATATATATATATATATATATATATATATATATATATATATATATATATATATATATATATATATATATATATATATTTTACTATTTTGGGCCAATTTTCCTTTGATAATAATAAAAAAAAAAAAGTAATGAGATAGCTCTTATCATTTACCACCAAAAGAAGGCCCAGTTAACAAGGTATAATCCACCTGGATACACAAAGTAGTTGTGATGAGATGTACCGTTTTACCAACACATGTCAAAGTTGCAAAATTGTGTTCAGGCATTAGGATTTGTTTTACCCTTAGTCACTAAGAGGTTAAACAAGGCCTAAACATTGATCTCCTTGCCTGTCATTCTTGGTGAGCTCTTTTCCTGCCTATAGGTATCCTTAAATGCTCTTTGTGGAGAAATTTTCCAAGTTTATTATGCAACACCAAAAAAATAAAATTAATATATCAAATATATCCTGTAAATAGGCTGCTTAATATGCCCCCATGGTATGGCACAGAGCACCCAAGTTGTAGTAACCTGATAAATTAAAGGCTCACATGTACAATGATTCACCATCTTTCTCCTACAGAAAACTTCCGCTTTGTCCTGCATGAGATGAGCTGCGCCCCCAGCAGCCTTTGCGGCGTCAGTGGTCAGAAGAACACCATGGGCATCAACGTAACTTATGAAAACACATGCTGCAACACCGACCTCTGCAACGCTGGCACTGCCATTACGACGACTTTAAGCTTTGCCCTGCTGCCCCCTTTACTGCACCAGCTACTGGTATAGATACAGGAGTGGTTTCAGAGCTTCTATAGGCCGGGCTGTGTCGGAAACCTTCATACAAACAAAACATATGAAAACTACGGAAGGGGCTTTCTTCTGGGTCTGTATGTTTATCACACCCCCTCTTGATCAATAAATGAAACCTACACCAAGGCTCCGTTCAGTTTTTTCATAGCATTTTTTTTAAATAAAAAAGGCAGTGGTGGTGGGAGCGCATTCCACCAGTTACTGTACAAGGCTGGACATCAAGGACTATGCTATCTTTAGGTCCTGTTCCCATGGGCGTTCTGTTAGTCTCTTTTTGACCTGTGATTGGATTGATTAGAAATGGAATTCAATGTATCACTATCAGTGGCCATTAATTGGGTGTGGGTTCGTTTACATCTGTTCAGGTTTGTCAGACTGAACACAATAAGTTTGTGTCCAGATGGACCTGATGTCAACAGATGCACGTCCATCAACATCTGGCCATCCAAGATAGAGATAAACCAGAATGGATCAGGACAGACGTGGCTATCACATCTTTTGTCTATGTCTGTTCTGATCTGACTCAGCAGGGGATTGTCTATGGATTTCCTGCTGTGATGAAACCGAGGTGCCCACTCTCATGTGCCACCTTTCCAGATAAATCTGATCGAATTGGTACTATGATGCAGGTCATGCCCACATAATTTCTAGCACCAGAAGCTGCCATATTGTTGGGTTGATTTATACCAATCAGGTATAACATGACCACTTACAGGTAAAGTGAATAGCATTGATTATCTCATTACAATGGCATGTGAAAATGGGTGGGATATATTAGGCAGCAAGTGAACATGTTGTCTCTGAAGTTGATGTGTTGAAAGAGGAAAAAACAGGCAAGAGTAACGTTGACCAGGGCCAACTTGTATTGGCTAGATCACTGGATAAGAGCAACTCCAAAACTGCAGCTCTTTTAGGGTGTTCCCAGTCTGCACCTACAAAAAGTAGTCCAAGGAAGGAGAACCAGTCAACCAGAGTCATGGGTAGCCAAAGATCATTGATGCACGTGGGGAGCAACGGCTGGACGTATAATCCAATAGAAGAGCTACTGTAGCTCAAATTGCTGAAAAAGTTCATGTTTTTTTCCAATAGAAAAATGGCAAAGCACACAGGGCATCGCAACTTGTTGTGTATGGGGAGCGGTCAGGGTGCCCATGCTGAAACGTGTGCATGGGTAAAACTGCCTACAATGGGCTCGTCAGCATCAGAACTGGAGTACGAAGCAATAGAAGGTGGTGTCTGAGGCGTTGGCTTGGCCTCCAAAGTTTCCAGATCTCAATCAAATTGCGCCTCTATGGGGTAAGCAGGAAAAACCATGTCTGATCCGCGAAGACCCGACCTCGCAACTTACAGGACTTAAAAGGAACTGCTACTGACAGCTTGGTTCCAGATACCACAGCATACCATCAGAGGTCTAGTGGAGTCCAAGCCTCGACGGGTCAGGGCTGTTTTGGCAGTGAAAGGTGACCTACTCAATATTAGGTGGATGGTTATAATGTTATGGCTGATCTGTGTACATCTCTAAATATTAAAAAAAAAAAATCAGGCACAGAGGTCACAAGCAATTCTGAAGTACACTTACAAGCAGTAAGGTAAGTACTACATGGGCAATTGTGAATAGCTCAATAGTGCTACTTAAAGAGGAACTGCGGTCTGCTCACATAATTTGTAATAAAGACATCTTTGCCATTCTTAAGCTTCCCTCCAACCACTTTGCATAATATATATACATACATACATACATATACATACACATACACGCATACACACACACACATATACATATATACACATACTAACACACACTGTGATTCTGTACTTGCCAAATATGCTCCACCGATTCTGGCTGCAACCATTTTAACTGTGGGCAGCTGAAGCTGCTGCCTGTTCACTTTCTGGATTTACAGAGGCACACCACCAGCTCTCATTGGCCCCCTTATGACTCATCCCCCCTCCCACCCTGGCAAACTCTCAGGAATGTGAGCTGTGCATGATGTCATAAGCCTCAGCTTTTTACCAGACAAGAAACAGGAAGTGGGCTGTGTAAGGCATTTACTGGCAGAAAAAATATATTTTACCATCTAAAATTAAAACAAGGGCAGAGGATTTAATAGATGGAAAGTTGAAAAAATTACCGAAGTTCCGCTTTAAATCACTAGCAATTAACCCCTAGGAACACAGAGTGATGGCTAAGCAGATAAAACCAAAACGGTGTAAGCTACACAAATAGCATAGACTGAGCAATGATTAATCATGCATTGTTGTGCAATGCTTCAATTGTGAGCACTTCATCACTACAACATAATACTTGTGCAGCCTTCACCATAGCAAACCAATTGTTCCACTTGCTTAGCAATCTGTCCCTAATAAATAGACTATCAATTTTAACAACATGAATGACCTAATTGAACTGCCTGTCTATCTTAAAGTAGAACTAAAAAGCAAAACTTTGTTTTTTTGTTTTAAATTTGTTGTTGGGCTTTATTGCTGTCTGTGTCCCTGTTAGGGAGATTCACCCTCTCTATTTGTCCTGTTTACCATTATCATTGAAAGTAAATCCCAAATTTTGGGTTGTCCCCAGAAAAGTAATAAAAAGGAAAATCTTCCAATGGGAACACTAGTTCAGGTGACCTGGGGGTCCTCAAGGAATTCCCTTAATTTTCAGGGATTTCCTCTTACTTCCCGTTTTGGCTATGTGACAGGAAGTGAATGGAAATCTCCCCAATGGAACACAGAAGGCAAAAATAAACCGACAGGGGTTATGACCCTTAAGTTCTGCTTTAAATGGGCTCATCCAAACACCAGCATTGCAATGCCATTATTTGTGGTTACTGATGGTGTGCTGTGATAAAACATGTCCAAGCACCTGGGCGTGGCAAAAGAGGACGTGACAAAGAGAGAAGCAATAGTTTTCTAGCACACTTAGTCCCAGCTTCAGAACTACATTTCGAAAGGACTGTCTGGGTTTTCAGCACAGGAACATGAAACACTGTAATCTGCATTATGCAGAAAAAAAAAAGAATAAAAAAAGGACCTAGGCCTTAGAAACAGTTCACTGCTCATGGTGTGAACAAGTTGTTAAACACATTTTGCTGCACTTTACAAGAATGCATAGGGGTGAAGCCAGCTTTACCGATTTACCCAAGTTACATTCGCTTTGTCCTATCCTGCACCCCTGCAAAATAAAAGCTGGAATTTGATTGGCTGCTATGGACAAAAAAGAATTGCTCTTCCTTCTGCCTCTGGAGCTAAAGAGAGTACTAGTTGATGGACAGTAAAACCATGGCTCAATAATGAGGTTTTACCTACCCCCACCTCACGTATGGATGAACCATAATGGTGCTGCCACTCAGTGTTGATAAATGCGATAGGTAGTCAGAACATTATACGTGCAATTCCTGCCCCTAAAGTGCCTGATGGTGCTCCTTTGATTTTGGGCCCCTCAATGTAGCTGGGCTGTGAAAAAGTCTCTCACATGTGGTATTCACTGAATACTCGAGAGGCATAGCAGAATGAGTTTTGAGGTGTATTTCTTTTTTTTCTCAATTAACTTTTTATTGTTTTTCAAAATAACAAATGAATGGAAATAATAGTACAGCGTTATAGTATCTTCCATACAGCAACGTTTGTGCCCGATCGGGTTCGGTAATACAGATAAGTTACATTTTTCTTTTTTTATCAACAAACTTAGTGTCGTTATTCAGTAGTATATGTCAACTTTCAAAAAGGCATTTGTTTATAACTCGGTTCTCTTCCCAGTCTAAGTGGGGGCAGAGAGGGTGTGAGAAGACACAGCTGGTGGGGGAGAAGAAGAAGAAAAAGGTAAGGGAGGGGAGGGGGAAGGGGGTAGTGGTGTGGCTCGATCATCGGCTCCGGGCGGACTCTCAAATTTGCGCCAGTCCTCCCAGATCCTGTCATGTATTTCAAGTCTATCTTGTATCCTGGCTGTCATCTTTTCCATCAGTTCTACATCCTTTATTCTAGCGTATAGTTCTGATTGGGAGGGTGGGTTTTGCCGTTTCCAGCAGAGAGCGACCAGGCACCGTGCAGCTGTTAGGATGTGGTTGAGCAGTTTTTTGGTGTGTTTGGGAATGTGTGGGGGCATTAGTCCTAGTAGGAAAGATTTCGGGGAGTTGGGGATCTGTGTTCCCGCTAAGTTTGAGAGTAGCTGTTGTATTTCCCCCCAGAAAGCTGTTATCTTGGGGCATGTCCAGTAGATGTGGTACAGTGTGCCTTTTTCCGACCGACAGCGCCAACATCTGTCCGAGCTGGAGGGATATATAGCGTGCAATTTATCTGGTGTTAGATACCAGAAGTATAGTATTTTATAGGCGTTTTCTTTGTAGAGTGTGCAGAGGGAGCTTTTTGCCGCCTGCGACCAAATCGTTTGCCAAGTGGCCTCTGGTAATTCCTCGCCTATGGCCTTCTCCCAGCGAAGCATGTATGCATGCTTCCCTCGGTCAGAGAAGGAGTACTCATTTAGTACCTTATAAATATCTGATATGAGACCTCGTCTCGCAGCTCCCTCCAGTATTATGGTCTCGAACACCGTTGGCGCTGAAAACTGAAGGGTCGGGGTGATGGACTGGGCATAGTGTCTGATCTGTAAGTATCCGTAAAATACTTGGCGGGGTAGGTCAAATTTCTTTTGGAGGTCGGAAAACGAGTGGAGCCTCCGCGTGCAGGGATGTACTAGGTGACCGAAGTGGAACAGGTTACGCGATGCCCATGGTGAGGACATCTGGTGCGTGAGACCTGCAGGCATTTGGGGGTTAAACAGGAAGGAGGTCAGTAGTGACCTCTCAGAGCATAGGTTATGTGTTTTGGCTAACTTGCGCCAGAGTTTTTTCAGGTGTAGCATGGGGCCTAAGAGCCTATTTGGTTCTACCTCCACGTTTGCATTCCAGAGCAGACTGTTCGGGTGCGTGGGGGCAAGCCACAGTTTTTCAATTTCGGCCCATCTGTTATAGGTTTTTTGGGGGAACCAGGAGGTCAGCGCGCGCAGTTGGGCAGCCTGGTAGTATCTGGTTAGGTCTGGGAATGCCAGTCCTCCGGCTGTACGAGCTGCTGTCAGGACCGAACGTGGGACCCTATGTCTCTTATAGTTCCATACGAACCTGAGGAGGTCGGCTTGTAACCTCCCCAGGTCCGCACGGGGGATCGGTACAGGTACAGTTTGAAAGAGATACAATAGTTTGGGGAGGATGGTCATCTTAATGGACGCCACCCTCCCCAAAAGGGAGATATGGTGGGGCTTCCACTTCTGTAGGAGGTCTCTTATAGATCGGTATAGAGGCAGGAAGTTAGTTCGGTATAGGGTGGTATAGGACTGAGTTATCTGGACCCCCAGGTACTTAATTGCGGCTGTTCTCCAGTGGTATGGGAAGCAGCTCTGTAGCTGTTGTACTTCTGCGCTCGGGATGTTAATGGGGAGAGCTTCTGATTTGGTTGCGTTAATCTTATATCCGGAGAGGGACTTATACAGGTCTAATTCAGCATGTAGGTTGGGGAGTGAGATTCGGGGTTGTGTTAGTGTGAGTATGATGTCGTCCGCGAAAAGTGCAATTTTGAATTCCCGGTCGCGCACTGGTATGCCATGGATGTCAGGGTTTCTGCGGATGGATGCCGCCAGGGGCTCGACACATAGTGCGAAAAGAAGCGGCGAGAGCGGGCATCCCTGTCGGGTCCCGTTTGTTATAGGGAAGGAAGGGGACAGTGCAAACGGGGTCTTGACCTGGGATGTTGGATTAGTGTATAGGTGTTGGATGGCCCGTAGAAAGGGTCCCCTGAATCCCATGTGTTTTAGTGTGGCGAACAGGAAGGGCCAGCTGAGGCGGTCGAATGCTTTTTCGGCGTCTAGTCCCAAGACCAGGGATTGTAGGCCCTCCCTGTTCGCCACATCAATGAGGTCGATGATCCGTCTTGTGTTGTCCCCTGCTTGGCGCATGGGAACAAACCCCACTTGATCTTTGTGGACTAGTGAGGGTAGTATCTGGTTCAGTCGCATTGAGAGTAGTTTGGTGAAGATTTTTAAGTCTGCGTTCAGCAGCGCTATTGGTCTGTAGCTAGCGCATAGGGAGGGATCTTTTTCGGGTTTGGGGATCAGGGTAAGGAATGACCTCTGCATGTCTGTTGGGATAGCCGTCTGTTGGAGGAAGGCGTTATACAGTTTGCACATGTGTGGGAGAAGGATGGGTAGGAATGATTTATAGTATTCGTAAGGGAGACCGTCGGGGCCGGGGGATTTACGCGAGGGTAGGGTTTTAATAGTGGCCATAAGTTCCTCTTCTGTGATGGGCATGTTAAGGGAAATTAAGTCCGAGGACTGAAGCTTCGGTATGCCGCTCTGCTCCAGATAGTTATGTAGTCGGTCGCTGGTGTCAGGGGGGAGCGGTGCGTGCGGGATCTCTGGATCACCGTAGAGGGCTGTGTAAAATTCTTCGAAGGTCTTGGCTATGTCTTGGGGGTGGGAGAGGAGGTTGCCTGTTCTGTCTTTGATTTGTTGAGGTGTGGACGTGTGGGAGCGTTCGGATAGTTTGCGGGCTAGTAAGGAGTGGGCTTTGTTCCCTTTGTCATAATAGGTTTGCCTCATTCTAAGAAGTGCTTTCTCCACCTGGCCCATGGCTATGTCACGGAGTGTTGACCGTAGGGAGACAATGTTTTTGAGGAGGGGCAGTGTCGGTGATGTTGAGAGTTTGCGTTCCAGGATCCTAAGATCCTTCTCAGCCTGTTTCTTGGTGGCCGCTGCATTTTTTTTGAGGGCAGACGAGATCGCTATGCAGCGTCCTCTGATTACCGCTTTGTGCGCCTCCCACAGAGTGGGGAGGGAGGTCTCTGGGGTGTTGTTTTCCCGAAAGTATTGTTGGAGGGAGGTTTCCAGTTCAGTCTTAGATGGGAGGTGTTGAAGAAGGAAGTTGTTCAGCTGCCAGTGGTACGGTTTGTGTAGGGGTGTGCCTAACTCCAATGTTATGACTACTGGGGCATGATCGGACCAGGAGATCGGTAGGATCTGGGCTGACTTTGTGGCCCGGAGGGTGGCATTATTGGTAAAAAAGTAATCGATGCGGGAGTGCATCTTGTGAGGTGCCGAAAAAAACGTATATTGTCTGTCCCCGGGGTGTAGAGTGCGCCATGTGTCGAAGAGGGCATACCGTCTAATGATGTTACGGAACAACTTCGATTCCCTATTGGCTCGCGTTTGTGGGTCCGTTGGGTTTAGCCCGTGGCGATCCATCCCAGTGGAGTAGGATAGGTTAAAGTCCCCTCCCATTATTAAGATTTCGTTCGGGGTCCTGAACAGTTTGGTCAGTACTCTGGATAGGAAATTGATTTGATTGGTGTTGGGGGCATAGACAGTGCAGAAAGTTACTGCTTGTTCCTGCCACTGACCCCGGAGGATTATGTAATGTCCCCTCGGGTCTATGTATGCTTCGGAGCATACGAAGGGGGAGCCGTTCTTGAATAGAATGGCTACCCCTGCCCGTTTACGTGGGCTGAACGCCTGGTAAATCTGGGTATACTGTCTGGATGCAAACGTGAAGGAGTCCCCTTTGTTGAAATGTGTTTCTTGGAGCATGACTACATCTGCCCCGGATTGTCTAAGTTCCCTTAGTGCCAGGTGTCTTTTCTTGTTTGAATTCAGCCCGTGGACATTTAGGGTCAGGACTTTAGCCATTGTCATGTATGTGTGCGTGCAGGGTGATACTTATCTGGTCCTGCCGAAAGGTCATTTCAGTGTCCATGGACAGTGGGTGGTCGCCCTTCGAGCCGGATTGGTTGTCCGCCAGGAGCCCATGGCGAGCCGTGGGGGTGGGGGGGGAAAAGAGAGGTAGGAAAGTAGAGAAAGGGGGAGAGAAAACAATTGTTAGACATACATTTTCACGTAAGTGATCCAACATTAAACATAACTGTAGAGTCCTGGGTGTTAGAATTTGCCCAGGGCTCAGTGAGTTCCAGTAGGTCCTCCCGGTCAGGTCCCAGAAGGGGGGCTCGGGCCAGGAGGACATAGTGAACATCGAGATTTTGTAAGGTGTCTTCATAACAGGGTATCAACGGAACTCTTGTGAATGTGTTTCCACAAGGGGGTCTAGTAACCAGGTAGGTAGCTGTCCGGGGTCTCCATCATAGGGCCCAATTTGGAATCTATTAACTGTTAGGCTAGGGGCCTAGGGGGTTGCAGACTTTGGTCAAGGGTGGGAGTAGCATAAGGAGAGGGGGGTTTTGGTGTCTCCTATGCAGTGAGTGTTGTAGAGAGAAAGTATGGTGATGACGGGCGTCTATCAGCCGTTCCTGGGTTTGGTTTGTCCGCGGGGAGAGTCCTGGGCTCTCGGGCGTCTTGTCGGTGTGGTCTTCTGCCAAACCGTGGGTGGTGGCGGTGGTGGGGCTATGAGGTCCCATTCCTGAAGGCGGGGGACTGGGATTTCCATTGCATCGCAAAAATTGTCCAAGTCCTCAGGGTAGCGCATTACCGCCGATCTCCCTTGTTGGCGGGCTGTCAGGCTGAAAGGAAATCCCCATCGGTAGTTGATATCTTTCTCTTGTAGTGTGTGCAGCAGAGGTTGGAGGAGTCTTCGCTTCTGAAGGGTAATCCATGATAGATCGGGGTAGAGCTGGACTTGGGTGTTGCGGTACACTACTTTGCGAGCAGTGCGTGCTGCCCGCATTATGTCTTCCTTCAGGGGGTAGGAGTTGACCCGGCAGATGACGTCTCGGGGTTTAGAAGCTGGACCTTTGGGGCGGAGTGCCCGGTGTGCCCGGTCCATCTCGATGGGTCTGTCAGGTGGGTCTCCTAGCAGGTCATTAAAGAGGTTTTGCAGTACTATTTGCAGGTCTTCTGGGCCGTCGGACTCGGGCAGGCCTCTCACGCGGATATTGTTCCTGCGCCCCCTATTGTCCAAATCCTCAACGTGGCGCTGCATGTCTCTGAGCATTCTCTGATGGTCGGCACCCTGTAGTTGGGTGCGATGCAGTCCTATCTTGGTCTCCTGTATCTCCTCCTCCGCCATTTCTACCCTGTCTGACAGGTGCTTGAGGTTAGCGTGCAGGACTTGTATTTCACTGCGGCAGGCTGTTTTAACCTCTTCAATTAACATTTTAAAGTCCTCCTTGGTTGGCATGGCCTGAAGGTAAACTTGCCAGGGGGGGCCTTGGCTATAGTGGTGTTCTGTTTCCCACGTCTGTTGCAGCGGGTGTGATGGGGCAGAGTCCTCCCGTGCCCAAGAGCAGGATGCTGCGGGGGGTCTTACCCCGGGGGATTGCTGGTGGTTGTGGTGCGCCATCCGCACTGCGTGCGGGGAGTGTGCGCCCCCATCTTCTTGGCCATTCGGGGGGGTTGTTGCTGGGGGGCTTGCAGCTTGGGCATAGCAGGTGGTCTGTCCCTCAGTTATCCCATCTTGCTGTCTGGGGGTGCTGGATCGGGATCGTCTCTGGGGCTGGGGGGAAGCTGGGCTGGGGCCGTGCTGCTGCTGATGGAGCTTGTTTGCCTCGTGCGGTCCCAGCTGGGGTGGGCCCGGAAAAAGTGCCAGCTCTGGTGGAGGTAGGGGGGGGAAGTCCTCATCCTGCAGATAGGGAGATGCCTCCGGGGTCTCTACCATGAGACCCGGGTCAGATTGTGTGCGGAGGAGGCGTGGGAAGGCCTCTGAGCACTGAGTTATGGCGGCTGTGTTTGGGCCTAGTGAGGCGCCCTGCGTCTCGTGTTCCGGCCTGTCCCAGGATGTGTGGGGCGGGGGGAGACTCACCACCTCCGTGGGCGAACGTCCCTGGGTGCTTCCGCTCCATCCTGGGTCCGGTGGGCTGGAGGGGTCTGGTGTGGAGGAACGCTGTGTGGACCGTGCGGGCCGCGTGTCTGCGGTGGATGCAGAGGAGGCCGGCGCCATCTTGTCCCCTCCGGTCCCGGACGCTGTTGGGGCTGTGAAGAAGCTCCGGAGGTAGGTGGATGGTCCGGGAGGGGGTTGTGATGTGCCCCGTGCTCTGGAGGATCGGGTGTTCTTTCTCCCACCCATAAATTATGGATTTTAACCCCTTTTTCGGCCGTTTAAGCTGTGGGCATGTGGAGAGCAAGGAGCTTAAGCGTCCATCCCAGGCAGCTTCCGGTCACGCCCCCTTGAGGTGTATTTCTAAGTAAGCCTATGCTGTATGTTAGAAAGGTCTTATAAATGGACAACTTTTTATTTTTATTAATTTTCATTAGTTTCCAAAAAATAAAAAGCTGTGGCAAAAAAGTCTTCAAAAGACTTTTCATGACTCTTAGAAAATACCTTGGGGTGTTTGCTTTCCAAAATGTGGTAGTTTTTGTGGGTGTTTCAACTGTCCTGGTGCTCCAGGGCCCCCAAAATGTGATGGGTATTCATGAAATTAAATGTGTTATTTATGTCCCTAGAATGCCTACTAGAAGGTGCTCCTTGGATTTTGGGCCTATATGGCTGGGCTGTGAAAGTCTCACACGTGATATCCCCATACTAAAGGGTAGCAGAATGTTTTGGGGTGTAATTTTATGTTGTGTTAAAAACTGTATTTCACTAAAAAAAAAAAAAAATAAAAAAAAATAAAAAGTAGATATGTTGCCCAATTTTCAAATATATATGCCATAGTTTGTAGAAACTATAACACAGACTAAATATACCCACCTGTTTTTTTTTCCTTTCACCAAAGAAATGTAGCGGAATATATTTTGCCTAAGAGCTATATAACAGTAATTAAGAAAAAAATAATTTTTTTTAAAATATTTGTCTTTTTTTTTTTCTTTAGGAAGGGGGTGAAGCAGTCCGATCTTAAAGTGGTTAAAACCTCTCAATTCCGATAGTTTTTTTTTTTTTTTTATATAATTACTTAACCTATGCCATCTTGTAATTTAGTACACTGAGAAGTGGAAATAAGTAATTTTTTTTATTTATATTATAGAAAACATTGTAACAACAATACAAAGGATAGAAAGAATTTTGCGTTCTGATAACTAAAGTTCAAAAAAGGCACTTCTGAAAGAAAGATTTACCAAAGCAAAGTTGTATTTTCATACTTACAATTTGAGATCAGGAAATGTACGCATATGCATTTCTCTAGGACACTACAAAATATAGATTTTTTGGGGTTGAGAGACCAACATGAATCTCGTCAGGGCCTTTCCTACAGAAAATGGGATGACCTTTGTGTGTGTCAGCATCCTTTGCCGGGAATGTACAGTACAATTTTTTATTTTGTTAGATACACCTGTAAAAAGATCAGTTTGCTTGAATATGTTTTCAACCGCGTTAATGTTTTCCACAAAAACGTGTTTCTCTGTATAGCTTTTCATTATATATGTAAATGGGGCAGCCATATTTGATCATTTTATATACAGGTTTTGCATCCTACTTTTTGGTTATGACCAGCTTTACATGATCAGTGGAGGAATGCTCTGGGAAGTTTGTTTATTACAGATTCTTCCATTACAGATATATAAAAATATAATTGGTGTCCTTGGGTACCTATCTGAAAGACAAAAATCTGCTCATTGCTGAAAGGACCCCTAGCAAACTCACAAGGAACCTTAGGATTCCACTGAACCTTGGTTGAAAAAGGTCAATCTACACAGCCGATTCCCAACTACTCAGTCAAAAACTGCTACCATGACGACCATTTATGATCGAATTAACAAGCTCCTTTTGTATGTAGTTTGCTCCATTATTTTAATTCTTATATGTTTTAGCTTTTACTAGATATACAAAAATTTAAGAGGATTTTTAAATTTTTTTTTTTTTTTTTAAAGATATGTGTAAAATAAAAAAAATAAAAAAAACTTTAAGAAACCTGGTCTCAACTGAAAAGTTTGTACTTGTATATGAACATGAAGGCATCCATCTTTGCTTATTATGTACACCTCACAATGAAAAGCTATGAGTCGGCTGACTGCTTCAAAACAATGTACTCCCTATGAAGCTCTCTGCAGCTTTTAGGTGGTTTGCTCTACTTAGTGGCTAATGGATAAACAGCTCTATTTAATTAGAGACTGAAAAAGTAAGCTTGAGAAAAAAAAAAAAAACACAAAAATTACTTTAAATTTAAAACATAGCAATAAAAAGTCAAAATATTCACTGATGATACACTATACTTTCCCTTTAACATGGTGCTGCTGTATAAATAATGGCATTCCTGTATAGTAGCACATACGAGAATAATTTGTCACACAAGCTAGCGCTAATTCTTTAAAGTCTATATAAAAAGGCAAAACATTTTTTTTTTATTTTGGTTTTGGATTTTTTGGTGAGTGGCAAAATGGTTATACCCTCGGTAAGGTTTATTGCTTGGAGGAATAGATGGGTAGCACCGAAACCTTGGAAATGTCTTATTGGCGTTACTATCCACTACTATGGTAGTGTTTATACCGGGTGTTTGGATTCTGGGCTGGCAGCTTCTACACAGCAATGGATTCCCAGAGTCACCTTGGTTTGTAATGTAAATAAATAGACCTTAGATTGAAGCACCATACCACAACTTCATAGTATTCCAATGTAAAATCTGGTGGAAGAATATAAAACCAAGCTATCTGCAGATGAAGACTGTATCTTCAATCCAGTCTGTATACACAGTTTTCTATGAAGGAGGCGCATTTTGGCCCCCGACACGTGCTGGCTTTAAAAAAAAAAAAAAAAAGAAGTATGGATTTTCTTTTTATTTCAGAATCACTTACCTAGGTGGATGCAGCATCGGTCCAATGCTGCATTTGTCCCCGGGCGCCTTAAGAACCGAGCGATCTAACACCGCCAATCACTCGGTTCTCAGGGCTCCTTTAGCAGAGAGCTGGTGACTTTCAGTTACCGCTGTCTGCTCTGCCTCCCCCCCACGCTCACTGAAGTCCTGTGATCACCAGAAGTACATCCAAAACGAGCTTTGGCTGTACTTCTCCTTTAACCACTTGCTGACTGTGTCAAATATACTGCGGCACAATGGCTCTCCTGGGCTAAATCCCGTACAGGTGCGTCCTACCCGTTATTGGCCACCAGAGGGCACACGCACAGCGCGTCAGCACGGGGATTTGTGTGTAAACAGACAAATCTCTGTGCTGTCAGAGGAGAGGAGCCATATCATTTCTTCCTACCAAGTAGGAAAAACAATATGGCTCCTCTCCTAGTCACTCGCATCCCCACACAGTTAGAACACACTGAGGGAACACACATTTAACCCCTTGATTGCTCCCTAGTGTTATTCCCTTCCCTACCAGTGACATTTAGTTTTTCAGGCACTACAGCTATAATAGCGCCTGAAAATATCCGGCCCCTTTCACTCCAGTGTGAAAGCCGGAGGGCTTTCACTCTGGAGCGGTGCGCTAGCAGGACGGTAAAAAAAGTCCTGCTAGCAGCATCTTTGGAGCGGTGAAAGAGCGGTGTATCAATGGGACAGCACGGCTATACCGCCGGCAAAGCCCCGCTGCAGCCGCACTTTTAACCCTTTTTCGCCTATTAGCGGGGTAAAACTGCACCGCTAGCATCCGAAAACCGCCGCTAAAACGACAGTAAAGCAGCGCTAAATATAGCGCTGCTTAACAGCGGACGCCGCTCCCGCCCCCGTGTGAAAGGGGCCTTACACAGTAATCAGTGCATTTGTATAGCACTGATCACTGTATAAAAATGCCAATAGTCCAAAAAAAAACATCAAAAGTCTCTGATCGGTTTGTTGCAGTACCGCTAAAAATCGCAGATCACCGCCATTACGAATAAAAAAAATTATAAAAATGCCATAAATCTTTCCCATAGTTTGCAGACGCTATAACTTTTGCGCAAACCAATAAATATACGCTTATTGCAATTTTTTTTACCAAAAATATGTAGAAGAATATATATTGGCCTAAACTGATCAAGAAATTTTTTTTTTTTTTAAAACTTTTGGGGATATTTATTATAGCAAAATGTAAAAAATATATTTTTTTCCCCCAAAATTGTCGCTCTATTTTTTGTTTATGGCGCAAAAAATAAAAACTGCAGAGGTGATCAAATACCACCAAAAGAAAGCTCTATTTGTGGAAATAAAAAAGGACACCAAGTTTGTTTGGGTACAACGTCGAACGACCACGCAATTGTCAGTTAAAGCGACGTAGTGCCAAAATTGTAAAAAGTTCTTAAGTTCGTAAAATCTGCCAGGGCTGAAGCGGTTAATGTATAGTCTTCCACCTGATTTTACATTCAAATTGCAAAGCAATGTTTTTGCTAACTGTCACTGCTGGGAGGATTCAGCACCTCTATTTGTCTGGATGACCACAGGTACCAAAAAGCAAAAATGAGGGGAAACCCAACATTCCCCTTGCTTTGGGGAGATTTCTTCCCACTTCCTGCTTTGTCTCCAGAATAGGAAATTAAAGGAAAATCGACATAGGTGGCAGAAAATAATCCAAAAGGTTTTTTTTACTCTTCCCTACTCTGTCCAAAACGACACAAAAATTGCCTATACATACATATTGCAGTCCGGTCCAGCAGTCCCCTGTGCCTCGGAGGTCATGTCAATCTCACTTGCTTCTATAGCTGAATTTAAAAGGTCAGCAAACCCAAAACAAAAGTAAGGTTGTGCGGTTAGCCAATGCAGGAGCCCACCAAGTGTCTGAGCCAACATGCACATTTGCGTAACATACAATTTTCCTGATCTCCAAAACAAAGACGTAGCTCATTTTTAACTATATACATATTAGAGGAAATATATATTTATTTTTCAGGAAAACATATGTAGCCCTGCTGATTTCTTCTCCCCTGTAAACACAAAAGGAGCAAAAGGCGAGCAACAGACACAGCCAAAAAGAGCAGATCTACCTAAAATGTTGCCTAGTGGTCAAACCCAGGAACTGCAATGATGGTATTGTATTATAACAGTACTTTGAATGAGAAAGAGCAAAAAGAAGGAGCAGGTTAAATGAGTGGCAGGTGGACAGGCCAATCGGCGCCCTGTCCTTCTTACAGTAACAGAAGCTAAGAATGCAAAAGTTTTTTTTTTTTTTTCTTCCTTTGTTTTGAATTAAATTGAAAATTTAAATACAAAGAATTCCTCTTTCTGTTCCCAGAAAATTGGATGGGTTTATTTGAGGGGCTTTGCCACCTCGGCATATGCAAGTTCAATTTCAGAGGCGATAGGGCAGGTGTTGACAAATTCTTCACGTTGGTACGCATTTTGGAGATAGCGATAAATTCCAGAAAATTCTTGGGGGATCTTGAAGCCTCTGTATTTCTCACAGATCACCTAGAGAAAACAAAACAAGACCAGAATTTTAATTGCTGTACACTTCTCACAAGGCTCGTTCAGAAAGGAGAACAAAGCAAACTGCATTTAGGCTTAATTCACATAGCGAGTCAGCAGCTTCAGCCTATCTGTGGTAGATTGCCTACTAACCATGGCCCAGGCACTGCTGACAGTGCAATCAGAAGGGGATATCCACCTTTTTCACATTGAATTCCCTCTTCAGCAAGCAGTAATTCCATCCATTGGTCACAATTGAATTGCATGCACCGCTATGTGGTATGGTGGCAGGCGTCACCTCTTACGTGCAACATGCCCTATTTTTTTGTTACACCATGAAGCCAGCTGCCAACAGGGAGGTAAGGGATCGCTCTGTGCAATATCGTTGCATAGAGCAGGTGAGTGTAGCCAGGAGCTGGATAATATTGCCTGCATTATCAGAAGACACTTTGCAGCACTTGCTACGGTGAAACTATTTTCTCCTATTGCCCAGCTCAGACACCATGTCATCACATCCTGAAAGCAGAGTTAATGAGACCGAAGAGTGGAGCAAAGCATCTTGGGACATGTAGTCCAAAGAGCCAAGTTTTGCATTCAGTCGGACTGTTATGGACTACAAGTACGAGCCGGCTGGAGAAGATAACAGAATGCTGGCAGGGGTAAAAGCCTGTGTGGGGACAGAATCGCTCTCTTGGCACCACAGCCTGGATCTGCAAAGCAGTGACTCAGCGTTAGATTGTGCTGTGGCCTGTGCTACAGAGAGAGAGTCATCACGAGCGGATGAGGGTACATCCGCTGCCAGCCACATCTGATCATTCGGTGGCAGCTTGGAGGCTGCCCTCATCACATTTACATCATATCCAGCTGAAAAGTAACACGGTGTGACGTAGTGTCAGGCACCATCCCTTCAGCCAGACTCTGCAGAGGCCTGCTTCAAAGCCATCTGCCCACTCTCCAACACAGAAGGTCACAGGGATTGGTGAATGGGCACTTGCCAATTTCTTTTACACCAAAAGGACACTGCATACAGACATCATCACTCCACCAAGCTTGCAAGGGGACCCTTGTTACACTTTAAAGCGGGAGTCCACCTAAAAAAATGTATTAGAAGTCAACAGCTACAAATACTGCAACTGCTGACTTTTAATACACACTTATCTTTCCAGGAGTCCAGCGATGTCGGCAGCCGAAGCCGATCAATCGCTCGGCTCTCAGCTACTGACGCCGCCATTCTCGGTGAGGGAATCAGGAAGTGAAGCATTATGGCTTGACTTCCCGGTTCCCTACTGCGCATGTGCGAGTCGGGCTGCATGTCCTACATGGTCCCCGCTATCTCCTGGGACCTGTGTGTTTCCCAGGAGACAGCAGGAAGGGGCATGACTCGCATAGTTCGCAGGAGTCTATTCCCGGAAGTGGGTGCAGATACCTGTATTAGACAGGTATCTGCACCCTCCTCCCCCCTGAAAGGTGCCAATTGTGGCACCGGAGGGGGGGGGGAATCAGATGAGCGGAAGTTCCACTTTTGGGTGGAACTCCGCTTTAAGCCACACAGAGAATCTAGTGTACATCTTGTTTGCCAGGACACATTGTGCATATCTTAAAGAGTTAGCTGAAGACTCCAGCCCTCCTCCGAGCCTTCCTCTTCAAACTACAGAATATCTCCTCACAAGGGATAAGAACAATATGTGCCTACCTAGGCCCCTACAGTAACCAAAAGACTGCTTGCTGAGTGTAAATTCAGAGTTTGCACATTACTGGGACTGTGGTGTCGGGGATAAAAGGTTTAACTGAAGCCTAGTCACTTCTCTACCCTTTCTGGCCTGTAGCCATAGACTCTATACAGGGTTAAATTCTGCTGCTGGTATGTTCTTGAAGAAGATCCCTGGCATGCTGGGGGGGGGGGGGGGGGGGGGGGGGGGGGAGGGGGGAAATCGGGGTCCGATGCTGAACATGTTACACTCTAAATATGGAGTGTAACATGTTCAGAAAGGTGAACTTATGTTGGTTTTACGTTGCGTCTCACGGTTGCCTCATGAAGACGTTATTGTGTGGCCTCTTAAACTTTGCAGATAAAAGTTTCCATCTATACTAACTGACCTGTACTATGTGCAACTTGGGCAGAAGGTTGCAGTCAGCCAGCGTCAGCTCATCTCCATCCAGGAACTTTCGGTTTGATACTGTCTCATCCTCTGCGCTGTTTTCATCGACTTCCTCTGGGAGAGGGGTGATCAGGTACGAGTCCAGAGTCCGCAGAGCCTTTGAGAAACCCCTTTCCAAAACTGAAGAACAAACAAGCAAAGTTAAAGCAGAGGAAGTGAACAGCAAAGTTCAAGTATGAGACTATAGACTGCTAAGGGCAGATATCTTGTCAGCTAGTAATGCACAGGAAGGCAAATCAGACTGTTCGATAGTGACATCACCAGGAGACTGTGATGTCAAAATGTCCTTAGTGATGATCTTTGAAGCCAAGCAGCTATCAAGAGAAACCAATCAGAGAAACCTTTCACTGTTCTGCCTCCGCTAATCTGACTTGTCAATAAAAGAGACCTTCTCATGTCTCTAAATGTTTTATTCTAGCAGGTCCCCGCAATTGAAGAAACCCCCCCCCCCCCCCCCCCCCCCCCCCCCGTGTCCCAGCACCCATGCCTCAGAAGGACTTTTGGGCATTCAACACTACTAGGGCGTTTAATGCTTGTGTCTCCATTGTGCACTCTTTCCCTCCAACCCCTGTGGTGCTACCAAATCATGCATTGACGAATGGGTCTGATTCTGAATGATGGGAACCTGCATGCACATGCCTTGTGGATGCTCCACACTGTTCAACACTACAAAAAAAGAGAACCCATTTGTCCATTTAAAGTAGAACTATAGGCAAAACTTTTTTTTTACATTTTGGCTAGCGTAAGGCATGGTTATAACCCGTCAGTTTATATTTTGCCATCTGTGTCCCATTGGGGAGATTTCCCTTCACTTCCTGTCCCATAAGCCAAAACAGGAAGTGAGAGGAAATCCTTGAAAAATTAAGGGAATCCCTTGTGGACCCCCAGGTCACTAGAACTAGTGTCCCCATTGGAGGATTTCTGGGGACAACCCAAAATTCAGTATATTCTTTTACTTTCAACGATAATGGTAAGTAGGATAAATAGAGTGGGGGAATCTCCATAGCCATGGCACAGACAGCAATAAAAATTAACAAGTGTTCTAATCCGTCTCCACTCCATCCAAAAACTAAAAATTGTGTCTTATGTCAAAGTGACAGAATCAAAATGTAACTGCAGCTTACCAATCCTTCGATGAGGTGGCTGCACTAGTTTTATTTAAAAAAAAATTCCCCTCTTTTTTTAACCTGGTGATCTTGGGACGGCCAAACTTCCTGTCCTAGGGTGGCTACACAGGGCGTTTGCAACACGGGTGTTTTGGCTTGACTAGGCCTTGTTTAAATGCAACAAGGGGGATACTTTTTACCGCATTGCACAGTACCTCAGACACAGCATGCATAATCCCCCATATGGCTGTCTTCACGGGGGGCGGCGGACACACACACACACACACACACACACACACACACACAGTAAACAAACAACTCATCCTCCTGTTTTTACCACCCCCCTCCTCCCCAACTATAGGGATAGACTAGGCTTTACACAGGACAGACCTCAACCTAGCCACATTTTAACTTGGACACATGTTCACAGATTGAGCTCTTTGTTCTATTGAACTATGCAGACAACCTGAGGCTGATGTCACATGGACATCTCTATGGGACAGCCCTCCACAGACTTCTGTGGGATCGCTCCCTCACCAGCAGGAGAGTGACGTCTCACTGGGGAGAGATTCTACAGTGACTGTTAGGCGCTCTCTTAGCAATGCTGATGCTGGCGACTGCCTTCAGCTTCAAGATCATTCATGTCACATGGCACTTCTAGTGTATTTGCGCTTTTGGAGTCAGATTTTAAAACCTTCCACTATATGTTTAACATACGTTCTCAATCACACGCGATCATAAAACAAAATTCTTACATTTCTATGGCACAGGTTATACACAGGACTCTGTTGGTAGCTTGCAAATCATTTTTAAAATTGCAATTAGAGGGAAATTGTTTTATTATTTTAAAAAGGTACATTAGCATACAATGTACCGGCCAAGCCTTAAGATCTATAAACCTTTGTGAAGACAGACAGTGTAGGTGTTCTCCAACTTTGGTTGTAAAAGTGGAAATAAAAGTAGCCAGGCTACAGCCATCTCTCGCCCTTACGTTGGTTAGCTGCTGGATTGGAGTTCTTGATGTAAGCAGAGAACTTGGCAAAGACATCCAGCCCAGCTGTGTAGGATTCAGGATTCTTGGCAGCCAGCTTTGGGTATCTGAGAGAAATAAAATAACATTCATGCATACAAATATGGACAAATAGCTGTCTTTAGAGAGTCTGAAAAACACACGGTCACATTTGTTTTTTGGTTAAGGCGTGCTTACAAAGTTCTACATGGAGGGCTGAGCAAAAAGTATTTCCAATTGTAACCAATCAATGGCTTATTTTTATTTTCAGAGCCGCAGAATCTGATTGGCTACTGCAATCCTAAAAGGCCAGGACTCTTTTCTATTACCGTATTTATCTGCGTATAACACACGCCGGCGTATAACACGCACCCCAAGTTTAGGAGGGAAATTTAAGGAAAAAACAAAACAAAAAAAACTTACATTTAAATGCCCATCAATGCAGCCTTCTCAGTGTCCATCTGCAGCCTTGTCATTGCAGCCTTGTCAGTGTCAGCTTGCCGTTTAAAAATGGCGCCGCCGAGATACAGATCGGATGTCCTGTGTATCCCGGCGGCACTCGGTAGCTCTCGGCCATTCTCGGCGGCTTTGCCTTTGGGAAACCACCGAGAAGCTCACAAATCGGCGGGGGATCGGCGTATAACACGCTCCCACGATTTCCCCCTGATTTTAAGGGGAAAAAAGTGCGTGTTATACGCCGATAAATACGGTATATCTTGGTTTTGTAATATATGTTTAGCCTTACAACTATAAATGGTCATTGGAAACATTTCATAGAGATTGTTTCACACACCTTAGTTTGTAGCACTTAGGCCTCATTTAAAAAAGGTGCGGTGCGTGGTTGAGGCTAGTTTTTACCACCCCCAACCACTCACATTTAAAGCGGAAGTAAACCCATCGATTTAACAGTTTAAAAAAAAAAAAGGCATGCCGGGAATGCTAACTGCACATTGGCTGTGCTCTCAACCAAACAGTCAAACCATCCAATGGCTGGTGTCATAACGGATCACATGTGCAGCACCGTGGCAGTTGAAGATTAAACAGAGGCAAAGATGGCAGCTTCCTTGGCTGAAAACGATAGGGGGGTTTACTTCCACTTTAAGCTGAAATATGCAGCAGACAGGGTGCTTTACATACTACGCATAGCTGCCAACTGTCCCTGATTTTAAAGGGACTGTCCCTAATTTGGAACAAAGTCCCTCTCTGCTCCTGATTTGTCCCTCATTTTGGTCTGATCTATATAAAATGTACTTTGTGTCTTTTGAAAAGTGTTTCCCAGTGCTAAACCTTTCATCCAATTTCTAAATTGCTGCATTTGTAAGTTTCAAAAGCCAATATAAATGAATAGTAGCAGTAAAAAAAAAAAAAAAAAAAAAAAAAAAAAAAAAGCACTTGTGGGTTTAAGTAATATATTTTTTTGTATATTTCGCCTTCAAGGGGGCATGACAGGGGGTGTGTCCTATGCCTACATACTTTCGCTAATAGGTGCCCCTCATTTCCATCTTAAAAAGATGGGATGTACTACGGTCAAGGTGTTTCGCATCTAATGGCACAAACTACCCAACCACCCATTTGGGCGAAAAGGGAAGCACCAGAAACACCATGTGTAATGCACGCAGTAGTTGCACGCTTGTCAGCAAAAGGGGGGTTAAATCACCTCTGAAAAGAGGACCGGTATATTTAGGACGCACGTCTAAATCTAACATTACATTACTTTGCACAACACCAAGGGTGATGGGGGCGCTAGATGCAAGGAGTAATATTATTTCAGCCTTTTTTAAAACACAAAAGTTGATAAAAAGCTACATTTTTGCTTTTTAAATAGTGTAGTGTAAGCTTTTGTATATTTATTTTCATAAATGCTTAATAAATTCCAGTTGATTCTGTGAGTTTGTAGTCTCTTGGAAGCCTTCCTGTGATAGGAGGACAGTGCTAACCACAGGCTGCGAAGGCTGTGGCCTCACCAAGCAGAGTGACAGAGCGATGAGCTCATCAGTCTACTGCTTCTCCTGCCACTGTCCAGTCACAGGCTGGGGGAGGGACATGACCTGTAAGTGATCCTGAACTGCAGCAGAGAAAATCCAGGTCCTCTGCTCTGCCAGACAGAGCAGTACATATCTAAGGACTGGATGGCAGGAAATACAATCTTTTAGCAGGTAGAGCATCTCTTGTCTATGCAATTTCATCTGTGTTTTAGCATATTGCATGCATGTTTGCCATTCATGATGTAGTAATAAAAATATAAAAAATAAAATAGCATGTGTCTTTTTATATCTGATGGGAGTTTATTACTACAGGTACAGTTGTGCTCATAAGTTTACATACCCTGGCAGAATTTATGATTTCTTGGCCATTTTTCAGAGAATATGAATAACACAAATTTATTTTCACTCATGGTTAGTGTTTGGCTAAAGCCATTTATTATCAAGCAACTGTGTTTACTCTTTTTAAATCGTAATGACAACAGAAACTACCCAAATTACCCTGATCAAAAGTTTACATACCCCAGTTCTTAATACCATGTATTGCCCCCTTTAACATCAATGACAGCTTGAAGTCTTTTGTGGTATTTGTGGATGAGGCTCTTTATCTTCTCAGATGGTAAATCTGCCCATTCCTCTTGGCAAAAAGCCTCCAGTTCCTGTATATTCTTGGGCTGTCTTGCATGAACTGCACCTTTGAGATCTCCCCAGAGTGGCTCAATGATATTGAGGTCAGGAGACTGAGATGACCACTCCAGAACCTTCACTTTATTCTGCTGTAGCCAATGACAGGTCGACTTGGCCTTGTGTTTTGGATCATTGTCATGATGGAATATCCAAGTACATCCCATGCGCAGCTTCCTGGCTGATGAATGCAAATGTTCCTCCAGTATTTTTTGATAACATTCTGCATTCATCTTGCCATCAATTTTGACCAAATTTCCTGTGCCTTTGTAGTTCACACATCCCCAAAACATCAGCGACTCACCTTCGTGTTTCACAGTAGCAAGTGTGTACCTTTTATCACAGGCCTTGTTGACTCCTCTCCAAATGAAGCATTTATGGTTGTGGCCAAAAAGTTCAATTTTGGGCCAGAAGGTTTGAGGTCTCTGTACTGTTTGGCATATTATAAGGATACTTTGTGGCATTTGCGTAGTAATGGCTTTCTTCTGGTGACTCCACCATGCAGCCCATCTTTCTTCAAGTGACTCCTTATTGTGCATCTTGAAACAGCCACACTGCATGTTTTCAGAGTCCTGTATGAAGTTATTTGTGGGTTTTTCTTTGCATCCCGAACAATTTTCCTGGCAGTGGATGAAATTTTAGTTGGTCTACCTGACCGTGGTTTGGTTTCAACAGAACCCCTCATTTTCCACTTCTTCATTAGAGTTTGAACACTGCTGATTGGCATTCTCAATTCCTTGGATATCTTTTTATATCCCTTTCCTGTTTTATACAGTTCAGATACCTTTTCCTGCAGATCCTTTGACAATTCTTTTGCTTTCTCCATGACTCAGAATCCAGAAACATCAGTGCAGCATTGGATGAAAGATGTAAGGGTCTGTCAGGAGTCTAGAAACTCATTGACCTTTTATACACACTAATTACAAACAGATCACAGGTGAGGATGGTTACCTTTAATAGCCATTCAAACCCCTTTGTGTCAACTTGTGTGCATGTTATCAGGCCAAAATCACCAGGGTATGTAAACTTTTGATCAGGGTTATTTGGATAGTTTCTGTTGCCATTGTGATTTAAAAAGAGAGTAAACACAGTTGAATTATAATAAATGGCTTTAGCCAAACACTAACCATGAGTGAAAGAAATGTTTGTGTTATCATTCATATTCTCTGAAAAATGGCAAAGAAATCATAAATTCTGCCAGGGTATGTAAACTTATGAGCACAACTGTATTTACATAAATTTATGCAGCTGTATACATACTGTACAAAAAAAGGAGCTTACAATCTAAGGTCCCTCTGACATGCATAGATACACATACTAGTGCCAACCAGGAGAAACCAGAGTCCTCGGAGGAAACCCAGCAAGCACAAGGAGAACATGAAATCTCTATGCAGACGGTGTCCTGACGGGGATTCAAACTGAGACCCTAATGCTGAAAGGCAGAAGTGCTAACTACTAAGTGCTTTTTTAGTTCTTGATATAATGGCCCCATTAACGATCTGTTATCAACAGGATTACTTGTATGTCAGATACCTACTTAGGGGGGCACAGGATCTCTTCCAGAAACTCCTCTATCTTGTTGATGTCCGTACGGACATCTTCCCCAAAACGTAGGAAGGGGGGCTGGGCTCCAGGGAAGACGTTCTTCAGTATATCGGGCTTCCTGTAGGAGTAAGAATTACACATATGTAAGTGACAAGGTTATATTACACATACAAACACACACATTATATTGTCAAAAGTATTGGGACGTCTGCCTTTACACCCACATGAACTTTAATGGCATCCCAGTCTTCGTCCATAGGGTTCAATATTGAGTTGGCCCACCCTTTGCAGTTATAACAGCTTCAACTCTTCTGGGAAGGCTGTCCACAAGGTTTAGGAGTGTGTCTATGAGAAGGTCTGACCATTCTTCCAGAAGCACATTTGTGAGGTCAGGCACTGATGTTGGACGAGAAGGCCTGGCTTGCAGTCTGCGCTCTAATTACTCCCAAAGGTGTTCTATCGGGTTGAGGTCAGGACTCCGTGCAGGCCAGTCAAGTTCCTCCACCCCAAACTCGCTCATCCATGTCTCTATGGACCTTGCTTTGTGCACTGGTGTGCATTCATGTAGGAACAGGAAGGGGCCACCCCCAAACTGTTCCTACAAAGTTGGGGAGCATGAAATTGTCCAAAATGTCTTGAGGCCTTAAGAGTTTCCATTACTGAAACGAAGGGGCCTAGCCCCACCAAATGATTTGGACCAGTGCACAAAGCAAGGTCCATAAAGACATGGATGAGCGAATTTGGGGTGGAGGAACTTGACTGGCCTGCACAGAGTCCTGACCTCAACCCAATAGAACACCTTTGGGATGAATTAGAGCGAAGACTGCAAGCCAGGCCTTCACGTCCACATCAGTGCTGGCCTTACAAATGCGCTTCTGGAAGAATGGTCAAACATTCCCATAGACACACTCCTAAACCTTGTGACCAGCCTTCCCAGAAGAGGTGAAGCTGTTATGGCGGCAAAGGGTGGGCCAACTCAATACTGAACCCTACGGACTAAGACTGGGAGGTCATTAAGGTTCGGATTGTATGGCTTAATTCGCATCGCATGTGAAACAAAGACGTGCAGGAATATTTTTTTGGTCTGCACCAGAATCAGATCGCATAGGTGTCCACACACATGTGCTCCGATTGCTGTCCGAATTGATAGATCGCGCTGCGATATGCAAACTGATCTGGGGGGTATCATTCATTTTGTATTGCCACTCCTAGCGGTTCACAACTACAGAAGAAAGTGAAGGAGAATTCCTTCTGAAAGCACATAAAAAAAAAAAAAAAAAATAACCCGTTCCCCATTTCATACAAAAACTTTAAAAAAAATAAAAACTATGGTCTACAAACTTTTTGAAGTAAATATAAGCCCTATCCTTCCTGGCCATTGTCCTGTGGAGGTGTTTGTATCAAATTGGACTCCACTTTCCTGAAATACCTGTATGCTAATGTTGTCTGGTGGAAGGATTAGCTACCTCTGTAGCAGGTAAAACCTTGTTGAACCAGTTCTTCTACGCCAGGAAAATTATTCTAAATGGAAAAAAAATCTGGAGTCAACTACCCTGTCATTTAGGGAAGCCTAATTAAGGGCTCCAATAAAATATCAAAGCACAGGAGGAGCCAATACCATATACAATCCCCATCAGCTAACACAATACCCCCCTGGGCAGGTTAACTGCTTGCCGACCAACCGCCATCATTATACTGCAGCCGGTTGGCTCCCCTGTGCGAATCGGCGTAGGTGTACGTCGGCCGTTTTAAGAGCAATAGGGGGCGCACACGGCGAGATGCCGGAGCCGATGCGCGTGGCCGCCAGCAACCCACGATCACTCCTCGGAGAGCCAGAACGGGGATCTGTCAATGTAAACAGACATATTCCCATTCTGACGGGAGAGTAGAGAGAGATCTGCTGTTCCTAGTGATCAGGAACAGCGATCTCTCTCCTCCTCTAGTCAGTACACTCCAACAGTTACAAACTCCTCCCTAGGGAACACTTAACCCCTTGATCGCCCCCTAGTGTTAACCCCTTCCCTGCCAGTGTCATTTATACAGTAAATTGGCTATTTTTAGATCTGATCGCTGTATAAATTATACTGGTCCCCAAAAAATAAAAAGTGTCAAAAGTGTCCGATCTGTCCACCGTAATTTTGCAGTCCTGCTAAAAATCGCATATCGCCACCATTACTAGTAATAAATAAATAAAATAAATCCATAAATCTATCCCCTATTTTGTAGACGCTATAACTTTTGCACAAACCAATCAATATACGCTTATTGCGATTTTTTTTTTACCAAAAATATGTTGATTACATATTGGCCCTAAACTGATGATGAAATTTGTTTTTTATTTTGGGATATTTATTAAAGCAAAAAAAAAAAAAAAATTCTAAAAATGGTTTGCTGCTTTTTTGTTTATAGGGCAAAAAATAAAAAAATAAAAACGCTAGAGGTGATCAAATACCAACAAAAGAAAGCTATTTGTAGGGGGGGGGGGGGGGGGGCGGTAATCAGATATACATTTTGTTTGGGTACAATGTCGAACGGCCGCGCAATTGTCAGTTAAAGCAACACAATGCCGTATTACAAAAAATGGCCTGGTCATTAAGGGGGTAAATCCTTCTGGTCCTTAAATGGGCGTTTCCACCAAAAAAAAAAAAAAATAAATAAATAGCTTAAAATTCCTTAAAAAATAAAAATTGGATACATTTTTTTTTTTTTACTCACCTCTAAATACCTGTTGCTAGGGGGTCCCTCGTAGTCTGCCCGGGCACTGACATCACTTCCCCTTGGCGCAGTCAGTCATCTGGGACTCGTGACATGTCCCAGATGACTGTGCGGCGTATCACAGCGTGCAGCGCCAATCGCGCATGCGCAGTGGGTGCCCGGCTGTGAAGAATGCCCACAGTAAGAATGCCAGGGCAGCCGAGCGGGGGAAGGGGGGCTTCGATCCCCCGCATCGCTGGACCCTGGAACAGGTAAGTGTCCGATTATTAAAAGTCAGCAGCTGCAGTATTTGTAGCTGCTGACTTTTAATTATTATTTATTTTTTTTTATTTTTTTTAAGGGGCAAGTAGTCTTTAAGTAGTTAAAACATATAATCTAAAGAAAACAGCGCTCAGACAAATGTCCCAATATTCTGTCAAAGTCTCCAATTTAAATATGTAATAAAATATTTCCTCATGGGATTTACATCTGGTGAGGATCCCATAAGAAAATATTTTATTTTATACTCAACTGAAAGACTGAATATTGGGACATTTCTCGGAGCGATGATTAAGGGCTTGTTTAAACCAGGCGCAGTCAAGCAGAAAAATAGCATGCTGTATTTGCTTACATGTAAACGAACACACTACCAACACATAACATGCAGCTCTAAAGCCTCATTCACACCTAAACATTTTGTAGCTTGAAGCCTGAAGCTGCAAAACGCTGGAGGGGAAAAAAAAAAAAAACAATTACTCTGGTTCACATCTCCACTCCAAAACGCCTGAAGCGCAAACAAGTTCTGGAACTTTTTTTTTTTTTTTTTTCCAGGCAGATTTGGTTGTTTTGTGATTTACATTGGTGACTTTTTGACATGTACAAAATCGTGCAACTTTCTGCCTGAAAACACTACGCTCAGGTGTGAATGGGGCCTAATTCTGTCTTGAGCTGGGTATACACAAGTACAACCATGTTAGAAAATGAAGCGTTCATTCAGTTTTAAAATTTGTATTAGATCATAGGTGGCAGAACAAGGATGGAAAAATGTATTTGATTTTTGAATTAATATTGAACAGTATGTGAATTCCATTCAAGAAAAATTGTTATAGTATAAGGCACATGAGCCATGAAGAGGTTAACCCAGAGGTAGAATGTTCATTGTTGCCGACATCCCTTTCATAAAAAAGAAATACTATACATCATATAGTATGATGCAAACACAGATACCTTCAGTCCGCATGCACACAGGGCGCTAGAAAAATGAGCTGCAAAGCCACTGCCGACACCAGGGAAAAGTTGCTGTAAAAAGCACGCTTTTAGTAGCTTTTTGTATTGGCGTTAGGCGTCTAGCCACGTTTCTCTGCTTCTATTGAAATTCAATGGTTCCCTATGAGAGCCATCTTAACTGATCCGACATTCAACCCATTGATTTGAATAGAAAGTATCGTCATCCAAGCCAGATCATCATGATCCGACTTGTGGAATGCGACTTGTGCTCTGAGGATCTTGAAGGGGAACCCCAGACCAAAAAAAAAAAAACACGGTGTGGTAGAGCCCCCCGCAAGATATGGTATAAGGTATGGATTTTGAGAGGAAGCCCAATGCCAAAAAAAAAAAAAAAGTGGGGTCCCCCCCAAAATCCATACCAGACCCTTATCCAAGCATTTAGCCCAGCAGGTCAGGAGAAGGGGGGGGGGGGGGGGGGGGGGGGACGAGCAAGTGCCCCCCCCCCCCTCCTGGACCATACCAGGTCACATGCCCTCAACATTGGGGGTGGGGGTACTTTAGCACAGGAGGGGCTCTGCCCTCCCCACCCCAAAGCACATTGTCCCCATGTTGGTATGGGTACAATGATCTCTTTTCGACAACCCTGGGCGGTGGTTGTGGGGGGGGGGGGGGGGTCTGCGGGCAGGGGGATTATAGAAATCTGGAAGCCCCCCCAGATCCCAGCCCCCCCATGTGAATGAGTATGGGATACATTGTACCTCTACTCTTTCACTCCAAAAAAGTGTAGTGTAAATAAAAAAAAGGAGACGTCACCCCTCACCGGCCAACGAAGAGGCCCAAAGACCGGCACAGGACTATTGGACAGGCAAGTATTTACTAATTTTTATACTGCGTAAGTATTCACCCTTTAATTCTGCTTTAACTATGTGGCAGCTGTGCGTTTAGAGTGAATGGGTCCTCACATACAATGATGGACAGTCAGAGATGAAATAATAAGCACAGCCCCCCCCCCACTTTTCAGGACAGATCATCCAAAAGTAACTTTTTTTTAGCAGAGTAAATAGACTAAGGCCCCTTTCACACTGTTCAGGTCCGCCTGTCCGTTTTTTAGGCAGACCTGAATGGACACTCTATAGAGGTCTATGGAGGGACGGATGTCAGTGGTGACATGTCTGCTGACATCCGACCCACTCCAATCCAAAAAAAGTGTAAAGGAGGAAAAAAGTTTTTTTTCCATCCGTCTGCGGATCGAGTGACGACGGACTCTACGGTCCGTCTGGATCCGATCCCACATAGGGAAGAGCGGCGCTCTGACAGGTCTGTCCCTGCACAGTGTGCAGAGAGAGACCTGTCATCTGCCTGCTCAGCGGGGATCGACGAATCGATCCCCCGCTGCGCTGAGCAGAGCGGGCTTCGTACACAGACACATCCGTGTGAAAGAGCCCTTACTGTGGTAGATCAATACTTTGAGCCCCGGGTTCACACCTATGCAAATTAGATGCGCGTTTCCCAACATCTAATTTGCATAGCAGGAGAATGTGACTGGCTCCCTATGGAGCTGGTTAACGTATCTCTGGGGTGACTGCGGAGCGCACTGCACAAAAACGATGTGCGTCTTTGGCTCGGTTTCAGGGCCAAAGTCAGGCATAGAATCGGCCCCGATTCGTCCCCAAAACGGGGAACAGGGACGCACAGCGCTCCTGTGCTAACCGCAGTGCATTAGTGTGAACCCGGGCTGAACAACTGACCAAGAACAAGCATTCAGCAAGAGAAGAAAAAGCAATTATTAGAACATCTGATGTGCATACTTGTTCCAGGTCAACCCCGAAACACTTTTTGGATTTTGCTGCATTAAAAACTAAAATGGAGACCCCTATGATGTCACCCATATACAGGCAATCTGTGGCTCACTAGACGATTGTCCACTTAAAGTCTATCAGAGCAAGTCACAGATCTGTGTCTGTCACAAGGAATTTACTACAGGTCATATTTCCCAGGTTGTCTCTACCCCTCCTCTGTGCCTCCTGTGGGAGAACTTTGGAAACAATGCAAACAGTTTCAGAGCATGAATGAATGGTTGTGCCATATGGCGTGCCGCTACCGTCCATACCCAGATCACGTGCAGAGACATTCAGAAAAACGAGCCACATTTTTCTGCTCTACACATTGTTCTCTAATAGTCTGGATGACAAACACATGCAATTAAAAGGAAAGAATAGTGCGTGGTCAGCGAGTACAGATTTGGAGCTATTATTGCAGTGTTTATCCTAGATTGACATTGTATGTGATCTTTACATACACACAAGCTTCCTAGTTCATAGTTTTTTATATTATTAAAAATAGAGACGCGAGATAGAGATTAAAAACTAGGGAGAGCTCTCCCCACTTTTCTCATCCTTCATTTTATTTAGGGCACTTTCACACTGACCCGCCCATGGGCGTCAGCAGTAAAGCGCCGCTATTTTTTACTGTTGTTTTAGCTGCGCTTTTCGGCC
The DNA here is from genome assembly GCA_028564925.1 of Lithobates sylvaticus. Taxonomy (NCBI): domain Eukaryota; kingdom Metazoa; phylum Chordata; class Amphibia; order Anura; family Ranidae; genus Lithobates; species Lithobates sylvaticus. The sequence goes on along the minus strand of CM053033.1, from coordinate 185,607,712 downwards.
GCTAGCAGATGCTTTTAACTCCCGCTAGTGGCCGAAAAAGGGTTAAAAGCGGCATTTCCCATTGATTTCAATGGGCAGGGGCGCTTTAGGAGTCTCAAAAGATGCTGCTTGCAGGACTTTTTTGAGCGTCCTTCCAGCGCAGCGCCCCAGTGTGAAAGCATTCAGGCTTTCACACTGGAGTGAGAGGAGAGGCGCTTTACAGGCACCATTTTTTGCGCTGTAGCTCCTTTAATCGCTTGCCGACCGCCTCACGCAGATATACTGCGGGAGAAGGGCTCGTACAGGCAAACTAACATACCTGTACCTTGCCCCTTAAGAGGTGGCCTGCAGGCGCGCCAAGCTCCACGAGTCGGGTCGCGGGTCCCGCGGACTTGATGTTCGCGGGGATACCCGCGATCGTCTAACGGAGCTGAAGAATGGGGAGATGCTAATGTAAACAAGCATCTCCACGTTCTGCCTAGTGACAGTGTCACTGATCTCTGCTCCCTGTGATCGGAGCAGAGATCCGTGACGTGCCACACGTAGCCACGCCCCCCCCCAGTTAGAAACACTCCCCAGGACATACATAACCCCTACACTGCCCCCTAGTGGTTAACCCCTTTACTTCCAGTGTTATTTACACAGGAATCAGTGCAAAATGTGTCAAAATGTCTGATGTGTCCGCATAATGTCGCAGTCATGATATAAAAAAAAAAAAAAAACCGCTGGAGGTCTGGTTAAACCATAATGTATCGCAGGGCGGGTCTTAATTTCCCATTTTTTTTATACTGTACTAAAAATTGTAAATAAAACTTTTTGAACAAAAAAAAAAAAAAAACACCACTACAGGGAGCCGTCAGTGGTTCAGTGGAATGAATGTATTGCTCATCTGTTGTGCATGGTTTTTAATGAATTGGGCCAGCCTTACACTGTGGGAAGAAGCAGTAAAGCACCATTATTGTATAGCACTACAAAGCAAAAAAGCAGATCCTGTAATGAGCAAATGTGGCTATCCTTATGTACAGATATTATAAACTTAGACCACAAAGCTATTTTTTTTTTTTAAATATAAAAAAAAAAACTTGTGATAATGATTTTTTTTTTTTACATCAACATCTGAGGTTTATGTCCAAAAAAAATATTGAAAAACTATACAATTCCTTTATTACTTTTCCAGAGTTTGTAATGTCAGAGCTGCTTCGATCTCTTAAAATTTTACTAAATAAGCAGGAATAAATCCTCCTATGAATTCTTATGTAGTCAAATATTTTAACATGCCAAGTCTAAAAAAAAAAAAAAAAAAAAAACCCACACACACCACACATTCTTTAGGGCTCACGCCAGGTTTGACCTGTTCACGCCATACCTGAGTAGCGGTGTGCATTTAATAAAATGTAGCATGTGTGCATTTTTATGCAGTGCAACTCACCACACTGTATGTCATTGGTTGGTGGTTGCAGCATGCTGCGGTGCATAGAGTTGAATGAAGTGTCATTTTGTGATGCTTCAATAAATTAAAAAACATGCACACCTGCACGAGTGCATTTTAGCGTGCAGGCTGGTGTAAACGGGCACTAAAAAAAATTAATTTTAATGATTTTCTTACCAACACAGTAGTTATACTGTCCTCTGCCATTCTCTGCTTCTTACAGATGGCATGAAAACAGACAGAGTGTGTACTGCACTGAGGATTTTTTTCAGATTTCAGTTCTGGTTTAACACTCGCATGCATAAGTCAAAGCAGTGATTCCTTTATCAGACGGCTCGGTCTCTCAAAGACATGCAAAATATGCTGCCCTTTAGCTAACTCACAATGCTCTGGAAATTCTTTGTCAAACATTAAATGCTTATTTGTGAAACAAAGACTGTACCGCGTTTCCCCGAAAATAAGCCCGGGTCATATATTAATTGTCAGTAAAAGACACAGTAGGGCTTATTTTCGGGTAGGTCTTACCATGTAATGTGCTGTCTTCTCTCCCCCTCCTACTCCCTGCCTGACAGGAATCCCCACTGTGAACCAAGTTAAAATGCTTGTAAAATCCTACAATCCACTCTATTACAGTAGTATATAATGTACAATGTGTGTGCATTTCTGTAATATAATTGTGCCAAATACCTTCATTATAGAGCTGCTCTGCGCTTCTGTGACCTGCCAGAACTCTCTTCCCCACAATTATATTACAGAAACACACACATTGTACATTATATTCTACTGTAATAGAGTGGATTATAGGATTTTACAAGCATTTTAAACTAGGGCTTATTTTCGGGGTAGGGTTTATATTCCAGCCCTGCTGGAAAATAACGCTAGGTCTTATTTTTGGGGAAACACGGTATACATATAGCAGTTTGCATTCAGCTCCCCTCACCTGCAGGACTACTCACTTTTTCATGTCAACTGTAGTGACGTTAAATGTGACTCCTTTTAGCCAAAGGACCATGAAGAGACGCTGGGAAAAAGGGCAGTTTCCAATGCGCTGTCCATCACTTCCAGCCTAACCAGGAAAAAAAAAAAAAAAGAAAGGGAAAAGGAAAATGAGTGTCATCAGAAACTTAAACAAGCCAATTCATATTCGTAACATCATGAAAAAAAAAAAAAAAATAGATCCTGGCCATTCAAACAAGAATTGCGTTGACAGTGACAGCTTTTAACTAATAAGATCATACAGAGTTAGATTTTATTTTTTATTTTTAACTTTGTCATTCTGGTTTCTCCTCCCTTGCATGGAAGGAATCTCCCCTGCGGGCTATTGTACTCTTCAGCTGATCGAATACCTGCACAAAATCTGCATTCAACTGGATAAAGACGACGTTCGGACGTCAACTTTCCACCCAGCAACTTCCAATTTTAGATTGAAGGATGTTGGACACGAGGGTGCCGACATGGCCAGGGCCATCAGGAACCGGACAAAATGTTCTCCGTGTATGGCCACCTAACTTTATAGAAGTTACAAAGCAAGAGGATGCAGCAGAACGCTGATCTGTTTGACATTTGTGAACACACCAGGATTTACATGACTGTCATCTCAGTCCCGGCAGTAGATGCTGCCCCTGAGTGATGTCTGAACAAAAAGGTGGCACCGTCCTGTAGAAAAGCAATTTATGGCATTATCAACACACCGCAATTCCTATAAACTGCTTTAGAAAGCATGCAATATCTGCTCCATGGGAAAATGGATCCCCATCTTGCCACCAAAAACCACAGAATCTTACACAGAACTTCAGCTCCTGGATCAGACTGGCATGGAAGGATGCCAGCCCTTCTTTGGGCTTCCACAGAAGATGGCCCATGACTCCTCTAAAGCCAGACACATATATTTGGGCATGCACCATAGCAGGCATCCAAGTTACACATTAACAATGAACACGTTGTGCAACTATTAGTACAGGAGACTCAGAGTGAAAGGGAGGGGTAATACAGGAACTGTGCCAAATACTCAGTGAAAGACAGAAGAGCCAAATAATAGGAAGAATGAAGTATCGAGAGTTGGGTGGAGGAAGGGATAGAGAACGTGGGAGGACAGAAGAGAGGTGGATAGGAAGGTGATCTATTCATTCATCTCCCACACTTGGCACTCCGAGATATGACAAATTCCTAAGACAACTCATGTCACACCCATCTCTGCAGTCTGAGACCTATAAGTGCGCGTGCAGAAGAGAAAGGCCATGAGGACATAGAATTGTTTGTACAAGAAGATTGTGTGACGGGAGCAGAGAATGACAAATAGCACTGTGCCATTAAAGAAAAACTAGAAAAAGTGGAAAGAAACTACAGAAGAGGTGAAAAGAAAAAAAAAATAAAAAAAAAACACACACACACACACACACACACACACACACACGAAAACTATAGAAAAATTAAGAAAACAAACAAAAATAAATAAAAATGGAAGAAACTATAGAAAACCTGGAAACAAAAACTATATCTAGCTATCCATCTCTCACATATTACGCAGTCAGAAATGAAGACAAGAGGGCTTTAGATGCCCACAGCAGAGATGGACCCCGCTTGCTTCCAAGTTTAACTGTTTTTCACAATTTAAAACATAACTAGAAAAGCTACAATTTCTGGGGAAATTGTGTGACGTGTTCTTGCCTCCACCTACTGGAGTGGGCGGAGTGGCTTGAGTAACTGTGAAAAGTGTTAAAAAGCTTAATATTTAAAAAAGTATAAATAGTAGTAAACAGGTTGAAGTCCCATCATTAGCTGAAATTTTTTTTTTTAATGATTTTTTTTCATGGGGTGGTCCTAATGTTTTGGCTGATCATGGGGTGGTCCTAATGTTTTGGCTGATCATGGGGTGGTCCTAATGTTTTGGCTGATCATGGGGTGGTCATGTTTTGGCTGATCATGGGGGGGGGTCAGCTTTTGTCACCTCCCACTCTAGTTTTGAACATTTCGCCATTCATTCCTATGGGACAAATTTTGCCACAAAAACAACGATATTTTGTGAACCATTCGGCGAAACGTTCCACAAATAGCACACCAATCGGGAACAATCTGCACGTTTTGGTATATTACTGTCTATGTAGTGTAAAAGCTGTGGGAGGAGTTAGGGTGGTAAATTTGGCTATAATAATATATATATGCGAGATAAAAGTAAGGACCACATTAATGGCATTATCTAAATATTGAAGTAGACAATTACGGGGGAGTAATTAAAAAAATTAAAAAAAATTAATTGGGGTGAGACTGGAACTCCGTTCTAATGACTATAACAAATTCAAAAGATTATACCAAGAGCATGTAGGGTTTACGTCTGCACTATTTTTACGTTCTAAGTGCAGTCTGAACACTGAAGGCGATACTAGATTTGCATGAATATTTCCATGGAGATCCGGATCTGGAAATTTCTGAAATCCAAGCAATCATAATTGATCAAATAAATGACAATGCACAATTAATGTACACTAGTAAACAGGAGAAAGAGCCTGGATATGTAGGGAGCAAATATGGCTGCCCTCATGTTAGAAGTTTAAGTATGGCAATTTTTACACCGTTACAATGGTCCGGTTTTAGGCAATATACCGGTACATATGTATACATATGTATACATATGTATGTGCCATACCTGTGGGATCCCTGTGGAAGCTGGAAAGCACTGCAGTGGGCACTGCAACTACAGTGATCTCTACAGCTTCCAGTCCAACTTCCTGCAATAGGGTGACAACAACCCTTTCAAGGTTTGTATGAAGCAGCAGCATTTTAGATTTATATGCACAACATGCCAATGTATACCGTAGCATGCCGACATGTCCAACCTCAGGTGCAGTCTATTAGACTAAATAACTTTCTCAACACCACCATCACTGCAATGATTAACAGTAGCTGCTTCTCTCTACTTGCAAGCAGAGGATGGTGGATTTATTATCACCGTTGGTTTATTCTCAGTTCTCACTCCAGCACAATTTACTAAAAACTTTATAACTCAGCATTTTAACAAAATCAACTGTTTTGACATGCGCACAAAAAAAATAAAAAAGGATGATCTATCATGGGACCTGCTGTCTTGTGGTAGGAACCTAATAAGTATTCTGCTTCGGAAGTACATTTCCACCTCGCCTCCCCTTCAAAAAACACAAAAAAAACACAGCAACCACTGAGTAAGCTTAGCTAATTCTAGCATTTGTAAAAAAAATAAAAAAAAATAAAAAAGAGGGATTAGTTAAATTTTAACTGCCCTTCCCCAGTTGTAACTTACAACTGGCGCTGTATTGCAAGAGGCAGGAGAAGTCACTTTCCCCCATACCCCAGAAGCTCGGTTTTCTGAAGGTGCAAATAAGACTGTAAAAGCAACAAGAGGACAAGTACAAGCTACTAGGCCTGAAAGGGCAAATGACAGTAAAGGCTTTAAAGCACACCCAAGCTCATATACAGTTACCTTTGCTTCAGCGATGCAATGTACCGTATTTGCCGGCGTATAAGACGACTGGGTGTATAAGACGACCCCCTATTTTTCCAGTGAAAACTTAGGTTGGGGCTATACTCGCCATATAAGACTACCCCCCCTTCCGAGGCAACACCATTTACAAAAAAAAACATCAGAAAAAAAAAAAACATCAGACTTAACATCAGAAAAAGGAAACTGGTGAACTACAAGTCCCAGGGATCCCACAATTGGTAGGCAGCAGCAATGAATCCTCTCCTCCAAAGCACAATAAATCATACCTGTATTTTAGGGGAGATCTGGAGCTGGATGTGCAGTACAGAATGCTTTGTTAATATGTAGAGCTCCAAGTACACACAGTATATGATGCTGTGTTAGTACAGTTACGGCAGGTACACTTCAGAATACAGTGTGCAGACAGTGTGCACCGCTGAGCCAATCACGGCTGGTATTTTATTTTACTAATCTGTCGATGGATACAAAGCCTGCTCGGATTGGCAGAGACTGTGACATCAGCCCGTGCTGCTCTGACTCATGTAGCCTGCTTGGATTGGCAGAGGTTGTTACCCAATCCGAGCAAGCTTAGCAGGCTCTGTATTCATCAGAGTGCATCGCCCGCCGGGATTGGCTGAGCGGCGCATTCTGTATACATATTACAATTTTACAGAGCGCCCAGGGGACTGATATCCATCTGGCGGCTTCCTCACCCGGCGTATAGGACGACCCCTGCTTTTTGGCTGTGTAATTTCGGTGTAAAAGGTAGTCTTATACGCCAGAAAATACAGTACACGTTGCTGTGTTATACACTTCTACGCTCTGTATGTTGGGTTATACTTTACATCACAGGTGTCAAACACAAGGTCCGTGGGCCGAATCCGGCCCTCCAGGCCATTTCATGTGGCCCTCACACCTCTCCTGCAGCTGCAGGAGATCTCCAGCCCTCCCTCTGGTCCTCCTCCAGACCCCTACTTTCAAGCAATGCATCCAGCTTCTTCCCAGCAGCAGCATAAGGAAAGGGGGTGCACTGTGATGTTAGGGAGAGTAGGGGACTCAACTTGTGAAGGTTGGGTAGCTCTTGCCATCCAATGTAAGGGGAGGGGATGCGCTGGACATCTAATCTTACAGATACAACCGGCCCTTTTGAGGACAATCATAATGCTGATGCGGCCCACGATAAAATTGAGTTTGACACCCCTGCTTTACATAGTGCTAGTTATCAAAGTACTGTCCTCTTAATAGGAATTTTACCTCTGTTCAATAAACCGGCTCACAAATGAATTTGAAAGAGCATTTTTAGAATAGGACTAGAAATAGATTATTTACGTCAAGCTATTCACTTTCATATCTTAAGAAAACACAAGTTGTCCTTTAATAGACGCTCCTGTACAAGTAGCCTAGATCATATATCTGGATGTGTGCAATATCAGCTCTGATACTTATAAGGATTATCATGTACATACAAAACAATAATGAAAAAGATAAAAACGGTCATAGTTCATTTTATACTCAGCATACCTGTCTAGAGGACAGGGAAAAGTCGTACACAAAAATGTAATATACCGTATTTATCGGCGTATAACACGCACTTTTTCCCCCTTAAAATCGGGGGAAAGTCGTGGGTGCGTGTTATACGCCGATACCCAAAAAAAAATGACAAAAATCGGTTGCGGCGCCGAAAAAATGGCGACCGCGGCCGAAAAAGGCCGAACCGCGGCCGAAAAAAGGCCGGAAAAAGCCGAAGCGCGGCCGAAAAAGACCGAAGCCGGCTGTTCAGCTCCGCTCGGAGTCCCGCCTCCCTGCGCTCGCTCCCGAAACAGCAGGGAGGCGGGACTCCGAGCGGAGCTGAACAGTCGGCTCGGTCTTTTTCGGCCGCACTTCGGCCTTTTTCGGCCGCGGTTCGGTCTTTTTCGGCCGCGCATGCGCGGTATTTCTCGCGGCGGGAAATTTTAAACGCTGGCGAACTTCAACTGACACTAGCAAGCTGCAAATGACACTAGCAAGCTGCAAATGACGCCGGGCAAGCTACAAATGATGCTGGGCAAGCTACAAATGACGCTGGGCAGGTTGCAAATGACGCTGGGCAGGTTGCAAATGATGCTGGGAAAGGCTGCAAATGACGCTGGGCAAGCTGCAAATGACGCTGAGCAAGCTGCAAATGACGCTGAGCAAGCTACAAATGACGCTGGGCAAGCTGCAAATGACGCTGAGCAAGCTACAAATGACGCTGGGCAAGCTGCAAATGACGCTGGGCAAGCTGCAAATAACGCTTAAATGTAAGTTTTTTTTTTTTCCCTAAACTTCTCTCCTAAAACTTTTTTTCCTTAAAATTCCCTCCTAAACTTGGGGTGCGTGTTATACGCCGGTGCGTGTTATACGCCGATAAATACGGTAGTATGTACAGCAGGTAATTAAAGTGGTTGTAAACCCTTAGTCCCCTTTCACACTGGGGCGTTTTTCAGGAGCTACAGCGCTAAAAATAGCGCCTGTATAGCTCCTGAAAAAAGCGGGTCCTTTCACTCCAGTGTGAAAGCCGGAGGGCTTTCACACTGGAGCGGTGCGCTAGCAGGACAGTAAAATCCTGCTAGCAGCATATTTGGAGCGGTGAAGTAGCGGTGTATTCACCGCTCCTATACGGCTCCTACCCATTGAAATCAATGGGACACCGCGGGGATACCGCCGGCAAAGTGGCGCTTTGTGGGGGGGTTTAACCCTTTTCCGGCCGCTAGTGGGGGTTAAAACCACCCCGCTAGCGGCCGCATACCGCGGCTAAAATGACAGTAAAGCAGCGATATAGCGCTGTTTTAACATCACCGTCTGCACCGCCCCAGTGTGAAGCCGGCCTTACAGACCACTTTTACCTCCAGGTAAGCCTATATTAAGGCTTACCTGTAGATGCAAGCAATATCTCCTAAACCTACATGGTTTAGGAGATATTTGCAGGCACTGATGTCTACGGCGCATGCGCCGTAGACAACGGCGCGCAGGTGCACTGAGCGTGCCGTTTCGAACGGCGATCGTGCCTACATATATAGTAAAATTGACAGTGAACAATAAAAGCATTTTAAACAGAATTCTATAACATAGAGAAGGCAAATCTATGTATAATAAAGTTTATACTTCCCATGATCCAAAAAGGGAACAAGTCAGCATTCTCAAAATGAAATCATAGTTTTTGTGAAGCATTGCTGGTGTCTCATAGGATTAGAATCTGCAAATGATCCATAGTCTATAGCCAGATCCAACCTGTCTGATAGGCCTGCAGTTAGAATAAACAGCCACAAGGCACAGCAACTTTGCAGCATAATATTGAACCAGTTTACACTTGCCTTTCCTTTGTTCTATTGTGCAAGTTCCAAGTCAATTGGTTTTCATTACATACCTTAATTTTAGACCCAGTGTTATCAGCACTGGTACTCTGCGATTCTCTACGCAATACAGGTAGATCATAGCTGGTGGGAGGTGGATGTACAGTCCTATTAATCCCCTTAAAAGTGGATGTAAACCCCAATTTTTTTTTTGATGTCATAATGTAGCGAATACAATTGAGCCCAGTCTTACAGATTTACTCGAGGCCTGAGCAATCCTCTTTTATTGTTCAGTTAGAGAAATCTTGACAAAGTCTTGAAAACTTTGTCAAAAACGCCCCCTTGCTGTGAGTGACGGGTGATTTACATATCTCATGCACTAGCCTGAGACAGGTTATCATCAGATCACTGGATGTTCTACTCTGCCCAGCTCTGACTACATACATGTCCCCTAAACCACTTGTCTGTCTATAGTCTGCTGACTGTTCACTGCATCCCATGATGAGAAACATCCAGTCAAAACAGTAAAGGCAGCCAATCCTGGGAGAGCTGGAGGGGAGGGGGATGTGAATTGTGAACTTTTTACACAGGATGTGCCTGTCTCAGGCTAGTGCATGATATATGTAAATCACCTGTCACTCACAGCAAGGGGGCATTTTTGACAAAGTTTTCAAGACTTTGTCAAGATTTCTGTAACTGAACAATAAAAAAGGATTGCTCAGGCCTCGAGTAAATCTGTGTGGCAAGACTGGGCTCAAATGAAAGGAAATCTTATGCTCTACATCAGGGGTGCCCAACCAGTGGCCCACGGAGCCCTCTGATGTGGCCCGCGACCTCCTGCTCTATGATGACGGGTTGCCAACCTGCCATTCCAGAGCATCAGTGTTGTGAAAAAAGCCACTGATAGAGAAAGCAAGCGGCTGCAGAGCCGCAGAAGCTGATTCTTCCTGTATAGCACACTCCTATCACAGGTGGAGTGATACCAAATGTGCTCTGCTTGGGACAACAGCCGGCGATACCTGAATGGAAGACTGTTATTAAGGGTAAGTTTATTACCTAAATCACAGTATATATATGGGCATATCTGTTCTGCGCTGCACCTGCGGATCAGTTTGAAAGCAGCCCAGTAATCACCGCAGAACACCTGCGGGTTACCTGCACTAAGCCATAGACTTCTGTTATTAGCTGCAGGTTTGGTGCGCTTTCAGAAAGTGCACCACACCTGCAGGATATAATAGTGGTCTATGGCAAAGTACAGCTAACCTGCAGGAAAGCCACAGGTGCACTTGTCTGCACCCTCTGTGTGGGTAAACTACAGGGCATCAGTGTGAAAACAGCCTTAGGCCCCATTGACACTATCGGTCTGACCCTCCGTTCACCTCTATGGAGCCGCAGATGTAAACGGACTTGTGGCTGTTTACAACCCACCTACCTCCAATCGGATCCGTCCCCTTCTATCTGGGCAGATGGGATCCAATGGCCCATAGAGTAGAGTGGGTTGTGTCCGTGTGCGCTCTGCAAATGCAGAGTGGACATGGAACTGTCATCCGTCTGCTCTACTCATTGTGGCCCGCGACCGGTTACCAAGTCACTTAAGTGGCCCTCGCTCTTCAAAAGGTTGGGCACCCCTGCTCTACATTATGACATCAAAAAAAAAAAAAAAAAAAAAAATGGGTTTACATCCACTTTAAGGTCCCTCAGCACCGATGCAACCAGTGGAATTCAAGGGGTTCAAGTAAAACTATAGGCAAAAAAAAATTTTTTAGATAGAAAAAGGGTTTTTAAGCCCGTCTGTTTTTTTTTTTTCTGACATCTGTGTCCTATTGCAAAGATTTCCCTTCACTTCCTGTGCCATAGCCAATATAGGAAATACCTGGAAATTAAGGGAATCCCTTGGGGCCCACGAGGTCACCAGAACTAGAGTCCCCATTGGAAGGTTTGCCTTACCTTTTCGGGGATAACCCAGAATTTGAGGATTTTCTTTTACTTTCACTTTCAATGATAATGGTAAAAAGGACAAAAAGAGAGGGTGAATTTCCATAAGAAGCAATAAAAACCTAATAGGTGTTCTAATTCAGCTACAATTTGTCCAAAAAACTTCCTATTTTATTTACCCAAGGCCACGGTCACATGAATATCCTTGCATCCTCTGTTTATTCCCTGGTGTCCTTTTTCAAGTGTTCACATCACTCTCTGCATGATGTGGACACCTACTATGGGTGGAGGCCACACTTCCAGCATCCAGGTCCCCTCTCATAGGTTCCAGGGGTAGGAAACCTCCCGTGGGCGGAGAGGAGACCAGTGTGGCAGAAGATTACAAGCGGGGAAAAAGACCTGGTCCCAAAGGCAGGAAATGAACTTGGCTCATAGAAGAATCTATGACTTTGATCCATTATACTGCAGGATGGCTTAGGAAGAGGTGTTTGGAATCAAGACTGGGGAGTAGATAAATTGATGCACAATGTCCTATTTAAAATATAACTAAAGGGCACAACTTTTCTTTTTTTAATATAGATTTAGATAACAGTGGAGAGAAATTAGAACACCGTCAATTTTTATTGTGGTCTGTGTCCCTATAGAGAGATTCACACTCTTTATTTGTCCTGTTTATCGAAGGTGAAAGAAAATCCCCAAATTTTGGGTTGTTCCCAGAAAAGTAATAAAGGGGAAATCTTCTGGTGATTTGGGGGGGGGGGGAATTTTTAGGGGAATTTGCAGGAATTGCTTCTCACTTCCTGTTTTGGCTATGGGACAGGAAGTGAGGATAAATTTCCCCAATAGGACACAGATGGTATAAAAAAAAAAAAAAACACGACAGTGGTTATAACCCTCCCTTAGGCTACTTTCACACTGGGGCGTTAAGCGTGCTGGCGGTAAAGCGGCGCTAGATTTAGCGGCACTTTAGCTCCGCTAAAACAACGGTTTTGGGCCGCTGGCGGGGCAGTTTTAACGCTCGCTAGCGGCCGAAAAATGGTTAAAACCGTTTCGAGGCTTTGCAGGGCGGGTTTGGAGCGCTGCCCCATTGTTTTCAATGGGAAGGGGTGCTTTAGGAGTGGTAAATACACCGCTCCAAAGATGCGGCCTGCAGGACCTTTTTGAGCGTCCTGCAAGCGCACCGCTCCAATGTGAAGCGCCCTTTGAGCGGCTCTTTCAGGGCGCTTTGCAGGCGCTATTTTTAGAACTTTAGCGCCTGCTGCAGCGCCTCAGTGTGAAAGGGGCCTTACTCTATCCAAAATAGAAGAAAAAAAAAAAAAAAAAAGTTTTGCCTATAGTTTTACTTTCCTGGAGTTGTTTTTGTAGGTGAAGTAGAGAAAAGTAAGTTCATTAAAGTGAGTACCTGAGTCACGGGAGTGAATGAACAGAATTAAAAACCTTGGCAGATAAGACAGTTCATATATGTATTGCAGCCAATTATTTTGCCTGGAGTACAATGACAGAAACCCAATAACAGAAATAACAGATAGGGTTAGGAAGTGGCGGTCACATTCCTATGGTATAATGGCTCTAGGCCACGCAAATAGGATAAATGCCTTATTAAGTGTTTAATAGAGGAAAAAAAATCTGTGCACAAAAATAGCTGTGAGCAACAGAGAGAGTACACACGCCACACCCCGGGCCCACAAAGAGATTAGGTCATTAAGTAAATCCTGGCTAGGGCGGTGTTCCTTGTCCCGGGGTTCCTCCCAGAGGAAAGGGCAAGTCAGGGCTGCAACTTGTTCTAATAAGGGGACAGTGCAGAATGGTTTCCTCCGATGCAGGGAGGAGGGTTGTCAACTAGGAGTGTAATTATAGATTCTCCAGGCCAAAATAAGTCTAAGGCTGCGTCCAACCTTGTGTAGCGTGTGAATGCGTGCAAAAAAATAAATTTGCACATTGCACGGATGAATGCATAGCAAAATGTGAAGCTTAAAAATGCGCAGAGGTCATAAAGATACTTGGACTTCTTTGCACGTTTGTCATGTGTACGGAAGTCTACTGAAATGAAGACTGCCTTTTGCGCAACATACATGTGACACAACCCATGATGTAAACGGAGGCTGTGTCAGCAAAAAAAAAAAAAATAAGAAAAAGGCAGAGGTGAGCAAACAACACCAAAAGAAAGCTCAATTTGTGGGAAAAAAAAAAAAAAAAAAAAAGAAGTACATCAATTTTTTTTGGGTACATTGTCGCACATCTGTGCAATTGTCAGTTAAAGCGACGCAGTGTCGGAAAAAATGGCCTGGTCAGGAAGGGGGTAAATCCTTCCGGGGCTGAAGTGGTTAAAATCCCAGTTCAAATATTCAGCCCCTCCACCCCCGCCCCACCTTCGGCCACCTAGGTTGAGACCCGAACAAAGCCAGATTCGGCTTTGATCAGGTCTCTGATGTAAAAACCCAGAAGTGACGTCACAATGTCACTTCCGGTTTACTCAGCTGCCAATGGTGCAGACTAAAAAAAAAAAAAAAAAAAAAAGTATGTATGTATATATAATAATAATAATAATAAATAATAATAAATAATAATAAATGACAGTATTCAGAATTTCCAATTTTGGCGATCCGAATACTTTTAAGTGCAAAGAAGGGATCCCTCCATAAAGAGTACCTGTCACCACCTATTACTACCACACGGGATGTTTACATTCCTTGTGACAGCAATAAAAGTGATCAGATTTTTTTTTTTTTTTTTAAAGGGACAATGTAAAAAAAAAAAAAAAAAATAAGTTTTTTCTTTTCTTTTTTTACAAGCGTCCCCACATTTTTGCCCAAGAAAAATGCATACTCAAGTCGCACCTGCAAAAGTAAACGGTGTTTAAATCACACACGTGAGCTATCGCCACGATCGTCAAAGTGAGAGACATAATTCTAGTAAAATACCTCCTCTGTAACTCCTGGTTAACCTGGTAACCGTTAAAGTTTTTTAAAGTGTCGCCTATGTAGATTTTTTATTTTTTTAGGTACCGTAGTTTGTCACCATTCCACGTGTGCGTGCAATTTCAAAGCATGACATGTTAGGTATCCATTTACTTGGTGTAACATCATCCTTCACATTATACAAAAAAATTGAACACACACACACACACACACACACACACACACACACATACACACATACTTATATAGGCTGCAACTAACGATTATTTTCGATTAGTTGGCCGATTATTGTTTCGATTAATGACCTTAGAAAAATTTGTAGTGTATAATTTCGTTAATATGTAAAGTTTAAAAAAAAAAAGAAAAAAGTAAATTTATTCTTAAATATCTCTATGCAGTAATAAATATAAAATAACCAACTATATGGTTAAGGTGCAAAATATCTAATTCATTCTGAGAATAACAGACAGAAGAGATATACTGTATATACTATTAGAGGATATATACACTATTAAAGGGTGAATCTGGTAAATATCAGACTCAGATCAAATTTTTTTATTTAAAAAACAAACAATGTCTTCCTTCAAAAAAAAAATTAATTTTAAGAATGTTGGTTCGATTTTCTAATCGTTAGTGAGGTCAAACCGACGTTCATTTTTAACCATAGTGACGGGAAAATTTGGAAATAGAAAACTTCTTGGTCAAAGGAATTTTCAGACAGACAGTGTATGTGGTTTTCTTTCCGAAATTACATTTATTTTAAAAACAGAATGTTAAAAACAAGTGAAAATGTCAAACAACATTCTTCCATTCAGCAAACGTACAAAGATTTTTCGTCTGAATATTCTCGTCTAAAAATTGATCCGTGTGGCCAGCTTAAGGCTCGGTACACACCTATGCAGTTTGCTTTTGATCTTTTTTTCTGCAGTGCTTTTTGCTGTGCGTTTTGATTTTTGCACACGTGATTTTGCGGCGATTTGCATTTTTGCTTTTTTTTTGGCCAATTTGTGGTTGGGCAGATTAAAAAACACAAATTGCTGCAAAAACGCATTACATGCTTTTCTGCAGCTTCTCCATTGAACTATATTAAACAAAAAACACTGTTTTGCATAAAAAAAACAAAAATTTTAAAAATTAAAAAAAAAAGAAAAATAAAAAAAAAGTCCATGACCCTTTCCAAATACGCAGCGGTTGAATAAAGCATAGATGCGAACGTGTCCCATAGGAAACCATGTAAATGAACTGTAGTGTGTTTCTGCAAATAGCACTAAAAAAATAAAAAAAAACACATAGATGTGAACCAGGTCTAAAGATGTTTAGTAACAAGATGGGGTTATAAAAAAAAAAAAAAAAAAAAGCAGATAATCACTATTGTAAGGGGTTCATTTTTTTTTTACTGTGAAAGTAATATTTACAGCAGCGATTATTTGCTCTTTGGACTATAAAGGGCTAATTTTAGTTCTTTTTAACCCCATTATGTTACTGGCCGATTAATCGATTATGAAAATAGTAATTGATTAATTGTTTCAGATATATATATATATAGCAACAAATGTCAGAAATAGGCATGAAAGGGTTAATGAGGGGTACACTTTAAGGTTAATAATAATTCTGGTCTAATTCAGAGCTGAGTAAGAGTGCGGTGACAGAACTGCCCTTCCCAAGCGTTATCCAGACTGGCAGTGAAGTTTAGTAAACATTAACGCAAGACAGGAGGCGGAGGTCCGTTACTATGTAAACACTAGGAAGGTCTATGCGTTGCCCTGGGCTATGGCCTCTTTACTTTTTACCTACATATAAGGCTAGCTAGGAAATGCCAGATCTAGAGCTCAAGGGCTGGGATTAAATATGCATCAACATGTCAGACTAATTAAAGGACCAGTAAAAGTTACAATACAAGTTATTTGCCCTTCTGACTTCATCTGTTCTGTCCACAGCCAGTAAAACTGGATCTCTAGCCAAACTTCTATTATTGTGAGTTGAGTAAGCCATGGTCAGGACCCTTCATCAGTTGTGTTTTTCTGCTATTCGCAGTGCAGCTTGATCACTCTCCAGCCCCCAGCCTGTGATTGAGCAGCGATATGCTGATGAGGTCATCACCTTTCCTCCTTTCTGCCAACAGCAGTGATTACTGAACGCCTGATTGGCTCCTACTTTCACCGCTCCCTGAGGAATACAAGAGGTTGAGATCAAGAGGTACTTAAAAATGGTATTAAACCCAGAAGCAAATCTTTATTATATTGCAGCTTACCAATTCTTAGCCCCCGTACACACGATCGGACATTCCGACCACAAAATCAGTCGGATTTTTTCAGACGGATCCTGTCCGAAACTGGTGTTGCATACACACGGTCGGACAAAGTTGTCGGAAAATCCGATTGTTCGGAACGTGATGACGTTCGTTACGACGGGACTACGTTCAAGCTAGTAGCCAATAGCTTTGGTCTCGTAATTTGATCTGAGCATGCGTGGCACTTTGTCCGATCGGAATTCTCTACAAACGATCGACGAAGTCCGATCGGATTATGTTGTTGGAAAATTTGAGATCCTGCTGTCAAATTTTTTTCCGTCGGAATTTCCGACGGAAAAAGTCCGACAGAGCCCACACACGATTGGATTTTCCGACAATATAATCCGATCGGACCTTTTCTGTCGGATTTTCCAACCGTGTGTATTAGATGTGGTGGCTTCATTCGTTTTCTTTTTCTATTTAGGCTTTCTTCCCTATATATTTTCACCTGGTGATCTTGCCAGTATGTATTATTTTTCAACATAACCAGCTCTCCTGCAGGCATAGCAGTTACAAAGTTGAGACAAACCATTCAAAGCTGACAGGGGTGCTTACAATGGTCAGTTTTTACTTATGTTAAACATTCATCTTAAAAATGGAAAATAAAACTATTGCTGTAACTGATTATAGAGGGTTAGCCGAGTCCAGCTTCAATTTGTTAGTATATCTAATTTTGCTAGTGCATCCAACACTCCTTTCCCCTCCAGACTGACAATGCTGCTATCCAAAGTTGCCCCCTGTGTGCCCTCATCCAGAATGGGGGCACTAACATAGCAACTTCAAAATTAGTCAAAATTACACTATTTTTGCATGAAACTATGACTGCATTGACCCAAGTTTATACGTGCCCACAGTTCAAAGCAAAACTCAGCAAAAAATAAAAAAATAAAGTTCGAAAAACACAGAATTACCCTTTACCCACTTTTCTATTGGGTCCTAGTATTTGGCAGATATATAAAAAAAAAAATTATTAGGAATTACTTTAAACCCCTTAATAAATATTTTTTTTTTGGAAAGCAGTGACCCTGAAGAATAGCATAGAGTTTTGTAAAGGTGAAAGCTTTTAGGCCCCATGCACACAGGGCCTTGGCCCAGCTCTCCTGAATCCCCTTCTCCTGGCATGAGAAAAGCAGCGCCAAAAGTACGCCTAAAGCTGTGTTTTTGTAACTAAAGCTGTGTGTTGTGTTTAGCAGCGTTAATTTCGTCAATGAAAAAGATTTTTGTTGACGAAATTACCACTATTTGTAGACTAAAATATAGTTTCAATCCATATTTTAATCAAAAGTCAATGACTAAGGCCTCATGTACACTGCTGCTGGTAAAACGGACGTTTAGGAGCAGTTGGGCATTTTTTTCAGCTGCTCCTGAACTTTCCTCTATGTTATCTTATCAGCAGTGTTGGTCATCTTACTTTAAAAAAGTAATTAGTTACGTTACAAATTACTTCTCCCAAAAAGAAATTGTGTTAGTAACTCAGTTACTACATTGGAAAAGTAATTAGTTACTCAGCAAAGTAACTGACTTTTTTTTTAAATATTCTATACGTGTAACTAAGGGGCGGGTCTAGTATTACTGTAAGCAAGGGGCGCATTTATTATTATTGTTATATATCGTGCAACCAAGGGACTGCTCTATTATTACTCTAACCAAGGGGCAGATCTGTTATAGCGTGTAAGCAAGGGGTGGGTCTATTATTATATAGTGTAAGGGGCGGATGGCTACAGAAGAGGGCGAATGTTAAATTAATGGGCAGAGCTCGATATATAACAATAATAATAAATGCGCCCCTTGGTTACAGTAATACTAGACCCGCCCCTTACTTACAAGATAGACGCCCCTTGCAGAGTAGCACGAGCATCAGGAGCGTGCGGCATCGCCTCGTACAATTACATGTTAACTGCGCCTGCGCGGTGTAGAGTTCACTCAGAGCTGTTTAAGTTCGGCAATTTTCGGAAGCTCCTTAGTCCTTCGTACGGCGCAAGCGCTGCGCCTGCCCAGTACAGGGGGTCCTTATCCAGCGGGGGAACTTTTTCGGCAGGACACCGGAATTACACTACTGCCATCTAGTGGCAGTAGATGTAATTGGGGTAACTAAGCCAAAGTAATGGGAACTGAGTTACCATGAGGGGAAAAGTAATCAGTTAGATTACTCGTTACCCTCTAAAGTAACTGCGTTAGGTAACTCAGTTTATTTTAACTCAGTTACTTACATCACTGCTTATCAGTACATATACACTGGGTCGTTTAGAGGCTTTTTTGGAACGCCAAAAAATGGGTTCAGAAGCTGAAATTGGAGGCATTTCAAGCGCCAACTTGCTTTTAGCTGTGTTTCATTTTTGGCTATTTAAAAAAAAAAAAAAAATGTATGTATGTATGCATGCATGCATGCATGCATGCATATATATATATATATATATATATATATATATATATATATATATATATATATAAATAAATACACACACTATATATACATACACACACATATATATATATATATATATATATATATATATATATATATATATATATATATATATATATTTTTTTTTTTTTAAACGCTTCTAAAAAACGCAAAACGGGACAAAATGCCGCTAAACACACTAAAACGGTTGATTACTATCTGTCAAGTTAAATCGTTCGAGAGATTGTAAAAATGTCCCGTGTACATGAAGCCCTAAGTTAAATCAAAAATTTTACATCAAAATTACCCCTGGCGTTTAAGTGCGTCAAGCGATTGGGCATTAAATAATTTCATTGCCCATAACAATTTATTCTCAAGTATTAAACATCCCTACCATTAACACTTTTAGACACGTTTAAATTGCGCCTAAGCGCGTCAAGCATTTTTGCAGCCAATGGCATTGGGGTTTTTTTTTTTCCTGACTCTAAGCACCTGTGCAGGACACATAGGCCAACACTGAGGAATGTTTTTATAGGCAAAAAATAAAAGTCAGACACTCCTAAAGTGATGCTTTTAACGCCTAGTTTGCATGAGGCCATACCTGAAAGCTGATCACTGGCTGTAAAAATCCATACCAATCTCAGCCTTGAACTTGCTGTAACCTCATGAATACCAGGGCAAACATACCCTGGTAGACAAGAAGTTAAACTTTGCTAGAGAGCAATGGTTAATTCACAGTTATCTTTACAGGCTGCAAATACTTTTGGGATTTCGTTTTACATTTTTCAGCAAACAGCAGGAATCCTGGAAAGGACCAAAACAACTCATTTCCTTATTTGACTGTGGAATGAAGAGGATTTTGTGAAGGGTATTATGGGTAATCACCCACACTGAGGAAGTGGTCAACGTGGACCTGAGCCAGGGGACTCTTCACTTGCACCAAATTTTAAGTAGCAATTGATTCCCTTGAGAAATACAAAACATATCTAAAAACAATCTACTGAATTCCATAAAAAGTTTTTTGAAGACTCCGAAAGGCATCCCAGAAGGCTGATACTTGGGAACAGATTCAAAACTCTGTGGTTAGTTGTGAATGTTGCATTAATGTGATTTGGAAGCCACAGGAGAGGCACCGCCAGGTAGGCAGGCAGCTGAAACTATACAACTTACAGCACATATCTGCTTTGGAAATACAAAAAATGGGAAGATGTTCCACCATAAAAGACAACATGAGCAAGGGCCATCATGGTAGTTGTCCACAGAGCCTACCTTTCTGCACAGGCGAGGTCTTATTGCTTTGCATGCTTTAGGGGGTTAAAAATCTCAATGCTCATTACGTCAATACAGCTGACGTCAAGACATTTTTATAAGCTTTGGAGACTGTTTGGACAGCGGTGACAATTAGTTTTCCGTGTGGTGTCCCCCTTGGGTGATTTCCACGTCCTTTCAATGGAGGCAGCACTAGTAGAGAAGTAAAGCAAGGAAAGAAAGAATAAGGTGCGTGGCCTAGTGCATTATCCTTGGTAAAAAGTTTTATCAGAAAGCAGAAGTGGAGTACTCACATTTGGTAACTGGAATAACATTCCTCTAAGAGGTCATAAAACAATACCCATAACTCATGGGATAATAAGATGGAGTAAAGCCGATTACTCCATCTTACTATCCCACGAGTTATGGGTATTGTTTTATGACCTCTTAGCCCCCGTACACACGGTCGGAAAATGTCCGATCGGACCATGTTGTCGGAAAACCCGCCCGTGTGTGGGCTCCATCTGACTTTTTCCGTCGGATCCTGCTCTCAAATTTTCCGACAACAAAATCCGATCATGTGTAGAGAATTCTGACGGACAAAGTGCCACGCTTGCTCAGATCAAATTACGAGACCAAAGCTATTGGCTACTAGCCTCTACGTAGTTCCATCGTACGCAACGAACGTCACCACGTTCAGAATGATCGGATTTTCCGACAACTTTGTCCGACCGTGTGTATGCAACACCAGTGTCGACAAAATCCGTCGGAAAAAATCTTTCGGATTTTGTGGTCGGAATTTCCGACCGTGTGTATGGGGGCTTAGAGGAATGATGTGATGTTATTCCAGTTACCAAATGCGAGTACTCCACTTCTGCTTTTTAATAAAACTATTTACCAAGGATAATGCACTAGGCCACGCACCTTTTTCTTTATTTCCTTGCATTGGTCCTTTGAACTCCCCCTAGTTGGAGAAGGCAGCGGGGCGTGCAGAATCCATCTATTAAGCACCTAACGGAAGTACAACCTTTTTACCTAGGCCCTCCGCACAGCGCAGGAGAGATGTTGATTTTGGACTAGTAGTGTTCTATTGCCGACTGTATCCCCAAAGAGATTTTCCTTGACACCTTTTGCTGGTATTGTGTCACAGGCAGTGAGGGGGAATCTACCCCCAGCCAGCAGTAAAAACCAGACAGACAGACGCTCTGATCCTTTCAGCTTAATAAAATAAAACACCCCTGCTATTAAAGAGACCCTGCTGCCCAACCATTCATTTCAACAAAAATCTTCCCATGAAATATGTACATTTAAACATATTTTATACCAAATCCTCCCTTTGTGTAGACATCCAAAAGCCATGGGAGGTGCTGGGTGCCACCATCTTGGATGTGATGTCAGCAACCTCAAAAGACACGGAGCTGTAGTCACTCAATTGTCAATCTACAAAATTCCCATTCACTCTTCTGTTGCAGCTACATAAAAGGTTATGTAGATAGGTACGGGGAAGGGTGGAGAAGCTGGGCCAGCACAGCAATTGGATACTCCCAGAAGAGGAGAGGGCTATGAAACTGGGAACCGATCCTTTTTTATGAACGGCTTGTAATACGGTGCGGGAAATGCACAGAAATTGCTGCAAATTCTGCACTGCATCAGTGTGAACCAGGGCTAAATATAGAAATATTGAAATGATAATAAAAGTGGGCTGGTGGGTTCTGAAAACTAAGGATTTAAGGGATAAAATGTCAGCTTCAAAAAGGTCAGATGTGTGACATAACTGCAAATAAAAGTATACGGTTATCTGGTTAGCTCTGCCCATCTGGTTTCACAGATGGGCAGAGCTGCCAAATATAGGAAAGGGGAGAAATAAAATTAAATACTGTAAATGACTTCATGGCAGTTATAAACCACTTCCTGGCCTTTACAAAGTACTGTAACTACAAGCTTATATTAAACTTAACAGACATGCTTTAAAAAAAAAAAAAAGAAGTCTACAGATCGATAAAAAAGTGAACAATGCACAAGTCAGATTGTGTAAAAAGTATTCAAAATTATAACAGAATTTCATGTAAACTTGACAAAAATCAAGATATTCAAAAGAAAGCTGGTATTACAATGGAGAGTATTTTGTTGTCCATTAAATTTTACTGGTAAATGATCATGCCTCTCAGGTGAACCCAGCCTTCCCCAACCTAAAATGGCCAAACATGACTAAACAGGCCACAATCCACTACAGAAAAAATAAAAAAAAATAAAAGACTTAGTTAGACTTACCGGTGACGGTATTTCTAAGAGCCTTTCAGGACAACCCTGGAGAGAGCGCAGCTCCGCCCACTTTTCAGGAAACACATGCTTGACCTTTAAAACCCCTCCTCTTCCACCATGGCCTCAGTTATTGGGGACCTCCGGCATACTGGAAAACAAAGCACAGAGAACCACACAAAAAACCATGACAGATACTTGTATCCTTTTTTATGCATTCAGAAACACAAGGGAGGGAAATAGGGGTTGTCCTGAAAGGCTCTTAGAAATACCGTCACCGGTAAGTCTAACTAAGTCTTTCTCAAATCGCCTTTCAGGACAACCCTGGAGAGGATAACCGAGAAGCTTACCTAGGGTGGGACTACTGCCTGCAGTACCTTCCTGCCAAAGGCCTGATCTGCAGCTGACAGCAAGTCCAGTCTGTAGTGGCGAAGGAAGGTCGAGTAGCTTGACCACGTGGCCGCCTTACAGATCTGATCAGGCGTAGCACCGGCCCTTTCAGCCCAAGAAACTGCTGTTGCCCTTGTGGAGTGGGCAGCAATCCCCGCTGGGGGCACTTCCCCTTTGGCCTTGTAGGCCTCTGCAATAGCCCCCCTGAGCCACCTGCCCAAGGTGCTCTTCGAAGCTTTTTCCCCCTTGCGGGGTCCTGAGAAGATCACAAAAAGGGCATTAGACTTCCTGAACTCCCTAGTGACCAAAAGGAACTGCAGAAGACATCTCCTTACATCTAGCGTGTGAAACGCCTCCTCACCTGCGTTGGCAGGAGCTGTAGAGAAGGTAGGCAAAACAATTTGCTGGGAGCGATGAAACTTCGAGGAGACCTTGGGCAGGAACGCTGGGTCTGTTTGAAGAACCACTCTGTCTGGGAAGATTCTAAGGAAAGGTTCCGTAACTGCTAGAGCTTGTAGCTCACTAATACGTCTTGCTGACGTAATAGCCACCAAAAAAATAGTTTTCAAGACTAAATCTTTTAAACAAGACCCCTGTAGGGGTTCAAAAGGTGCCTCCATAAGCCCCTGGAGGACAATGGATAAATCCCAACTAGGAAAAAAGGTAGGAGCCACTGGCCTATTTCGAGCCAGAGCTCTAAAAAATCTGGAAATTAAAGTCTCCCTGGACAGGGTTTTTTTCAAAATAAACAGATAAAGCTGCTACCTGTGTTTTCAGGGTGCTAGCTGCTAATCCTTTTTCCATCCCCTCCTGGAGAAATTCCAGAACGGACACTACACTTTTGACCTGGAATCCCTTAGAGGTACAGTACGAATTAAATTTTTTCCAAACTTTAAAGTATATTGCCCTAGTCACCTCCTTTCTACTGGACAGGAGAGTCCTGACTACTCTATCGGACAGGCCTCTAGCTTTTAGGAGGTCTTTTTCAGAAGCCAGGCCGTTAGCTGAAGTCTGCCTACTTCTGGGTGAACCACCGTTCCCTGCAACAGCAGGTCCTCCCTGACTGGCAGCCTCCACGGAGGCTCCACTGCTAAGCCTAGGAGAGCCGAAAACCAGGGCCTTTTGGGCCAGTAGGGTGTGATCAGGATCATACCGATCCCCTCTTCCCTGAACTTCCTCAGTACCAACGGAATTAAAGGGAAGGGGGGAAAGGCATAGCACAGGTGGTAGTGCCATGGGTGAGCCAGGGCATCCAGACCCACGGCTCCGTCCTCCCTGTGCAGGGAAAAGAACCTGCGGACCTTGCAGTTCTGCAGATTGGCAAAAAGGTCTATTTGAGGAGACCCCCACGCTTTGGTGATCATAAGAAAGACGTCTTGATTCAGAGCCCATTCTGCCTCCAACAGCCTTTTCCTGCTGAGCATGTCCGCGAAAAGGTTTAAGGAACCCTTCAGGTGGACTGCCGAGAGGGAGGCTACCCATGGTTCCGCCCAACTGAAAAGTTGCTCGGCTAGGACCATAAGAGCACTGCTCCTGGTTCCTCCCTGTCGCTGTACATAAGCCACTGCGGTCGTATTGTCCGAGAGGATCTGGACATGACGACCCCTCACTTCCTCTCGAAAAACTCGAAGGGCTAAGAGAATGGCCCTGAGCTCCCGCCAGTTTGACGATCTTCGCGACTCTGTTTTGGTCCAGGTCCCTTGTGTCGTCAAACCGTCCAGATGAGCCCCCCAACCCCAAGCACTCGCGTCTGTTGTGAGGCGCTTGTCCAACGGGAAGACCCACGGAAGACCTCTGGAAAGGTTGGTCGGACACCTCCACCACCATAGAGCCCTTTTTACTCTTACCGTGAGCCTGATTTGTTTCTCTAGAGAAACCTGATGCGACCAGGACTTCAGGATATTTGCCTGAAGAGGCCTGGCGTGAAACCGAGCCCAAGGTACTGCCGGTATTGCGGCTGTGAGAAGCCCCAGAACCTTCATGGCAGAACGAACGGAGATTGCACAGTTCGTTTGGACCTGCTTCACTGCCGCCTGGACCTTTTCCCGCTTTGCCTGCGGGAGAAAAACTCTCTGGAGGACTGAGTTGATTACATAACCCAGGAAAGTTATTTCCTGACTTGGTACCAGGCTTGACTTCTCTAAGTTGAGGAGCCATCCCAGGCTTCTGAGGTGGATTTGAGCAACCTGCAAATTCACAGCTACCTGCTCCTTGGAGTCTGCAAAAAATAGAAGGTCGTCTAGATAGGGTACTACGGGAATACCCTTCAGCCTCAGGGGCTCCAGAGCTTCCGCCAAAATCTTCGTGAAGATCCTGGGGGAGGACGAGAGTCCGAAGGGCAGAGCCCTGAATTGCAGGTGCCAAACGGACTCCCCCAGATTGACTGCCAGCCGCAGAAATTGCTGGGAGGTCTGGGCAATTGGAATGTGTAGGTAAGCATCCCTTAGATCTAGGGATGCCAGGAAACAATTCGGCATTAACAATTTCGTTATCGAGTGGATGGTGTCCATACGAAAATGTTTGTACCGGATCGATCGGTTTAGGATCTTTAGATTTAAGATCAACCGAAATTTTCCTGAGGGTTTTCTGACTAGGAAAATGTGGGAGTAAAACCCCTGCCCTTGTTGATGTTTTGGGACCTCGACAACCACCTCTTGCTGTATCAGATCCTGCAGCAGGTTCGTCATGGCAGAGGCCTTGTCTTGATCCCTTGGGAGGGTCGTGACATAGAACCTGTTCGGAGGAGGTTCTAGAAACTCTAGGTTGTAGCCCTGGGCGACAACACTCCTCACGAATGGGCTCGGAGTCATCCTGTTCCATTGCGGAAGGAAAGCTGACAGCCTTCCTCCTACTGGAACCAGACCGTCATTTGCTCTTGGGTGTATGGTCGGAGGGAGCTCTAAACAGGACTCCTCCCCTACCTCTACCCCTCTGGGGAGCCCAACGGCTTCTGTTATCTTCCCTACTTTTTTGGGACTGCTGAACAGCACGAAAATTTTTCTTCGGTGCCTGTTTCTTCTTAGTAGGGAAGGCCTTCTTTTTATCAGCAGTTCTGTCCAAGATGGTTTCCAGATCTGGCCCAAAAAGTAGGTCCCCAGAAAAGGGAAGGCCACATAGCCTAATCTTTGAGGCCGTGTCACCCGACCAAGTCTTTAGCCAGACAGCACGACGGGCTGAATTAACTAAAGCAGAAGACCTAGCTGCCAACTTGATAGACTCGGCAGAGGCATCGGCCATGTATTTTACTGCCTTCAGGATCAAAGGGAAAGATTCCAAGAGGTCTTTCCGAGATGTCCCTGCCTCAATATGACTCTTAAGTTTCTCCACCCAGCATTCCAGGTTCCTCGCTACTACCGTGGAAGCCATGGCTGGTTTGAGGCTAGCTGCCGCAGAATCCCATGCCTTTTTAAGGAGGCCATCAGCCCTCTTATCCATCGTGTCCTTGAGGACCCCCATGTCCTCAAATGCCAAATCAGTGCGGCGTGAGACCTGGGAGAAAGCGGCATCCACCCGCGGCTTTTTATTCCAAACCTCCGACTCTTTATCGTCGAATGGGAAGCGCCGTTTGAGGGTTTTGGAGAGAAAAGGACCTCTCTCAGGGTCCTTCCACTCCCTTTTGACTGTGTCTGAAAGTACCCGATGGACCGGAAAAACCCTGGTTTTGGTGTCATCCAGGCCCTGATACATTCTGTCATGGACTGACAGTTGGACCTTTTCTTCCTGAATGTCTAAGGTAGTATATATACCTTTAAGTAGGTCATCTACTTCTTCTAGGGAAAGTTTGTACCTAGACCTACGGTCCTCATCCTCCTCTTCCCCCTCATCCTCTGAATCCCTGAGGGAAGGAAGAGTGCTTGTCCCCTCGTCCTCGGAATCCAGGATCTCCAGCTGTCTGGAGGTGGATTGTCTAGGACTTGGAGGTGGCTGCTGGCTAGTGCTCTGACCTGCTGGGTTCTGAGCCAACATGGTTTTTACAGAACTCAGGGAACTAGCAATCTCCTTAACGGAGGAGAAGAGGTCCCTGTACTGCTGGGAGGACTCTTCCTCCACCAGCTCCCTAATGCAAGCTTTGCAAAGGGCTTTTTGCCAAGATTCCCGCAATGGTACTTTGCACGAAGGGCATTTCTTCTGGCCTGGAGGGTTAGATCGTTTAGTTTTCCCCAAGACAGTCTCCTAAAAGAAACCAAAAAAGGAATGTCTTACTGCTACTGCAGAGGGCCCACTAAAACAAACAGTGCTCACACCGACCACCAACAGGGAGAAGGACAACACCCCACTGTGACAAACAAAGGGGAAAAGACACAGCCACCATAAACCCACAGGTCTGAGTGACAGTAACCTCAGAAACCTGAAGGGGCAGGCTCCCCTGAGGGAGGGAAATACAGTTCAGGAAAAAACATAAGCCCATAAGGGTAAGAATCAAGAGCACCGTTGTGCCCCTCTTACCTGGGCCTGACCGGTGCTCGTGGTGCCTGCCTCCACCGACGCTGACGATCTCTCTTCCATCATGCAGAGAGCGCAGCGGGGACTGAATCTGACACAGCTGATTTAAAACTCCCGGGCGTTGCGTCATTACGCTGGCCGGAAGCTTGCACACGGTCTATGGACCCGCCCCCTAGCCCCTGCGTTGTCAGGCGACCGGAACCACTCGTCGCCCCGCCCAAACAGGAAGCCGCGTCACTGGCCGCCGCGTCATCCGCCCTCCAGAGGGGACCCGGAAGCCAACTCAGCGCTAGCGCGCGAGATTCAAACTCGGGCTCCCGGGTCCAAGACGCCTCGACCTCCTGCTCGGCCATGCTCCCCTAAGCTGGACAAGGCTGGGGACTCCGGAACACCCTCCGAACGTACCAGGAAGGTGCTGGGATGGTCGTTTTGCCGCGAATCGCACCTCACCGAGGTAAGGCCTTTCAGCTCCCCCTGGAGAGATCGCAGCCCTGCTGGTTCCCACAAGTGCTTCCACATGGCGGAGGAAACACAAATAACTGAGGCCATGGTGGAAGAGGAGGGGTTTTAAAGGTCAAGCATGTGTTTCCTGAAAAGTGGGCGGAGCTGCGCTCTCTCCAGGGTTGTCCTGAAAGGCGATTTGAGAAAAATGTAATATCTAAGGCCCTGTTATAAATCCCCACTATGAAGCAGGGATGACTGCTCAGTTGACAGACATGCATGCTTGGCTCCAACAATCATGCATGTTCAGAGAAAGCTCTTACACAATGATCCTGACACACATGTCTATGGCCCCTTTTACACATGTCTGTTTTTCATCCATCCGTTTTCTGATGAAAAACGGACATACATGCACCCCTATGGGATAGCGGGTGTCAGCGGATGAGCATCCACTGACACCCGCTATCGTCCGCCTCCGCTATTGTCCGATTCTGCAGACGGGGGAAACCCTATTTTTCCATCCGTCTGCAGAGCGGATCGGATGAACACGGTCAGACGGTCCGTGTTCATCCGATCCCCCATAGGGGAGAGCGTACATCTGACAGGGCGGTCCCTGCACAGTGTGCAGGGGCCGCCCTGTCATCCGCCGGTGTTCTATCACGAACAGTCCAGCTATCACCAGGCGTCCGAAGTGTGCGGCGCATGCGCAGTACGGAGCATGAAGATTTTCGGAAATTGTCGGAAGATGAACGGTGCCTGCGCCGTGAGTCGAGGTGAAGCCCCCACCATCCAAGCGGACATAGGGTTAGTCAAACTTAGAGGGCCCCTCGCCACGCTTCGGGCACGGCCTCGCTGCGATCGGCTTTTATATTCTAACTCTATGTCCACTTGGATGGTGGGGCTTGAAAGTGGACTCACGGCGCAGGCGCCGTTCATCCTCGGCAATTTTCGGAATATGGGTGTCCTGTGTACTGCGCATGCGCAGTACACAGCGGACACTTTGTGATGGGGGACGGCTAATGATAGTACACCGGATCAATCCCCGCTGAGCAGCGGATCTTCACGGGCTGGATCAATACGGATCCGTCCCGTGTGAAAGGGGCCTATGGCTAGCCTTGAGACTTGTGTAAATGGACTTTTCATTTCAGAAGTGCTTTTGATACCCATCAATGAGAATCCAAAAAAGCAGCTTGGAACAAAGTTGATGAAGCTTAAAAAAAAAGTCAAGTGCAGGTCAGAAGGAGGTCAACTGGACATGCTAAGGAATTTGGCAACATCTAAATTGAATCTCAAACTCAAGCAAATTATGCCTTAATACAAGCTCTATTTGCCCATCTTCTCTAGCCTCACATCAAAACTGCTTTTCTCCTGATACACATCAACAGGAATCCAAAAGCAGCTTGAAGGAAGCCACGTGCTGGTCAGGAGGTCAACTGTACGTGCCAAGAAACCTCAAAGCTTCTCAGTATAATCTCAAAGCTGCATTTGCCCATCTACTCGAACCCTAGTGTTTCCACTAATAGGTGGGCTAGTCCAAACTCACGGTTTTACCCATTAATCTTAAAATGTATTGACATCATTTCTACAAATTTCACAGTTAAAGGTTTGCTCTCTAATCCTATGGATAAAATGGGCCAATCAAGAATAAACCACAAGAAAGGAAGACCGTCCACATCCCATGCACTATTGTGTTGCATGGCTAATGTATTAGCGGACACCTTAAATAAGCAACAAAAGAGCACTTAGTGAGCCTTTGCTTATTTACACTGGAAGAAAGGAATGAAATGGTGTCAACAGAGGAACCTTTGCTTGGCTTTGCTCTAATGGCAGCAGATGGTGAGGCAGACAAGTACTGTACACCTGCAGAAAGCTGGATACAAACAATGTCAAATATATATGGAGAAGCACGCATGGCTTATAGGTCTCTGCAAAGAGCAATTTTGCTGCTTCTCAGAAAAAGAAAGCAGAAAAAGAAAAAAAGAAAGATAAAAAAAAAAAAGGGGAAGAAGAGGAAAGCTGGATTTTCACATAAGAAAAAAGGTCAACATCTGACAGCTCCACAGATGAATGAAATAGTAAAATAATAGGCCATGTCCTACTTTCTTCTGTGTGCAATACATCTTTCTCTTTATTAAAAAGGAAAAATGAATTGGAAAAAAAAAAGATGAAAAATGAAGACCGCTTGAATGGTTAGTGTTTGTTCAATAAAAAAAAAAAAAAGAAGAAAAATGAAGACCGCTTGAATGGTTAGTGTTTGTTCAATAAACTGAGTGCATTCAGTGGCCAAAGTTCACTTTGAACATAGTTCAATAAACTCCAAACCTAAAAAAAAAAAAAAAAAATATATAAAAAAAAGGGAGGTCTGAAACATGAACATTTTTGCAGCACATATAAAGTCTGCAGATTCCAGACTCCACATATTGACTGCCCATATTTACTAAGCCAATATGTATGGCTCCCATTTCACTGGTTGTCGGTCCGGTGCTGATAGGTTTTTTTCATCTGGTTCTGCTGGGCTCATTTTATTATGTTTCTGCCAGAGTTTATTCACTATTTCCCATTTATTATAATTGCTTTACATTGAGGACAGGCTAATTATTCGATTGAGACTGTTTTTTGAATAGGGCTGTATGCACATATTGCAGCATTTTTCGCTGCAGAGATTATGAATATCAGTATTTTATGTGTTAATTAATATCCTATTAAACATGTTTGTTATTCTTTTGATAATCACACACCTGATATATTATGTTAGGTGTGTGATCAACTAGCTGGGTACTTGCATCAGCTCCCCATACCTGTCGGTATAAGGATATACACATTTAATTCGCCTTAAGCCTTAGAATATCCGGTTTCGATCGTTCATTTGGTCTATTCCTATATTTATTTTTTATCTTTCCTATCTATGCATTGTATCATAGGAGAAGGCCTAAATAGACACATCCAATAATGAGATATTTGCAATCTTACTATTATGCAGCTTTTTTTGGGATGTGTCATTTTTAGGGAATATTTGTGCTTTTCTCTGGCAGTTCTGATATTCAATGAGCCCCATGCATCGACATGCACACACATTGAGAGTTTGATTCTTTCTTTTTTCTGTGTGTCTGCCGATGCGTGCGATTTTTTACATACAAAATGAAAAATGTTTTTACATATTTCATTTTTTATTTATTTTTTAGGTTGCACCTGTACCTCTTCACCTAAAGATAAGATTCATCATGTTATTTATCTATTACCATTATGTATGCTTTCAACATGTCAGCTTGATTTAAGTGTTTTAGGTGAAAAAGGTATTTTCCTTCCATCCATTTAAATGTTACCTTCAGATTTTGGATGCTCACAGGTGCTTCCCTAATTGCTATCTCGTTATACACATATTTTATTCATTTGTTTAATTGCTTGTGTGTGTGTATATATAGCTCTGTATGTATATTCTGCTCATTAGCTATGACTAAGCACCGTGTTTGGTGTGAAACATGTCAGCAGCTGTGCAGTTAGTCTGTACACAAGCCTAGATGCTATGATTTTATTATATCTTTTGAAATAAAGTTGAATAATTTGGAGTGCGGCTATCCAGCTACATCTTTTCTACTTCAGTTCCTGTTGCAAACAGAGCCAGCACCCTGTGGGAGTGTGGAGACAGCTGTTTTAAACAAAACAAAAATTAAAAGAACAAAAACAAAAGATTACATAGGATAAAAGTAAATGAGTAAAAGTAAATGAGTAAAAAATTGCCCCTGAGCCTTTTTTTTTTTTTTGGAAAGAAAAACAGGTAATTTACTGTGCAGGCAATGTGTTGAAGGGCATACATATTTTCTGCTGTGTGGATCGTCCATTAAAAATAAATGGGCACAACCCTAAACCATGTACACAATTCATCACTGCTTGTATGTAAAGGTGTAAGAACTTACTAGGCAAGTAAACAATAGCTAGGCATCAGACATGCATTTACCGGTGGGGATTTTATAGAACTTGTATTCTCTCACTGTCAGAGCAGGAATGCCAGACTGCAAAGATTGTTCTTATGTATATATTTTCTAGGCTTTTAATATTCGGTCAGGTTTTTACAGTAGTTTGTGTCCCTGCTGGTGGAAATCAGCTTCTCCAGGAAGAGAGCGGTAATCTAATGCAGGGGTGACCAACCAGTGGCCCGGGGGCCACATGTGGCCCGCAGAGCCCTCTGATGTGGCCCGCGACCTCCTGCTCTGGGATAGAATAGAAAGAATACTGTTATTAAAGGTCAGTTTATTACTAAAATCATAGTGTATATATGGGCATATCTTTTCTGCAGTGGTTACTGGGCTGCTTTCAAACTGATCCGCAGGTGTAGAGCAATTCACCTGCAAGCCATAGGGCTCTTTCACACGGGGCGGATCAGTGCAGATCCACCCCGTGGATAGCTGCTTGCTCAGTGGGGATCGCCGGAGCGATCTCCGCTGAGCAGAAGATGACAGGTCCGTCTCTGCACTCCGTGCAGGGACGGACCTGTCAGAGCGCCGCTCTCCCCTATGGGAGATCGAGTGACGACGGACCGTAGAGTCCGTCGTCATCCGATCCGCTCTGCAGACGGATGAAAAAAATGGGGTTTTCCTCCGTCTGCAGAAACGGAGCAGAGCGGGCACGGACGAGAGCGGGTGTCAGCGGATGCTCATCCGCTGACACCCGCTATCCCATAGGGATACCTGTATGTCCGTTTTTCATCCAAAAACGGAAGGATGAAAAACGGACATACGGTCCGTCCGTGTGAAAGAGCCCTTAGACTTCTATTATTACCTGCGAGTTTGGTGAGCTTTCGGAAAGTACACCAAACCTGCAGAATATAATAGAAGTCTATTGAAAACTGCAGGAAAGCCAAAAGGTACACTGCGTTGCACACGTGGTCGGGTAAACTGCAGCACATCAGTGTGAAAGCAGCCTTGGACCCCTTTCACACGGTCAGTCCGACCAATTGGACCCTCCATTCACCTCCAAGTAGTGGCAGACATAAACCGACTTGTGTTCTACTTCCAATACGCTCCGCTAAAAAGTATTGTGGGCTGCGTCCTGGTCCACTCTCCAAATGCAGAGTGGACACGGACATGCCATCCACCCGCTCCGTTCATTGTGGCCCGCCACCGGTTACCAAGTCGATTAAGTGGCCCTCTCTCTTCAAAAGGTTGGGCACCCCTGATCTAATGGGTATACTAGTTTCTGTGACAGCTGTTTAAGTGGGATTTCCCTCATTCTGGAGAGATTTTATTTCTCTTCCAATTGCGTTTGTAGGACAGGGAATTAAAGTGGAAGTAAAGTCACATTTTCCACTTTCACCTACAGGTAAGCCTATAATGAGGCTTACCTGTAGGTAAAAAAAATATCTCCTAAACCTTTACGGTTTAGGAGATATTCCCCGTGCAATACGCCGCTGACTGCAGCGGCGCATGCGCACGGGAGATTCTCGGCTGAAAGGCCGGCAGAATACGAACCCTGCCGGGACGAAGTCTCCCGTGCGCATGCGCGGGAGTGACGACATCGCGGCTCCAGCCACTCACAGCGCTGGAGTCGCGATACCCGGAAGACACGCCGAGGCAACATGTCAGCGACCTCGGCGTGGACCAGGTGAGTTACCGACGCCTCTTTCTAAGGTAAGTATTTCATAATGAGCTAGTATGCGGTGCATACTAGCTCATTATGCCTTTTCCCTTACAGGTGTAAAAAAAAAAAAAAAAAAAAAAAAAAAAAAAAAAACATAACATGTCAGCGGGTTTACTACCGCTTTAAGAAAATCTCCCCAATGGCACACAGTTGGCAAAAAAAAAAAAAAAAAAAAAAAACTTAGCAATTTGAGCTATCTGAAATGGGAAAAAGTTTGGGCTTTAGATCCACTATAAATGATCCTATAAAATGTTTATTACTTATCTTTACTTTAATCACTACAAACACATCAGCCCTAATGGCTACAGATATTCACCACACCAAATTTTACTAGCCGATCAAACTGGTTTGGCATCTATAACCTCAGCTAATAAGCTTTAATCTTTCTAAAAATGTCATCACCTACAATACTCCAACCCTAATGACCTGGTTACATATTCTCTCTAGTGTCATAATACGTCACCGGTTTAATAGGTTTTACTGAAGTCGCTAGTGACTAATATTCCTCATTTCTTGTTCATTAACCCTCTGCAGCAAAGAAGATCGAGGGCTTGGGCCCTGGCATATCTCATGACTACAGATTTGGATATGTAAAAGGGGCGAGTCGCTTAGGTGTTATTAGTGGCAATGGGGGGTAGTTATCTCAATGTCCAGCTTGCCCCGGGTTTATAGTTGCTGCCATGCTTACTGAAGACATCTTGATTGGAGGCATTTCTGCAGTATCTGTCAGAACCGTGCACCTTCCGGCCCATCATGCTTTTGGCACATCTAATGCCGCGTACACACGGTCGGAATTCTCGTCGGAAAAAGCTCTGATGGTTTTCCCGTCGGAATTCCAACGGAATTTCGCTCAAACTGTCTTGCCTACACACGGTCACACCAAATTCCGACGGTCAATAACACCACGCCTTAAAAAACATTCGACTGCACTATAAAAAGGGAAGTTTAATGCTTCCGAGCATGCGTCGAATTGTTTCCGAGCATGTGTCGGAATTTTGCGTGTCGGAATTGCATACACACGATCGGAAAATCCGATAGAAAGGTTTTCCGTCGGAAAAATTAAGAACAGGTTCTCTATCCAAAGTCCGTCGGAAATTCGACAGAGAAAGACCGAGGGGCATACACATTAATAATAATAATAATAATAATAATAATATTATTATTATTATAATACAGGATTTATATAGCACCGATAGTTTGCGCAGCGCTTTACATACACATGCTCGGAAAATCCGATGAAAAGCTCCCATCGGACTGTTTCCATCGGAAATTCCGACCGTGTGTACGCGGCATAAGCGTCAACCTGAAGCTAGTAGACTGCATGGCCAAGGACCCAGCATCTAAAAGAACTCAGTGGCTGCTGGTGGTTTTTTGTTTGGGGGGGCAGCAAGCAACCCCCCTTGGCACCTGAACCCCCTCCCCCCACACACGCAGTTTGCTGGTCCACCGACACTTACCCGATCACACATCGGGCAGGCTGTGGCAGGCATCTTGCAGTGTCTTCCGTGTCCTTCTGAGATTACAGTGGCTTCCGCCATGCATCTCCTCCCCTCCTCCCTAGGCATCCAATAGGATGGCCTAACCTTTCAGCCAATCTGGAAACAGGTAACAGACCCGCACTTCCCGATTGGCGGAGAGGTGATTCAGTGTTAGAAAAACAAATGAATATTTGCTTTTCTAACACATCTGGGTGGATTCTGGACGCAACGCTCTCATGCTGACCTCAATAGCCCAAAGCACTGTGGAGCAATTAATTTCATGCTCAATGTTTGCAACAAAAGCACATTTGCTTTTGGCAGTTTAGCAGTGACTCAGCAACTCAGCTCTCTAACCCAGCAGACTTGGTAGCCTGTCAGCCTTCAAATCTCGAATGTAAACACAGAGCAGGTGCACAAGAATAGGAAAGGGAGAAGTGTTCCAGGATATGACTTATGGGGCTTCTGTGCATCTTTTGGAAACTGAGGATGAATTGCTCCACAGTGCCTGCAGCTACAGAGGTTAGCTTGGTATAAAACATTTATTTACTGCCTATTAAGAATGTGTAATTATTCAAAAGCACATTGCCTAGTCACAAATCTACTAACTGTAAAGAGGCAATTTGTAAACAACATTCAGATATTGCCATGATAGGTCATTTGCAAGTATCTTTAAAGCTGCACTTCAAGAATGTGAGAAAACTCTGCACTTGAATGGTTAAATGTTCATTTAGTCTAGGAGTATACAGGTCAGGAGAAATACTTACCTTACACCTGCCTCCAGCAGGCTCCCTCGATCCATGTGACCAGTCCCCTCAGCCTTCTTACTAGGGCTCGTTGGGTTGTGGTCACATATCCGCCCCCACCACATACAATGCAGGGTTAATAGCCCTGCATTGTACCTAATGATGCCAAAGTCTCCTCCACAGACCAGAGCTTCAGGGAGAGAAGAGCACTGGATCATGGAATCAGGCAAGTAAGAATGCCTATTCATCTCTCCTCAAACTAAACCAGCATTTAATCCAATCCAAGGGTTGCTTTTGTCACATCAAAGATTTCAGCTTTAAACATTTTTACATGTACTACCTCTGCCTTACCAAAAATACTCAAATCGGATGTAAAGTTCTACAATACTTTGCTTCCGTAAAGCTGCCCATACATGGATCGAAATTTGGACTGTTCACAAGGGGCCAGACAAATTTCAATCCTTGTATGGCCACTGTGGGTGGAAATCAGTCGAACTATTGATCAACTTCTTTTCAATCACCTTGTCAGATTTTAGCCACTCGATCAGCACTGTGGGCTATAGCCTACAGTGGTGATCTGTGTATTCTGATGCCAGGGAAGTCTCTGCTGTTAGAAAACAAAGGATTCCCCCATCTACAATGAATGTGTGGATGGGGAATCGGGTCAGTTTTTTCATTCAACTCGCTGTTTAAATAAAAAAAAAAAAAAACTCATCTATGGCCAGCTTTACTGCCAGGTGTGCACATGATTAGTCATAATAATAAAAAAGCCATGGTTCACAGTGGAGCCATTTGGCATGGGATTTGACAAAAAAAACTAAAATCGGCAGGCAATTGCCGGCATTGGCACCGTCTGAACCAGCGTGACGCTGGATTTGCGGTGCTGCATAGTTTTGCAAAAGTAGTTTCCGTACTACTTTTGGTGACTTCGGTGTGCGATTTCCATTGCCATCTGTGCAGCAACCCGCACAGAGGTCTCTGAAATCGCCCCCAAAGTCAGGACTGACATGTGGGAATGAAATAGTGCGAGTTCAGCTGAACTCACACAATTTCATTCCTGCCGTCAGTGTGAACCTAGGCGTAAATCAGATAAAACAAGGGGAAGTTTGATTCTAATGTTTACAGGCCATAGAAATAAATCACTCATGGGAAACGGTCTGTTAATAATTCAGATAATGAAGACATTTCCCAGGAGTGAATAGGCCCTTTTTGTGGATAGAAAAAGGAGGAAAAAATTAATAAAAATAAATTTAAAAAAAGCACACATTTAAACAGAAGCTATAAAGGGCTAAACAATAATTATATGAATGAGATTTAGGGACAAGTCACAGGTAGGCGGGATGCCTTATGCAGTAATACAGAAGCAGGAGCACATCAACACTGTAAAACACATATACCATGCATTGTGAAGTAATGCATTAAAAAAAAAAAAAAGACTTTTGACCGCATTATGGCCCAGTCAAAGTGGAGGGCTGCGTACTGCAATAAAAGTTAAAGTGTGTGTTAATACACGACAGGCTTTTATGGTTGTCTGTGCCTCCACTGGGCAGCATCGCCCTAGTTGTCCTGGTGACCATTAATGGGAAATCTAAAAAACGATTTTTTAACAATAATTCCAGACATCGCCATGTTATACAGAGGTACAATCGACCCAGCTTGGACACAGCAGGTCGGCACTTGGCACAGACACCATTCAGAAAATGCATTTTCTGAATAAAGGCAAAGCGTTCTCTTATTGGATGAGGTGTAGACACAGGAAGCACCCTCATGGTTAACAGAGGACAGAATTAGAAATAGACTTGAGAAACTTAAACATTTAATAAGTCACTGGGACCAGATGGCTTACACCCGAGGGTCCTTAAAGGTACTCAGTCAAGCGATTGCCAGACCATTGTTCCTAATTTTTACGAACAGTCTATTGACTGGAATGGTACCAGCCGACTAGAAAAAAGCCAATGTAGCACCAATATTTTAAAAAAAATATTTTAAAAAAGGGCCAAGATATATCCCTGGGAACTATAGACCAGTTAGCCTATCAATAGTATGCAAGCTCTTGGGAGGGGATGATAAGGGACTATATACAAGATTTTAGTAATAAAAACTGTACTATTAGCAGTAATCAGCATGGATTCATGAAGCAATCATTCTTGCCAAACCAATCTAATAACCTTTTATGAGGTGAGCTGCCATCTAGATATGGTGTATCTGGATTTTGCAAAGGCATTTGATACAGTTCCCCATAAACGTTTACTGTACAAACTAAGGTCTGTCAGGGTGGACCAAAGGGTGAGTACATGGATTGAAAACTGGCTACAGGGGTAAGTCTAGAGGGTGATGATAAATGGGGAGTACTCGGAATGGTCTGGTGTAGAAAGCGGGGTCCCCCAGGTCTGGAGGATGGGATAAAACAGCTCAATCTCTGTATTTGCGGACGATACTAAGCTAAGCAGGGCAATAACTTCTCTGCAGGATGTGGAAACCTTGCAAGAAGATCTGAGCAAATTAATAGGGTGGGCAACTACATGGCAATTGAGATTTAATGTAGACAAATGTAAAAGAATGCATTTGGGTACCAAAAATATGAAAGCAATCTATACACTGGGGGGGGGGGGGGGGGGACCCTCTGGGGGAATCTAGGATAGAAAAAGACCTGGGGGGTCCTAGTAGATGATAGGCTCATGCAATGCCAAGCTGCTGCAAGCAAACAGAATATTGGCATTAAAAAGGGGAGTCACTCCAGAGGTAAAACGATAATTCTCCCGCTCTACAAGACTCTGGTCCGGCCACACCTGGAGTATGCCATCCAGTTCTGGGCAACAGTCCTCAGAAGGGATGTGCTGGAGAGGGTCCAGAGAAGAGCAACAAAGCAAATAAAGGGACTGGAGGATCTCAGCTACAGGGAAAGACTGCAAGCACTGAACTTATTCTCTCTGGAGAAGAGACGCTTGAGAGGGGATATGATCTCAATGTACAATGTACAGCAAGGAGCATCGGTAAGTTAAAAAAAAAAAAAAAACTGTTAGATAAGCACCTGAATGACCACAACATACAGGGATATACAATGTAATATAAACATAAAGCACAGGCACAGGTTGGACTTGATGGACTTGTGTCTTTTTTCAACCTCACCAACTATGTAGAGGCGGTGAGTGACGTCATACTCTCCATCCAATCAGAGAACGCTCGGCATTCGTTCAAGAGATGCAAAAAATGTTCTCCGAATGGTACCTGTGTTGAGTGGCCAATCAGCACGGCACCCGGAAGCAAGTGGAGATCACTGGAATAGCAGTGCCGACTTCAGTGATTTCCAACAGCATTGGCCAGGTAGGTCACATACGTAATTACTGTGAAAGAGCAGGAACCACTGGGGAATATTTATTTTATTGAGCTTAGTGTGTTAAAGTGTTACTAAACCCAGGACCCTGCATTCACTATATCTGGTCTCCCACAATACACAGAACATGGAAATAATTATTTTAGTAAATATAAACTAAATATATCTTTTTTCATCAGCAGCGGTGGCGTCGCTAGGGGGTGGCTTTTGGGGCTATAGCCCAGAGTCTCTGCCAGGGATCCCCAAGGGGAGGCTCTCTGGGGCCCCTGATGTAGGGGGGCGGCTCTCTGGGGAGAATATATATATATATATATATAGATATATATATATACATATATACACATACACACACACATATATATACACAAACACGTATAGCAGTATATAGCAGTCTTGTGACTATCAGTGTCCTGCTGATAACTGGTTAAAGCTCGTAGAAGGAGCTTTCATTCTCCTCTGACTGTCAAATGAGGCTGCATAACTCTTTTTTGTCTGGACAGTGCCGATTAGCACAGGGCCAATCACATGCACCCTTTAAAGCACCTCTCTAGCAATGCACACACTGAGCATGTGCAGAGTGTTCTATAAGCAGATAGATTGGGGACAGTAAAAGAAGGGGAGGATCAGAGAAGACAGGATCAAAACAGCCTTTTTACACAATGTGGAGGATTAACTCGGTTTTACAGTGAGTATAACAAGTATGCTTTACTGAATATACAGACTGATTTTACTGTTGTGGGTTTAGTAATACTTTTAAACTAAAACACAGTGAGGGTTCAATACTACTTTAATGAACAAAGTAGCTAGGAAGGAAAA
Source organism: Lithobates sylvaticus (assembly GCA_028564925.1). NCBI lineage: Eukaryota > Metazoa > Chordata > Amphibia > Anura > Ranidae > Lithobates > Lithobates sylvaticus. Next base: position 185,568,207 of record CM053033.1, on the reverse strand, counting down.
TGTAACATGTAAAAAAATAAAATAATGCATGCATCTTTACAGTACTGCAAGGTCCCCATACGGAGCACAGACAGTGAAGACATGAAGCTCTTGGTATGTGAACACAGGATGTTTGTAGATAAATCACACTTCCTGCAGGATCCGGGCAGCTGTTCTCACAGGAAGTGACTCTCATCTTTGAGCTCCTTCCATCAGTGTTCCCATTATTCACTAATCCTGTAATACTCAACTTCTCAGAGTAATATTCTCCCTCCAGTTCTCAGAGTTTTATAACCGAGGAACCCTCCCTATCCAGTAACAACGGACTAAGCTTGAATCACTGCAGAGTAGTAGACAGATATAAAAGACTCAAAATTAAAGTGACACTAAACTTTGGTTAAGAAAATTATATTCTAACATGTATTCTTAAAAAGGGTTTGTTACTCCAACATTATATATTCTCGATGTGTTAAAGTATCCCGTTCTCTTTGTATTGCTTCTTTGTGTGAAATACCTGGTGATCCTGCCAGTCCCCTTCCGATTTCAAAGTGACCACATTAAGCAGGAGAGCACATCCATTCCAACGTGGTCAGTTTTATGCTGGGAGTACAACCTGAGGGTTGTACTCACCTTTGTGCAAAAATTTTATATATAGGGTTGCCACCTGTCCAGGATTCACCCGGACAGTTCGGGTTTGGAATCCTGTGTCCGGGTTTAGGCATGTCTGAAACCCGGACACATTTTTTAGACTATGGCTTCCCAGCAGGGTTGCTGGTTGCAGTTGTCTCAGCTGTTACTCTTTCACACTGCCCAAAGCCAGCACTAACAAAACACCCCCCTCAACACATACAGATGGGAGAGAGAGGGCTCGATCTGCACCTATTCCCCCCACCCCAATCCCCAACACTGTGCTTCAGAAAAGGAAAGTGGAGGCCGGAAATCTGAAGTCCAGCAGCCTCAGATCCATCTGGATGAGAGGTGCTGACTGCCAATTTGTGAGTGAGCTCACCATCCATCCCTGTCTGTCTGTGACTGAAGTCTCCCCCTTCTCGTAAGTACACTAAGGCAAATCAGGGTTCTCAGAGCACCCCTTACATCAGAGTTCCCCTTTACACCAGAGGCCACAGTGTCTCCCCTTACAGAGTCCTCTCCGTACATCAGAGTTCTCAGTGTTCCCCCCTTAAATCAGGGTTCCAGAGCATCCCTTATGTCAGAGTCCCCAGAGTTCTCCCTTACACCAGAGTCTGCAGAGTCCCCCCCTTACAGTGAAAGGGAACTCTGTGGATTCTGATGTAGAGGGGGACTCTTGTTGTTAACTTCATATGATTAGAAATGTTATTTAGTAGCAAAATATATGTATAATTTATACTATAAAAATTGCTGTGCGCTGCAAAAGTATTCGGGTTTGACTTGAAGAAAAGGTGGCAACCCTAATATATATTTTTATTTATTTATTTATTTATTTATTTACACACACACACACACACACACACACACACACACACACACGTTCCACCCTCTATAGATGATGCTTGTTTACATACACCCAAAGTGGCCATTTTAAAGCCAATACTTCTAAGTGCGGAGCAAGTGACATCACCGAGTCGGCGGGTATGTGAAGTCCTGATGACTCACAAGTCTTCCGCTTATTACAGTCACAGCTAAATCTCTGATTGCGGTCCCCTTCCTTCCTTTATTCTCTGCTCCATGTTTCCTCATTGTCCTTCTGAAATGGCGCATATGACCTCAGGACAATGAATGGCAAGATGGCATTACAGAGAAAAAAAAAAAAAGTGCTAAAAGCACTTACATACAAAAAAGGTCCATACCTCTATATAGGAACCCCATGAACTACAGCTGCACCACAGAGCCCCCATCTATTGCACCCTCTATCACTATTATCAGTGTACTCGCCATGCTTCACATTGCCTACAACACCGCTGCACATTCACACATTCTAATTCTTTTCAAAGGGAATCCCAAGAGCCGTACAGCACCAAAATGTAACTGCACGATATTTAGCTTGTTAAGGCACCGAATATTACAAAATTGATGGCTTTTTCGTCCTAAAATACTGTTGTTCTTTTTTGCATCTCAGTGCTGCTGACCTTTTTCAGCCACTTCCTGTCTACATGCACTCTCTACAGCATCAGCTACAGTATTGTTCTGGATAGAGACAACAATGGACTATTCCTGCACAGTGTTTGCCAGAACAGTGTTTTTAGTCATACTTCCCTAAGTGGATGCAGCATCAGTCGATGCTGTATCTGCCCCCCGCCAGCTCTAACACTGAGAACCAAGCGATCAAACCACTGGAGTGCTGGGCTATGGAGAGGGCTGGAGCTCAGGATGCCAAGAGGCCGAACCGGGTGGCGAAGCGGACATGTGGGCAGATGCCGACCATATGGTCCTGATCTCTCCCGAGCCTGGCCCGGCTCTGTGTGATGTCAGCCCACTGTCTGCTGAAAACGGGTCACAGGAACGAACTGCACTCCTGTGATCCACAGGGGAAGTACAGCCAAATGAGCGTTGGCTGTACTTCTTTAATGGTGGCCATTCACCCTTCGATAATTTATTTTCTGATTGATCGCTTTCAAATGGGAATAGATTTATTCTAAAGTCAACAACCTATTATACATTCCAATTGATGGTTAAAATTGATAATTAACCTATCACATCTCTGCTTCCATCTCAAAGTATCTCATACTGCCAACTGTTGCAACACCCCCGAAAATAAGGTTTTATTGAATCCGATTGAAATGGAGTCCAAATCCACAAGAAGGGAAGTGAACGCTTTTTAAATTGCCTCTAGAAATTATGGTTTTGAACAAATTGCACATCCATTGGATTCAAAAAATAAAATAAAAATTGGAAGCGTTACCACCATTAGAGATTGGTTCCTGCTGCCGTCAAACTCTTGTGAGGAGGGAGTGGGGGCGTGGCTTACTGCCACTGTCTGTGTGTGTCTATGGATGCACACAGCCTGGCTTGTGAGCACATTTACCCCTATACAGACTGTATGCTGACTTGCTCAACACCGCTGTTTTGTCCTAACAAGCGCTTGTTATTTTGGAAGCATGTAAGTGCATTTCCTATCATTGTTTTAATAAATACCTTTTTATACGAAATTATGCTATGTTCCTCCTTCTCTTTTCACCTTTGGCTTTGCACTTATATTTTCTGGACATTATATTTCTTTGGACTTTTAATAATTAGATTTATTCAGCCCAACAAGTCACTTAATATTCACATTGTATTACATCACTATATGTTACTCTATGGTATATTGTTTTGAAGTGATTGCCTTTGTTGCACTTATATTATATTTTAGTAGCGCTGCACTCGCTTTCCACATATATACTGTGTCCGGTGATGTACGGTAAAGAAATGGGGGCGCTTACATGCATGTGAACGTTAGTAATTAACCACCTGCCATCCGCGCTATGGCCGAATGACGGCCACAGCGCGGATCTCAATTTCCCGGAGGCCGTCATATGACGTCCTCTCCTGTGCACGCTCCCTGCGCGCGCCCTGTGATCACCGAGTCACTGAGACTCGGGTGATCAGCGATCCGAGTAAGGGGCGGGTCCCGCCCCTTACCATGTGATCAGCTGTCAGCCAATGACAGCTGATCACATGATAAAAACAAAAGCTCGGTGATCGTTTCCTTTTTTCTCCTCACGCTGACAGCGGAGGAGAAAAAAAAAAAAAAAAAAAAAAAAAAGCTGACCACCGGGACGACGACGACGACGGCGACGAAGAAGACGAAGACGAAGAAGAAGACGACGAAGACGACGAAGACGACGAAGACGAAGACGACGAAGAAGACGAAGACGAAGAAGACGAAGACGAAGACGAAGAAGACGAAGAAGACTATTTGGAGGGAAAAAATAAAAAATTTCATTTGGGTACAGTGTTGTATGACCGCACAATTGTCATTCAAAGTGCGACAGCGCTGAAAATTGGTCTGGAAAGGAGGGGGGTTTAAGTGCCAGTAAGCAAGTGGTTAAATTTAAATAAAAGTAGATTCTGGTTTGATGTAGAGGTCCTTTGATCTTCTTTATGCTTCCAGCAATGTACATTATGTTTTAGGAATTGCACTTGTCAAAATACTAAGGGGGAGAGGGAGTAAAGCCCAACCAGATGGGAATAGCAAACTTTGACTGTTGAAGAGTAGACAGCTCACATCAATGCTTACAAGCAGACAGACGTACACCGACATGACCTGCTCTTTAAAAAGTCTACTTTCCCTGCCTCTGTCATCATCCGCCACCTACCATCCCCCTTCCCCAACCACCTAAACCTGTTCCTCTGCCGAAGGGCCGGTGTAATTATTACCCAGGGGTGTCGCATGCTGCATGCAGCTTACAAATAATACTTTCTGCAGGTTTATGAAACTCAATTTAATGTTAAAGACCACAAGAAAATCCGCTATTTGCATGTCACTTTGCATTTTCAAGGCATAGACATCTGTCAAAAATCATAACGCTTCACTGCAGACTGAAGTCTACGAGACTTAAAAAGGCACGCATGAAATGTTCAGCTACAATTTTTTCTGATATTTAGTCTAGGTACAAACTGACCGCGGGATTGACGGTGTCATTGCCGGCAACAGCCGCCGATTTCTCAAACTGCACCAATATGAAACCTAGTCTAAAAGAAAGGACACTGATGTTCGAGCTTCTGCTTTTTTGGACGCAATTTCAGGCTTTGTTTTGCACAAATTCACGCACATTTACACATTTGTGCGCACAATATTCGTGCGCAGCCCTGCCATTCTGTCTACGTAAATGTACAGTCGGCAGTTGTCAAGTGGTTACAATCACCCAATGGCTTGATCCTAAGGAAAATTCATTCATATTTATGTGCGTATAGTGCAAAATACTCGACCGGGATCATAGATTTTTCTAGTTTTAATTATTTTTTTTAACTCAAGATTATGAAGCGCATGTTTACTCGCCCGTGTGTACAGGCACACTACACTGCAAACAGTGGGCTACATTTAAGATCAGTAAAGAAAAAAAAAAAATCCAGTGTAGAAGAGGTCTAAATCAATACTGCAGGGTTTGGTAGATTATCCACTTAAGCCCCGGACCATTTGGCTGGCCAAAGACCAGAGCTCTTTTTGCGATTCGGCACTGCGTCGCTTTAACTGACAATTGTGCGGTCGTGCGACGTGGCTCCCAAAAAAAATTGACGTCCTTTTTTCCCTACAAATAGAGCTTTCTTTTGGTGGCATTTGATCACCTTTGCGGTTTTTATTTTTTGCGCTATAAACAAAAATATAGCAATAATTTTGAAAAAAAAATGTGTTTTTTTACTTTTTGCTATAATAAATATCCTCAAAAAAAAAATAAAAAAATAAATAAAATTGTTTTTCCCCTCAATTTAGGCCGATATGTATTCTTCTACATATTTTTGGTAAAAAAAAAAAAATCGCAATAAGCGTATATTGATTTGCGTAAAAGTTATAGCGTCTACAAAATAGGGGTTTGTTTTATGGCATTTTTATTAATATTTTTTTTTTTTTCTAGTAATGTCGGCGATCTGCGATTTTTATCGTGACTGACATTATGGCAGACACATCGGACAATTTTGACACATTTTTGGGACCATTGTCATTTTACAGCGATCAGTGCTATAAAATTGCACTGATTACTGTAAAAATGACACTGGCAGTGAAGGGGTTAACCACTAGCTGGCTAGGAAGGAGTTAAGTGTGTCCTAGGGAGTGATTCTAACGGTTAAGGGCGTGGCTATGAGTGACACGTCACTGATCACCGCTCCCGATTATAGGGAGCTGTGATCAGTGACAGTTTCACTAGGCAGAACGGGGAGATGCTTGTTTACATTAGCATCTCCCCGTTCTTCTTCTCAGTGAGACGATCGCGGGAATCCCCATGGACATAGAGTCCGCGGGACCCGTGATCCTACTCACGAAGCTCGCGGCGTAGAGGTACGCCCATTTGCGCAGCCGTGCCATTCTGTCGACGTAAATGTACAGGTGGCGGTTGGCAAGTGGTTATAATCACCTAATGGCTTTAAAATTTGTCTGCTTAGCAAACTCTAATGCCCCGTACACACGGTCGGAAATCCCGACGGAAAAAGTCTGATCGGACCATGTTGTCGGAAAATCCGCCAGTGTGTGTGCTCCATCGGAATTTCCGACGGAAAGAATTTGAGATCCTGCTCTCAAATTTTTCCTTCCAAATTTTCAGACAACAAAATCCGATCAGACTTTTTCCGATCGCGTGTAGAGAATTCCGACGGACAAAGTGCTACACATGCTCAGATCTAATTATGAGACCAAAGCTATTGGCTAATAGCCTCTACGTAGTTCCGTCGTACGCAGCGAACGTCACCACGTTCATAATGATCGGATTTTCCGACAACTTTGTCCGACCGTGTGTATGCAACACCAGCGTCGGACAAAATCCGTCTGAAAAAGTCCGACAGATTTTGTGGTCGGAATTTCCAACCGTGTGTACGGGGGCTAAGGCTTGGTTCACACCGCTGTGATGGCAAAGTGGTACGACTTTGCCTGCAACTTTGTCCTGGGACTTCCTGCCAACTTGGATGCTATTTAGGAGCCTGTACAAGGGCTGAAATCCCACCCAAGTCAGACCAAAGTAGTGCAGGAACCTTTGCTAAAGTCGGAGCGACTTGTGTAACATTGATTGACATGTAATGCGACTTGGTCTCACAAGTCGGATCGCATGTTGCAGCAGTGTGAACCGAGCCCAAGGGCCCATTCACACCAGATGCATTTCCACTGCATAGAAAGTTCAAAATCCAGGTTATCCTATGGGCAGATTTTTCACAATTACAGTACAGCAAAATAAAAAAAAATAAAAAATACAAAAAAAATTCAAAAATAAATAAAATAAAAAGTACAGCAAGCTGAATTTTTTCACACCACAAACTTAATATAAATGCACAAAAACATAACACATAAAAGCTCAAAGGGATCTCAAAGAAAATGCAAGCACTTAGGAAAAGTGCACCACAAAAGCATGTAATCCCATGTCAAATGCACATTCAAAAAAAATAAATAAATAAAAAAAAAAAAAAAAGAAAACGCAGTTTCTGGTGTGAATGACCTTTAAATGTCCGAGGTCCCAGCTCCGCCCAGTCTTAGTCCATTATGAGGAGTCTTCCTTTATTTATAGATTACACAGAAAGCAGAAGAAACACTGGGGGATCATTTACACATTGCTCATGTAAACTATATCATTTATATGTAATTTCTAAATGAATTAACCTTTTTTATTTTTAATCTACAGCTTTCATTAAAACCCAGATGATCCTGCCATGAAAGTCCTTGCGCTGGCACTACCTGTTCTGGTATTTTTGCACTTAGCAGCTCCCGTTTGCTGAGATGTAAAATCCCCGGAGCTTTCTGGCACCTGGGGAGCGGCACGTGCCGAGCGCAGCTGCCAATGCAAGTGATTGCCTGTATGCATTTCTGCTCAGGTAAACGCTGATGGCTTTTGCTTCAGTGTTCACCCAAGCATGTGTGTGCAGCGCCCTTCCCCCATACATGAAAATGGCACATTTGGGAAGTGCCAGACTTGCATACAGTATATGGGTAAAGGCTGATGCAGAAGCCATCATGCTTACCCAAGCATAGCTGCTGTTCATTTGCATTGCCAGCTGTATGTGGCTCCCTGGGCCTGGATTTTACTCTACAGCACATAGGAGCTGCTTACCCAACACTTTGAGATGAGAATGAGGGACACCTACTAACAAAAACGTATGTTGGCATAGGACACGCCCCCCTTAAAAAAAAATAATTAACCCCAAAAAAAAGGGTTAATTAAATCCACAAGGGCTTTTTTTAACACTACTATTCCTTTATATTGACTTTTAAAATGTACAAAAGCAGCAATTTAGAAATTGGATGAAAGGTTTAGCACTGGGGAACACTTTTTGAAAGATAAAAAGTGCATTTTATATACAACTATATAGATCAGATCAAAATGAGGGACAAATGAGAAGAATGAGGGGCATTGCTCCAAATCAGGGACAGTTGGGAGCAGTCCATGTGCATGAGACCTGGTGACAATGCTCTGTTCTTTCACTCAACTGTTAAGCCGGGTACACACTATTAGTGTGTCAGCTCTGGTCAGACACTGTACTAACCATGCGAGGTTAGTACAGCCATTTCCCTCGCTGAGCTGTTGTATCCCCCACCATCAGAACATTCCGATCAGCGCTCTCTTCCATTGGCTAAGAGTGCTGACTGGGAGTCATTCGGCTGCTGGTTTTCCAGCATGCGCGTCCGACAGAAGCCGGACAGCTATTTTTTGTACCGGCAACTATCTCCCGACATTCTGCCTGTGTGTACGGGGCTTTAGGCAGGCCATACACGGTTCAAACATCAGCTGGTTCAGCAGGAAGTGGCCGAGATTCGAACTGTGTAATGGCAGGCTGAATGTACCAAGTTGATCGATCAACTTGGGTACAACCATCCTGTTGGGTTTTATCTTTGATTATCGCGAGCGGCTGCTATAGCAATAATCACGATCTTCTCGGGGGGGGGCTGTCTCCCCTGTCAGAAGACAATGGTCGGCAGGAGGGACTCCAGTACCAACACTGTCTGTGTTGATGGGGAAATTGAGTGGATTTCCTTTCTGCAACCACTGTTGTCACCATCATGAAACCCACCAGGGGAGATGCCATGCAGCCATTGCTGGAGTGCATGTGGATAGAAAGAGGCTGCAGTCAATCAGGAGGTCCAGAGATTCAACAAAGGATGAAAAAGAACTGTATTTTTCGATCCATAACACGCGCCCCCCCCCCCCCAAATGGGGAGAAATGCCTGTGCGTCTTATGGAGAGAATACTGACCAGGCCCGATTCACCCCCCTCCACCATGTCCCAACAGAGGGCGGCCATCTCCCGCGAGCGCTGGGCGATCTCCTGTCACTCACAGAAGACAGAGCAGCCCCAGTGGCCAAATGGAGTACTGCCGCTTGGGCTGCTCTGTCATCTGAATAACAGGCGGACACGTGAATATGATGACGTCCTCGCCAGTCGCCAGGCACAGGTCAGGCTGCATTTAAATGGACACTATTAAATATTTTAGTACACCATTTGGTTCAGAATATTTTTCTTGTTTTCCTCCTCTAAAACCTAGGTGCGTCTTATGGTCAGGTGTGTCTTATGGCGTGAAAAATACGGTAATTGCTTTCAACTAAATATGGCACTTGTACTTGGAGATAAGAGACATTAATAAACAAACCGTGCATGATGGAAAAAAAAAAAAAAAAAAAAAAGCTGGTGTTCTATGGAATATTTTTACTGACTTGGAGCATGTCTTTATACCATCCCTTATGTACAATAGAATGTGATTAGATCTGTATCAGAAAAGACTGGTTTTACTGGATTTGGACCAGTTGTCCAACCTTGGTTATCACCGTCTAATTTTATCTCTGCCTAAAGCCGGTCATAGATGATGTGATTTTCTCTTCTGCAACCAAGGGTCCCTCCCATAGGGCTACGTCCATAGAGCTTCTGATTGGGTCCACCTGAAAAACAGACAGGCAGACCAGATCATAAAGCTTATGTGAAAGGGGCCTAAAACCAGCCATAGGTGGTGCGATTTTCTTCCCTACTGACTGTATTGATGGGGGGGAGATCCCCCCATGGAGCCATTGTGTTTTCCCTGCGGGAAGGGCGGTGCAGGAAGCCGTCGCTGCTGGGAGAACACAGAGATTATTTCTAGCAGCTATAGTCGCTGGCAATAATCACATTAAAAATCCGACATACTCTTTGAACCCAAGTCGATCGATGGTTTGACTTGGGAACAATCAGCCTGCCCATAGATGAATCTCGGCCAGGTCAGCAGGGATTCGAACCATCTATGGCTGGCTTTGTACTCCACTGAAAAAACAACATGGTGCCAACACAGACGTGCTCATGTACTAACTGCCCCGATATCTTCATTTTCTGAAAATTTGCCAGTAGACTCCAAACTGTGGCCCTTTGCTTGCTTTTGTCTGGCTCTTGAGGCATTATTCCTTCCACCGACACCCAACAAACGGGGCGCAATTCCTTCCACCGACACCCAACAAACGGGGCGCAATTCCTTCCACCGACACCCAACAAACGGGGCACAATTCCTTCCACCGACACCCAACAAACGGGGCACAATTCCTTCCACCGACACCCAACAATGGGGCGCAATTCCTTCCACCGACACCCAACAATGGGGCGCAATTCCTTCCACCGACACCCAACAATGGGGCGCAATTCCTTCCACCGACACCCAACAATGGGGCGCAATTCCTTCCACCGACACCCAACAATGGGGCACAATTCCTTTTTCACCAACACCACACACAAACACACACACCCACCATTCCTTTCACCACCCCACCCACCCCCCCACAGCCACCGACACCCAACAACGGGGCACAATTCCTTTCACCGACACCCAACAAACGGGGCACAATTCCTTCCACCGACACCCAACAAACGGGGCGCAATTCCTTCCACCGACACCCAACCAACGGGGCACAATTCCTTCCACCGACACCCAACAAACGGGGCACAATTCCTTCCACCGACACCCAACAAACGGGGCGCAATTCCTTCCACCGACACCCAACAAACGGGGCACAATTCCTTCCACCGACACCCAACAAACGGGGCACAAGTCCTTCCACCGACACCCAACGGGGCACAATTCCTTCCACCGACACCCAACGGGGCACAATTCCTTCCACCGACACCCAACAATGGGGCACAATTCCTTCCACCGACACCCAAAAACGGGGCACAATTCCTTCCACCGACACCGAAAATAGGGTACTATTCACCCACTGACACAAACTATTTCTCCCCCCCCCCCCCCATACCAAAAGATCAGGCATTGCTTACTCCTACTGGGCACAGTCCGACCCCCCTAAAGTCTGAAGGATAGTAAACTGTCCTCTTCTTTAGAAAGTCTTGAGGCCCCTGCCCTATGCAATGCAATGTATGACTCCATTGTGTTTCTACTCTGTTAGCTCTGTACTTATGCTAAATCGACATGACTGTAGCCATTTGCTTTTGGTATCCGAATTATTTTAGAAAAAATAAAAGAGACAATTGTTTACGATACACAGTGCTTTAGCAAACTAAATGTCATTGCACGCAGCTGCAGTCACCCCTTTACAGTGGGCAGTACTGTCCGATGAATACGACAGTGGAGGTTCATTTATTTATTTTACGCACTGCACAGTAGCTTGGCATATGTACTCTCCCTCCGCTGCCTTTGCAGCATAAGGGGGAGCGATAAGGGGTGATAAAAATGCAGCTCAGCCGCACATTTTTACCACCCCCAAACAAACGTAGATGAGCCCCAATAGTGTGATAGGGTACCATTCAAAATAAATGGCAATGCACCAATGCTGAAAATAGACACGTGTGCAGATGTGGAGAATATATTTTAGCATCACATCCCTTAAATATTCTAGTACAAAATATTTTGTACTAGGCAATGCACCAATGTGACTTTGAATATTCCTATTTATGTGTATATTTAGACCAAAGGCTGCAACATGGAGAGCATAAAATAGTTTTCTGAACCCCAAACATCTTTTACGTGGTTTGTATTCTGAGGACAGGACTTCCCCTTTTCTAGTTGGACACGTGTAAAACACATGTATAATGTTACAGCAGAGGAAAATTATAAAAAAAATAAAATATTGTTTGGACAGCAGAATAAAATAAAAAAACATTTTTTTTTTACCGAAATTAGGCACACATTTAAAAATTTTTTTTTAATAAAATTTAAGATTTCTTACCATTATTTTTAAAAGCCTTTCCTTAAAATATTTACAAAAATATAAAGGTTGCCTTGCGGGGTAGGGACTATGCGTTGCCATTTTATTGCTGTAGTAAGGCCGCTCACCCATTCTCCAAATTCAGGGATCCCAGGACTACAAGCTTCTAATTTTATCGCAATGGGTGAGGCATTAAAACTGCATTACCTGGAGATCCTGGGGCAGGGAGCCAATCAGCTCAATGAGAGCAGACCCCCACCACCTATGGGTGTGAGCTAAGTCAGAATCGAAAAGAAACCTGTACTGAGGAGCACATGTAGCATGTCATAGGTGACCTGAAAATGCTACCTGCTTGGCATTCTCGGGGGGGTTCAGTAATTCAGAACCCCAGGATTGATATAAGAGCCAGGCACTAACAAATTTTAAAATAAGTATAGCAATGCCCGCCTCATCTAGGTGCAGGTTACATTGAACGATCCAAAATGTGCGGGAGTGACACCAGAGAGTCACAATCACAGGCATATCTTACAGGTGTCACCCAGTTCACACATCTCATTATCCAGCTTGACAGCAATCGGCATTTCACCTATAAAGAATCTGAGCTGTCAGGAAGCACTCAAGTCTCTTTCTTCTTTTGCCTTAGGCATTATATTTTCATATGCACCCTGAACTGTTGTAGTAACTAAAACCCACAGGCTGTCCTTAGACTCTCGTCCCATTACTCCCGACTTCCTAAAAAGACTCTCGTCCCATTACTCCCGACGTCCTAAAAAGACTCTCGTCCCATTACTCCGACGTCCTAAAAAGACTCTCGTCCCATTACCCGACGTCCTAAAAAGACTCTCGTCCCATTACCCGACGTCCTAAAAAGACTCTCGTCCCATTACTCCGACTTCCTAAAAGACTTTTTTTTTTTTTTATGTTGTAATGTTTCTTATGTTGTTTATGTAAAGTTATTGAGGTTTCAGAACAAAAAAAAAAAAAAAGCAGACTGTACACTATCTGTTTTAGATCTACCACCAACTATGTAGTGCAAGGGCCTGCCTGATTGGCTACAGATTGACTGGATAGATGGTCTCCTCTCCAATTCATCCCAGAGGTGTTCTATCAGGTGGAGCTCAGGACTCTGTGCAGGCCAGTCAAGTTCCTCCGCCACAAACTCGCTCATCCATGTCTTTATGGACCTTGCTTTGTGCACTGGTCCAAATCATTTGGTCGAGGGGGGACTATAGTGTGGGGTTGGGCTTGGCTTCTTAATACCAGTGAAGGGAACTCTGAAGGCATCAGCATACCAAGACATTTTGGACAATTTCATGCTCCTAACTTTGTGGAACAGTTTGGAGATGGCCAATTCCTGTTCCAACATGACTGCGCATTAGTGCACAAAGCAAAGTCCATAAAGACATGGATGAGCAAGTTGGGGGTGGAGGAACTTGACTGGCCTGCACAGAGTCCTGACCCCAACCCGATAGAAAACCTTTGGGATGAATTAAAACAGAGACTGCGAGAAAGGCCTTCTCATCCACATCAGTGCCTGAACTCACAAAATGCGCTTCTGGAAGAATGGTCAGACATTCCCATAGACACACTCCTAAACCTTGTGGACAGCCTTCCCAGAAGAGTTGAAGCTGTTATAGCTGCAAAGGATGGGCCAACTCAATATTGAACCCTACAGACTAAGACTGGCCACACACTATACAATTTTCTTATTCAATTTTCTTTAGCTTTACCTTCAACTATGTAGTGCAAGGGCTTGCTTGACTTGCATACTCATTGAAAAGTGTTTAGGTTTGACCTCATATTATATGGTTTTGGAAAATTGAATAAGAAAATTGTATAATGTATGGCTGGCCATACACTATACGAAAAATCGGTCAAACACATTTTCTAAAAACAAACATTCGACCGTGAGCGCAAACGATAGAGCCATCATGTAATGACCGATAAATTGTTCAGTGGACAGAAATGAATGCATTTATTTTTTAACATATACCTAGTGCAGACAGTTCGGACGGGAAACACATTAACCTTTCAATTTAGCGTTCATTCGAGAGAAAATTTCAAAACTTGTCCTTCGTTTTTTCGGCTCAAAAACATCCCAACGATTATTGATTTTGTGCCCGTTAACTGGCCAAAAAACGAACGAACTGTCTAAATGACCAAATTTCAGCTGATGATGCATTTAGTGTATGGCCAGCATAAGACTGGGATGCCATTGAAGTTCATGTGTGTGTAAAGGCAGGCGTCCCAATACTTTTGGTAATATAGTGTATACCACCCACGCCCCCCCCCCCCCCCAATGCACTGCCATCACCAGGGATCAGATTTCTAGAAATCAAGTCCAGGGATCCAGTCCTGCTGAGATCTGAGTGGCTATAATAGAAGGATGGGGAATCCACCTGTTGCTCAAACACCACCGATTACACAAGTCATCGGTAACAAAGTAACAAGCTGAGCTCCACGCAGGGTACAATGTAGCGAGCTGAGCCCCACGCAGGGTACAATGTAGCGAGCTGAGCTCCACGCAGGGTACAATGTAGCGAGCTGAGCTCCGCGCAGGGTACAATGCAGCGAGCTGAGCTCTACGCAGGGTACAATGCAACAAGCTGAGCTCTACGCAGGGTACAATGTAACAAGCTGAGCTCTACGCAGGGTACAATGTAACAAGCTGAGCTCTACGCAGGGTACAATGTAACAAGCTGAGCTCTACGCAGGGTACAATGTAACAAGCTGAGCTCTACGCAGGGTACAATGTAACAAGCTGAGCTCTACGCAGGGTACAATGTAACTAGCTGAGCTCTACGCAGGGTACAATGTAACAAGCTGAGCTCTACGCAGGGTACAATGTAACAAGCTGAGCTCTACGCAGGGTACAATGTAACAAGCTGAGCTCTACGCAGGGTACAATGTAACAAGCTGAGCTCTACGCAGGGTACAATGTAACAAGCTGAGCTCTACGCAGGGTACAATGTAACAAGCTGAGCTCTACGCAGGGTACAATGTAACAAGCTGAGCTCTACGCAGGGTACAATGTAACAAGCTGAGCTCTACGCAGGGTACAATGTAACAAGCTGAGCTCTACGCAGGGTACAATGTAACAAGCTGAGCTCTACGCAGGGTACAATGTAACAAGCTGAGCTCTACGCAGGGTACAATGTAACAAGCTGAGCTCTACGCAGGGTACAATGTAACAAGCTGAGCTCTACGCAGGGTACAATGTAACAAGCTGAGCTCTACGCAGGGTACAATGTAACAAGCTGAGCTCTACGCAGGGTACAATGTAACAAGCTGAGCTCTACGCAGGGTACAATGTAACAAGCTGAGCTCTACGCAGGGTACAATGTAACAAGCTGAGCTCTACGCAGGGTACAATGTAACAAGCTGAGCTCTACGCAGGGTACAATGTAACAAGCTGAGCTCTATGCAGGGTACAATGTAACAAGCTGAGCTCTATGCAGGGTACAATGTAACAAGCTGAGCTCTATGCAGGGTACAATGTAACAAGCTGAGCTCTATACGGGATACAATGTAACAAGCTGAGCTCTACGCAGGGTACAATGTAACAAGCTGAGCTCTATGCAGGGTACAATGTAACAAGCTGAGCTCTATGCAGGGTACAATGTAACAAGCTGAGCTCTACGCAGGGTACAATGTAACAAGCTGAGCTCTACGCAGGGTACAATGTAACAAGCTGAGCTCTACGCAGGGTACAATGTAACAAGCTGAGCTCTACGCAGGGTACAATGTAACAAGCTGAGCTCTACGCAGGGTACAATGTAACAAGCTGAGCTCTACGCAGGGTACAATGTAACAAGCTGAGCTCTACGCAGGGTACAATGTAACAAGCTGAGCTCTATACAGGATACAATGTAACAAGCTGAGCTCTATGCAGGGTACAATGTAACAAGCTGAGCTCTATGCAGGGTACAATGTAACAAGCTGAGCTCTATACGGGATACAATGTAACAAGCTGAGCTCTATACGGGATACAATGTAACAAGCTGAGCTCTACGCAGGGTACAATGTAACAAGCTGAGCTCTATGCAGGGTACAATGTAACAAGCTGAGCTCTATGCAGGGTACAATGTAACAAGCTGAGCTCTATACGGGATACAATGTAACAAGCTGAGCTCTATACGGGATACAATGTAACAAGCTGAGCTCTATACGGGATACAATGTAACAAGCTGAGCTCTACGCAGGGTACAATGTAACAAGCTGAGCTCTATACGGGATACAATGTAACAAGCTGAGCTCTATACGGGATACAATGTAACAAGCTGAGCTCCATACAGGTTACTGTGGGGGAGATTTACTGGATCACACAGACTCTGGTGCAGCTGTGCATGGTAACCAATCAGCTTGCAGGTTTTATTACCAAAGTTTAATGCTGAACAAGCTGAAGTTAGAAAGTGATTGGTTACTTTGCGCAGCCGCAGCAGATTCTGCGTCCAGTAGTCTTAGTAAATCTCCCCCGATGTAACGTGCTGTACTCTATACAGGTAAACAATGTAACAAGCCGTGCTGTCATACACTATACAATGTAACAGGCGATGTACCTTGACGAAGAGCTCCACCTGAGGCTGGTCGGGGTCGTTGGGCTCCATGTCTGGGATGTTTTTTTGCTGGGACTGTCAGAGAAGTGGAGAGGAGTGCGAGGACCGCGATGATCAGCCTCTGGGTGGGGTGGGAAGTGACTGCAGGAGAGGAGTGACCACCGCAGGCAGCGGGACTGCACGGTGGATAGCTTTGCGCGGATTGGAGGGCTCGGAGAGGTGGGGGCGTGTCCGAGGCGTGGAGTGACAGCTCAGGTTGAGGAGTGGAGAGGTGGTGACTGTCGGTGGTTGGGGGAGTGCAGGGAGTCTGCAGGCACTGAGTGGTACAGGAGGGGGGAGGGGGGAGCACAGACCTGCTGGTCACTTCTCTGGAATTTTTATATTCTTATATACGAGGTGAAGGCGAATTCTAATCCACAGATGTCAGTTGTTGTGGATCTCCCAGCTCTGCCAAAGTGACACAGAGGCTGACACTCTATAGGAAGGAGTCCCCAAACTCTCTACACAAAAAGGTCACTGTCCTTAGGGGGGCAGACTGTGGCCAATGGGGGTAGAGAATTTACTTAGTGCCTATTGGTCAGGGGAGGAAGGAACAATCCCCCATTGTTGGTGTCAGTGGCAGCAATTGTACTCCATCAATGATGTCAGTTGGAGGAAATGTTCCCATCATAGTGTCAGTAAACAATTTATACTGCATGGTTTGTGTCAGTAGAAATTATACTTCCCCATGACTGGTGTCATTAGAAAGAATAACATCCTATCCATAGGTGTGCACTGCCTATTGCATTAGGGTGTGCACCCCAAATATCAAACACATATGCATGTGTGTGTATATATATATATATATATATATATATATACTGATGGTGTCACCAGGGCAGAGATTGGTGTCAGTAGGGGAGTGGATGGAGTCAGTAATATTTATCATTTTATTTTTTACAATTTTATTTATTAATTTTTTTAGGAGCCCCATTAGGGGGCTTTGCTGAAATATCAGGGGTCCAAACAGGGGGAATCTGCGCCACACAGGGTGAGATTATGGTGTGCCCTGGCACACCCTGTGCACAGGCCTATGATCCTATCATTGGTGTCAGTGAAGGAATAGCAACCCAACATTGGTGTCACTAGGAAGACAGCTTCCCCTTCTGCCCACCCCTTGTCCCGGCCCTGGGCTATGCAGCCCCATACACAACAAACTGTAATGCGCTGTGTGTTCTGACACCTTTCTATCAGAACCATCATTACTTTTTTCAGCAATTTGAGCTACAGTAGCTCTATTACTTAAAGTGGTGTTTCCCCCACCCAAAATCATATAATCATAAAAAAAAAAAAAACATTTTGAATTTTTTTTTTTTTAACTCACCTCTAAATGCCTGTTGCTACGGGGTCCCTCGTAGTCTGCCTCCTTCAGTGCCCGGGCTAAGTGACATCATTTCCCCTCAGCGCAGGAAGGGCTCAGCTCTGCCCCCTCCTTCCTGTCAGTCATCTGGGACACGTGACAAGTCCCAGATGACTGCGCGGCCAATCACGGCACCGCCGAGCGGATCGAGGGACGAGCGGAGCTTCGACACCCCGCATCGCTGGACCCTGGAACAGGTAAGTGTGTGATTATTAACCTCCCTGGCGGTATGATTATGTCCGGAATTTAGTGCTGAAAGCGGTACAATTATTTTGCATGGAAATTTGGCGTTTTTATATTGTAGGCATGCAATTCTTATGAATAACTCACTTAAATCTGTCCGAACCAGAGTCTAGTAGACATCCCGGGTATGATAAAGTTTGAAATACAAAAAATCATAAATTATAATATAATAAAAATATATATAAAAATGATTCAATAATGTAATCAAATCAAAAACACTGAAATTTGCTCAGTTGCAGAATTGTCGCTGTCATTAAATTTATTGTTTGATGATAAATTGTGATTCTAATTTTTTATCGGTGTTTTCTAGCTGGTCTAAAACCACTTTTGACATAAAGGGACACTTTTTGGTTGCTATGGACAATCTCCAGTTTCCAGGCAGAAAAAAAAACTTTTTATTATATAAAATGACATGCAGGGCACTGGGCAGACCACTAGGGACAAAGGGGGTGTGTATTTTTTGTATACAGTACTGTAATCTTACAGATTACAGTACTGTATGTGTTGTGTGTTTTTAAACTTTTTTTTTTGAATTTGGCGCCGATCTCCGCTCCCGTGCGTCGGAACGTCGCAGGGAACGGAGATCAGCGGCACTCGGCACTGTGGGAATCGAGCGAGCGGACGGCTCGCTCACACAGCGGGGAGACATCGCAGGTTCCAGGGGAAAAGGTGAGTAACTTCCCCCTGTATCCTGCAATGCAGCCCGAGTCTGGCTCGGGGGTTACCGCTCCTGGTAGAAAAAACTCAACCCGAGCCAGACTCGGGAATACCGCCAGGGAGGTTAAAATTCAGCAGCTGCAGTATTTGTAGCTGCTGACTTTTAATTTTTTTTTCTAATGGATACTCCACTTCAATCTGACTACATGGGCCAGCCTTTACTCCCGTTGGGCATCAATGAGCCTTGGCCGCCCATGACCCTGTTGCCTTTTTTTTTTTTCCTTGGACCAGGGCCGATCCTAGGGTCACAGACGCCTGGGTGCAGAAATATTTCTGGCGCCCCCACATGGGCGTGGTCATCTTACCAACTCCTCCCCTTTACAAATGTTTCTATGGCAACGACTCAAACACAGAGATGCTCCCCTAAGAAGTCTTCGTTACCTTGGGATCCTCCCATGATCTCTTAACCATAAAGAAAATACAGGAAGAGCGTACACTAATGAGACCTGGAGGGGAGTGTCTCTGATGCACACAGAGGGGGCTTCTGTTAGAAAGGTCCCCCAGACATAATACAGGACACAGTCAAAGACTGCAGACATGATACAAGAGATGGTCAAAGACTGCAGACATGATACAGGAGATGATCAGAGAATGCAGACATGATACAAGAGATGATCAGAGACTGCAGACATGATACAAGAGACGGTCAGAGACTGCAATCATAGTAGAGGAGATGGTCAGAGACTGCAGACATAATACAGGAGATGGTCAGAGACTGCAGACATAATACAGGAGATGGTCAGAGACTGCAGTTCCTATGGACATTAGTAGATAATGGCCGATCGGCCCTTTCACCTGACCCAGCGATACAGCAACGGTTCCTCTGATCAGGAGTCTGCTCACTCTGAATTGCCATGGCGAATCCACTGGGTATCACCCAGATCTGTATTCTGGCAATGACTCCATTCCTTTCTCCACCAGGGATGGCGCCAGGCTGTGTGGCTTTCCCTCTGGTGGCGCAGGGCAGCGGGGGTTCTCTCTCTGATGGTGTTCTCTCATCACTGCCCTCTCCCTCTGGAGTCCTGAGTGTACTTCCCTGAAAGCTTTCCCGGGCTTCTGGCTCTCTCTCCCATTTAGCTGAGCATGCTGTGTGGGCTGCAGTTTCCGTGTTACAGTGGGGCTGCCAGTCCTCGGGACTACATGTCCCACAATCCTCTTCTCTGCTCCTTTTTCTATTCTATTTCTTCCCTGGCTGATATTAAGGCGGTCGAAGAAACAGTGGGCAGTTGTACTGGCCAGTGACACTCACTAGTACAGCAGTGCACGTGAGAAGGAGAGGGAGAGGGAGGGGGGAAAGAAGAGCCCGCAGCTGCAGTGGCGTCACTAGGGTTGGTGTCACCAGGTGCAGTATAACATGGTGTCACCCCCCCTTCCACCAACTATAGTCACCCCTCAGTACAGACCCCCCTCCACTAAGTATAGACCCCCCTCCGTCAGTGCAGACCCCCCACAAAGTATAAACCCCTCCCCCAGTACAGACCACCCTTCATCAGTATAGACCCCCCCAGGACAAACCACCCCCTCCATTAGTACAGACACCCCCAGGACAAATCACCCTCTCCATTAGTACAGACCCCCCAGGACAAACCACCCCCTCCATTAGTACAGACCCCCCCAGGACAAACCACCCCCTCCATTAGTACAGACCCCCCCACCAGGACAAACCACCCCCTCCATTAGTACACCCCCCCACCAGGACAACCCCTCCTCCATTAGTACAGACCCCCCCACCAGGACAAACCACCCCCTTCCATTAGTACAGACCCCCCAGGACAAACCCCCCTCCATTAGTACAGACCCCCCCAGGACAAACCCCCCTCCATTAGTACAGACCCCCCCAGGACAAACCCCCCTCCATTAGTACATACCCCCAGGACCGACCCCTCCATTAGTACAGACCCCCCGGACAGACCTCTTTCCATTACTACAGACCCCCCAGGACAAACCCCCCTCCATTAGTACAGACCACCCAGGACAGACCCCCCTCCATTTAGTACAGACCCCCCCAGGACAAACCCCCCTCCATTAGTACAGATCCCCCAGGACAAACCCCCCCTCCATTAGTACAGACCCCCCCCAGGACAAACCCCCCTCCATTAGTACAGACCCCCCCAAGACAAACCGCCCCCCTCCATTAGTACAGACCCCCAGGACGAACCCCCCCTCCATTAGTACAGATCCCCCCAGGACAAACCGCCCCCCTCCATTAGTACAGATCCCCCCAGGGCAAACCCCCCTCCATTAGTACAGACCCCCCCAGGACAACCCCCCTCCATTAGTACAGACCTCCCAGGACAAAACCCCCTCCATTAGCACAGACCCCCCAGAACAGACCCCCCTCCATTAATACAGACCCCCCCCAGGACAAACCGCCCCCTCCATTAGTACAGACCCCCCAGGACAAACCACCCCCCTCCATTAGTGCAGATCCCCCCAGGACAAACCCCCCTCCATTAGTACAGACCCCCCAGGACAAACCCCCCTCCATTAGTACAGATCCCCCCAGGACAAACCCCCCTCCATTAGTACAGACCCCCAGGACAAAACCCCCTCAATTAGTACAGACCCCCCAGGACAAAACCCCCTCCATTAGTACAGACCCCCCAGGACAACCCCCCTCCATTAGTACAGACCCCCCCAGGACAAACCCCCCTCCATTAGTACAGACCCCCCAGGACAAACCCCCCCTCCATAAGTACAGACCCCCCAGGACAAATCGCCCCCCTCCATTAGTACAGACCCCCCAGGACAAACCCCCTCCATTAGTACAGACCCCCCAGGACAAACCCCCCTCCATTAGTACAGACCCCCCCCAGGACAAACCCCCCTCCATTAGTACAGACCCCCCCAGGACAAACCCCCCTCCATTAGTAGAGACCCCCCAGGACAAACCCCCCTCCATTAGTACAGACCCCCCCAGGACAAACCCCCCCTCCATTAGTACAGACCCCCCCAGGACAAACCACCCCCTCCATTAGTACAGATCCCCCAGTACAAACCCCCCTCCATAAGTACAGACCCCCCCAGGAAAAACCTCCCTCCATTAGTACAGACCCCCCAGGACAACCCCTGTCCATTAGTACAGATCCCCCAGGACAAACCCCCGTCCATTAGTACAGACCCCCCCAGGACAAAACCCCCTCCATTAGTACATACCCCCAGGACAAACCCCCTCCATTAGTACAAACCCCCCTCCATTAGTACAGACCCCCCCCCAGGACAAACCCCCCCCCCCCCCTCCATAAGTACAGACCCCCCAGGACAAACCGCCCCCCTCCATTAGTACAGATCCCCCCAGGACAAACCCCCCCTCCATTAGTACAGACCCCCCAGGACAAACCGCCCCCCTCCATTAGTACAGACCCCCCAGGACAAACCGCCCCCCTCCATTAGTACAGATCCCCCCAGGACAAAACCCCCCTCCATAAGTACAGACCCCCCAGGACAAACCGCCCCCCTCCATTAGTACAGACCCCCCCAGGACAAACCCCCTTTCCATTAGTACAGACCCCCAGGACAACCCCCAGCTGCTACTGTACATAAAAACACCCGGGCGGCAGCTGAAGAGGAGAGGACAGTGTGCAGCCGCGCCGCCCGGGTGGCGAACAGACCGGGAGAGATACAGAGAGGAGGAGGAGTCTGAGGAGAACAATGTGCACAGGCACGGAGCGTGCCCCCCCCAGCGACGTCAGCGCGCGGCTACTCTCTCTCCACACAGAGAGCAGCCGCTACGATCTTAGGCAGCGGCTGATATCCTTCTCTGAAAGGAGGAGGGAGGGGGACAGGCTTCAGCAAAGCAAACACAGCGGCGGCGACGCCGCGGCGATGATCGGCGGTGAGAGCCGCCTCTGGACATGGGGAGGAGGGAGGGGAGCACTCTGGCGCTATAGCGCCCCCCACCTCTCTGGCGCCCGGGTGCACTGCACCCCGAGCACCCGCCTAGGATCGGCCCTGCCTTGGACCACTTTTGGTAGATCCTGACCACTGCATGCCAGGAACATCCTATAAGAGCTGCAGTTTTGCAGATGACCTGACCCAGTCGTCCAGCCATTACAAATTGTCTGCTTTCAACACATCAACTTTAAAGACAAAATGCTCATTTGCTGCCTAATATCTTAAAAGTCATGCCATTGTCATGAGATAATCAATCTCATTTACCTGTCAGTGGTCATACTGTTATGGCTGATCGGTGTATTGTATATATATTTATTAAAAGGAGGACAGGTTCAACTTGTAGTGACAGTCCAAGCAGGTTTGTCCTGCACTTTTATTCTGCAAGGGCCAGTTCACACCAGAAACCCCTCTCAGAGCACAATAGCTCAGTGGGAAGATTGCTGTACTAACATGACATAGCTAGTACAGGGTGCTCCTCAGTTTTTGTTCAGCCTGCTGGGTTGAACGAAAAAAAATGTCAATGTGTACCGAGCTTTAAGCTGGCCATAGATAGATTCGAAATTTGGCTGGTTCAGCACGGACCAGATAACTTTCAATCCATGTGTGATCACTGATGCTCAACAGCGGACCTGTTGGGAAAAAGACGCTCGAGCAACGCATCTAGCCAATGGCTTCACATGCGGTTCTCCCTGCTGTCAGAATACAATAGCTCAACAGGGAGGGTTCTCCCAGCCAACTCAATTGTGTGGAAGGGAGAATCATTTTCTTTTTCATTCAGCCTGCTGGCTGAACAAAAAAGTTGAACCATGTACCATGGCAAGCTTTAAGCCCCATACACACGGGCCGAATGCTGGCCGACATCGGCAAGTTCAATAAAAAAACGGCCGACATTTGGCCAGTGTGTAAGGCACTTGGTCCAGCAGAAACCAGCCGTTTGGCAGGCTTCTGTCAGACGATCATGCTGGAGAACCAGCAGCCAACTGACTCCCCATCAGCCCTCTCCACCAATGGTGGAGAAGGCTGATCGGAGTGTTCTGGCGGGGGGCATCCCCCTGTCAGAACACAACAGCTCAGCGGGGCAGATCGATATACTAACTTTGTATTGTTAGTATAGCGGCTCTGACCGGTGCTGACAGTTTTTTTTTTTGGGTTGAATGAAAAAAAACCTCATAGTGTGTACCAGGCTTAAAGCTGGATACACACTATACAATTTTCTTTAGATTTTTTCCTTTAGATTTACCAAAACCATATATGAGGGCAAATTTAAATACTTTCAATTTGTATGCAATAGTTGAAGGTAAATCTAGTTTCTAGTTTAAATCATAGTTGAAGGAAACCGAACAACAAAAGTCGTATAGTGTGTATCCAGTTTTAGGAATGGAGGCTATAATTAGTCAACTGATAACATCTGATTGGCTGTTATGGGTTACTGCACACAGCCATTGCAGAATAATTGTTATATGTTGCCCTAGGTCCTAGGAGAACAAACAGAAATGTACGATTGTTTAGGCTCCACAAGCGCTTGTGTTGCTTTTGGGATCCCAAGTTTTAGGGCAGTGGGACTAGAACTGTCATTATATGATTGTTCAAGGATCGCAGATGTCGATGACCTATAGTTCAGTATTTTGAGTGTATTTTGGCGATTTCTATCAATTGTTCTGATACTAAATATCTCATTGTTATTCTGAGATTTTGAGTATCATTGACCCAAGGTGTTAACGCTAATCTAAAGGCAACTTTTTGTTTTCATTTGGGATAAAGTAAGGGAGAGTTATAACCCCTGTGTTTTTTTTGGCCATCTGTGTCCCATTGGCAGTGGCGTGGCTAGGGGGTTGCGGCCTGCACCCAGGTGACACCCTCCAGAGGGTGACACCAGGCTCAGACTGGCACCAGCGCGCAGCTCCCTCCTTCCCTTCTGGCCATTCTGGGATCTTCTCAGCTGCATCGATGTGCGGGGAGAGTGGGGGAGGAGGGAGTGACTCGTGAGGCAGAGACAGAGGTGCCCAGAGTCCAGCCGTACCACACGCAACAATCTTATCTCTCTCCACTGGCTGCACCCGCCTCCTCCTCGGCTCTGACATTTCTAGTACACAGGCAGGGAGGAAGAGCCGAGGAGGAGGAAGAAGGACACCGCACTACAGCACCAAGGTATTTAATACACATGATGATAGGGGGGGGGGGGGGCATTGGCAGGTAACATCTATGCTGCCAGGAGTCATTTTAGGTAGGTGAGGTTGAAGATATGTACTAGGGTGCCCTCCCCCAAATCAAAGATCCCATCCCAGCTCCATCCACAACCCCCCCATCCCATCCTGGCTCTATCCAACACCCTGATCCCATCCTGGCTCCATCCAACACCCCGATCCCATCCCAGCTCCATCCACCCCCCCAGATCCCATCCTGGCTCCATACCCCCCCCCCCCCCCCCCCCCCAGATCCCATCCTGGCTCCATCCACCCAAAAAACGTTTTGGAAAATGATGTGCGGTATCTTACCAAACACTCAGATGCAGTAAAATACTGCTTTGTGAATGGAGCCCATTGTCCTGGGACCTATTTTATGACCTCATGTGCCATTGTTCTGGGACCACAGGTGCCAGAATACTTGTGCAAAGGGATAGATGACGCTGAATTAGGATTGATGGCATATTCCTCAATGCTGTGGCGTGGCATTACTACGTAGTGCCTAAAAACTATCTTGGCAACTCCTCCAAGTCTAAGGTCGGCCATACATGGGTCGAATTCCCCAAAAAATTTCTTTCAAAAATCATAACTAAGACTTTTCATTCAAACTTCACACCATTAGTCGGTCGCAGCACGGACGATTTTTGTGCAGCCATCGAATTAAGTAATCAGGCATGTTGGAAATTTTTTTTAAAATTAACAAATTTGTAATCAATGATGGGAGGATCGTGCGAGAAATATAATTAAAAAAGAAATCTGCATGAGCTGTGACCTGAAAATAAAAGAAGATTCAGAGCCACGAAAATTATTTTCTGTAGCAACATGAGGTGAAATTGAAGGCTTGGTTGGTTGAATTTTGAAATCAATGGTGGCACCACTGGATCACAAAACATATACATTTTGTGATTTTCGAAATAAAATTCTTTCTGAATTTGACCCATGTTTGGCCTGCATAAGCCACTTTGGACTGAGAATGAAGATCAAAAACATACCAATGAAGTGCCACCCTAAAGTGTTGAATTCCACGAATAACAAGTTTATATCCATTAAAGGTCAGACAAAAATGATGTAAAAATCCAACGCATTTTTGAGACTAAACATTGTTCTGGATAATTTGATAATATGTTACTGCTCTAGAGCCCCCAGTCGACCAATGTTCTATGAACCCATTATATTTTAAGCCCGAAAGGAATTGGCCCTTGGAAGAATGATTTCTGACAAACATACAGCCGTGGCCAAAAGTTTTGAGAATGACACAAATATCAATTTTCACAAAGTCTGTTGCTCCAGTATTTTTTGATCTTTTTTGTCAGATGTTACTATGGTATACTGAAGTATAATTACAAGCATTTCATGAATGTCAAAGGCTTTTATTGATAATTACATAAGTTTATGTGAAGAGTCAATATTTGCAGTGTTGATCCTTCTTTTTCAAGACCTCTGCAATTCGCCCTGGCATGCTGTTACTTAACTTCTGGGCCACATCCTGACTGATTGCAGCCCATTGAGGATTGACCACTGGGTTCCCAATGGGATTAAGGTCTGGGAAGTTTCCTGGCCATTGACAAAAAATTTCAATGTTTTTTTCCCCAAGCCACTTAGTTATCACTTTTGCCTTATGACAAGGTGCTCCATCATGCTGGAAAATGCATTTTTGGTCACCAAACTGTTTTTGGATGGTTGGGAGAAGTTGCTTTTGGAGGATGTTTGTGTACCATTCTTTATTCATTGCTTTGTTCTTAGGCAAAATAGTAAGTGAGCGCACTCCCTTGGATGAGAAGCAACCCACACATGAATGGTCTCAGGATGCTTTAATGTTGGCATGACAAAGGACTGATGGTAGTGCTCACCTTTTCTTTTCGGGACAAGGTTTTTTTCCAGATGCTCCAAACAATTGGAAAGAGGATTCATCAGAGAAAATTATTTTAACCCAGTCCTCAGCAGCCCAATCCCTGTACCTTTTGCAGACTATCTGTCTGTTCCTGATGTTTTTCCTGGAGAGAAGTGGCTTCTTTGCTGCCCTTCTTGACACCAGGCCATCCTCCAAAAGTCTTCTCCTCATTGTGCAGACAGATGCACTCAGGGGAGGGCTGGCAGCCTTAGGCCTGGGGGGCAAGTCCAGTCAAGTGGCCCATTGAACCACCGAATCTGCTCTAAGGCCCCTTTCACACTGGGGCGTTTTTCAGCACTACAGCGCTAAAAATAGCGCCTGTACAGCGACTAAAAAAAATCCGGCCCCTTTCACTCCAGTGTGAAAGCCAGAGGGCTTTCACACTGGAGCGGTGTGCTAGCAGGGCGGTCAAAAAAGTCCTTCTAGCAGCATCTTTGGAGCGGTGAAGGAGCAGTGTATTCACCGCTCCTACCCCAATGGGACAGCGCGGCAATACCGCCGGCCAAGTGCTGCTGTTTTAACCCTTTTTCAGCCACTAGCAGGGGTTAAAACCGCACCGCTAGTGGCCGAATACCGCCGCTAAAACGACGGTAAAGCAGCGCTAAATATATCGCTGCTTTACCGCCAATGCCGCTCCCGCCCCAGTGTGAAAGGGGCCTAATTGATGTTATGAAGCAAGACAAATATGACACGGCATGACCCCGATCTTGGTAAAGACCCGATGACGTGGCTCTTTACCCAAGTGATTGGCTGTGTCCAATCACAGCCGATCACATGTAAATGTAAATGCGGAAGTGTCGTTTATCAGCTCACCTCACACTGACAGAGTGTAAAGAGAGGAGAGCTGTTCAGCGGCATCTATTCACAGGGGAGACCTGTACAGGTAATCAGGGCACCGATTACAATGCAGCCCCAGCAGTGCCCAGCAAATGATGCCAGTCTGTGCCCATCAGTGACACCAATCAGTGCCTGCTTATCAGTGCTGCCAATCAGTGCCCGTCATTGCCAATCAGTGCCCTGATTACAGGTAATCAGGGCACCGATTACAATGCAGCCCCAGCAGTGCCCAGCAAATGATGCCAGTCTGTGCCCATCAGTGACACCAATCAGTGCCCATCAGTGACACCAATCGGTGCTGCCTTTCAGTGCCCATCAGTGCCTGCTTATCAGTGCTGCCAATCAGTGCCCATCATTGCCACCCATCAGTGCCCAACAGTACTGCCCATCAGTGCCACCCATAAGTGCCCCCCCCTTCGGTGCGGCATATTAGTGCCACCACATCAGTGCCACCTAATCAGTGAAGGAGAAAAATTACTTATTTCCAAAATAACAGCTAAGAAAAAAAAAATTGTGTTTTTTAGCAAAGAAAAAACAACAGTGATTAAATACCACCAAAAGAAAGCTCTATTTGTGTGAAAAAAATGATAAAAATGTTATATGGGTGCCGTGTAGTATAATCACGCAATTGTCATTAAGGATATGTTCACACTATTGCGAATTGGATGCAGGTTTTGCCCGCATCCAATTTGCATAGCAGGAGTTTGTGACCGGCTCTCTATGAAGCCGGTACACACATCTCCGCAGTGGCTCTGGTGTGAATTGCACAGGAGTCCTGTGCGTCTTTTGGTCCAAATTCAGCCCAAAATTCGGGCTGAAATCACACCTGAAATGGTGAATGGAGATGCATCGGACCCCTGCTGTGAGCCTCTGCTCAGGTGGATGGGGAAAAAAAAAAAAATCATGCATGGCCAGCCTAAATCATACGGCAAATTTGTATCTATGCCTTACACATGAAGAGGAGCTTAGAAAGAATGGAGAGGAGGTCGGGAAGAATGAAGAGGAGTTCCTGAGGAACTGGAGATGGATGAGGAGGAGCTCAGGAAAAACTAAGGAAGAATTAAGAGGAACTGGAGTAGAATGAGGAGGAAATCAGGAAGAACGAGGAGGTGCTCAGAAAGAACTGGGGAAAAATGAAGAGGAGTTCAGGAAGGACCGGAGAAGAATGAATGGGAGCTCAGAAAAAACTGGAGAAGAATGAAGAGGAGCTCAGGTGGAACTGGATAAGAATGAGGAGGAGCTTGGGATGAACTGAGGAAGAATGGGGAGGAACTGGAGAAGAATGAAGAGGAGCTCAGGTAGAACTGGATAAGAATGAGGAGGAGCTTGGGGTGAACTGAGGAAGAATGGGGAGGAACTGGAGAAAATGGGGAGGGGTTCAGGAAGAATGATGGGGAATACAGGAGGAGCTCAGTAAGAAGCCCTGGAAGTAGAAGGAGCCCAGGAAGACTGACAGAGGAATGAGAAGTCCAGGAAGGAGGTTTGAGGAGCTTGGGAAAAATGAGGACAGGCTGTAACTGGGGTGTGGTGTGGTGAAAGAAGGCTAACACAGGAAGGATGGGTAAACTAGGGGAGTAGCAGCTTTAAATGATGGATTGTATGAGGGAGTATGTATCAAATGTGTTTTTTTTTGTTTGTTTTTTATTGGAGGGTGGGCAGGTGTATAAAGGGTTTGAGTGTTGTATATTTAAGAGAGATGTGGTAGGTTGCATAGTGATCATTGCAACTAGGCTGCTAAGGGTGGTGACAATGAAGGAGGGGTGTATACAGTGTATAATGGGGTGTAATGAGTGTATACAGGGTAGGACAGGGTGTGATGCCATAGCTGTAAGAAGATGGGATGGGTGTAAGCGGGTACAGTGAAGTGCGATGGGTGGCGAGAGGTGCAAGAGGGCTTATGTGACAGGTGTATGCAGAGTACAGTAGGGTGGGATCTGTGATGAGAGGTGTTGGCAGGGTATGTTGGGGTGTGATTGGTGTATGCAGGGTATAATAGGGTGTAATGGGTAGTGTTGGGTGGTGTCAGGACTCTGCAGGGAGTGGGTGGCTGTGCATTGGTCTGTAGGGTAGCAGGTGTAATGGGTGTGTGCAGGGTATGTTGAGTGTACACAGGGTATGGTGGGATATAATGGAGTGTACATTGATCTGAATGGTATCAGGTGTGACTGTACACAATAGAGGGGTGTGATGGGTGGTGACTGATGAAGGCTGGGTATATGTAGGGTGTGGGAGTGATTGGGTAACAATCACCAGCTCCTATGGGGTGCAGCTCTCCCTCCTTGGACAGCAGCAGCAGCAACACAGCACATGTCTCTCCTGCAGGCTGCCATCTTCCAGCACCCGTCAGACCGCAGCCTGTCACAAGTCAAGCAGCCTTCTCCCCAAGAGCCTCGTCCCTGTGTACCATCCGAACAGTCCTGCCCACCACTGGTCACATGACTGCCAATCCAGCGTGATCAGGCAGTGTCCACGGGACTCGGGAGCAAATCTGGGCTGGTAGTGGTGGTGAGGGAGACTCATCTCCGACTCAGTACTGCAGGTCCCGGGGCTGGCTCTCTATTGATCCATCGCAGGGCACACAACATGCACAGTTCTGAGCTGGCAGCCCAGCGGCCCTTTTACGGGCAATCATAGCGGCCCGCAGGGGCGGACTGACCATTCAGCCACTCGGGCACTGCCCGAGGGCCCTGGGCCACTAGGGGGCCCCATCAGGGTTGCCAGCCTCAGTAAAACCAGGGACAGTATGTAAAAATCTGTGTTTTTTTTACATCTGTCTCTGAAATGTCCCTTACCGACATCCTTTTGGTCTAAAAATCCAGAGATTATAGCTGCCACACCTCTCCAGTACCTTCTCAGACAATAGAAACATGTCTGTATACTGTGTGATTGTATACTGTGTGTGTGTGTATACTGTGTGGCCCCATAATCTCTGATTGCCTGGGGGCCCCATAATCTCCATTTGCCCGGGGGCCCCATGAGTTGTCAGTCCGCCCCTGGCGGCCCGGGGTGAAATTGCCACTCTGCCCCCTGGTCCAGACCGCCCCTGGATGCATTCACACCTGCCTGCTGCCATTCCTGAGCAAGCTCCGCACTGGTGGTGCACCGATCCTGCAGCTGAATTAACTGTAGGAGATGGTCCTGGTGCTTGCTGGACATTCTTGGGCACCCCGAAGCATTCTTCTCAACAATTAAACCTGTCTCCTTTAAATTCTTGCTGATCAGATAAATGGTTGATTTAGGTGCAATCTTAGTAGCAGCAATATTCTTGCCTGTGAATCCCTTTTTGTGCAAAGCAATGATGAGTGCACATGTTTCCTTGAAGGTTACCATGGCTATCAGAGGAAGAACAATGATTTCAAGCACCACCTTCCCTTTAAAGCTTCCAGTGTGTTATTCTAACTCAATCAGCATTACAGAGTGATTTCTAGCCTCATCCTCGTCCACACTGACACCTGTGTTAACAAGAGAATAACTGATATGATGTCAGCTGGTTCTTTTGCGGCAGGGCTGAAATGCAGTGGAAATGTATTTTATGGGGTTTAGGTTCATTTTCATGGCAAAGAGGGACTTCATCTGATCACTCTTCATAACATTCTGGAGCACAAGAAAATTGCCATCATAAAAACTGAGGCAGCAGACTTGAAAATTAATATTTGTGTCATTCTCAAAATTTTTGGCCATGGCTGTAATACCTCAGAGACAAATTCTTGTTCACCACCCGTACCCTCCAACTCAGTGGTTGTACATCTTTGTGTTGGCCCACGACTGGGAGCTATCACATATAAAGCTGGAGAGAAAACACTTCATACACTAGGGGTTATTCAGCTGGTAAATTGTAGATGTTCACATTGATGGGAAGAGTTAATATTTGCTAAGGACAGCTGCCAGAGCTGCTATTGCTATTATGTGGAATAGTGTGCATGCATTGTTGTAAGACAGTCTAAGCTTAAGCTGCAGCATCAACAGAAATGTAATTTCCCAATATTTCACCCTAAACCAATGGTCAACATCGAAATAAAAAAATGCAGTAACCACTGACAACCAATTAGAATTCATGGATACAGAGAGCTTTTTTTGCGGGACTTTTCAGGTGCTGAAAAATTGGGATCAACACTTAGAATTAAAAAAGATAACTTTTATTATTACATACAAAATATAAAAAGATTGTTGTTAAAAAAACAAACAAGCATGCACATCAATACAACTTTTTTTGAAATATACCATGAGAGTGGGAGTATCTTATCGTTTAGAGGGTGACGATATTGAGGTTATCCCGACATGTTTTGCCACCATGGGCTTCCTCAGGGGATATATTGGATAGCACAGTATACGTCACCAGATCCAGCTCCCAAAAGCTCCAAGTGAACAACAAGACTGACACAGCCAGTCCCAGAGGCACACAGAGCGGCCAGAAGAGGCCCGGATGGACCAAATGCACAAGTTGTTGATGTGCTGGCAAGTCAAGGGTGCCGTATAATGTTAAGAACCACTAATTGTCAGCTATATATTGGATAAAGAGAAGGGGATGCTGAAATAGGTCTCCAACATAGTATGGTCACCCTTGATATAACACTAGAATTAGAATTAATCTTTGACTTATCCATTGTATCTGAATTGTGATTGGCTTCTGTGGGTTACTATACTGTGCCTATTATCATTGCTCTCTTATAGTTATAGTTCTAAGAATGTATAAAACAGAGGAATTGATGTATTGTACAGAGAAGACCTTAAAGTGCCCCTGTCACCCAGGATCACTTTCACTCACCTGTAAAAGAAGGATGGACCTACCTACCTTTACGGGGCTTGGGGGTTATTTAAAAAAGGCAAATCCACTTTGCACTACAAGTGCAAAGTGCACTTGAAATTGCACTTGGAAGTGCAATCGCCGTAAATCTGAGGGGTAGATCTGAAATGAGGGAAAGCTCTGCTGATTTTATCATCTAATCATTTGCAAGCTAAAATGCTGTTTTTTTAATATCTCTGCATGTCCCTTTCGGATCTACAGCGACTGCACTTCCAAGTGTACTTTGTAGTTGTAGTTCGCACTTGTAGTGCAAAGTGGATTTGCCTTTCGTAAATAACCCCCTTGTGTATTTAAAAGAAGCCTCTTCTCTGCTCCCCAAATGATGCAAGTATTCTACACTTCCAGGTGCGTGTGATACTAGACCCCCTGCTGGTCACTTTGGTTCCTTCTGGGCCAGTTCACACCACATGCAGTCCAGTGTGTTTTTTTTCTGCATCAAAAACGCATGGAAAGTAGGTTATATGGTTTCCAGTGGCCTAGTGTCACACCAGTGCAGTCAGTTCCAGGGCTTTCAGATTCCAGAAAAAAAGTAGAACATGCTGCATTTTCCTGCATTGGACTGTACTGGAACGCATCAAAAACACACTGGAACAGATCAAAAAAGGCAGTGAAAAAAAAATACCCAGGAAATAAGAAGAAAAAAAGCATCTGGACTATATCCAGAAACACATCAGAAACGCATCCAGAACGGATCCAAAGTGCGCTTTTGTTGTGTGAACCAGCCCTTTGTCAGCTTGGACATCAATATAGGTACAGTGCATAAAAATCTGGGGGATGTATCATTGGGGGGGGGGGGGGGGTGCAGGAGGAAAGCATAAGTAGGAGCTCATCGGTGTGTGGCTGCACATTCACTCTTTGGGTGAAAAAGCTTTATTCCTCAACCACAGTGGAGAAAATGAGGTCACCAACCTGGCTGTGCTGCTTGTACAGATCTGTGGATCACAAGACTGGCTGCACAGAATTAGAAATCTGATGGCAGGCCAGGTACAACCGTTCCAGTATATCTATTTCAGCTATGAATTTAGCACTGTGTCTGAAATTTGGCTTTCACATTCAGAAAGAAAAATGTCAACCTTCTCTGAGAAAATATCTAAGCTGCCATTGCTGACCTCTCTGTCATGATTACCCAGTGAATTTACAACCTTATCGGACACTGCATCAAAACAAGTCGCTCAGACTTCACTTGCTACATGCTTGCTCCAGGCCAGTGATTTTGAAAGTTTTGAAGCCAGAGAGTGACACCCAGGAATCCTGAATTTTTAGCAAAAGCTCAGCAATAGAGACTTACGGTACATATTTTTCTCATACAGATTCCCCTTAACACCCATACATGTGGGTTCTTAATGAAACAAGGTCCTTTCATCCAACATGCTACAGAACATTCTAATGAGAAGAATAATGAAAGGACCCAATCCCATCTGCTGTCACACATGTCAGTGAATTACATGCCAGTCAGAACATTTAGAGAGCCAAGAGGTGTGGAGATCCAAGTAGATCTGCAGTCATTTGCTGCATCATGATTTAGGAGCTTTAAAGTGACCCTGTCCGGGTAACTTTTACCTATCAACCTACCTGCAAAAGAAGGGTAGACATGCTTACCTCACTGGATGCTGTGTATTGAAAAGATTTTAGATACATTTTATCTTCATAGATTTCTTGAGGTATATTGTTGATAAATATTTCTGTCCCAAGTGGAGGAGCTTCTCCAACCCAGTCTGCGGAAGGGCCACCATATTCCCTCTAACCATTAACCTATACAAGATTAATATTTCACCTTTTCATCCACTTTGGAATGGAAGCTTAAGGCTTGATTCACACTAGTGTGATTTGGATGTGGATTTCCGCACATCTAATTCGCATGACAGGAGAGTGTGCCCGGCTTTCAATGAAGTTGGTTCACACATCTCTGGGGTCTTGTGCGTCTTTGGCTCCATTTCAGGCCTGAATTCAGGCAACAATTCAGGCCTGATTCTTCCCTGAAACACGGAACAGGGACGTACCGGATCCCTGCTGTGAGCCGCTCCGCATTAAGTGTGAACCCATCCTTATTGTCTTTATTCAGAGAATTAATCCAAGCCTCGCTCTCAGTGTTCATCACATTGTTGTCCATCATTAGAGAATGATCTGCTCTCTCCATGGGATAAGACACTGAACTGAGCTCTTTTCCATGCTATGGCAGGGAGAAGCAGACAAAGACCCCAGTCTCCTCCATGGGCTATAATCAGTGATTAGAAGGCTAACCCCTAGTCCCCTTCAAAAGCCCCTGTCCCATTTGGGTTTGTCACACTTATTACTAGTGTATTTTATGTGTGCCCGACACAATTCCTCTTCTTCCAATGTGACCCAGAAAAGTTAAAAGGTTGGACACCCCTGTCCTAGGAGCAGTGATGGCGAACCTTGGCATCCTAGATGTGTTGGAACCATATTTCCCATGATGCTCATGCACTCTGCAGTGTAGTTGAGCATCATGGGAAATGTAGTTCCAAAATGTCTGGGGTGCCAAGGTTCGCCATCACTGTCCTAGGGTAACAACACTCACTCAATATACTATACTAGGAGGAGCGGTACTGTCACCCTACGAGGAACTACAAACACCTCCTCCTCTCCTGATTAACATTGAGGAAAGAGTTCTGTAGTTCACAGAGAGAGCTCAGAGCAATGTAACATCGTGCCAATCAGTGCCCACCTGTGCCCACCAGGTATGCCAAACAATGCCCAGAGATGCCAACCAGTGCCCAGGCATGCCAATCAGTGCCCATCAGTAATTCCGGTCAGTGCCTCCTCATCAGTGCTGCCTATCAGTGCCCATCAGTACTGCCATCAGTGCAGCATATCAGTGCTGCCTATTAGTGCCTCCTCATCAGTGCCACCTCATCAATGCAGCCTGGCGCACTTATTTACAAAATATTATAACAGAAACGAACAAAAACTTTTTTTTTTCTAAATTTTTTGGTCTTTTTTAATTTGTAGAGCAAAAAATAAAAAATCCAGTGGTGATCAAATACCACCAAAATAAAGCTCTATTTGTGTGAACAAAATGATAGAAATTTTATTTGGTTACAGGGTTGAATGACCGCACAATACTCATTCAAAGTGTGACAGCGCTAAAAGATGAAAATTGGCCTGGGCAGGAAGGGGGTAAAAGTGTCCAGTATTAAAGTGGTTACGCATGATAGAGGAAAATATATATTTGTTGAGGAAGACAAAAAAGTTGTGTATAGAACTGTAATGCCGCGTACACACGGTCGGAATTCTCATCGGAAAAAGCTCTGATGGTTTTCCCGTCGGAATTCCGACGGAATTTCGTTCAAACTGTCTTGCCTACACACGGTCACACCGAATTCCGACTGTCAGTAACACAGCGGCATAAAACACGTTCGACAGCACTATAAAAGGGAAGTTTAATGCTTCCGAGCATGCGTCGAATTGTTTCCGAGCATGCGTCGGAATTTTGCTTGTCGGAATTGCATACACACGATCGGAAAATCCGATAGAAAGGTGTTCCGTCGGAAAAATTGAGAACAGGTTCTCAATCCAAAGTCTGTCGGAAATTCCGACAGAAAAAGACCGATGGGCATACACGCGGTCGGAAAATCCGTTGAAAAGCTCCCATCGGACTGTTTCCATCGGAAATTCTGACCGTGTGTACGCCGCATTAGTCACTGCTTAAAGGAGCTCACAATCAAATGTCTATACCACGGTCGAGCACATTCTAGAATCAGTTTGGCCAGACGCCAATTACCCTACCAGTATGCTTTCAATTTGGGTAAACCTGGACACCTGCTACTTTCACAGAAATTCACACAAAATGTATTCCTTATGTAGCGCTGGCTCCTGACGAGCATACGCTATGTGTTTTTTTTTTTAATGTGTTTTCAAAGTTAATATTCCTGATACCACAGTTGGGTTTTAGGGCTAATTTTGCTAAATTATGATTTCAGTATCAGTCTAGTTGGATTGCTTGGCCACAGGTGTCGCTGTCACCGCCGGCAAGTATGAGAACGCAGTTTAGCTGGGTGTATTGGATACCATTCTTTCTCTCGGAATCAGCCCAGTGGGAGTGTTTATCCTGCTGTGAATTCTGGGAGGGGGTATTTAAGGTACTGAGATAACGTGGTTTGGTTGTTCCGTTCCGGCCCAGAAGATATCTTCTGTCTGTTGGGTCCTGGTCCTCCTGACCAGCCCACATGGCCCTCCTGGCCTGGGATGCGGATCCATGCATTTCCAAGTCTCGGGGCTGGATAGCCCAAGGCCAAGCAACTGCAGGGACAGGCCTGAATGGCCTACAGATTCAAGAGTGTTCCGGTGCCTTCTGATCTAAGGAGAGGCCCAGCAACTGGAGGAGGATCCAGGGGAGGATTCTTCAGGAGAAGGCCATGTGCAAGGCTGGTTTCTCTGAAGGGGCCTGGAGTCTCAGTTGAAGGACACTTTATGGATCTACACTCATACGTTATCGCTGGACCGGCTGAGAGATACTGGTACCGTATGATAGCTCTCTAGATTTGTTTATGTCCCTCAGTTACTCTAAAGTCTGTGGCAGAGACTTTCCTTCAAGTATTCTACACTCAAGTCTGTGGCAGAGACTTTCCTTCAAGTATTCTACACTCAAGTCTGTGGCAGAGACTTTTCTTTATATAACACCCTGTCGGCTGCTAGGCCTAGTGAGAGGAGGTCTATCCGGGGGTTGTGATAATCCAGCTGTGAACCAGTTATTCTCTGGATTACTTCTATAAGAGACTTCCTATCCTTGCAGTTCCAAAAGTACCTGAACTTTCCTCATAACCCTCTACCCTACATTAAGGGACTGTTTTATCTTTTAAATAAATAACCCAAAAGGAAGGTAAAGTGTCCGTTTCTGCATTTCTTTGGGCCATCTACCACGGGAACCCCTAGACGGAGACGAGGTGAAGAAGGTAATGGTAAGCCCAATAAAACCAGCAGCTCCTTCGGGGGTCAGTGCTACACTTATATCCCATCTGGATTTATATTGCTGTCTGAGGTGTAATGAGGAAATTTCCCACGACAACTGACATGGAGGTCACAAGCTGAAACCTTTACATATCAGCTGAGCTGCTGTTGCCACCAGCCAGTATGTATTCCGTATACGTATAGAGCAGTGGTTCTCAACCTCAGTCCTCAAGTACCCCCAACTGGCCATGTTTTCAGGATTTCCTTTACTTTGCACAGCTGCTTTAAATCAATATCAATGACATGGTATTGATAAGAGCTATTTTATCAAAGGGAAGGGGGTACATGAGGACTGAGGTTGAGAACCACTGCTATAGAGAACCTCAGGGATCTCTATAGAATTATAGGAATAAGTCATAACTTTAGCCAGAGTCCTGGACAGCAATGAAGATCTTGTGGTGGGTGAATGGAGCTTGCTGTTTCCTCCAAAATCTACTTTTTGAAGTCATGTCCACTTTAAACAGAGGATCTCCTTTAACCACAATTGGCCGTGTTCTTTGTGACATTAAAGAAGGGAATAGAAACTAGAATTAGAAGAAACACACAGATTTACATCATTCTGCAAGATTTTGCAAGGAACATGAACTAAAAACCATAATGTATAATGCAAGACCACAAATGTGACTGTAGCTGCAGCTACAAGGTTCTACAGTGGCTACAAGGTCAGCTGGGACTTTTCAGCTGGATGATTGCAGGCTGCATTTCAAACTCCTGCAAAGTCCACTTCTGGTCCAGAATTAGATAAGAGGGGAGGTGTTCAATAGATTTGGCCTAGAGAAAAAATGCTGCTTTTCTATACATACAGTCATAGCTCCCAACTGTCCCTCATTTCGAGGGACTGTCCCTGATTTGGAGCAATGTCCCCTGTCCCTCTTTCCTCCTCATTTGTCCCTCGTTTTGGTCTGATCTATATAGTTGTATATAAAATGCACGTTTTATCTTTAAAAAAAGTGTTTCCCAGTGCTAAACCTTTCATCCAATTTCTACATTGCTGCATTTGTAAATTTCAAAAGCCAATATAAACAAACAATAGTTGTAAAAAATATAACATGTGGGTATAACTCATACTTTTTTTGTACAATTCTCCTTTAAGGGGGCGTGGCAGGAGATATGTCCTAATTATGCCTACATACTT
The DNA here is from genome assembly GCA_028564925.1 of Lithobates sylvaticus. Classification (NCBI taxonomy): domain Eukaryota; kingdom Metazoa; phylum Chordata; class Amphibia; order Anura; family Ranidae; genus Lithobates; species Lithobates sylvaticus. The sequence goes on along the minus strand of CM053033.1, from coordinate 185,529,831 downwards.
TTGCTAATAGGTTTTTCTCCTTCCTATCGCAAAAAGTTGGGAGGTATACATACAGTATGGTAAGTGAGCAATGTCAATCTAAGACAGAAAGTGTTTTACTGGCAGGATCACCGGGTAGAAATAAAGGGAAACAACCTAAAAAACAAGAAAACAAATGCAGCCACTACATAGGCCCCATGCACACGAGACGCTGTTAAACGCGCATTCAGAGGCAGTTGGACACTTTTTTCAACTGCCCCTGAACGCATACAATGTTGTTATCATATGTGTCCATGTACACAGTCTAATTTTTTCCCGTTTTTATGCAGTTACGTTTAACCTCGTTTTTCCAGAAGAAAAAAAATGCGTTCAGACACTTTGCTTTTTCACGTTACAGATGCAAAACGCGGCTAAACGCAGCTAAACGTTGCATTTAGCCGCGTTTGCGTTTATAAGCGTTTTTAAAGGAATCCAATTTTTTGGACCAGAAAACTCAGAAATATGATGGTAAACCATAAACAATACATATATATTCAATATGGGATCCATTTCCAAAAAAAGAAAAAAGAGAGGCAAATGCAAATGTACAACTGCTCTCTCTGCTGCTGCTGCTCACTCTGATCAAAATGGCAGAAATAGTTAATAATACATGCTTTCTGAGGCTGGGGAGGGTCTATATGATGTTATCTTTACAAACGCTTATAGACGCAAACGCGGTAAAACGCAGCTAAACGCGGCATTAGAACGCGGCAAAACGCACATTTTTAAACGCAGGTCTCTGCTTTTTAACACATGCGTTCAGCAGAGTTTGCATCTGCATCTCGTGTGCATGGGGCCTAAGTCCCGGTGAGCTGCAAAAAAAAAACAAAAATTGCCACTGTGAAATGTCTTTGTAATTGAAAAATCAATAACAGAATTTTAAATTGACTTGGATGTTTTTTTAAATAAATGGTGTCCTGAATATATAATTAGGAAAGGATAATGCAGGGAGGATGGGCTCCAGATAATTATTCCAACTGTAGCTTCTAAAAATTAAATCATACAGTATCTAAACCCAAAAACAAAAAAGAAGGAAGGAAAAAAGATTGCACAAATCCCCCAAGATGACTGTGTTGATGGGGGAATGTCTATTACGTTCTGCCAGGGGCAGTAGAACACAGTGATTTCTTCTAGCGGCTATAGCCATTGGCAGTAATCCAATGTAAAAAATCCATCAGGTTGGTTGTACCCAAATCAATCGATGGATTGACTTTGGTACAATCAGCCTACCCACAGATGGTTCAAAACTCAGCTGGTCCTTTCTGAACCGGTCGAGATTCAAACTGTCTATGGTGGCTTAAGAGTGGAGGTCCAGACTATTCCTCAGTGGTTCTCTATAACCACTTGCCCTCCAGTAGGTTTTACCCCCCTTCATGACCAGGCCATTTTTTGCTATTTAGCACTATGTTACTTTAACTGACAACAGTGTACGCAAATTACATTTATATAATTTTTTCACACAAATAGAGCTTTCTTTTGGTGGTATTTGATCACCACTGCGTTTTATGTTTTATTATATAAATGATAAAAGAAAATTTTGAAAAAAAAAAATAAAAAACAATATTTTTACTTTCTGATATAAAACATATGCAATAACTAAAATTTAAAAAAATCGAATTTCTTCATGGATTTAGGCCAAAATGTATTCTGCTACAATCCCAATACATGTATATTATTTGGTTTGCGTGTAAGTTACTGCAGCTACAAACTATGGTATATATACTGGAATTTTTTTTTTTATACTAGTAATGGCAATGATCAGGAACTTATAGTGAAACTATAATAGTGTGGTGGGCAATCTGACACTTACTGACGTTGACTGAGGGGTACACTGTCATCAAAAGTGACACCAATACAGTGATCTGTGCTAATACTATATGCAACAGTGCCCTCGTGAGGGCTGCTGTGTATAGTAGTCCACCTGTTACCCTGCCCAGACAGACACACACTTTTACACTCCTCAGAGACAATAAAGCAGTCCTTGAATTTTGTTTATTTTATTGAAGGGTATTAAACTTGGATAGGGACTTATGGAATGCCCAAGTGATCAGAACATTGCAATTTGGGACTATATATACATCCGGTATATACATCACTCCATTTCTCCTCCTGTATATCGCTCCCTCTCTTCTGCACTCCAGACTAGCTAGCACTGATTTGGTAGGCCTGACACTGGCTCAGCCAGGCCCAAAGTAGATGTCCTTTGCAGAAAGAGACCGCAGACCCCTTTTAGTATAGCAACAAAAATAAGGTAGCTAGCTGTCCACTGAGGCCAGTACCACATCTTCAGGCCCTGCCAGCCTTCCTGGCTGCAGCTGCCTCTCTCCACTGCCCATGTTTCCACAGTTCTTTCAGCTGGTTCTGCACCTATCTCAGACTGCAATCTCCCAGTCCTCTCAGGCGTGCCTCCCCTGTCCACTCTTCTGGTTCTACACCCACCTCAGACTGCTCTCTGGAGATGAGTATTCCAGGTGATAATAATAATGCAATTAAAGCCTGAAAAAGTAGCGCTAAAAATAAAATCTAAATGTGCATAATTAAAAAACAATCATACAAACATAAATAAATCTATCCACGTGGTAAGTGAACGTGATAAAAACAAAGGTGCAACGTGAAAGCAAATATATACAAATGATAAAATTATGTATACATGAATCGTGAAACAAAAATGTGCAAACAAAAATGTTCCAAAGAAGTGATCCAAATATTGCATAAGGTGAACAGTCCTTTTGATGTGACTTTTCTTAAATCAATATATATATATAGTGTCTTCTTCCATCCACCACACCAGTGCTCAAAGTGCCGCTCCCATAGGAGACTCACTCACCAGAATTTTTGCCCCCACTTTCGTGTTGGGCAAATCAGCATAAAAAGATCTCACAGCAGCCAATGGGTAGCCTTCCTGTATACTTCACTCAGTGTTAACAACAGCTCCACATGTAAGAATAAAGAGTGCTCCAATAGTGTGATAACGTAAAAGAAATTTAATAGCACACTAGTATAAAAAGCTTCAATCGATTCACTCACATTTTGAACAATTAATAAAAGCAAGGAATAATAAAACCACAGCAGGAATCACTCCAATCGCTAAAACTTGGCAAATTCACTTCACAGCAAAGTATATGTACAGTGGTCACGGCGGACCCGAGGTGTGTGTGATATAATGATCAGGATCTCACCGTCTCCCTTCCATCAAGTATCCATACAGTAAAAGATGAAACAGGACCAGCACCGAGATCAGTTTGAAAAATGCAGTTCAGACTCAATCTCACTGAACATCGCTTAGGCCACGCCCCGACATGTTTCGTCATAAGACTTAATCATGGAGTTGGCCAGGCGAAATGTCACTCATGTATATATAACCCTAATCCTCCTCCCATTGGTGGAATGCTAATTGTACAGGTGTGTGTCACAGACCGCAGCGCGTGGATCCGCGCTGTATCTGTTATCCAGCCATTCATCTATCCAATCATCATAAAGAATGGTGTAATAGGTAGCGCCCATTCAGCGAGCACGCCAATAAGCGTACATGTACCTGTTAGCCGCCATTGTCCTATGAGGGGGCCGCGTCGAGACGGGCCTTCCAGTCTTCCGTCCGACCAATCCCCGCACAGAGCGTCATGGCGGCTTCCCTTCTCTAGCGCGCATGCGCACAAATGACTAGTACGTGTATGCGCATGCGCGCGAGTACCCCAAACCAGTACGTACAGTGGCCGAGCCATACCGTACATGCGGAAGCGCCATAGGTTGATCACAGCAGGGGCCGTTCCGATCACATGACTAGAATATAGTGACGTGCAGAGCGCTATGTTTGGCTGTATGTAGTACCACAATTAAACATACACCTCGCGTCCCCGTTTACAAAGGGAAGACAACAAATATATGTATTGTTAAATATCCATACCCACTGTATTATTAAAAAAAAGGACAATTTGCTAAAAACCAGGTGAGTGATATTCAGCATATAGAAAATGACATACAGAGCCTTATACTGGTTAGCTCACATCACTCACCTGGTTTTTAGCAAATTGTCCTTTTTTTTAATAATACAGTGGGTATGGATATTTAACAATACATATATTTGTTGTCTTCCCTTTGTAAACGGGGACGCGAGGTGTATGTTTAATTGTGAGTCCATGGTTTTATGGGGATCACTGATGCCTATATGATGAAGTTGAGATATCATTAAGGTATCGTTATGGTACTACATACAGCCAAACATAGCGCTCTGCACGTCACTATATTCTAGTCACGTGATCGGAACGGCCCCTGCTGTGATCAACCTATGGCGCTTCCGCATGGTGCGCACGCGCACTATTGGGGCAGCTCGGGCGCGGGCACGGTATGGCTCGGCCACTGTACGTACTGGTTTGGGGTACTCGCGCGCATGCGCATACACGTACTAGTCATTTGTGCGCATGCGCGCTAGAGAAGGGAAGCCGCCATGACGCTCTGTGCGGGGATTGGTCGGACGGAAGACTGGAAGGCCCGTCTCGACGCGGCCCCCTCATAGGACAATGGCGGCTAACAGGTACATGTACGCTTATTGGCGTGCTCGCTGAATGGGCGCTACCTATTACACCATTCTTTATGATGATTGGATAGATGAATGGCTGGATAACAGATACAGCGCGGGTCCACGCGCTGCGGTCTGTGACACACACCTGTACAATTAGCATTCCACCAATGGGAGGAGGATTAGGGTTATATATACATGAGTGACATTTCGCCTGGCCAACTCCATGATTAAGTCTTATGACGAAACATGTCGGGGCGTGGCCTAAGCGATGTTCAGTGAGATTGAGTCTGAACTGCATTTTTCAAACTGATCTCGGTGCTGGTCCTGTTTCATCTTTTACTGTATGGATACTTGATGGAAGGGAGACGGTGAGATCCTGATCATTATATCACACACACCTCGGGTCCGCCGTGACCACTGTACATATACTTTGCTGTGAAGTGAATTTGCCAAGTTTTAGCGATTGGAGTGATTCCTGCTGTGGTTTTATTATTCCTTGCTTTTATTAATTGTTCAAAATGTGAGTGAATCGATTGAAGCTTTCTATACTAGTGTGCTATTAAATTTCTTTTACGTTATCACACTATTGGAGCACTCTTTATTCTTACATGTGGAGCTGTTGTTAACACTGAGTGAAGTATACAGGAAGGCTACCCATTGGCTGCTGTGAGATCTTTTTATGCTGATTTGCCCAACACGAAAGTGGGGGCAAAAATTCTGGTGAGTGAGTCTCCTATGGGAGCGGCACTTTGAGCACTGGTGTGGTGGATGGAAGAAGACACTATATATATATATTGATTTAAGAAAAGTCACATCAAAAGGACTGTTCACCTTATGCAATATTTGGATCACTTCTTTGGAACATTTTTGTTTGCACATTTTTGTTTCACGATTCATGTATACATAATTTTATCATTTGTATATATTTGCTTTCACGTTGCACCTTTGTTTTTATCACGTTCACTTACCACGTGGATAGATTTATTTATGTTTGTATGATTGTTTTTTAATTATGCACATTTAGATTTTATTTTTAGCGCTACTTTTTCAGGCTTTAATTGCATTATTATTATCACCTGGAATACTCATCTCCATATCTATCTTCTTAAGTAGCTGCTTACAGCAAAACCTTTTTCGTGGCGCAGTGGTTGGAATCTGGAGTGTGGCGGCTTTTTTCCTGATTCCTTATTTTTCAGACTGCTCTCTATCAGTTCTCTCAGGCGTGTCTCCCCAGTCCTGTCCACTGTGCTTCACTCACCAGCCTTCCTGGCTGCAACCTGTTGTTTCTACTTGGAGACTTGCCTGGCTTTGCTCTCTCCCGCTGTCCTCTCCTTGCTCTTCTTGGCCAGGACACTTCTGTGTGTTGTAGGAGGGTCTCGTCAGCATCTGAGCCCAGGCCCAAGGTCACCCCCCCCCCCCCCAGACTGGGGAGCTCCCTCCAATGCAACCGACAGCCTAGCACTCCATCTCCAACGTCTTCCCAAACAACTCCTTCCCAGCTTGGCTGACCCTGGGTATTTAAGGAGTCAGCTTAAGTTGGGGATTGGTCAGGGCTCCTTAGAACACCCCAGGTGGCTCCACCTCCCTACAGCCTCTCTTTATAATAAACACTGGGACATTCTAGAAAGAAGTAGGAGGTCTTAAAAATGCCACCTGTGAGTCACCCAGCACTACCCTGAGCCATTCCCAGCCCAGATCAAAACAAACAGGCCTGGCTGCCAGCCAGGTCTGCCTAAATTTACCTACTCTGCCAACAGCCTATATACATACTCTAGCAACCTAGAGGGTGCTACATATACACTGTCACTATACTAATGACACTGGCTTGGAAGGGGATAACATCTAGGGGTGATCAAGGGGTTAACTGTGTTCCTAATAATGTGTAATGTGTGTAAAATGTGCTGCCTTTACTAAGCAAAATGTTTTTTTATTCCCTGCAAAGGGAAAAAAACTAACACCTGTCAGTGTACAGAGCTCTGAGTTGTTTACAACACAGAGCTCTCTTCCGTGAATGATGGAGCCGATCAGTGGGTCCCAGCGATCAATCGTTGTCCAGGATCTGCTGATTGGCTTGTACTGTAACAAATGACAGTACAGCCAGGAACCTCACCCGAAAGCACTGAACACGTACCAGATACGTGATCCAGTGCACAGCAGCCATCCTGCCGCAGTAGATGTACATGGGGTGGTCCACAACCTGTTAAGGTGCTTTAAAATGTACCTAAAACCCAATGGTGTGAATCAGCCCTAACACGGCAGGGGTGGATGTCTCACAAACATATATACATTTCCTTGTGATTCACTTTCATTATATGCATTTTATCTGTTTATTTAGCTGTTTCGTTTTAGGGGATGTCATTTATTATATTTACTCTGAATTTCTTGATATAGAGGAGCCACACAAAGACAGAAAATGAGCAGTCTGAGGATTTAACAAAAGGCGGTATGTAGGAGGAAGGAAGGAGGGGAGGGGTGAAGCGTGAGGACGGAAATTAGAAAAAACGATTTGACACATCTGTGGAGCTAAGCTTCCTCTCCCCTTCATTCTGAAGTCAATATCAAGGCCAAACCTTCTCGTTTTTATGTTGTGTTGTGATTCCGAAAGAAGAGCGCAAATCATGCAACACGCAAATGCTGGCACTTGTTGTTTTACACTGCTTAGAGAAACACACTGGACATAAAAAATAAAAGATTTCAAAATAAAAAAATTATAAATTTATATATATATATGCATATATATATATATATATGTGTAGCGCCCTGCTCCTAATGAGCAGACGCTATTGTTTTTCAAATTTAGGTGTCTGAAGCTGCAGTTGGGCTCAGGCTAATTATTCTAAAAAGTTCTGGTTTCTGTGCCAGTCCAGCTGGGTTGCACTTGTTTCCACTTGACCATAGGTGTCGCTGTCACCGCCGGTAAGTGTGGAAATGCAGCAAGCTGGATTTATTGAATAGCCCAGTGGGAGTGTTTTCCCTGCTGTGCATTCTGGGAGAGGGTATTTAAGGTACCGACGCCATTTTTCAGGGTTTTTTTTTGTTTTTTGTTTTTGCTCTCTCTCCTTCCGGGGTCCGCTATCCCGACCTCATGGCCCTCCTGGCCTGGGGTGTGTATCGCATGATCCTGCACCTCGGGGCCGGCTGGCCCGAGGCTTTGCAACTGAGAGAGGGGGCCCAAAAAAGTATTGGGGCCTACTGATCCAGGGATGGTCCTGTGCCGTTTAGCCTGCGGAGAGAGGCCAAGAAAACTGGAGGATCCAGGGGAGGACTCTTCTAGGGGAGGACCGAGTGCAAGGCTGGTATCTCTGGAGGAGCCTGGAAACTCAGTTAGAGGTCGCAACCTGGATCAACACAAGACAGATTCTGGTGGTAGGGGACTAAATTCTTGGACAGAGAGGCCAATCTGTAACAAAGACCTGAAGCGCCGAACAGTATGTTGTCTACCGGGCGCTCGGGTTCGGCCGGGTTAGCCTCTGGTAACAGGGTGCGCTTTTGGCACAGCTGTATTTACACTAATACACACAAATATGCAGCTGCTCAGCGTCAAGGCCCACCCACTGAGAGGCTGCATATTTGCGTGCTGCCGGCGCCAAGGGGTTAAAATAGAATTATGGCCAAAACTTTTTTGTCCCATTGCGGAGATTTACCTTTACTTCCTGTCCTATAGCCAAACAGGAAGTGAGTGGAAATCCCTGCAAAATAAGGAAATCCATTAGGGCCCCCCAGGTCTTCAGAACTAGTGTCCCTGTTGGAAAATGTCCCCTCTATTACTTTTCTGGGGACAACGCAAAATTTGGGATTTACTTTCACTTTCAATAATAATGGTAAACAGGATAGATAGAGAGGGTGAATATACCTAAGGGGGGGCACAGACGGTGATAAAAAAAAAACCTGACAAGTGTTCTAATCCTTCTCCAGTCTATCCAAAAAAAAAAAAAAGTCAGGCCTTTTAGTTATACTTTAATATCTTTTAATACTTTAATATCCAGTAATTATGTGTATAAGGGGTCAGTGAGCGCTGAGGCTCGTACAACCTGCAAAAGCTGTTTCTGTTTTCGGAGCACCATGGAGCTTAGCGCAGGCAACTTGTGTTTGTCAATGGATAGGCAGTGGCTGTATGGACTCGCCCACACATACGAGTTTGACAAGTGTGCATTTGAGGCTATGGATTCACCCCTGCATGTCTTTCACACTCGGATGTGCGATTGAGTCCCTTCAGCCGCGGTCTCTTCAATCACTACACATGCATGCAGCTCCTTGCTGCTCTTGCACACTGTTTGGCCCTTGGCACCCATGCAAATGAGCCTTTTTACAGAAAAGTCTTTCATTTCCATATAGATATACACTATATTGTCAAAAGTATCAGATGCCTGCCTTTACACACACATGAACTTTAATGGCATCCCAGTCCTAGTCTGTAGGGTTCAATATTGAGTTGGCCCATTCTTTACAGCTTTAACAGCTTCAAGCTTGACTAGCATGCACAGAGTCCTGACCTCAACCCGATAGAACACCTTTGGGATGAATTAGAGCGGAGTCTGCAAGCCATGCCTTCTCATCCACAGTGCCTGACCTCACAAATGCGCTTCTGGAAGAATGGTCAAACATTCCCATAGACACACTCTTAAACCTTGTGGCCAGCCTTCCCATAATTGTTGAAGCTGTTATAGCTGCAAAGGGTGGGCCAACTCAATACTGAACCCTATGGACTAAGACTGGGATGCAATTAAAGTTTGTGTAAAGGCAGCGTCCCAATACTTTTGGTAATGTAATTGTATGTGTGTATCTCACAGCACTAGTAGAGTGAAGGCCGATGCTTGATAATTCTGTGAGGAACCACCGCCCCCTGGCACAGACATATATGCGGGGAACACAGGGAACAAACACCCCCACCCGGAGACAGACATGAATGCGGGAAATATGGGGAACACACCCCCAGGGGAGACAGATGGCCTCCTTACCTTAGGAGGCAGATACTCTGCCGGGGATGACTCTGATCTCCCCTCCTCTTACCTCTGCTGTCTGAGCCGGGGAGTGTTGGATGGCTGAGCCACTGCGGGGGAGCCATCGTGGTGACTGGTGGGTCGGTCGGTCTTCCACTGCTTCTCCTTCGGCCGTGCGTCTCCTCCCCCCTTGGCCAATAAGATCACTTCTTCTTTCGCCCAATCGGGAAACGGATCTCACGGCTGGCTTCCTGATTGGCTGGGAGGAGAATCAGTGTTACAAAAGTGAATATTCATTTGCTATTGTCACACAACTGTGTGGGCTTGAGGCGCAGTGCTCTTTGCCCCGAGCCCACCCTTTTTTGAAGCATATTAGAACCTCTGGCTCTAATTACGTGCGTAAAAACAACCCCCCCCCCCCCCCCCGCATTGGAATGCATGCTTCCGGTCCTCTGTATGTATATTAGGGGCCTGACGCATAGATGGGGGGGGGGGGGCGACACCTGTGCACCCCTAATGGACAGGCTGCCACTGCACTAGTATATATTGCTCAATCTCATATACAGTAATCCACCTGCTGCTGCCTGTACTTGCTTCTAAGGGCTACTCTGTGTCTCACACTGGCCTGATAACTAATATAAAAAAATATGCATTTACTGGCAGGATCAACAAGTAAAAAATATTATAGGGGGGCTAAAAAAAAAAAAAAAAAATCTGCTGTGTTCATGCTAGAAAACTTTATAAATGCCATTCTTTATTTTGCCCATTGTTATAATTTATATTCTCTTATGCCGTGTACACACGACCGGACTTTCCAGCAGACAAGTTCCAACGGACTTTTGGCGGTCTTCCGACGGGGACGCTGCCCTAGCGTCGGTTTTCGTCCGTCGGACTAGCACACAGACGAATGGATTTTTCGACCGGACTCGAGTTCCGACGGAAAAATTTGAAACATGTTCTAAATCTAAAGTCCGTCTGATTTTTCAACAGCAAATGTCCGATGAAGCCCACACACAATCGAATTGTCCGGCGGATTCGATCCGTCGGACCTTTGCTGTCAAAGTCCGGCCGTGTGTACGCGGCATTAGGGCCAGTGCACACCAGAATGCGGTGCGGGAAACCCATATTCTGTGCACGTTTCCTGCACCACGTTTAAAACGCATTGCACTTGCGATCTGAAGTGGGTGTCAGTGCAATACTTATGAAACCCTAAATGCAGTGCATTTGCCTGTACTGGTATGCATGTTTTGTAAAGTAGTGCATGCACTACTTTTGCTGCTGTCTGATGTGATTTTAGCCTATTCAAATGACTAAGCCTATAGGGTTCTTTCAGACAGGAGGTAAGTTTTATGTCCTTTTAAAAGCTATTTGCAGTGGATCGCTTTTTAGAGGGTGGTTTAACAGCGGTTGACAGGCATTCAGGAGGCGCTAGTGCTGCCTTCTGACAACTGTTTTTTTTATTTTTTTGTATATACTTCTGAACAGCGATTTAACATTGCTTCACAAAACATTTGGCCCACTGTTGCAGTGCAGATCTTTGATATTAATTGGTGAGGTGGTCAAACTCTGCACCCAGAGTTAAAAATGTCACGGCTACAAATCAAAGCATCGCAGCCTGTGTACAGCCCTGTCTGGCTGCATTGTTATATCTACTTTTATGCTGCGTACACGCGATCGGACTTTGCAGCGGAGGTCCGCCGGACTTACAAGTGAACAGACTTGGCCACACACGATCACTCAAAGTCCAGCAGTCTCCAAGGCGGTGACGTACAGCACGTACGACGGGACTAGAAAAGAAGTCCAAGACCCAGTACGGCACCCTTTGGGCTCGTTCTGCTAATCTCCTGTTTATCTCGTGTTAGTAGAAGTTTGGTTAGAGGCGATTCGCGCTTTTCAGACTTCAGCTTATTTTGATCATTTTCTGCGGTTCAGTTTGTGCTTGTGAGGTTTGTATCTGGTTTTTAGTGCGTGTGGATCAGTTACATAGTTAGTTAGGTTGAAAAAAGACACAAGTCCATCCAGTTCAACCACAAATAATAAAAAAAGAAAAATATCATACAATCCCATATACCCCATTCTATACCCAGAAGGCAAAAAAAAAACCCCAGCAGCAAATGCTCCAATTTGCTAAAGCAGGGGAAACAATTCCTTCCGGATCCCCCGAGAGGCAATCGGATTTTCCCCGGATCAACTTTACCAATAAATGTTAGTACCCAGTTATATTATGTACATTTAGGAAATAATCCAGGCCTTTCTTAAAGCAATCTACTGAGCTGGCCAGAACCACCTCTGCAGGGAGTCTATTCCACATTTTCACAGCTCTTACTGTGAAGAAACCTTTCCGTATTTGGAGATGAAATCTCTTTTCCTCTAGATGAAAAAAAGAGTGCCCCCTTGTCCTCTTTGTTGACCGTAAAGTGAATAACTCAACCCCAAGTTCACTATATGGACCCCTTATATATTTGTACATGTTGATCATATCCCCCCTTAATCTCCTCTTATCAAGAGTGAATAAATTCAGTTCCTCTAATCTTTCCTCATAGCTGAGCTCCTCCATGCCTCTTATCAGTTTGGTTGCCCTTCTCTGCACTTTCTCCAGTTCCCCAATATCCTTTTTGAGAACTGGTGCCCAAAACTTAACTGCATATTCCAGATGAGGTCTTACTAATGATTTGAACAGGGGCAAAATGATATCTCTCTCTCTGGAGTCCATACCTCTCTTAATACAAGAAAAGGACATTGCTCGCTTTGGAAACCGCAGCTTGACATTACATGCTATTATCGAGCTTATGATCTACCAAAACCCCCAGATCCTTCTCCACTATGGATTCCCCCCAGTTGTACACCCCCTAGTATGTATGCATGTATGATGCATGCATATTCTTAGCCTCCAAGTGAGTTCGTAGCTGTTCAGCAGGCGGTTCTAGGCCGCTCGTTCCTGTTCTTCAGGTCACTCTTCATAGGCCTTGCTGTTCTTCAGTGCGTTCGGTTAAGTTTGTTTGACCAGCCGACCGCTTTGAAGCCATGGAGCGTGGACCTACTAGTTCTCGAGTTCGTGCTGTGTGGGGGCTTGGTGTTGGGGTTCATACTTTGACCCGAGCCCAGTCCATGAACAGGGCGAGGAGGAGTTTATGGACAAAGAATTGGCTGCGCCAACGTGACCAATTCTCGCACATGCCTTTGCTTTGTGAGATCCGTGAGAATAATCCTGAGGATTTCAGGAATTATCTCAGGATGACGGACCCCGTTTTTCACCGTCTGTTGGCTTTGCTGACCTCTTATATCAGCAGGCAGGATACCTGCATGCGGCAAGCCATCACTCCGGAGCAGAGGCTAGTCGCCACATTGCGGTACTTGGCGACAGGGAGAAGGTTGCAGGACCTCAAGTTCACGAAAGGCATCTCCCCCCAGGCTCTGGGGATCATTATCCAAGAGACCTGTTCTGCCATTATTCAGGTCCTGCAGAAGGACTATATTAAGGTAAGTTTTCTCCTTTAACATTACATTATGTTAGGTACCTGGTGGCGAGCCTGGCTTGATGGAAGGAGACCTCTCTTACGGCTCTGGTTCAGGGTCCACTGGAGTGGAGACAGTGGTCCCGTGAGCACAGCGGAGTAGGAGTGTCCGTCCAGTGGGGTCAGCTGGTGCTGGATGGATGCTGGTGCTGGTCCTCTGGCTGATGAAGCTGCAGGAGATGGTACAGCAGGCAGGGGTCGGATGACCGGAGAGAGAGGCAGACACTGGAGCAGGAGCAGCAGCAGGACCTGTGCAGAGAGAGAGGCACACTCGGACGGCAGAGGTAGTCAGACAGGCCGGGTCACAACGTAAGGCAGACAGGTATGGACGGCAGGCAAAAGGATGGTCAAAGGCAGGCAGAGGTTCAGCAACAGGTACACAGTCCAGGAGCAGGGTCAGGCAAGCCGGGGTCAAGGAGCAGAGAGATCAGCAGAGTCAAACAGGCCGGGTCGGGTTTCAAGGGGTGCAGCAGATACAGGCAGATAGCAGGGGGATACACAGGATCAGAGCTGCAGACGAACAGCACCGCAGGGCCGCACCTGTCATCCTTAAAAAGGGACACTGGCGCCAAACAGCGCTACTCGCGCACGTACACGGGTGCGCGCAACCGCTATTAGCGCACGGGAGCGCGCCCGCGGGCCGGTCGCGCGCTGATGCCTGGGAAGGACAGTAATGGCCGTGCGCATGCACGTGCGCAAATTGGGCCGCTCAGGGCGGCCAGGACCCTGACACATTATATGTATTGAATCTTTGCTAATGTATTGTATTAATTTCATTGTTACATAATTACCATGATTGGAATATGCTGTGAATGTCCCCTTTATATTAATGCATGCATTTTTTTTTATTTCTCCTTTTGTGGCCTACATGCATATTTGCCTTCACTAACCTCCCCAGCATGCAATCCTGGGCCCATATACACCCATAGCCTCGTCCCTTTAACAATGTATATTGTCAGCTCCATTGTACTGCTTTCCCCGAACCACCCCCTCAAATGTCTTCAAGTGTAATGCGTGGTCTTAAAATTATTTAGAACCCTCCCCCACCCCCTCAAATTTCTCCAAGTGTAATGTGTGGTCTTAAAATCATTTAGAACCCTCCCCCACAAATTATTTTCTATGGGCCATCAGAGGGGTGAGGAATCTTATAAGTGGGCCTTATCTTTTATTTTTTTAAATACTACTTCTAAAAAATGTTATACTGCTGTTGTGAAAAAATGTTTTTGTGTAATCTGTTTGCAAAGTTTTAGGTTTAAAAGTACTTATATTTATTTTTTTCTTGTTTGACTCCAGTTTCCTTCCACGCCACAGGAATGGCAGACTGTGGCTTCCCAGTTTGCTGACCGTTGGGACTTACCGTATTGCAGCGGTATTACCGCGGTGTCCCATTGAAATCAATGGGTAGGAGCGGTATTTGAGCGGTGAATACACCGCTCCTATACCGCTCCAAAGATGCTGCTAGCAGGACTTTTTTTACCGTCCTGCTAGCGCACCGCTCCAGTGTGAAAGCCCGCCGGCTTTCACACTGGAGTGAATGGGGCCGGTTTTTTCAGGCGGTGTAGAGGCGCTATTTTTAGCGATGTACCGCCTGAAAAACGCCCCAGTGTGAAAGGGGCCTTAGAGCGTTTTTTACAGTTGAAAAAACTCCCCTTCATTCCACAACCAGGACTTTGTTCCAGGTCTAAACATAACTGCCTTCAAGTGGTGGACAAGGGTATATTTAGAATTGGACACTTTTTCACAGCATTGGGTCCACTCACGCTGACAGACCGTTCCAACAAACTTGAAATGCCACATGCTGAGGAATTTCACTTTAACCAAATCAGGATATTTCTAAACATCCTTTGGACAGACAAACCCACTCACCTAAACCAACAGCTTATGAACAGTGGTGTGGTACCCTCGTGGATCAGAGGGGCAGTATTTTGCCGATATATGACTTACTGGCGAGTAAACAGCCTGCCTCCCTATGCCCAGGCTTGGGAGACGGACCAGGACCTGTCTTGGGACCAGAATAAATGACATTGCCAATTCCAGAGATCTTTTAAGGGAGTTCTCAACACAAGCCTCATAGAAGCAAATGTAAAAATCATCACAAGGTGGTATTATGTCCCCTCCAGACTGGCCAGAATCTATCCAGATGCTTCTCCCCTCTGTTTTAGGGATTGTAAACAATTGGGTACTATACACCATATATGGTGGGCCTGCCCAGGTATCAGAGGCTTCTAGAATAGGTTCTTCCATCTGGTACAGAAGGTAACGGGTCTGGGAGTCCCACAAAACCCCACTATTGCTTTAATGAACCAAAGAATAGAAGGTGCCCCCAAACACACCAATACTCTAATCTTCTTTATGCTCCTAGGAGCAAAACTCACCATTGCAAGGGTGTGGAAATCACATAAGGTCTCCCTAGCGGCTGCAAAACTGAAAATTTCTTGGAATTTTATCCAGGAACAATTAACTACAAAATTACTAGACAGGGTGGCCATTTTTGAGGCAACTTGGGAACCTTGGTCTCGTTATATTGGTGCTCCCCTGTATCCGAGCCATCTGATTCCCCTCAAGAACTGACCTGGGTATCTGGCTCCCTCTCCTGCTCTTTGTGACTTTGCTTATTACAGATTCACCCACTCTCTCTGTTTTTTTCTCCTTTGCTACTTTTTTATTCCTTTGCCACCTAGTGTGGCTTCTAGGTTATTCCACAGGGTCTATCCTGTGGAGCTCAGGACACCTACCCCCCTGAAAGGCTGAGATTATTGGAATGACATTCACTTACAGGTATCTTCCACTGGATTGTTGTTATAATACATTTTATTAAATATGAACACAATCATCTTTTACTATGTAAGGACCTCAACGCTTAAAGTGGTAGTAAACCAGTTTTTTAAACCACCTGCAAGACAAAGCCATAATGAGCTAGTATGACTAGCATACTAGCTCATTATGCATCACTTACCTTAGATCGGGGCCCCCGAAGCCGTCCTCGTCTCCCCCTCTAGCCGCAGCCATCTCTCCACAGATACCCGGAAGGTTACTTTTGGGTATCGCCGCTCTGGCCAATCACAGCGCCGCTGTGATTGGCCAGAGCAGCGAAGACGTCGCTCCGCGCATGCAAAGCCGGACAATCTAGTCCCCAGCGCCACGGCCGGCCTGCTGGAGCGCGGCGGCGGCACAGCACTTCATTAGCAAATGAGGAGGGAAGCAACAGGCGCCCCCATGACGGCCGATGAGTTGGCTCTGGCCAGAGTGACCGCCCGTAGCCATAGGGTAACTGGCGGATGCGGGGCCTAAAGCTCTGCCTACCCTCCTCTGCGCAACTGCTGTCTGCTTCATCGTCTCTTCTCAGGGGTCTCGTCTGTGAGAACTCTGAAGGGGAACCTGAAGGCTGGAGACCAGGAGAAGAGACGTCCATAGAGAGAAGAAAAATAATTGGAACCCCCCCCCAGGCAGCAGCAGCATTTACTAGTACTAGTTGTGGTTTAACTGGATGGACTTGTGTCTTTTTTCAACCTAACTATGTAACTATAAGTACTTCCACGATTTGATCATCATGTGCATGCAGCATGTGTACAGTGTACCAGTAACCAGTGTCAACTGCAAAGCAAGCAATCAAATATAGTGCTCAAACTATTTGGATTAAATAAATATGCTTGGCCATTGATATCATAAAGTGTAATAAAGTGACATGTGCAAGTAGTACCTGCTGTTGCACAAATCACTTTACTTATGATATCAATGGCTAAGCATATTTATTTAATCCATATTGAGCACTATATTTGCTTGCTTCTACTTGGGCCTGGCGCACACACACACAATCGCACATGATGATGACTTGGACCCCATTCACACCGAGCCGCCCCGGGTGTCAGCGGTAATGCGGCGCTATTCGGCCACTAGCGGGCGATTTTAACCCCCCACTAGTGGCCAAAAAGGGGTTAAATCCGCCCGCAAAACGCCGCTGCATCAGCGGTTTGCCGGCGGTATGGCAGCGCTGCCCCATTCATTTCAATAGGCGGGAGCTGTGGAGGA
Organism: Lithobates sylvaticus; assembly: GCA_028564925.1. Classification (NCBI taxonomy): domain Eukaryota; kingdom Metazoa; phylum Chordata; class Amphibia; order Anura; family Ranidae; genus Lithobates; species Lithobates sylvaticus. The sequence goes on along the minus strand of CM053033.1, from coordinate 185,512,810 downwards.
GTGGTGTATTCACCGCTCCTACAGCGCTGCAAAGAAGCTGCTGGCAGGACTTTTTGTGACGCCCTGCCAGTGCAGCGCCCCATTGTGAAAGCACTTAGGCTTTCACATTGGGTTTGTAGCTGAGGCTTTTTTCAAGCGCTATTTTTAGCGCTGTATCGCCCGAAAAACGCCTCCAGTGTGAAAGGGGTCTTAAAGTCATCATGTGGGATTCTGCATGTGTGCCAAGCAGACAGGGCCGGTGCTACCACTAGGCAGCCTAGGGCACCCAGCCACTGGTGATCCTACTCCCTACCTACCCCTGTAGTGTCAGAGGCACTGGCACAGCATTTTTGGGTGCTGATGTCACTGCATTTATGGGTGCTGGTGAGGTGATGTCACCAGCCCGGGCACTGAAGGAGGCCGACTATGAGGGACCCCCTAGCAACAGCCATTTAGAGGTGCGTTAAAAAAAAATTCCAAATGTTTTTTTTTTTTTTTTTAGGAAGATTAATGATTTTTTTTTTTTTTTTTTTGTGTGTGCAACCCCACTTTAACAATACAATACATTGGGTTACTAACATGCGATGTGAAAGTTCCCGGGTAGGACGATCAATCGGTCACAAGTTACAATCACAAATACAAACCAATGTAAAAAAACATTGGGATTACACCCACACATTTCATTTGCTGATGGTTGGGGAAATCATCCAATTTGTTGTGTCTGTAAATACAGGAGATCTATCCATGAGACAGAGCAGATCTATTTACTGCCTGTATACATATATATAGCTGGTCACATGACTCATACCTACACAGTACTAAACTATTTTATCCACTTCCAGAATGAGGACAATTACGACGTTTACCGCACCAATAAAACCTCCCTGAACTCCATTTAGCTCTACTTATAACAGACATTTGAGACAAGCCCTAAACCTGTGAATCACCCAGCGTGTGAACGAGCCGTGCCTCACATTACACCTTCAGCACACTCATACCGGTCGGATACCTCTATACCTACTCACTGTCTACCGCCCGCCTTTATATACTGCTATAAATAGCTTCCAGACTCTGCCAATCAACAGTTGACACCGCCTAGGGGACGGGCTATGTGGAACGCAACAGTCGAACGAGGCTTGGAATGTGTGGCACGCCCACCTTGCCCATGTTCCAATCAGCAACCGCAACGCACGTAGGTAGCGCCTGAGGAGAAGGAGGAGAGCGGGAACATTCATTGAAGTTCGATCCTAGCGCCGCTTTCTGTCATGAAGAACAGCAGATGAGGGTATAGGGTGTTCAGGGAGGAGTCCACACAATTATTTATAACCATTTCAATGATATGTGTGTGACTGCTCAGGAAGGGGTGCATGCAGCTGGTTTCATGTGTTGGAGTGTTCGATGAATAGACTCTAATCGCTGTTAACACTTTAAAAAATGTACATGTTCCCATGACAACGCCTGAGGTACTACATGTTGCAGCATGCTCTTTGGAGGTGCGTTGGGCGTCAATGTCTGCACAGCTCTCCTATGTAGTATTGAAGAGGCCCGGAGTGAGGAGAACCTGTCAGGAATGGATTTTATGTCATATTTGTAATTAAGGATGAGCTCAGGTGTGTTCGCATGCTCCACGTGCAGAGCCCGCCAGGAAGTCGGCGCAGCGCTGCGCTAATCACAGGCAGTGAGACATTGCCCTGATGTGCGGCTGCAGAGATCGGGAAATGTCTCACTGCCTGTGATTAGCAATGCGCCGACTTCCTGGCGGGCTCTGCACGTGGAGCATGCGAACACGCCTGAGCTCATCCCTATTTGTAATCTAGGTTTGATTAAAGAGAAATACCCTTATACCCCTTTCACACTGGGACGGGAGCCGCGGCGACGGTAAAGCAGTGCTATATTTAGCACTGCTTTACCGTCGTTTTAGTCGCGGTAAAACCGCCCCGCGAGCGGCCGAAAAAGGGTTAAAATCGCCCGCAAAGCGCCACCGTACCTGCGGTATTACCGCGGTGTCCCATTGAAATCAATGGGTAGGAGTGGTGAATACACCGCTCCAAAGATGCTGCTAGCAGGACTTTTTTTACCGTCCTGCTAGCGCACCGCTCCCGCTCCAATGTGAAAGCCCGCCGGGCCGTTTTTTTCAGGCGGTGTACAGGCGCTATTTTTAGCGCTGTAGCGCCTGAAAACCGCCCCAGTGTGAAAGGGGCCTTAGGCTTCTTTCACGCGGGAGCGGCGTCGACGGTAAAGCAGCGCTGCTTTACCATCATTTTAGCGGCGGTTTTCGGCCGCTAGCGGTGCTGTTTTAACCCCCGCTTACGGCCGAAAAAGGGTTAAAACCACCCGCAAATCACCGCTGCCAGCGGTATAGCCGCGCTGTCCCATTGATCTTAATGGGCAGGAGCGGTGAATACGCCGCTCCAAAGATGCTGCTAGCAGGACTTTTTGGACCTTCCTGCTAGCGCACCGCTCCAGTGTGAAAGCCCTCCGGCTTTCACACTGGAGTGAAAGGGGCCAGATTTTTTCAGGCGCTAAACAGGCGCTATTTTTTGAAAAATGCCCCAGTGTGAAAGAGGCCTTGGAAAAAAAAATGTACATACGAAAGCGTGTCCCTGTATAAAAGTAAGAGAAAACAAACTTGGTACTCCATAGCGCCTTACTTGGAAAGTTCTCCCCTCACTACCATGTTCACTTCATATCCATTGCAGAGATCTTTGCAGGTCTACAGGACCCCGTGTTTCATCAGATTAGGCGACCCGTCAGAATGTGTGATGTTTTGTTGCCGCCATCTTGCTACACCCCGCACTCCACAGTAAGGATACTCTGAGAAGGGGGCAAGCGGACATCTTGTTACACCCACCGGAGTTTTGCATTACACACGTTTTTTTAACAGTAAACTGAGTTTATATAGTGAAATACAGTGCTTAGAACTCCGTCTTACTGTTTTAGATGTTGAATTTTAAGCACTTGGCGATATACGTCAGCACAATGGCAGCGGTGGGCAAATGGGTGCACCTGTATGTCCCCTTTAATTGGCGGGTACAGAGTGACCGCAGGACAGGCGGAGTCGATGTCCGCCGGCGAACGTGTCACAGAGCCGCAGAAAGTGGAAGTGCCTATGTAAATAAGGCACTTCCCCGTTCTGCCTAGTGACATGACAGAGATCACCGCTCCCTGTCATCGGCAGCAGTGATCGCTGTCATATGAGTTGTAGCCCATCACTCCCTAGGGAACACTTAACCCCTAGTGTTTAACCCCTTCCCTGCCAGTGTCATTTACACAGTAATCAGTGCATTTTTATAGCACTGATCGCTGTATAAATGACAATGGTCCCAAAAATGTGTCCGCCATAATGTTGCAGTCACGATAATAAATAATTATTGGGACTAATAAAAAATAAATAATAAAACTATCCCCTATTTTGTAGACGCTATAACTTTTGAGCAAACCAATCGATATACACTTATTGCGATTTTTTATTTTATTTTTTTTAACCAAAAATATGTAGAAGAATACATATCGGCCTAAACTGAGGAATAAAATTGTTTTTTTTTTATAAATTTTTGGGGATATTTATTATAGCAAAAAGTAAAACACATTGTGTCTTTTTTTTTTTTTTGTTGTTGTTTTTAGCGCAAAAAATAAAAATCGCAGAGGTCATCAAATACCACCAAAAGAAAGCTCTATTTGTGCCGCACAATTGTCAGTTAAAGCGACGCAGGGCAAAAAAAATAAAAGTGCTCTGGTCAGGAAGGGGGTAAAATCTTCGGGTGCTGAAGCGGTTAAAAGCTGCGGCAAGCATGCGGATCTCACTGGTTTGCTAATCGGACAGAAGTTCACTGCTTTTAAAATTCAACATGTAAACATGCGCATGGAGTTGTAAGTACTGTATTTCATTATATAAACGTAGTTTACTGTTAAAAAAAAAAAAAAAAGTGTAAAATGCAAAACTCCGGTGGGTGTTGTCTGCTTGCCCCTCAGTGTATCCTTACTGGAGTGCGGGGTGTAGCAAGATGGCGGCGACGAACCGTCACTTCCGTTAAACATTCTGACGGGTCGCCCAATCTGACGAAACGCCGGCAAATCTCCTCAGTGTGTCTGCAAATGTGCTGAACCCCCTGCTGTCTGGGTACTTCATCCTCGCCTAGGTGAGAATAACAAACCAGAACTATAGAAATAAAAAAGTAATTTTTTTTTTTTTCACAATTGTGTTACAAAGCAGGGAAGGTACTAACATGCGCCAGTGGTCAACCAGACAAAGGGAACTGTGAGGTTGGTTTACTAAAGCCAGAGAGTGCAAAATCTGGTGCCACGCTGCATAGGAACCAATCAGCTTCCTGGGTTTTTTTTTTTTTTTTTTGCCAAAGCAGAGCTCCATTTGTCTGCCCCTTTCCCCCCTCTTCTGCCACATTTAGGACCTTTGGGGGGGGGGCAGGTACCTGGTTTTGACAGGTACCCGCACCCACTTCTGCCCCCCCATCCTTCCCTTGTAGCCTTCTGGGATACTTCACAGGTCCCAGAAGACTGTGGCTCATTCACAAACCGCAGTAGGAAACCGGCAGTGAAGCCGCTAAGCTTCACTGACGGTTTCCCTTATGCTGGCCATACACTATGGGAAAAATCTGCCAAAATTCGGACATTTAGAGAGATCATTCATTTTTCGGCCAGTTAATGGGCACAAAATCGATAATTTTTGGGACGTTTTTGAGCCGAAAAAACAAAGGTAAAGTTTGGAAATTTTCTGCTGAACGAACGATAAATTGAAAGATTAATGTGTTTCCTGTCCTAACTGCACTAGGTATATGCAAAAAAAAATAACAAAAAATGCATTCATTTATGTCCACTGAACAATTTATCGATCATTACATGATGGCACCATTGTTTGCGCTCATGGCCGAATGTTCGTTTTTTTGAAAATGGGTTCGGCCGATTTTTCGTGTAGTGTATGGACAGCAATAGTCAAGATGACAGCGCCAGCACCTGATAGCCAATTGAAGAATCGTCTCGAGAAGTGGACAGGTAAGTGCCCTAATTCTAAAAAAAGGCAGCTACAGTATTTGTAGCTGCTGAATTCTATTTTTTTTTCTTTTTTTTGGGGGGGGGTCCTCTTTAACCACTTCAATATAGGGTACTTATACCCCCTTCTGCCCAGACCACTTTTCAGCTTTCGGTGCTCTCACAGTTTGAATGACAATTGCTCAGTCATGCAACACTGTACCCAAACAACATTTTTATAATTTTTTTTTCACACAAATAGAGATTTCTTTTGGTGGTATTTAATCACCACTGGGTTTTATATTTTTTGCAATATACGTAAAAAAAGAGCAAAAATTTTGAAAAAAAATGTTTTTTAAGTTTCCATTATAAAATTTTGCGAATAAGTAATTTTTGTTCATAAATTTGGTCCAAAATTTATACTGCTACATATCTTTGGTAAAAATAACCCAAATTAGTGTATATTTGGTCTGTGTGAAAGCTATAATCTACAAGCTATGGTACAAATCATTAAAAATTCACACCTTATGTACTGACATTCTATCTCATTTCTTGAGGCCCTGAAATGTCAGAGCAGTACAAATACCCCCCAAATAACCCCTTTTTGGAAAGTAGCCAGTCCAAGGAATTTATTAACCACTTCAGCCCCGGACCAATTGGCAGCCAAAGGACCAGGCCCCTTTTTGCGATTCGGCACTGCGTCGCTTTAACTGACAATTGCGCGGTCGTGCGACGTGGCTCCAAAACAAAATTGGCGTCCTTTTTTCCCACAAATAGAGCTTTCTTTTGGTGGTATTTGATCGCCCCTGCGGTTTTTATTTTTTGCGCTATAAACAAAAATAGAGCGACAATTTTGAAAACAATGCAATTTTTTTTGCTTTTTGCTATAATAAATATCCCCAAAAAATATATAAAAAAACATTTTTTTTCCTCAGTTTAGGCCGATACGTATTCTTCTGCATATTTTTGGTAAAAAAAATCGCAATTAGCGATTATTGATTGGTTTGCGCAAAAGTTATAGCGTTTACAAAATAGGGGATAGTTTTATAGCATTTTTATTAATATTTTTTTTTTACTAGTAATGGCGGCGATCAGCGATTTTTATTGTGACTGCGACATTATGGCGGACACATCGGACATTTTTGACACATTTTTGGGACCATTGTCATTTATACAGCAATCAATGCAATTTAAATTGCATTGTTTCCTGTATAAATGACAGTTGTAGTGAAGGGGTTAACCAGGGGGAGGGGAGGGGTTATGGGCTGTGACGTGTGTGTTTTTTTTTTTTTACATTAGGGGGCGGGGCTGACGTCTGATGTCATTGATCGGCTTTCCCGATGACAGGGAACAGCCGATCAATGACAGGCAGAGTAGCAAGCGCGGGGAGAGGTTTGTTTACACATACCTCTCCCTGTTCTTCAGCTCCGTAACCCGATCGCGGGACACCAGCGGCGATCGGGTCCGCTGGTCCTGCGGCCGGGGTCACGGAGCTCCCGACCGGGTCGCGAGCGCGCCGCTGGCGGCGTGCGCGCGACCCACAGACAGGCACATGCACGATCACGTACAGGTACATGATTTTGCCTGCCCGTGCCATTTTGCCGACGTATATCGGCGTTAGGCATGGTGAGGCATGGTGAGTTTTTTTTGAAGTTGTAATTTTTTCCCACATTTTTTGGGACAATGAAGAAATACATTTTATTTTTTTACACAAAATTGTAATAACAAGTTACCGTATTTCTTACACACAGCATAAGTATACTTCCAAATACACCCCAAAATCCATTCTGCTACTCCTCCTGAGTATTGCGATACCACATGTGTGTGACTTTTTCACACCCTGGCCACATACAGAGGCCCAACATGCAGGGAAGCACCATCAGTTCTAGGAGCATTAATTACATATCCAACTTTCATTCCTACCTATCATACTTTTGAAGGTCCTGGAGCACCAGGACAATGGAATTATCCTATAATAATAATAATCTATGAGGCATAATGAGTCTTTTAAACATGTCATTTTTTCCCACAAGTTTTTGGAAAATGTGGAAAGGAAATGAAAGCTTATTTTTTCTTACACAAAGTTGTCAATAAGCTTTTTCTAACATGTAGCATGTACATAGCAAAATTACCCCCCAAAAATATATTCTGCTACTTGTCCTGAGTATGGCGATACCACATGTGTGATACTTTTGCATAGCCTGGCCACATACAGATGCCCAACATGCAGGGAGCATGCATAAATTACACATTTAGTTTCTAGACAACCTATCACACTTTTGAAGGTCCTGGAGCACCAGGACAATGGAAACACAAATAAAATTACCCAATTTTGAAAAGCAAACACCCCAACGTATATTATGAGGCATGGGCTGGTGACAGGTACTCAGGTACTCTGATGGGCTGTTGAAGGGTACTCTGGTGAGCTGGCGATAGGTACTCTGGTGGGCTGGTGACAGGTAGTGGGGTCCACTGATGGGCTGGTGACAGGTACTCTGGGGCTGGTGACAGATCCTCTTTATTAGGGAGGAGGTCTGATCGGCTCTCCTCTGCTCGTGTCTGACAGATGCGAGTGAGAAAAAGCCAATACACGTCTTTTCCTGTTTACACCATGATCAGCTGTGATTGGACACGGCTGATCACATAGTAAAGAGTCTCCATCAGAGACTCTTTACCTAGATCGGAGTTGCGGTGTGTCAGACTGACACACTGCACCACCGATCACTGCACACCCTTGCGGGCGCAAGCTGCCTAGTTATCCTGATCAAGTCATATGACGTCTGATTAGGATAACTAAACCACATTGCCAACGTCATTTTTCTATATGCAGCAAGTGGTTAACAAGCTGAGGTTAGACGCTGTTTGGTTTCTATGCAGAAGTGAGCCTGATTTTGCACCCGCCAGCTTTAGTAAATAAACCGCAATTTCTTCAACTCCTTCCCGACCAGCCGCCGCAGTTGTACTGTGGAAGGTTGGCTCCCCTTGGCGAACCGACGTAGCTGTACGTCGGTTCGCCTTTTGACCACTAGGGGGGCGCGCGTGATGACCACCGCGCACCCGCGATTGCTTCACACAGAGGTAGAACGGAGATCTGTCGATGTAAACAGACAGATCTCTGTGCTGTCGGGTGAGGAGAGCGATCTGTTGTTCATACTGAGTATGAACAACGATCGCTCTTCTCACCCAGGCAGTCCCGTCCCCCCACAGTTGGAATCACTCCCTAGGGAACACAGTTAACCCCTTCATCCCCCCTAGTGTTAACCCCTTCCCTGTCAGTGACATTTACACAGTAATCATTTTTATAGCACTGATTGCTGTATAAATGCCAATGGTCCCAAAAATGTGTCAAAAGTGTCCGATCTGTCCGCCATAATGCCACATTCCTGATAAAAAAAAAATAGCTCATCACCGCCATTTACTAGTAAAAGAAAAAAAAGAAAATAATAAAAATGCCATGAATCTTTCCCTTATTTTGTAGATGCTATAACTTTTGCGCAAACCAATCAATATATGCTTATTGCGATTTTTATTACTAATAATATAAGAATACATATTGGCCTAAACTGAGCCAAAAATTTGCTTTTTTTTTTTTTTTTTTTAATTGTGGATATTTATTATAGCAAAAAGTAAAAAATATTGCTTTTTTTCAAAATTGTGGCTCTTCTCTTATTAATAGCGCAAAAAATGAAAACCGCAGAGGTGACCAAATACCACCAAAAGAAAGCTCTATTTGTGGGGAAAAAAAAAGGACGTCAATTTTGTTTGGGTAAAACATTGCGCAATTGTCAGTTAAAGCGACGCAGTGCTGTATCGCAAAAAATGGTCTGGTCATTAAGGGGGCAAATCCTTCCGGGTCTGAAGTGGTTAAAACCACTTTAACTTTGTGCTAAATATATATAATGTTTCAGTCATGTCCAGGATATTAGGTTTTTCTTTTGTTTTGTTTTTTCCCTTTCTTTCAGACAAGTTTCGCAGCTTTTAGCCTTTAAAGCAGTAGTAAACCGCTCGTGGTGTGTGTGTTTTTTTTTTAACCTGAAAGGCAATGTTACAATGTGCTAATATGCATCACATACTAGCACATTATGTGAAGCTTACTTTAAAATGAAGACTTCAGTAGTGCGCTGTCACCGCTGAAGGCACTTCCATCTTCACCTGGTCTTCCTTCCGGGTTTCACAGACTCCAGCTGTGTGAGTGGCCGGAGCCACAATGACATCACTCCTGCGCATGGGAGCCGTTGTTCATGGCACAGGGCTCTGAAGAAACAGCATGGGTTATGCCATTTATTCAGAACGCATGTGCTGGTGACGTCACCAGCTGATTGTACAGTAAATATCTCCTAAACAGTGCATGTTTAGGAGATATTTACAGTACCTATAGCCTTATTATAGGCTTACCTATAGGTAAAATTCATGCATGGGAGTTTACTTCCACTTTAATTTTTCCTTGTCAGATGAAACCACAAATTTCAGATAAATTCATAACCTGTCTGTGGCATTGTGATTTAAATCCCCTGGTGTGAATGCAGATGCTCCTTTGGTATGATTTAAAGCGGTTGTATACCCGCACAGATTTTTTATTTATTTATTTTTTAAAAACCTGCAAGGCATAATGAGCTAGTATGCAGCGCATACTAGCTCATTATGAAATACTCACTTTAGTACAGGGCCTCGACATCTGATCCCAGTCCACGCCAAGGGAGCTGACATGTTCCCTCTGCGTTTCTTCTGGGTATCGTGGCTCAGGCACTCTGAGTGTCTGAAGCCACAATTATGTCGCTGCCGCGCATGACGGACCTTCAGCCGGGCCTTCACATCGCATGCGCCGCTGACGTCAGCGGCTGCATGCTAAGTAAATATATTAATTTTACCTACAGGTAGACCTTATTATAGGCTGACCTGAAGGTAAAAGTAAAAAAAAAAAAGGGTATACAACCGCTTTAAGAAGTGGGGTTGAACAATGAAACACAGACCAGAAAATAATTTGTGTACATATACCATAGGCCAGCATGTACTGTAAAGTAGGGCTTACTTTTCAGCGTGTCCTAATTGCCTAGGATCTTCTCATTTAAAACCCCACCAATCTGAAGTTTGAAAAAAGCTGCATGACTATACTTTCTTGGCTCTTTTTTATGCATTACAAATTGAAATCACGTAATGTTTCTTCTGCACAGTTTGCATATTTAAAATGTGTCTTTAAAGGTAGGGCAACCCTAAGGCAGTGTGTTTGAGGAGTGTTTTATGTAACCTAAATGAGAACAATAAAATATTAATAGTAAGACATAAAGATAGATATTCTACTTTACTAAAAGTAAAATATGTTGTAAAAAGAAATCGGTAATTAAAGTGCCAGTATAGGCAGGCCCAGACATATTGCTTTTCCAGTGGCTCACAACTGTTCTGCACACAAGTAGGTTGGAATGATGATGTTAAAGCGGAGTTTCGCCAAATTTATAAATCTTTTTTAAAAGTCAGCAGCTACAAATACTGCAGCTGCTGACTTTAAAAATAAGGACACTTACCTGTCCAGGGTGCCCGCAATGTCGGCACCCGAAGCTGATCTGTCCCTCGGCTCTCGGGTGGAGGCACCCCCATCTTCTGTAAGGGAATCAGGAAGTGAAGCCTTGAGGCTTCACAGCCTGGTTTCCTACTGCGCATACGCAAGTCACGCTGCGCGATCCCACTGTCTTCTGAGACCTGTGTGTCTCCCAGAAGACAGCGGAGGGGGGGCGGAGGAGGCGCCGGACATGGTGTAGATATCCGCGGATTCTGCGGCTATCTATGCCCGGAAGTGGGAGCAAACTTTTTTTGCATTTTGGATAGACCAAGGGAGGGTTATAACCCCTGTCAGATTTTTTTTTTTTTTGTCATCTGTGACCCATTGCAGAGATTTTCCTTCACTTTCTATCCTATAGCCAAACATAGTTACATAGTTAGTCAGGTTGAAAAAGGACACAAGTCCATCTAGTTCAACCAAAAATAAATAAATCCTACAATCCCATATACACAATCCTTCACCCACAGTTGATCCAGAGGAAGGCAAAAAACCCCAACAAAGCATGCTCCAATTTGCCAAAAAAATTTCTTCCTGATCCCTTGAGAGGCAATCGGATTTTCCCCCGATCAACTTTACCTATATATGTTAGTACCCAGTTATATTCTGTACATTTAGGAAAGTATCCAGGCCTTTTTTAAAGCAATCTGCTGAGTCTATTCCACGTTTTCACAGCTCTTACTGTGAAGAAACCTTTCTGTATTTGGAGATTAAATCTTTTTTCCTCCAGACGAAGAGTGCCACCTTGTCCTCTGTGATAACCTTAAAGTGAATAACTCAACACCAAGTTTACTATATGGACCCCTTTATGTATTTATACATATTGATCATATGCCCCTTAATCTCCTCCTCTATTCAAGAGTGAATAAATTCAATTCCTCTAATCTTTCCCCATAGCTGACCTCCTCCATACCTCTTATCAGTTTGGTTGCTCTTCTCTGCACTTTCTCCAGTTCCCTGATATCCTTTTTGAGAACTGGTGCCCAAAACTGAACTGCATATTCCAGATGAGGTCTTACTAATGATTTGAACAGGGGAAAAATGATATCTCTCTCTCTGGAGTCCATACCTCTCTTAATACAAGAAAGAACTTTGCTCGCTTTAGAAACCGCAGCTTGGCATTGCATGCTATTATTGAGCTTATGATCTACCAAAACCCCCAGATCCTTCTCCACCATTGATTCCCCCAGTTGTACTCCCCCCTAGTATGTATGATGCATGCATATTCTTAGCTCCCCAAGTGCATAACTTTATATTTATCAACATTAAACCTCATTTGCCACTTAGTTGCCCAATTAGACAGAGCATTGAGGTCGGCTTGTAAATTGGAGACATCCTGTAAGGACGTTATTCCACTGCATAGCTTGGTTTCATATGCAAAGACAGAAATTGTTACTTTTAATCCCAAACCCAATATCATTTATAAAGATATTAAAAAGTAAGGGTCCCAGCACTGAACCTTGGGGTACACCACTGATAACCTTAGACCATTCAGAGTAAGAATCATTAACCACGACTCTCTGAATTCGGTCTTTTAGACAGTTTTCTATACATTTACAAGTTGATCTTTCCAAGCCTGTAGACCAGGGATCCTCAAACTACGGCCCTCCAGCTGTTGCAAAACTATACATCCCATGAGGCATTGTAAAACTCTGACATTCACAGACATGACTAGGCATGATGGGAATTGTAGTTCCTGAACAACTGGAGGGCCATAGTTTGAAGACCCATGCTGTATATTTTACCTTATACATGAGCCGTGTGTGGTGAACTGTATCGAATGCTTTTGCAAAATCCAGGTATACCACGTCCACAGCCACCCCTCTGTCCATGGTTTTACTTACCTCCTCAGAAAAAGAAATCAGATTTGTTTGACAACTTCTGTCTTTCAGGAATCCATGTTGCTTAAAATATTTTGTGGACAGCCTTCCCAGAAGAGTTGAAGCTGTTATAGCTGCAAAGGGTGGTCCAACTCGATATTGAACCCTACAGACTAAGACTGGGATGCCATTTAAGTTCATGTGCGTGTAAAGGCAGGCACCCTAATATTTTTGAGAATATAGTGTATATGCATGTTAAGAGCTCACTAGTGGACATGGGCCAAAGTTAGATAATACCAGATACTATAGGAATATTTGGAGACTTTGGTCAATAAAAGGAGCAGCAAGCATGAAAAACCTTCCAACATGGCCCAGTCTAGTAGGCACCCTGAGGGAGTACACAGAATCTGGTGCAGCTGTGCATGGTAGCCAATGAGTTTCTTACTTCAGCCTGTTCAATTAACCGCTTCCCGACCGTCGCACGACGATGTACGTCGACAGAATGGCACGGACAGGCATAAGGGCGTCCCCTTTAAGATGCCGCTGTGCCATCGAGCGTGCGTGCCGGTCGGGACCCCCGTGAGTCTGGTCGCAGGTCCCACGGACTCGATGGCTGCGGGGATACCTGCGATCGTCTAACGGGATGACTGAAAGAGGAGATGCGGAAGTTAACATCTCCCCATTCTGCTTAGCAACTAGTGACACCGATCTCTGCTCCCTGTGATTGGAGCAGAGATCAGTGTTCACTAGTTCACAGCCACGCCCCCCCACAGTTAGTAACACGCCTCTAGGAACACTTAACCCCCTACACTGCCACCTAGTGGTTAACCGCTTCACTGCCAGTGTCATTTACACAGGAATCAGTGCATTTAAATAGCACTGATTGCTGTATAAATGACAATGGTCTCAAAAATGTGTCAAAAATGTCTGATGTGTCCGCCATAATGTCGCAGTCACAATAAAAATTACTGATCGCCGCCATTACTATTAAAAAAAAAAAAAATTATTAATAAAAATGCTATAAAACTATCCCCTATTTTGTAAATGCTATAACCTGCAAAAACCAATCAATAATCGCTTATGGGGATTTTTTTATTTTTTTACCAAAAATATGTAGAAGAATACGTATCGGCCTAAACTGAGGAAAATAAAGTTTTTTTTTTATATATTTTTGGGGGATATTTATTATAGCAAAAAGTAAAAAATAATGTGTTTTTTTCAAAATTATTGCTCTTTTTTTTTGTTTATAGCGCAAAAAAAAAACAACGCAGGGGTGATCAAATACCACCAAAAGAAAGCTCTATTTGTGGGAAAAAAAGGACGTCAATTTTGTTTGGGTGCAACATCGCACGACCGCGTAATTGTCAGTTAAAGCAACGCAGTGCCGAATCGCAAAAAGTGGTCTGGTCTTAAGCCAGCAAAATGGTCCGGTCTGAAAGTGGTTAAAGTGGATGTAAACCCAAATTTTTTATTTTTTTTGTCTGGCACAATATAGAGTATGGGATTTCAGATCAGCTGTGCCCAGTCTTGCCACAAAGAGTTAATCCAGCTCTGAGCAATCCTCAGTGAGACAAAAACTGACAAACTGTGAAACCTTGTCCGTTCTTCCCCCTTGCTGTGATTGACAGGTGATTTACATATCTCGTGCACTAGCCTGAGACATGCATTATTTTTTAATTCCCACCCCCACTCCTTTCTTCAGCATCTCTGCAAGGATTGGCTGTTCCACACCTCAGCATGATTTGGCATGCTGAAGTCATGTGGGGACTTTTCTGGGTTTTGACTGGATATTAGTGATCATAGCAGAAGTTCAGTGTAAGAAATGCACAGGAGAAAATGCATGTTGATAAGGGGAGTGTAGAGGTGGGTGGGGAGTCTACTGACATCACGACCCACTGAGCTCTGGAAAACAGACCCACCCACAGAATCTGCAGTTTTTCGGGTCTCATAGCAGAAAGAGGGGCGACATTTGACAGATAAGTATACATGCAGGAGGCATGTATATCCTTCTTCTAGATAACCAATATTGCAGTAGTTTAGAAAGATTGAGAGTGGGTTTACATCCACTTTAAGCTTTCACAAAAACAATGAAGTCGATTGTTGTATATGCAGAACTGCACCAGATTTTGCACTCTCCAGTTATAGAAAATCTCCCTCACTTTGTTTTTGATTATCTGCTTGCTTATCTGACTTTGAGGCTGTGTTCACTCTATTGCGAATTGGATACCGGTTCACACATCTCTGCAGCGGCTCCGGTGTGAATTGCACAGGAGCCTAGTGCGTCCCTTTTCAGGTCTGAATTCAGCAAAAATGCTGAAATCGGACCTGATATGGTAAATGGAGACACACCGGACTCCTGTTGTGAGCTGCTCCGTTCTATAGTGTGAACCCAGCCTTGGTCACAAGAAAACACAGATGCCACCGTTAATGAACCTCCCTTCAAAATCATAGTTTAGCTGTCACTTGGCTGTACCTTCTTTTTCCAAAATGTTCTGTTCCTGCCCCACAACATGTATATGTCTAAGGACTTCTGACTTTTATTTGACTTTCCTGTGCTACATATTTTTTCCAGGTCAGTGGCTGAGGGCTCATGCACACAGAGCTTAAAAAAAAGCTGTTTTACAGACGTTTGACTTTTTTTTCTTTCAACCTGTAAATGCACCTTCATGTTAGCCTATGTTTCCAGGTGCACATAGAAGTTTACAGGCATATTAGAAGAGGAGCGTTCACAGGCTGAAAAGAAAAAAAATAAAGCATCACCAACACATTCAGGAGATGAGCTTTTGGGCAGAAAAAACGCTTGATGTGCCTAAATGCTTCTATGCACGCCTAAATGCTAGAAGAGTTTAGTGCGTGAGCTTTAATTCATTGCAGTGGCCAGAATAAATTAATATTCTGGCCAATGGAATCCATAAATGCTTAAATGCTTGATGCACCTAAACCTGCAACAGCTTTAGACACTTTTGTAAGATGTTTTTTTCCTGCCTGGAGTAAAAGATGTTTAGAGGAGAAATTCAAACATCCAGTGAGACCTTATGCCTTGTACACACGATCGGAATTCTCGGAAAAAGCTCTGATGGTTTTTCCGACGGAATTTCCGCTCAAACTGTCTTGCCTACACACGGTCACGCCAAATTCCGGCGGTCAATAACACTGCGACATACAACACGTTTGACGGCACGTTAGACGGGAAGTTTAATGCTTCCGAGCATGCGTCAAATTGTTTCCAAGCATGCGTTGGAATTGCATACACACAATCAGATTTTCCAATGGAAAGGTTTTCCGTCTGAAAAATTAAGAACAGGCTATCAATCTAAAGTGCGTCGGAAATGCCGACAGAAAAAGAACGATGGGCATACACACGGTCGGAAAATCCGATGAAAAGCTCCCATCAGACTGTTTCCATCGGAAATTCCGGCCGTGTGTACGCCGCATTAAAGTGTTTGAAGTCAGAAGATCAGCATAGAAGCCAAGCAGCCATAATGCCGATAATGGCACTGAAAATGCATGCAACTTTACCGCGATTTTACTGTGCTTATGGTTTGTTTTTCATAGGTCATGTGACTCAAAAAGCTCATCAAAAACGTAACACAGGTGCATTATTGATGCATTCTTGCTGCATTTTCAATGCATTTCAACAGGGAGGTGCATTTTTGGTGTAGTTTCTTTATTGACCAAAAATGCAGCAAGCAGGATTTTTAAGACCACAACGGAAGTGCAACAGACCACTGTGAAGACATACATAGAATTTAAAGGGATGCATTTTTCTTTAACTTTTCTTGCGCTAAAGGTGCCAATAACGGTAAACGATAAATTCATATTCATTTAACCACTGCAGCCCCGGAAGGATTTACCCCATTCCTGACTTTAACTGACAATTGTCCGGTCGCGCGACCTTGTACCCTAACAAAATTGACGTCCTTTTTTTTCCCCACAAATAGAGCTTTCTTTTGGTGGTATTTGATAACCACTGCATTTTTGTGCTATAAACAAAAAAAGGGAACATTTTGAAAAAAAAAGCATTTTTTTTTTTTTTATTTTTTGCTATAAAGCACGCGGCGTGAGCCTGTCATCAAGTGGTTAAATTCATGATATTAATTAAAAAGTCAAACATAATACAATTCTATTAAAAAATATATATATTTTTTAAAAACTGTCATTTTTGGTTTTCGGCCAAGTGCATCCTGCATTTTTGGTTTCTGCACCAACATTTCCATTCGATGCACCTCTAGAAGTGCATTGTTGGGACTTTTAAATGGCTATTTTATTGCATTGCAACAAACAGCTTAATGTGATGCATGTTAACACGTCGCTTCAGAACACACAGGCGTGAAGGAATACTAATGCCCTGTACACACGATCGGACTTTCCGACAACAAAACCCACTTGTCTTGTATACACACGGTCACACAAATGTTGGCCAACAATTACGAACGTAGTGATGTACAAGATGTACGTGATATCTCCATTGCGAACGCTAGTTATATCTCCGGCTCGTACTTGATTCCGAGCATGCGTGGACTAATGTCCGACGGACTTGTGTACACACGATCGGAAAGTCCGACAACAAATGTTATATGGAGCATACACGCGGTCGGACTTTCCGCCAGCAAGCTCACATCCAACATTTGTTGTCAGAAAATCCGATCGTGTGTATGGGGCATAAGACTTTTACTAAGCTCCGGTGAGATTAGTCAGGGAGATGATCTCGAGCAGAGATGTTTGTACTTAGGCCCCTTTCACACTTGTGCGACTTTGGACATCAGAGTCGCATGACAAGTTGAACCCAAAGTTTCCCAATGATAACCATTCATATCTGTGCAATTTCAAAGTATTCCCTGTACTACTTTGGTCTGACTTTGATGCGAGTTGAGGTCCATAGACCTCAAGTTTTACACAGGCATTCCCTGAAATCGCATCAAAGTCTCGGCAGTATGAAAGGTGCCTTACTGGAAAGTGTCAGTCAGCTATCAGTTTAAAACACAATTTAATAGTATTATTATTTCTCAACATTTCATAACTTAAATTCTGAAATCGGGTATATTTATTCAATATTAGACTGATCACAAATGGAACAATTCCAGATGACACACAACGTCCTGATTACCGATTGTCCAGAAGATGAAGATGAACATTTATCGGAGGTGACATTTTAATGAACATTTAATATCTTGTGTCTGCAATCATACTGTATATGTAACAATTTGTAACTGTGATTTCCTTCTATATTGGGTGAGAAATGAAACGGGGTCTATGAATGGAGGGGGAAATCCTTCAATTACGTGGAGTGGACACGTGAACCATCTCCATAGAGAATAATTGATTTTTTTCCTATCCAGCGTTTTTGTAGCTTCAGGCTCAGGTATGAATGGGGCCTTAGGAATGAATAGACAGAAATACAAATCCTTTAGTAGGACAGCTCCCATATACTGTATGTATTACAATATAGTTTGCTGCTTGCCTAGAGTTTAGCTATCAACAGAAAAACAAAGAGGTCAGCAGAGTCCCTGGGTTTAGTTATCTTATCATTTTGCCCTAACTGGACCTGAAATGAACTGAAAGTGATCCAATCCTTGGCTTTCATGGACTGGCAATTGTATAATTAGTGTAGCACTTTGAATCATTATGGACTGATGAATATTTATAATTATGCCATTTAATAAAATTAAAGTTATTGTCATGCTTTCTTATTAGGTATACCTTAGTGTATTATGGCAATCGGGACAGCTTGCTGCTTCCTACTACAACGCCGGTGACTGCTCTATACACTTCATGACAGATAGTCCAGACACTGAACATCTGCAACTGCTTAAGAAAGGTAGGTTTTATTGCTGCACAGGTGGTTTCCATTTTTTCAGTAAACATTGTAAACACAAAGTTCTAACTTAAATATAAAAATGAATGTAACACATGTGAATTTGCTTGTCATTGTAGGCTGCCACAGCTGCTATGTTTGCTATGTCTGCAATGTCTGCAATGTCTGCATGCTAATCTCTCTGGGGCCCACGCAGCCCATGCACTGTGGGTTGGACACCCCTGATGTAGTGCAAGGGCCTGCCTGATTAGATAGATGGTGTCTCCTCCATAGTTTTGGTAAATCTGAAGGAGATTGTATAGTGTATGGCCATCTTTATACACCTAAAAAATACACCATGCTCTGCTCTAAAAGAAGTTCTGGAGCTTTTTTAGGGAGATTGATGAGCATAGGGCAGCCCATTCAAGTGAATGGACTGCCCTATGGGTGAGTGCCCCCCCCCCCCCCAAAAAAAAGGGGGCCTGACAGCTGAGTGTCTCCATCTACTCCCTCCTATGTACTGGTATAAAGATGGCCATATACTATGCAATCTGATTGTACAATTTCCTTTAGATTTACTAGAACTATGGAATTGGAGGACATACCTGAACAATCCTTTCCATTTGTATCCAATAAGGCAGGCCCTTGTACTACATGGCGGGAGATCTAAAGGAGATTGTACAATCAGATTGTAATGTGTATAGTAACTTTAAGAAGAAGAAGGTGGTGGTAAAGTAATGAGGGAGGCGTGGTCCAGACTGGTAATACTTGCCCTATCGCACAATTTGCTGTCATGTAAAGACACTTAGAATTATGGGAGCTAACCTACAGGAAGTGATGCAACCAGAAAGAATGTTTTAAAACTCAGACAGAAACATTAAAATTTCAAACCTTTTTTGGATGAGCTAAGTGAGAGATAAGAACATTGGGATTGTTGGGCCAGAAATTATACTACAAAAAGGATTCTATTTACAGATGCATCTCAAAAAATTTGAATATCATCAAAAAGTTCATTTATTTCAGTAATTCTGTTCAAAAAGTGAAACTCATATTCTATAGATTCATTACACGCAGAGTGATATATTTCAAGCATTTATTTTTTAGAATTTTGATGATTATGGCTTATAGCTAGTGAAAACCCAAAATGCAGTATCTCAGAAAATTTGAATATTACATAAATAATCTTTTTTTTTTAATACAGTACAGAAATGTTGGCTTACTGAAAAGTATGTCCATGTACAGTATAGTATGCACTCAATACTTGGTCAGGGCTCCTTTTGCAAGAATTACTACATCAATGCGGTGTGGCGTGGAGGCGATCAGCTTGTGGCACTGCTGAGGAGTTATGGAAGCCCAGGTTGCTTTGATAGCGGCCTTAACCACTTCACGACCGGCGCGCGACGATGTACGTGACATCGCGTGCATGCCGGCGCCGGTCGGGACCCCCGTAATTCCGGTCCCTGGTCCCGCGGACTCGATTGCCGCAGGTATACCTGCGATCGTCTCACGGGAAGGCTGAACGGGGAGATGCGGAAGTAAACAGCATCTCCCCGTTCTGCCTAGCAACTAGTGACACTGATCTCTGCTCCCTGTGATTGGAGCAGAGATCAGTGTTCACTAAAACACAGCCACGCCCCCCCCCCAGTTAGTAACACGCCTCTAGGAACACTTAACCCCCTACACTGTCACCCCCCGGTTAACCCCTTCACTGCCAGTGTCATTTACACAGGAATCAGTGCATTTAAATAGCACTGATTGCTGTATAAATAACAATGGTCCCAAAAATGTGTCAAAAATTTCTGATGTGTCCGCCATAATGTCGCAGTCACAATAAAAATCGCTGATCACCGCCATTACTAGTAAAAAAAAAAATTATTAATAAAAATGCTATAAAACTATCCCCTATTTTGTAAACGCTATAACTTTTGCGCAAACCAATCAATAATCGCTTATTGCGTTTTTTTTTTTTTTTTTTTTTTTCCAAAAATATGTAGAAGAATACGTATAGGCCTAAACTGAGAAAAAAATATGTTTTTTTTATATATTTTAGATATTTATTATAGCAAAATGTAAAAAAATTATGCGTTTTTTTTTTTTTCAAAACTGTCGCTCTTTTTTGTTTATAGCGCAAAAAATAAAAACCGCAGGGGCGATCAAATACTACCAAAAGAAAGCTCTATTTAAGGGGAAAAAAAGTTTGTGGTCCACGTCGCACGAGCGTGCAATTGCCAGTTAAAGCGACGCAGTGCCGAATCGCAAAAAGTGGTCTGGTCTTAATCCAGCAAAATGGTCCGGTCTGAAAGTGGTTAAATAGGAAGTAAAGCCTACCTAGAAAAAAAAAAAAAATAGAACCTGCAAGGCAAAGGCATAATGAACTAGTATGCATAGCATAGTATGCAAGCGACCCTCGTTGTCCTCCTCCGACACCTCCATGAAACCCGGAGTGACTTCCGGGTATCGCGGCTCCGGCGATGTGACTGGCTGGAGCCGCAATGACGTCACGCATGCGCGTGGGAGCCGCCACTAACGGCATGATTGCCGCTAGCAGCGGCATGCTCAGTGCACCTGCACGCCGCTGTCTACAGCGCATGCGCCGCTGTCTACGGCGCATGCGCCGTAGACAGTGGTGCCTGTCTTGCAAATATCTCCTAAACCGTGTATATCTCCTAAATATCTCCTAAACCATGTATATCTTGGACCTACAGGTAAGCCTTAATCTAGGCTTACCTGTAGGTCAAAGTGGTCTGTAAGGGTTTACAGCCACTTTAAGCTCATCTACATTGTTGGGTCTGGTGTGTCTCATCTTCCTCTTGATAATACCACACAGATTCTCTATGGGGTTTAGGTCAGGCGAGTTTGCTTGCCAATCAAGCAAAGGGATACCATGATCATTAAACCAGGTATTGGTACTTTTGGCAGTGTGGGCAGGTGCCAGGTCCTGCTGGAAAATGAAATCAGCATCTCTATAAAGCTGGTCAGCAGAGGGAAGCATAAGGTGCTCTAGAATCTCCTGGTAGAGGGCTGAGCTGACTTTGGACTTGATAAAACACAGTGGACAAACACCAGCAGATGACATGACTCCCCAAATCATCACTGACTGTGGAAACTTCACACTGGACCTCATGCAACTTGGATTCTGTGCCTTTTCCTCCAGACTCTGGGACCTTGATTTCCAAATTTAATGCAAAATGTACTTTTATCCGAAAAGAGGACTTTGGAGTACTGAGCAACAGTCCAGTCCTTTTTCTCTTTAGCCCAGGAAAGAAGCTTCTGATGTTGTCTCTGGTTCAGAAGTGGCTTGACACAAGGAATACAACAGTTGTAGCCCATGTCCTGGATACATCTGTGTCTGGTGGCTCTTGAAACACTGTCTGACATCAGCCGTAGTCCACTCCTTTTGAATCTCCAAATTATTGAATATGCTTTGCTTCACAAGCTTCCCAAGACTGTGGTTATCCCTGTTGCTTGTGCACCTTTTTCTACCACACTTTTTTCTTCCACTCAACTCTCAATTAATATGCTTGGATACAGCAATCTGTGAACAGCCAGCTTCTTTAGCAATGACCTTTTGTGACTTACCCTCCTTGTGGAGGGTGTCAATGACTGTCTTCTGGACAACTGTCAAGTCAGCAGTCTTCCCCATGATTGTGTAAAAAAAAAAACTGCAAAAAGTTTATTAGGCGCTTGTTGAAGGGAATCAAAAAGGGTGGGGATTTAAGTGTCAATCATATGGATCATAGCTGCTGGGAATAAACTCCTGGGGAAGAGTACTCAAAGCTGTGGCAACCTGTGAATCTCTGGTGAACTCCATGCCCAAGAGGATTAAGGCAGTGCTGGAAAATAATGGTGGCCACACAAAATATTGACACTTTGGGCCCAATTTGGACATTTTCACTTAGGGGTGTTCTCACTTTTGTTGCCAGTGGTTTAGACATTAATGACTGTGTTTTGAGTTATTTTGAGGGGATCAACAAATTTACACTGTTATACAAGCTGTAAACTCACTACTTTACATTGTAGCAAAGTGTCATTTCTTCAGTGTTGTCACATGAAAAGATCTAAAATATTTACAAAAATGTGAGGGGTGTACTCACTTTTGTGAGATATTGTGTGTATGTATGTGTTGATCTTACACTGGACTGATTGTTTATAATTTTTACTATTTATTTGCTGTATTGCACATATTTTTTTACATATTTGTTTTATTTTCACAATTGATACACTGAGGTTATGTTTTCATAATTAGCGATAGCTGTGGGATATTTTTTTTGGTTTATTGTTGAACGAAAGCCATAAGAAGTCCACTTTGTGAGAATGTGGGGGACACAGCAAACATGTGAAAGAAGGTGCTCTGGTCAGATGAGACCAAAATGTAACTTTTTGGCCTAAAAGCAAAACGCTATGTGGCGGAAAATGAACACTGCACACCATCCCCACTGTGAAACATGGTGATGGCAGTATCATGTTGTGGGGATGCTTTTCTTCAGCAAGGACAGGGAAGCTGGTCAGAGTTGATGGCAAGATGGATGAAGCCAAATACAGGGCAATCTTATGCCGCGTACACACGATCGGAATTCTTGTCGGAAAAAACTCTGACGGTTTTTCCGACGGAATTCCAATGGAATTCCGCTCAAGCTGTGTTGCCTACACACGATCACACCAAATTCCGATAGTCAATAACACATGGACATAAAACACGTTCGACAGCACTATAAAAGGGAAGTTTAATGCTTCCGAGCATGCGTCGAATTGTTTCCGAGCATGTGTCGGAATTTTGCGTGTCGGAATTGCATACACACGATCGGAAAATCCGATAGAAAGGTTTTCCGTCTGAAAAATTGAGAACAGGTTCTCAATTCAAAGTCCGTCGGAAATTCCGACAGAAAAAGACCGTTGGGCATACACACGGTCGGAAAATCCGATGAAAAGCTCCCATCGGACTGTTTCCATCGGAAATTCCGACCGCGTGTACGCCGCATTAGAAGAAAACCCCATGAGAGAAAGCTGGGAACACACCGCTCAAAGCCATCTGTGAGGATCATATTCAACATATTGCAAAGTTGCTAATTGATCCATGTTTAGCCATTTGGTGATTGCCAGACCAGGTCAAGGTTTGGTCTCTTCCATGGACTTTTTGCTACAAATAAACATGCACATTTGGGGGTACTCCAGTGATGAGTAAGCATTTCTGTATAAAACGCATCCACTGAGCACCTTTTTTTTGGATTGATGTTTGTCATGTTCGCTTGATTTTATGGACTTACACCACTTTCAGACCGGACCATTTTGCTGGCTTAAGACCAGAGCACTTTTTGCGATTCAGGACTGCGTCGCTTTAACTGACAATTGCACAGTCGTACGACGTGGCTTCTAAACAAAATTTACGTCCTTTTTTTCCCTACAAATAGAGCTTTCTTTTGGTGGTATTTGATCGCCCCTGTGGCGCATTATTTTTTACTTTTTGCTATAATAAATATCCCCCAAAAATATATTAAAAAAATGTTTTTTTTTCCCTTAGTTTAGGCCAATACGTATTCTTCTACATATTTTTGTTAAAAAAAAATCGCAATAAGCGAATATTAATTGGTTTGCACAGAAGTTATAGGGTTTACAAAATAGGGGATAGTTTTATAGCATTTTTATTAATCATTTTTTTTTTACTAGTAATGGCGGCGATCAGCGATTCTTATTATGACTGCGACATTATGGCGGACACATCTGACATTTTTGACACATTTTTGGGACCATTGTCATTTTATACAGCAATCAGTGCTATTTAAATGCACTGATTCCTGTGTAAATGACACTGGCAGTGAAGGGGTTAACCAGGGGGGTGGCATTGTAGGGGTTAAGTGTTCCTAGGGGCGTGTTACTAACTGGGGGGGGCGTGGCTGTGTGTTAGTGAACACTGATCTCTGCTCCAATCACAGGGAGCAGAGATCAGTGTCACTTGTTGCTAGGTAGAATGGGGAGATGCTGTTTACTTCCGCATCTCCCCGTTCAGCCTTCCCGTGAGACAATCGCGGGTATCCCCGCGGCGATCGAGTCCGCGGGACCCGCGACCGGACTCACAGGGTCCCGACCGGCGCGCACGCGATGGCACGGCGGCATTCTTAAAGGGACGTACCTGTACGCCCTTATGCCTGTCCGTGCCTTTCTGCCGACGTACATCGTTGCGTGCCGGTCGGGAACCGGTTAAATAAATTCTTTTGATTTTACTTCTGGATGTGCCGCCATTCTTCTTTGTTTCCATTAGAAGAAAACCCGTTAGAGTCTGCAAAAGACTTGAGACTGGGGCGGAGATTCTCCTTCCAGCAGGACAACGACCCTAAACATACAGCCAGAACTACAATGGAATGGTTAAGATCAAAGCATATTCATGCGTTTAAAATGGCCCAGTCAAAGTCCAGACCTATATCTAATTGAGAATCTGTGGCAAGATTTGAGAATTGCTGTTCAGATGCTCTCCATCCAATCTGACAGAGTTTGAGCTATTTTACAAAGAAGAATGGCCAAAAATGTTATTCTAGATGTGCAAAGCTGGTAGAGACATCCCCAAAAAAGACTTGTAGCTGGATTGCAGCTAAAGGTGGTTCTACAAAGTATTGGCTCAGGGGGGGCTGAATACAAATGCACGTTACACTTTTCAGATATTTATCTGTAAAAAATTTCAAAAACCATTTATCATTTTCCTTCCACTTCACAATTATGTGCCACTTTGTGTTGGTCTATGACCCCAAAATCCCAATAAAATACATTTATGTTTTTGGTTGTAACATGACAAAATTTGGAAAATTTCAAGGGTATGAATACTTTTTCAAGTTTGGTTCACATGTGATGCAAATCGAATGAGTGCACTCCTATGCCACCCATGTGCTCCCTGCCACCACTGCACTTCCCCTTTTTCTACCACTGTCATCAATACTCATTTTGCATTCCTCTGTACCTCTAACATATCTCAGCCATAATCTTTTGTCACCACGGTACCCCAAGCACCACTTTTTCCACCATCCAGGTCCTATCAGTGGGGTGTTGCCACTTTATACCACCCACAATTACTTTGGTACTTACAGTGAAGAGATCTTCTTTCTGCAGTCGGACAAAACAAGCTGTGCTGCTGGGGAGGGGGCAGAACCATTGCATGGTTTTCTGCAGGCTCCTTGCAGGGACTGGAGCCTGCCTGCAGACCCTTTTGCTGTCTCCCTACAGATTAAAAGGGATCTGATCCTAATTCCGCGGCCTCAGTGTCTGGTCACCAGGGTGACAGGGGAAATAGTAAAGTGATGTTCTGCACATAACTGAAAATCGGGACCCAGCTCGCCAGGATACAGTAGCAAGACTGTCCTGGGACTATTTATGTATGCCATTTGCATGCAGCATGGGGCTCAAAGGGCAGCTGCTTTGGGCCCCACAAGAATGATTGGGTCCAGGGCAGCTGCCCCCTTTGCCCTACATTAAAGACTGCCCTGTACAGCACTCTGCCAGCCACGATCTGCCT
The DNA here is from genome assembly GCA_028564925.1 of Lithobates sylvaticus. NCBI lineage: Eukaryota > Metazoa > Chordata > Amphibia > Anura > Ranidae > Lithobates > Lithobates sylvaticus. Next base: position 185,487,182 of record CM053033.1, on the reverse strand, counting down.
GCGTTGCATAGAGAAGCACACAGACTCAGTGAGGACATCTGGGTCTAAAATAAGTTATGCAATTAAAACAGGTTTATTTAAAAATTTCATTAGCATATCGAGGAGAGGAAAAATAGGAAACAGGGAAGGTAAAATATAAACCGACTTAACATTTGCTTTAAAGCTGGACTCCAGCCTTATTTTCAGTCTTGCACAGTTGTACAGGCTCCTCTTCTGTACATGTAATTGTTCACTCTAATTTCACTGCACACCGTGAGTTTTTCACAGGATGCATTGGAAGCTGCAGCAAGTTCTATAGAGTCCACCTGAAGGACATCCTGCATCACCAGCCCTGCCTGCCCTTTTCATTCAATAAGGCTGGGTTCACACTATTGGGAATTGGATGCGGGTTTCCCTGCATCCAATTTCCATGTGAAACCGGCATCCAATTCCCATGTCAGGAGATTGTGACTGGCTCTCTATGGAGCTGGTTCACATATCTCCAGAGCGGCTCCGGTGCAAATTGCACAGGAGTCCCGTGCGTCTTCTTGTCTGTTTCAGGTCCGAATTCAGCCAAAAATTCGTACCGAAATCGGAACAGAAAATGTGAACAGGGACGCACTGGACCCCTGCTATGAGCTGCTCGGTACTTCAGTGTGAACCCAGCCTGAATGTTGATTCTTTTAATCATGGAGGCTTGGCATCACATGTCAGTGTTCTCTAGGCCAGGCTGCATGCAAATGCCTAGGAATGCCCACTCCTCCAGAATGACAGCCACCCATCAAGACGTTTATATATAAACATTTGTATGCATTGGCATGGCCTGCTCAAAGGCCACAAAACAGGGTAGGGAGAAATCTGAAATTATGTTTGCTGAAATCCTTCCAAACTATTTTGCAAATCCTAAAGCTACCAGCTAGCTGATGTGATCATAAACTGAAAATTTATTGGTTGCTATGACTTTACTACATTACAAATTTAACAATAACCTGCTTGTGAAAATCGTCATCTAGGGAAGCCCATGGACAATGTACCGTATTTTCCGCACCATAAGACACACTTTTTCCCCCCAGTACTATGGGGGAAAAGTCTCTGTGTCTTATGGAGCGAATGTATGCTAGGCACCGCCCCCGCCGCCACCGCCGGAAGAGAAGCAGGAGAGTGGAGGACAGACATCTGAAGCCCCTGTAAGCGCCAGGCGATCTTCCGGCTGGGCCTGACATTGTTGCTGAGACAGAAGACAGAGCATTTGGCTGCTCGGGTGCTCTGACTTCTGTCAGGAGGATGGAATGACATGAGGTCAGTCTGCATTTATGGGCAATGGCCAGTCTGCATTTATGGGCAATGGCCAGTCTGCATTTATGGGCAATGGCCAGTCTGCATTTATGGGCAATGGCCAGTCTGCATTTATGGGCAATGGCCAGTCTGCATTTATGGGCAATGACCAGGCTGCATTTATGTGCAATGGTCAGTCTGCATTTCATGGGCACTGGTAAATATTTTAGGACACCATTTGGTTCAGAATTTTTTTTTTCATGTTTTCCTCCTCTAAAACCTAGGTGCGTCTTATGGTCAGGTGCGTCTTATGGAGCGAAAAATTACGGTAAGTTCCTGCAGTGTTGGGTAGGCAGAATTGTGCCTCACGTCTCCCTGAATACCGAATTCTGTTATGCAATATATCCTTAACCCTCGTTTCTTGACGCCAACATGGCAGAATACATAGGATAGAGCGCTGCCCCTATATCCACCCACAGGAACTGTTTAACGCTATAAAAGTCTGACTGGGAGCTACCGCCCTCATTCTCCTTTTTGTCCTCAAAGATCAAAACCTACAGACCGTTACACTCAGGATAAGCTCTTACCTGCTGACTACGTCGGAGTCTGTCTGGGTTCAGCCTCTCCCAGCATTCAGTCCCACATCTTAGGCTGCTAAATGCACCAATCTGGTGGGGAGCCCCTTCTAGTGCTCTTTTGGGGTGAGGTGTTCTCTAATCAGAGACGTTCTCCCTCTGGTGGCATACCTGCTGTGGGGTCCGGATCAAGCTGCTGGGACTGCATGGTGTCCTTTCTATGGAATCCCTTTTTCAGGTCTGACCTTTTTTCTTTCATCCTACAAAATGTGCCATATTACCAGTGATTTTGTTAGTGCTGTATGGGATTGAGGTGGGAGGTTTTGTTGGGGAGAGGCCCCTCTGACACTTCTCTTCCTCCTCGTGGATTCCCTGGGCCGTGCACATGGCTCTCCTTTGCCTTTTGGGTGGCCTCGGGAGACTGCTCTTCTGTGCTTGTGTGGTGGTCTCTGGCGGCCATGTTTTTGGGTCCTAGCGATGCCACAAGGACGCGGCAGCCATCTTTGAAGATGGAAAAGGCTTCCCTTTAGTGACACAGAGCTCCTGGATAGGAGGATAAGTGGAGGTGGTGGAGTCTTAAAGAAAAGGCACCCTATTTAAGGGGTAGACAGATTTAAAGATGGATGCCATTCGATTTAGGCATCCAGACAAACAGAAGGAGCAGACCGAGTCCAGGTATGTGGGGATGGGCAGGGAAAGAGAGAGAGATTGGTTCCCCCAGACTCCTCTTTAAAAAAAAAAAAAAAAAAAAAAGGAAATGTATGTGTATATAAAAGGGGGAGATAAATTTGTCTATGTATGTGTGTGTGTGTGTATATGTGTGTGTGTGTGTGTGTGTGTGTGTGTGTGTGTGTGTGTGTGTGTGTGTCTATATATATATATATATATATATATATATATATATATATATATATATATATATATATATATATATATATATATATATATATATACATATATATATATATATATACATATATATATATATATATATATATACATATATATATATATATATATATATATATATATTATATATAATACATACATATAATAAAAATACGTGTGTGTTTTTGTTTCCCGCACTTTTTCCATTCTTTTTTTTTTTTTTTCTTAATTTCTTTACGTTGCTATGCAGTCCCTTCCACACCTTTGGGTTCACCTGCCAGCATGAGCCTACCGCCACACAACCAAGACCACTGCACTATCAGGTAAGGACCAACTTTGGGTAAGTAAGAAGATGAAAAGAGTGCGTTATGCCCTGATGAGCTTCCCTTTCTGTCTGTTTCAGCCCCAGCCGCTCACACTCCCGCTCTAGGAGGTCCAGAGACCCTCTGGATCGTCAGAAATTTTCCAGGGCAGAAAGTGACTTCTCCAGTCCTGACAGACCCCAGTACAAGGGATGCAAATGTACGCTTAAAATAGAGCACACAGCTTCTCCTCCAAGGGCTCAGTGCCCGAAAGGCAAATGTTGGTCATGCGGAGATGACCCCATGCCAGGAAAGCTAATATGCAGCAGCTGCTTCAGACAGCCTACCAGAGACCAGGGGTATGAGAGTCAGCAGGTGTCAATCTGCTCAAGAAAGTAGTCCGACTCCTTGGCAGACTTTTCCGGTCGGCTCTAAAAACCAGGGACAGAAGCGGATGAGCAGAGTGTGGGCCCTGCACCAGGTCTAAACCAAGCCATTCAACCCTCTCTAACTATTTAGGTACCAGGCCCTTCAGGGATGACTCCAGCCCAGTGAATAAGGCGGGCTGAATCACCAGACCCAGTATTACAGCCAACCTACCAGACAAGAAAAGATACCACCTCTTCCTCAGCTGAGGAGCCGGAAGGTTCAGGCTTTGAATTTTGCAATGGTGCAGCCATTCATTAAGGCAGTAAAAGCTGCACTGGAATGGGAAGACCCAGAACCTCCTCCAAAGAAGACTTTATTATCCCCACCTAAAGAAACCGGTAGTTACCTTTCCTCTTATGACAGAAATAAGAGGCCTGTTTCAAGAAAAAAGGAGGAAGGATAGAGGAAATCGCTTTCAACAAACAGGTAGAAATTGTATCCTCTCATGGAAGAGGATGCAGCGTCCTTATCTAAGCCACCGACTGTGGATGCGGCAGTTACTAGACTGGCCAAGAATGTGACACTTCCAATTAAAGACGACTCCTCCTTTCAGGATGTCTTGGATAGACGTATCGACTCTGACTTAGGAAAATCCTACCTTGCAGCAGGTGGTGCCTGTAAGCCCGCTGTGGCTTTAACGTCGGTCGGTAGAACCTGGAGTATGCAATCAATAACCAGCTGCCAAAGGAAAAAAAATTATCAAGGCTCTTGAGATAAAGCTCTCAGTGGACTTTGTGGGAGAGGCAGCTATAGACATCATTCAATGGTATTCTAGAGCCATGCTTAGCTCAGTCACAGCCAAAAGAGCTCTGTGGCTAAAACCCTAGGTTGCCGACCCATCCTCAAAGCAGAACTGCTGCAAGCTGCCTTTTGATGGGAAGGCACTGTTCGGCTAAAAGCTGGAAACTGCAATCTCCAGGGTTACAGGAGGAAAATCTGGCCTTTTACCCCAAGATCGGAGGCCCAGACGCCAGAGGGGGCAGCCAACCAGAGGGACATTAAACAGGTACCGGGACTCCGGTCCATCCAAGGATTCCAGAAGAGGTTGGAGGGGTACACAGTCAAACTTTCTTAGATCACAGAAAGCTAAGGCCCCTGCGGCTCCCTCATGTACGCAGAAGCCCTTTTGACACCACGCCACCCAGGGGGAGGCGGTTGGAGCCAGGATGCTTTCATTTGCCCAGGTCTGGCAAGATCACTGCCAAGATCAGTGGGTGTAATCCACAGTGGCGCAAGGCCATTATTCGCGGTTCAAACGGCAGCCTCCGGAATACTCCTTCACCCTCACCATGACAACCCAGTCGCCCCTGAAGTTAGCTGCTCTTCAGGAGTACATCAACATTTTGCTGCTTCAAGGGGCAACCCTATCAGTTTCAGTCTGTCAAAGGTTTACAGGCTTTTACTTGCCACTCTTTCTGGTCCAGAAAAAAACAGGGGGCTTCCAGACCAGTGATCAATTTCAAGAAGCTGAACCAATTTATCTGGTTAGAGCAATTCAAGATGGAGTCTCTCCATACCATAAGATTTTGGTGGACTTACAGGATGCCTACCTGCATGTCCCGATTCTTCAGTCGTACCAACAGTACCGACAGTTCCTCAGGTTCGCAGTGGGAGACAGCTATTACCAATTTGTCTGCCTTCCCTTCAGCCTATCCACTTCTCCTCAAACCTTCACCAAAATTCTGAATGCAGTCTTGGCCCCACTGAGGGAGGAAGGACTCAGAGTCCATCATTTCTTGGACGATATCATCCTCCTGGCCCAGGTCCAAGAACTTTTGCGTACTCAGAAGGAGCGCATGTTGTCCACCTTACAGACATTAGGCTGGATAGTCAACTAATAAAAAAGCCAACTGGAACCTACACAGAATATGGTCTACCTGGGGGCCCAGTTCAATACCCAGGCAGCCACAGTTTCTTTGCCTCTTCACAAACTCCCCAAAATCAGGGAAAAGTTCCAACAAGCATTGGTGGCACCAGTGATGTCAGCATCCCAGTGCATGAGTCTTCTCGGGATGATGGCTTCATGTATCCCAATGATTCCCTGGGCTCACTGGAGACTGAGTTTTCCAACAGGGCTTCATACAGTGGAAGAGGGTTCATCTAGCCTAGCCAATCACGATCACCAGCCAGATGCTCCAGAGTCTCTGGGGGTGGACGAGACAAGTACCGCTAGTGCAACATCGTCCATTAGGGCCACAGCCATGAATCATTGTTACCACAGATGCCAGTGCAGCAGGGTGGAGCGCCACCTGCGAACAACTCAAGATCCAGGGCAGATGGGAATTTCCCACTTGGGGCCTAGTTTCCAATATTCTGGAACTTAGAGCAGCATTCATGGCGTTAGCCACCTTGCTGCCTCGCATACATGGTCGCTACAGTCCTGCTACAGACAACACGGCAGCAGTGTCCTATATACATCGACAAGACGGGACACACAGCCAATCCCTCTTGAAAGAGGTGGAAATGATCATGACATTGGCACAGCAATATCACCCAGATTTGAGGGCCATATATCTTCCAGGCTGTCAGAATTTGGAAGCGGATCGTCTATCCAGACAATTCAAGGATCCCAATGAATGGTCCCTTCACCCCGAAGTGTTCAAACAGATCATCCACGAGTGAGGGGTGTCTGCAACTGGATCTGTTTGCCTCATCAACCAACTACAAGGTGAGCCAGTTCCTCTTTCGCTACCCTCATCCATTAGCGGAGGGGACGGATGCCTTAACCCATCCTTGGGTTGCACAACTGGCCTATGCTTTCCCTCCAATTTCTCTAATTCTGAAATTTCTGAAGAGATTGTTGGCAGAGAATCTGACAGTCATTGCAATACTACCCTACTGGCCTCGCAGGCCATGGTTCTCTCTGGCAATCGATCTCAGCGCGTGCCCACCGATCACTCTGCCGGTGACTCCCCATCTCCTGTCACAAAGAGATATCCTACATCTAAAACCATCAAGACTGGCCTTAGCGGCCTGGAGATTGAAAGGCAGGGGTTACAAGAGTTAGGATGTTCTCCGGAGGTTATTAGAACTTTACAGAGTTCCAGAAAGGGGTCAACCAATGCCATCTACTCCAGAATATGGAATAGATTCACAAGCTTTGCAGCCGAACGTCAGTTCGACCCTAGTGACCCGACTGTGTCTCAAATCCTGTCTTTCCTACCAACCAAATTGGATTTGGGGCTCAGCCTAAATTCACTTAAGGTGCAGATTTTACCCAAAAGAAATGGGCAGCAAACCTGCTGGTGGAACGCTTCATGAGAGCGGTACTTAGACTACGCCTTCCCAAGAGAAATGGGGTTCCCTCAATGGGACCTGGCAGTAGTCCTCAATTTTCTAGCAAAGCCTCCTTGTGCTCCGACAGAAGACTGTTCACTATGCGATATCACCTTTAAAAACAGCTTTCCTTATAGCCATAACTTCAGGGGGAAGGGTTTCGGAACTCCAAGCATTGGGAGAAGACGAACCTTATACCATATTCTTCCCAGACAGTGTTGTGCATCAGTATTTCACCTCTCCAATGAATGGGTGCTTCCAGCCTTCCCAGCAGAAACAGATGCTGGCCTGCACGAGTTGGACATTCTCAAAGTCCTCAAAGCTATTCTTCAGGCTACTTCGTCAGTCAGCTGTTGACAGACTTTTCATTATACCTTCCTGAAAATTGAAAGGGAAAGAGGCCTCGGCCAGAACCATCTTGGTCTGGATTGTAAAAACTATTCACTGGGCATATAGAGCCGCATATAGAGTGGCCGGGAAGGACCCTCCAGAGGTGGTTAGAGCTCACTCAACCAGGGCAATGTCTTCTTTTTGGGCAATGCGTGCAGGAGTGTCGCTGGAGACAGTATGCAAAGCGGCTAGCTGGTCATCCCATCACAGGTTCTTGAAACACTACAGGGTGGATCCAGCAGCTCTTACTACAGTAGAGTTTGGGAGGAAAACTATCCAAGCTTCTATGTCTATTATTAAATAAAGACTAAGTTTGCAGCATTAAACCCTCCCTCTCAAAAGCTCATCAGTTATCATATGTATGCTGCCATGTTGGTGTCAGGAAAATGGAAAATTGTATCAAATACTTACCGTAATTTTCCTTTCCTGGCGCCAATACATGTCAGCATACGCACCCTCCCACTGATCTTTGTGCTTTATATGGAGAACGGGGGCGGTAGCTCTCAGTTAGACTTTTATAGAGATAAACAGGTCCTGTGGGTGGATTTAGGGGTGGAGCTATATCATATGTATGCTGCCATGTATTGGCGTCAGATAAGGAAAATGACGGTAAGTATTTGATACAATCTTTCATTTTTTTACTCTTCTTTTTTTTTTCCAGTGATCGCTGATCTGCAACCAAAATGTATTGTGACCAGTGCAAAGCAGGATCCGAATTTCTCTGACTTCCTTCGAACCTTAAGTAATGTGGTTTTGCGCTTCCTTTTTATTCTATTTCTTGGTATTTTTGTATACATTGTACACATCTCTATACATGACACAAATAACCCATTATGTAGAAGCTACCAACTAATATCCTCTTTATTATCAGCTGTACAGCCTCTACTCACATGTCTTCCTTTTCCAGATGATGAAGTTGATGGAAGATTGAAAGTGGAGATCTTTCTGTTTCCTCGAATGGACTTTGGTAATCAGCCATGCGCAGGCCTCTGTTTGTATCCTATGTCCGGATATAAAATGTCAGTCATTATCTGTTCTGAAGTCCCTCATCTCTATTTAAAAAGACAACACAGAGTAGAGGAAGTATGATAGCAGAACTTGTGATCTCTGTAGACAGCATAGAAGCTGTGAATTTTTAACACATTACTAGCAAGTTTATTTGTAGGGGACAAAGACTAATATACAGGATACCACTGCAAACATTCCACTGTTAACCTTCACTAAACTGATTCTAGAAACAGAAATCTGGACACTATGGATAATGGTGCTTTCCAATTTAAAAAATAAAACTGCCTGCAGGTATAAAATTTCAAGTAGAGCTATAGCTTTTATTTTTTCATTTAGGGTAGAGTAAGGAAGGGTTAGAACTCCTGTAAAAAAAAATGTTTCTCCCATCTGTGTCCCATTGGTGAGATTTCTCTTCACTTGCTGTCCTGTAACCAAAACAGGAAAAGAGAGGAAACAAGATTAAAAGAACAGGTGTCCCCATTTCAATATTATCCCTATAATACTGTTTTGGGGACAACCCCAGGCAAAGCTTTGGCACTTCCAGGTAATGTCAGAACTTACCTGCTCTCTCCAGTTCCACCACATTCCTATTTATCAACAAGGCAGCCAATCATGATGGACTGGTATGTATGTGATGGGGTGTGACAGTGCAGGCAAGCTCCAACACTACTTAGATGTGTCAGAGTTTTGTCTGTTTATAAAGACCAGCATTCAACCATAGGAAAGGTGGAAAAAACTGATGCAAGTATGTGCAGGTACCCTTGGGTGTCTGTACTTTATATATGCTAACATCAGGGTTGTAAACATACAGTATCTCACAAAAGTGAGTACTCACTTTTGTTGCCAGCGGTTTAGATGTTAATGCCTGTGTTTAGAGTAATGTTGAGGGGGCAGCACATTTACACTGTTATACTACTTTACATTGTAACAAAGTGTAATTTCTTGTGTTGTCACATGGAAAAATATAATAAAATATTTACAAAAATGTGAGGGGTGTACTCACTTTTGTGAGATACTGTATGTTCTCTGTATTAACAAAGAATATTCATGAGAAGCTCCAGCAGGTGATGAAGATGGCCGGATAAATCCTTTGTCAAGATTCTCATCAATGTATTTTTGTAACTCCTCTAGTTCAGAGAGTGGGTAGATTCTTCCAAAGGGGATTTCTGCACCAGGTAAAAGTTGGATAGGACAATCGTAAGGTCTGTGCGGGGGAAGAGTGTCTGCATTCTTTTTGTTGAAAACGTCCAGATACTCATGATAGACAGAAGGCACAAGTTTAGCCGTTTCAGAGTCCACATTGATGCAGAGGAGTGGTTCTTCAGGACTGGGTGTAGGAAGGAGACAGAATTTCCTGCAATAATTGGAATGGAAAGACACTTCCCCAGTGGACCAATTGATGAGGGGGTTATGAGCATTCAACCAGGGTTGCCCAAGGATAACCGGAAACAGAGGGGACGTAATGACAGCCAAACGTAATAATTCCTGATGCCCAAAAGCTGTAAGACACAGGATAGGTGCAGTCTCTAGAGAGACAGGTCCAGATTTGATGCCTGAACCACCTGCCAGGTGAACCGAGAAGCTGTTTTTTTTTGGCACACAGGGGCAGTTCATGCATGGCTGCCAAGGAAGAGTCCACAAAACAACTACAGGCCCCAGAGTCCACGATGGTGGAAACAGCGAGAGTCTTTTCTGCTAGCTGGAAGGAGACTGGCAGCAAGGTGTGGTTTTGGCCAGGAATTAGTGCAGCAACAGTATGAGGTGGAGGAGAGGGTCTCCTACAGTGTCTTCGAGGATAAGTATGTAGACCGCAGTAGAGACAGAGATTGTTACAGCAATGCCAAGACCGTTCTTGTTTGGACAGAGGAGATCTAGGAAAACTGACGTGTGGAGCCTTCTTGATGTCAGTGGTGTTCTTGGGCACGGCTGCAAAGGAGGCAGATAATGGGGCCTCGGAAAGAGCTGGCATCATATGGAGGTTCCCAGCTCTTTCGGACTCTCTTTCGCGCAGGCGGCTGTCAATCTGTATACAGAGATGAATTAAATCATTCAGGGGGGTGGGTGGTCCCACCCTGGCAAGTTCATCAAACGTAATGCTGAGTTATTCCACTTGGTATCAGCGCTCCACAATCAAAAGTCCTATACATAATCCTCCACAGGCATTGAGCCCTGTTGCAAGTGGCCCAGCGTGGTTTCAGCAGTCTGGTGATGGAAAGGATCAGCATACAGTTGAGCCATGGCAGTGAAAAGAGTTTACTGAAGCCAGGATAGGGTCATGTTGCTCCCGTAGCTGGTGTGCCCAGGCCTGGGGTTCCTCCAATAGCAGAGAGATGAGGAACCCCACCTTCACTTCCTTGGTAGAAAATGTGTGAGGCAGCAGCGAAAAATAAAGTTCACAGGTATTCTGAAAAGTTCTGAATTTTCTACGGTCCCCAGAAAAACATTCAGGCAATGGTACTCTAGGTTCAGGGGGACAAGATAGTTCAACATGGGTACATGTCATGATTTGAGCAGCGGAATCCTTGGCTCTTGAATACTCAGAGGTGGAAGCCAAGCTGGATGCAGGCTGCAGTTGGTTATGTAATTGAGCAAAGTTCATATGCAACCCTTGCACTACATGAGAAAGTGCGGTAACAGTCCAGCAGGGGGTTGTCAGAAGAGAGTATTTTTTTAATTGGTAGGGGAGGCGTAAACCTAAGCCCGTTACAAAAGTTCACCTCATCCACCCCCTTCTAATTGGCTTCTATTCAGAGCCTCTGCCTTAACTTATACAGCTCAGGCCCAGAAATAGCAGAATGCCAGGGTGCCTGGGCCAGCCAACAGGCAAGTGTGTGAGGGGACTTGGTTATACTTCTATGGTAGCAGCAATGATGGGGTGAGCAGGAGGGTCAACAGTAGGGTTAGTTTCATTTTAAACTAATTGTAAATTGTCTTTTTTTTTTTTTTTTTTTTTATAACAAGCGTGGTATACTTACATGCTCTGTGCAATGGCTTTGCACAGAGCAGCCCTTGTCCTCTTCTCTGGTCCCCCACCAGTGCTCCTGGCTCCTCCCCCCCTGCTAAGTGCCTCCATAACAAGCAGCTTGCTATGGGGACTCTCATGCAGGCTTGCTCCCGAGCTGTGCTCTGTTTGTCCATTGAAACACACAGTGGGGTTTGCCCCGCCCCCTACATCTTCCTCACTGGCTGTGATTGACATTGGCTCCTGCTGCTGCCTTTGAGCCAGTAAGGTGAGAGAGACAGATGCTGCTCTCTTGCACAGTGTTGGTTCAACATAAGTTCAGGTTCTGGCTCAGGTAAATATAAGGGGGGGGCTGGGCGAGAGCTAGACACAGAAGGTTTTTTACCTTACTGGATAGAATCAGCATAATATTGAAAAATGTGTGTGCTCTAAAAAAATCTTAAAACACAAATCTCACCAATGTGCCACATATAATTATGAATATGATATAAAGAAATATATAATGTGTCTACTCTACAAAAAGTGCCAATGTTTGCCACAGGTGTAATTCGATGATCATCCAAGTACAAGAAAACATCACATCTTCACACCACACCACGTGAGTGCATGCCACCACTTCCCCACCAGGTTTGAGCTCTGAGCATTAGGGATGAGCCGAACACCCCCGGGTTCGGTTCGCACCAGAACCTGTGAACGGACTGAAAGTTTGCACGAATATTCAAACCCTATTAGTTACAATGGATGCGAACGTTCGAAATCTAAAGTGCTAATTATAACGGCCAATATGCATGTTAATGTCAAAACAGGTTTGGGGACCCGGGTCCTGCCCCAGGGGACATGTATCAATGCAAAAAGAAGTTTTAAAAACAGACGTTTTTTCGGGAGCAGTCATTTTAATGATGCATAAAGTGAAAAAAAAAAAAAGTGAAATATTCCTTTAAATATGGTACCTGGGGGGGGGGGGTGTCTAAAGTATGCCTGTGAAGTGGCATGTGTTTCCCGTGTTTAGAACTGTCCCTGCAAAAAATGACATTTGTAAAGGAAAAAAAGAAGCCATTTAAAACTGCTTGCGGCTTTAATGTCATGTCATGTCTTGTCCTGGCAATATGGATGAAAATCTTTGAGAAAAATGGCATGGCTACCCCATAACACCCCCCCCCCCCCACTCCAGCCCATTACCAGCCTCTTTGGGTCGTGTATGGATATTAAGGGGAACCCCGCACCCAAAATAAAACCCTATACCTAAAACCCTATATACTCTGAACAGCAGCATACAGGCGGTGCAAACAAGACAGGGACTGTAGGTTTGTTCTTAAGTAGAATCTGTTTGTAATTTTGAACAGGTACATTTTTAAGTGTAGCTCCGTCCAAAAAAAATCTATTTTTAAGCTTTTTGGAGAACATAGGGAAGGGTTATCACCCCTGTAACATCTGTTTTGCTGTCTGTGCACCTGTTCAGAACATTTCACCTCACTTTCCGTCCCAATGACAAATGTTTTTGGAAAAGTTGGGTTTTTATTGAAACAAGGATTGGTGATAAAGCATCAGTAGAGAGGAGATACCTTTTTCCCAAATTAAATCTAACAGGATAGAATTTCTTCTAGGGGTAGATTTCCTCTCACTTCCTGTTTTCTCCTTCCGTTTGCAAGTAGGAGTCGTTTGTAAGTTGGATGTTTGAAAGTAGGGGCCTGCCGTATATACTCTGCAGAAATTTGGCCGTTAGATGTTGGTGTTGCCACAACACTGTAAGTCCTCACAGTTACTCTTGGTGGGCAGGAATGGGCCCTGCTGTGAATTATTAGATCAAAATTTGTAATTGCATGCACCTGTTAAACAGGGCCTGAAAAATTGGGCCTTTGGGGGTGGACGGTGTTGCCACAACACTAAGCCCTCACAGTTACTCTTGGAGGGCGCAGGAATGGGCCCTGCTGCAAATTATTAGATCAAGATTTTTAATTACACGCCCCTGTTAAACAGGGGCTGAAAAATTGGGCCTTAGGCACTGATGCTGGTGCCACAACACTGCAACCCCTCACAGATACTGTACTTGGAGCACAGCAGTCAGACCTGTTGCAAAGCATTGCATAAAAAATTGTAATTACACGCCCCTGTTAAACAGGGGCTGAAAAATTGGGCCTTAGCCACTGGTGGTGGCACCCAGAAACAAAAATGTTCTTCCAAGCTATCATCAGGATCATTGAGGAGGAAGAGGATAGTCAGTCAACATAACAGGACAGTCACTCAGCATCAGCATAGGCAGTCTTGAAGGGATGTGACATTTCAAAATAAATTATTCTGTTATATCAACTTTAGGTGCCTGGTAGCTAGTGGTGATCCAAGACTGATTCATCTTTATTAAGGTCAGTCGATCAACCGAGTCGGTGGACAGGCGCACCCTTTGATCGGTGACAAAGCCTCCAGCAGCACTGAATGTGCGTTTCGGAAAGAACGCTGGATGCAGGACAGGCCAGTAGCTCAATTGTATACTGTGCAAGCTCTGGCCAGTGATCCATCCTCAAGACCCAGTAAGCCAGAGGATTTTCGGTGGGAAAGGTGTCCAAGTCTGACCTTGCCCCTAGGTATTCCTGCACCATGTATATCAGACGCTGGCGATGGTTGCTGGAACCGATCATACCTTGGGGCTGCGGACTAAAAAATTGTCTGAACGCATCGGTCAGACGTCCACCTTCCCCACGCTCCTTCTGCTACTGACCAAAGCCTCAGCAACTCGTTGTCCAGGACCAGGAGTTTGTAACCTCCCAGTCTCTGGGAACGCGTTGCACAGACCTTTCTGCAAGGCCTCCCGGAGATGTCTCATCCTCTGCTCCCTCTGCGACGGCAAGATAAGGTCCGCAACCTTACCCTTGTACCATGGATCAAGGAGAGTGGCCAGCCAGTAACGGTCCCTTTCCTTGATCCGAAGAATACGAGGATCCTTCCGCAGGCTTTGCAGGATCAGGGAGGCCATGCAACGTAGGTTAGCTGAGGCATTCGGTCCGGAGTCTTCTGGGTCACTGAGGACGACATGATCCACAGCCACCTCCTCCCAGCCACGTACAAGTACACTGGTTTGTTGGGACTGTATATCATCCCTAAAAGACTGCTGCTGCTGCTGCTGAGTGCCAGGCTCCAACTCCATGCTGACACAATCCTCCTCCTCCTCCTCATCCTCTTCCTGTGTGATGGGTGGGAGAGAAGGAACACTGTCTGGATAAAGGGGGCCTTGAGAGGCAAGGAAGTCCTCCTCTTCCTGCCTCTGTTCTGCCTCAAGTGCCCTGTCCATTATCCCATGCAGCGTGTGCTCCAACAGGTGGACAAGAGGTACAGTGTCACTGATGCATGCACTGTCACTGCTCACCATCCTCGTGGCCTCCTCAAATGGTGACAGGACAGTGCATGCATCCCTGATCATGCTCCACTGGCGTGGGGAAAAAAATCCGAGCTCCCCTGACCCTGTCCTGGTGCCGTAGTCGCACAGGTACTCATTGATGGCCTTCTGCTGTGTGTGCAGTCGCTGCAGCATGGCCAACGATGAGTTCCACCTGGTGGGCATGTCACATATAAGGCGGTTCTTGGGCAGGTTCAACTCCTTTTGCAGCTCAGCCAGCCGAGCACTGGCATTATATGATCGGCGGAAATGCACACAGACTTTCCTGGCCTGCCTCAGGACATCCTGTAAGCCTGGGTACCTGCCCAAGAACCGCTGCACCACCAGGTTAAGGACTTGAGCCATACAGGGCACATGGGTCAGCTGTCCCTGTCGCAGGGCGGAGAGGAGGTTGGTGCCATTGTCGCAAACCACCATTCCTGGCTTAAGCTGGCGTGGCGTCAACCACCTCTCTGCCTGCCCCTGCAGAGCTGACAGAACCTCTGCCCCAGTGTGGCTCCTGTCCCCCAAACACACCAGCGCAAGCACGGAATGGCATCTTTTTGCCTGCATACTTGCATAGCCCCTTGGACGCCTACTGAGCACCGCTGGTTCCGAGGACAGAGCACTCGAAGATGCCATGGAGGAAGAAGAAGAGGAGGGGGTGGAGGAGAGAGGTGTGTCACAACCAGTAGTAGCATTTTGGAGGCGTGGTGGCGGAACAACCTCCAACACTACTGCACCTTGTCCTGCATCCTTCCCAGCTGCCAAAAGAGTGACCCAATGGGCCGTGAAAGACAGGTAACGTCCTTGTCCATGTCTGCTGGACCATGAGTCAGCGTAATATGCACCTTACCGCTGACCGCCCTGTCCAGCGAGGCATGGACATTGCCTACCACATGCCGGTAGAGAGCCGGCATCGCCTTCCGTGAGAAAAAGTGGCTTTGGGAACCTGCAACTGAGGAACCGCACATTGAACAAACTCACGGAAGGGGGCCGAGTCTACCAACTGAAAAGGCAGCAGTTGAAGTGCTAGCAATTTAGCCAAGCTAGCATTCAACCGCTGGGCATGTGGATGGCTGGGAGTAAACTTCTTTTGACGGTCCAGTAGCTGGGGCAGGGAAATTTGCCTGGTAGAATCGGATGTCGGTGAAATGCTAGCAGAGTGCCCGCAAGTACTTGGCTGTGACACACCTAATTCTACACCTTCATTCCACTCAGTGCAGCTTTCAGAGAGGACTGAAGGTATAGTGGGGTTGAAGATCCCAGCTGATGAGGAGCAAGGAGAGGTCCGCTTTGTTTTTTGGTGTGGGTCTTTAATGTGCGCTTGCCAACGAGCTGCATGGCAGGTCGACATATGTCTGGTCATGCTTGTGGTGCCCAAGCGGCTGATGTTTTGCCCACGCGAGATACGCTTGAGACATATGTTGCAAATAGCAGTGGTGCGATCTGATGCACTCGTCTCAAAAAAGGTCCACACCAAAGAACTTTTGTAATAACGTGCAGAGGCAGCGCCCTGCACAGGCGGAGCTCTGCGGTGTGATTCAGTTGGTGTGCTGGCCTCAAGCTGGCCCCCGGAGGGCATCCTGCCTCGTTGGAGATGTGCCACCTCCTCCTCCTCCTCTCTCCGTTCAGGCACCCACGTGGAGTCAGTGACCTCATCATCCCCTCCCTCTTCACCACTGGAGCAAACCTGGCAGTAAGCTGCAGCTGGTGGAACATGACTGCCAGATTGCTGTCCTTGAGCATCCCCTCTCTCTGCGCTCACGCTACTGCCTTTCTCTAGTTGGGTATCATCATCCGAGCCTTCAAAATGCTGGGCATCCTCCTGGAGCATGTACCCAACACTGTGCTCGAACAGTTCGGGGGACTCCTCAGGAGGACATGGTGGGTCTAGGGAAGGGGTGCCTGATGATGCCATTGAGTACGCGTTGGCAGCTGCTTTGCCAGTACCCTGAGCCTGGGTGAGAGAGGATGAGGAGGGCTTGGTCATCCACTCAACCAAGCCTTCGGCATGATGCGGCTCAACATGTCCAGCTCCTGAAAAGAAGGGCAAGCATGTCCCATGGCCACGTGCTGATGACGATGCACCATGTCCACGACCAGCACTGTTGTCTCTAGACACAGAGCCTGCTTGCCCTGTTTTCTTGCCTAGGGACTGTCTGCCTCTCCTTGACGGTCTTCCAGGCATTGTAGTGGGTAGTGTATATTGTGCTGGAGTCACACAGCACACACACTAACTCCTGCAGATGGCTACCTTAGATGACAACAACAGGGCCTTAGGGCAGATAGAGGCTGAGGTGGTTTATTCTGTGCTGTGCTGTGCTATACTCACACAGCACACACACTAACTCCTGCAAATGCCTGTCTGGCTGCCTTAGATGACAACAACAGGGCCTTAGGGCAGATAGAGGCTGAGGTGGTTTATTGTGTGCTGTGCTATACTCACACAGAGCGCACACACACACGCTAACTCCTGCGATGGCTGGCTGGCTGCCTTAGATGACAACAGGGCCTTAGGGCAGATAGAGGCTGAGGTGGTTTATTTGTGCTGTGCTATACACACACAGCACACACACACGCTAACTCCTGCAAATGGCTGTCTGGCTGCCTTAGATGACAACAGGGCCTTAGGGCAGATACAGGCTGAGGTGGTTTTGTGTGCTGTGCTATACTCACACAGCACACACACACGCTAAATACTGAAGATGGGTGTCTGGCTGCCTTAGATGACAACAGGCCAGATGGTTTAATGTGATACTGCAATGCTGTACTAACAGCACGCACACACTACACTAATCCCCAGAATCACAGCAGATAAATGTCAGACTCAGTACTCAGCAGAATAATCACAGCAGATAATTCAGATAAAGCAGATAATGCACAAGCAGACACTGTACAGTGTCACTGTTCCTAACGCCGGAACACACTACATGAGGCCGCCGCGCGGCGGCCTTATATAGTGTGGGGCTTGTACTAAACCCCCTGAGCTATAATTGGCCACAGACATCCTGCCTGTGGCCAATTATTGCTCTCCTCGCCGCTGGCTCTATGATTGGCCAAGCATGCGGGGTCACAGTGCATGCTTGGCCAATCATCAGCCAGCAATGCACTGCGACTGGCGCAGTGCATTGTGGGCCGTTCGCATCACACGAATTTGATGCGAACGGCCCACATAGTTCTGGGTTCGACGAGCGGTCGAACACCCGATGTTCGATTCGAACGTGGGTTTGAATCGAACACCGGGCCCATCCCTACTGAACATCATCTCTCCAGCTGATTCTGGCCTCTCCCTTGAAGTCACCTGTTTATTCAGTGATTCTCCTGTTGCCTTAGGCTGAAATGGAAAGTTAACAGCAGAGGAAAAGCTGCAAAACACCGCAAGAATCCAGGAAGTTGTGGAAAGAGACAGCCAGCAGACAGGCAAAACCACATGAATGGACATTTTTCAACTGCTTGACCCATTCCTATTAAGATAGAGATTGCCGTGGATGATCAATTAATCCTTTGGGGTTGACAGCGCGGTTGCCAAACATGAAAATGTGAAGCAAATAGATTCAGTGAGTTCAAACCTGATGGGGAAGTGGTTGCATGCACTCACGTGGTGTGAAGATTTGATGTTTTCTCGTACTTAACCACTTCCCGTCCGGCCTATAGCAGAATGACGGCCGGGAAGTGGTTCTGTTATCCTGACTGGGCATCATATGACGTCCAGCAGGATAACATGCCGGCGCCTGACAGACGCTTCTTACCAGGTGATCAGCTGTGACCAATCACAGCTGATCATCGCATGAACCAGGACGTGCCGGTAAACGGAATTCCTCGGTTTGCGCTGACAGGGAGAGCCGATCGGCGGCTCTTCCTGTCAGGGGGGGGGGGGTCTGTGCTGATAATCAGCACATTAATTATCAGCACAGCCCCATCAGATGTGCCACCACAGCTGCCAAAAAGGTGCCCATCAGCTGCCAGTCAGTGCCCCCTCAGGATCGTCTGTCAGTGCCCACCACAGTGGCAGTCATTGCCCATCACATTGCCAATCAGTGCCCTACAGTACCACCTGTCAGAACCTCCTCATTACCTCACCATCAGTGCCGCCTATCAGTGCCCATAAATTCTACATATCATTGCCACCTCATCAGTGCCCATCAGTGAAGGAGAAAACTCAATTTTGTAACCGAAACAAAGAAAAACTTTTTTTTTTTAACTATCAGCCTTTTTTAGTTTGTTAAGCAAAAAAAATAAAAACCCCAGTGGTGATCAAATACCACCAAAAGAAAGTTCTATTTGTAGGAAGAAAATTCTAAAAATTTAGTTTGGGTACAGTGTTGCATTAATGGGCAATTGTCATTCAAAGTGCGACAGCACTGAAAGCTGAAAATTGTCCTGGGCAGGAAAGGGCGAAAGTGCCTGGTATTGAAGTGGTTAATGATCATCGAATTACACCTGTGGCAAGCTTTGGCACTTTAATTTTATTTCTACGTGGACTTTTTATATGGACTTTTGTTCTCTTGACCTCTCACTGAGTGCTTTTTATTTCTGGTATATTTTTTTTAGCACATTGTCATTTTGTCATATTATGCACTTTAGCATCACTATTTACCTATTAGAATCTTGTTTAGGTGAATGCACTTAGTTTTATATTGAAAAATAGTATGCTATTATGTCTCATGCTAAATAAGACTAGGATAAAGCTAAAAGGTAACGTAAATGACCATGTAAACAAACCATGAAACATGACTGCTGTGGGTCATAGATCCTCTTGCATTAGCTTTCTTTTTTGTAAAACTGCACCAATATGTCTCTGTTGCTCCCTCCTAATGACCATACCCCTGTCCTGTAATGTTGTAGTATATAAGGAATGACACTGGATTGCTCTTTAGGTGTGGGACAATACTGATAATGAATTCCTGTCTGTATCATCCACAGCACTGCCTATCTGTAAGCAACGGATCCTCACAACAAATTTCTCATTGCTACCTTCTAACCTCACTGAGCCCGAGAAGATAATACATCTCTCCTCTATCATTCCCTTTGACTGCCCTCTTATGGTGAGACCTAAGAAATTTTACTACTGCCAGATGTGCACTGCATAAAGATCACAATATCATCCAGATGTGTTTTGCTATAAATCTGTTGCAGATTATAGGCATGCATATTTTTTAATGAGTAAAGTTGCCACGTCTTCCGACCCACACTTCAATTACACAGGGCTCAGCCTGGCAGTGCCACATGAATTTATTAGAACATCTGGCAAACAATAAAGACCGTAAATTAAATTTTGTATTAAGGCCCCATTCACACTGAGGTGCTTTGCAGGCGTTAAATGCTAAAAATAGCGCCTGCAACGCGCCCTAAAAGAGCCGCTCAGTGCACTCCAATGTGAAAGCCGGACGCTGAAAAAAGTCCTGCAAGCCGCATCTTTGGAGCGCTGTAGGAGCGGTGTATTTATCGCTCCTAATGCACGCCTTCCCATTGAAAACAATGGGGCAGTGTTCCAAACCCACCTGCAAAGCGCCGCTTTAGCTGTAGCGGTGCTTTGCGGGCGGTTTTAACCCTTTTCGGCCGCTAGCGGGGGTTAAAACTGCCCCGTTAGCGGACGAAAAGCGCAGCTAAAACAACGGTAAACCACCGCTAAATATAGCGCCGCTTTACCCCCAGCACGCCCAGCACCTCAGTGTGAAAGTAGCCTTAGTATGTAGCAAAGTCCCGAGCCTCTTTAGGCCTAATGGTTACCTCCAGCATTAGGGAGAGCTGACATCCTTCAGTGTAGAGTGGGTTACAAGGCACGGTGGGTGTAATGCAAGATGAACAGGTAGGCGCCAGACACTTTTTGAATACAAAGAGATTTATTGTTTCAAACAGAAATGTGGGCGAGACTGTTAGGGCCAGGACACCCTTAGGTAGATGCAAAGATAATTAGCAGACTCCAAGACTATTATAGGTGGACAGCTATACAGGTGAAGGCTTCCAGCCGGACACCACTTCTGTATAGGTAGGATCGCTGGTATTCAACTATTGGCAACACAAACAGTTCTCCTTACCCCCACACTGTGGGTCTTCACTCAACTTTGCTGTCCTGCTGGGTCCCTGACTTGGCACTTGCTGAATTTTTCCCACTTCTTCAACGTCCCCGGCTGGCAAGAAGTCTGCCCTGGTACTGGCCACAGCCCACTCACAGTGGTCTCCGGTAACAAGGTGGATGGTCCCTTAGTGGCGACAGCTTCCCCTCTACCTCTGACCATGACTTTTTCCCCCGGCCAGCGGAACCGTTACTTCCGGTTGGACTACAACCCTGCAGTCCCAACCCTACGCTGCTCTCCTGCTTTTGGATAGGCCCTCAGACAGCCTAGCAGCCAGATGTCCCCGGGATAGGCCTAAGGCTTACGGCCTAGCAGCCTGGGGCAACATAACACACGTCCACCAGACAGCCATCCAGGTGGCACAGAACCCCGATCACCTGACTCCACCAAAATAAATAGGCTCTCCCAGCAAGCCAAGGGACCCAAAAAAATCCCTGCCCATTGGCTGGGACACCCCCATTCATTCATAATCTAGCCTTGCTATGCCCTTGTCTTATCCAATGTCACCAGATACCCAGCCACTTAGTGACAGAAGAGAGAAGTGCAGCATTTCCAGAATAAGGGGAAATTAATTGATCTCCTAACAATTGGCCAAGGCAACTATCGCCTGGCAATTAAATTTAATAGCAGCTCTGCCCAAACAAGTAAAAAAAAACATGAAATGTACTTTAAGGCTCCAGACACACTGCTAAATACACAGTAAATACATATTAGAGCTGTGTGGTATGCCAACATATTTGTGTTTCTGTACATCAAGTCCTGAAAATTTCACGCCTCTGCCATACAGCATAGGCCTTCTTGGCAGGGAAGGGGCCCTAATCCTTCTCTGCCGCAGATACACGTTCGCTTACAGTTCTCTTTGTTTTCTCTTGTGTTAAGTAGGGATGAGCTCAGAAGTGTTCAGATCCTAGTCTGGACCGGTCTGAACTATCTCTCCAGAAAGCTGTCACTGCACCCACTTGTCACAAGTGGCTGGGGATCTCCCCACCCCACGGGCACACGTATACACACCCATTGTATACATGTTTGGGAATGCCTTGGCTGGTTATGATTGGTGATAAGAAGGAACAGCTTCCTGGCAGGATAGCCCAAGCGGTTCGGACTAGGATCTGAACACACCTGAGCTCATCCCTAACATTAAGCAGAGAGAATACCATGACATTCTCCAAACAGTCTCCAAACCACTGCTATTTAAGTTGTCTTCCAGTGGTAATGTGACATTCATTTGGTGAATGCAATATTGTCAAATCCAATGTAATTAAAATTTGAAAGCTATTGTACATGTTAATATATGGCGCTCAGTGATGGAACACAAAGTAACAGCGGTCACTTAATCAACTGTCAAATTATAAGCAGCACTAATAATTAATAAATCTGTAAACATAAATTCACAGCCGTAAAGCAGAACCGGAAAAGCAGAAGATCCATTTTTGGGTGGAACTCCGCTTTAAGGTATGCAACATGACA
Source organism: Lithobates sylvaticus (assembly GCA_028564925.1). Lineage (NCBI taxonomy): Eukaryota > Metazoa > Chordata > Amphibia > Anura > Ranidae > Lithobates > Lithobates sylvaticus. The sequence goes on along the minus strand of CM053033.1, from coordinate 185,465,184 downwards.
ATGTAGTACGACCCGACAGTTTGTTCTTAATGATAACCATTACCAGTGATACAAAAAGAAAATACAAACAGGGGTTTAAATGCAGGATTAAAGCCACCGGCCAATATCCTTCCAATAAAATTCACTGCCTAAAGGCTGTGGCATCCACGGTGCATATATCCTGTATTGTGGAGAAAGTCATATAGGAGAACACGTCTGTCATGTACATACCGAGAAGATAGCACATAATGGTAGGCACATAACTACCATGAGGTGGGGGGTTCACCTAAAACCTCATATAGTAAAAGGCAACCATGTCCAGGCCACAAAGCAGCTGCACCAAAGGTCCGCGCATACTGGGTAGCTTTTTTTCTTGATTTTGAGAGGAAGAAATAGACACACTGGGGTTGATTTACTAAAGGAAAATAGAATGTGCACTTGGTAAAGGGTAGTTGTACTCTACAAGTGCAGTTGCTCCAGAGCTCAGTAAATTAGCAAAAACTCCGGTGACTTCCATCATCCATTTGCAAAGTGAAGCATTACCTCATTTACTAAGCTCTTAAGCAACTGCACTTTGCAAAGTGCACAGTCTATTTGTTTTTAGTAAATCAACCCCAAAGGGTCTCTAGGAAAAAGGGGAGAAAGAATAGGAAAACAAAAAGGGGGGGTGAAAGTGGGGCGCATCGGCGGGGTCGCCGGCTCAAGAAGTCTAATTCCCATATGGGAGTAATCTCAAGGTACTGTTTACAAGTTGCATGAACATTTACATATTGGTTTGCAGACCTGTGTTTTTGTACTGACCTTTTTTTATGCACAATGTGAACTTTCGTGTATGGATTTGTAGTTATAATTCATTTTTTTCTACAGGTTGCTCTGTATGCACTAACACTATTGCACATTTGCACTTTATGGTTATGAATTTATGTTTACAGATTTATTTATTAGCGCTGCTTATGAATTATTCACATATTTTAAGACTATTCAATCCTAAGAGAAAATAATCTAATATAAGAACATAAGAAGAACAATATAAGAACATTTGCGTTTTACCTTATAACCCTGTTCATATAACAGCCACAACTTTATATATTGTGCAAAAAATCACTGCAGCTAATCAGTGAACGTTGGTTAATTCACACAGAACAAATGTACATGCAGATTCACTACAAAATATACTGAATCCAATAAGGCCGATCACATCTATATGCTGTATTGGTAAAAATGACACATCTCTTATTTTCTGTGAATTTTCAAATGCTGCGATTTACTAATAAAAACAATAAAAAAAAAAAAAAGTGCTAAACTAGGCATGGATAGATGTGAACATGGCCTTAGTTGAACAATGGATCATTATGCTATAGATTTGGTATATCATCTGAGCAGCAGCTTTATGGTGCCTCTAAAACCAGTGAACCACTTGGTGCCTGTAATCAAATCCACAGGTAAAACAATTCATAGATATGTATTCCAAATGTGCATTTAGCTACTTGCCTGTAGCTCAGTTTTGAAAGCAAACATATTGTGGCCTCATTCACATGGGTGTACCGATCCATATACCCGTGCGAAGGGTCATATTCAGCCTTTTCAGTGATTCACAGGTTTTCCGTAGGAGCAGCCTGTTGAAATAAATGACAGACAGCCGGCTGCATGGACCTCTACACCCTTCCTGGAGGGTATATGCATGCGGGTCCAATGCAAAGATCAGAACGCAGTCTGTCTGCGCCCTGATCCGTGCATGGGACCCGCATGGATCCCGCATGGATGTGCACTTTGTGATGCAAATTGAGGTCTCTGCAGCCAGCTGCCTGTCATTGATTCCAATAGACTGCTTCTACAGAACACCTGTGAATCCTGGGAGGCTGAAGATGACAATTCCCCATCATCAAAATTATTATTATTATACAGGATTTATATTTTTATACAGGATTTATATAGCGCCAACAGTTTGCGCAGCGCTTGTATCAAAATACACTGATGAGCACTGCAGACTATAGTCTACAGTGGAAATCGAATGCGGAAAATCTGACAAGGAAGCTGTACCAAAGTCGATCTGTTGAGTGGCTGGATTTCGATCCTTGTATGGCCGTTTCTTTTTGTATGTATTTGCACACATATGCGTTTGCGCATTTCGTGCACATGCGCGCAAATTTATTCTCGCATTCACAATATGTTAATGGACATTTGCACGCAAGTGTGTACGATTGCGTGCAAATGTGTACATGAGGCGTAAATTACTGACAAAATGCAGATTTTTTATTTTTTTTTTAACTGAAGAATACACAGCGCTTGTTTACTTAGTTTGTGTTACTACAAATAATGTGCTGTATTTTAGCTCAGTGTGCAAGAGCGCAACTTTCATAGTGTAACTTAAGCTGTATTGAAATATGTTTGCACAGTGACCCTCCCACAGTTTTTAAATACTCTTTATGTCTTTTTCAATTATTTTTAGAAAGACAAGCTTATTTGCAAAGAAAATATTACACATGCATTATTGTAAGGAAACAATACAGCTTTATGGTCTGCTCTGTGTAAGAATATATGTCTTTGCTGTCAGGTTGGTTTTGTAGTTTAACCACATCAATACAGGGCACTTAAACCCCCTTCCTTCCCAGACCAATTTTCAACTTTCAGTGCTCTCTCACTTTGAATGACAATTACTCATGCTACACTGTACCCAAATAAAATTTTTATCATTCTGTTCACACAAATAGAGCTTTCTTTTGGTGGTATTTATTCACCACTTCATTAATTATTTTTTGTGATATAAGCGAAAAAAGAGCAAATATTTGAAAAAAAAAAAAAATTCTACTTTCTCTTTTAAAAGAAACCAAAAATATCAAATTTTAGCGAAAATTTAGGCCAAACTGTATTCTACTACATGTTTTTGGCCAAAAAAAAAATCCTGATAAGTGTATGATCATTGGTTTGTGTGAAAGTTATAGAGCCTACAAGCCATTCTACGCATTATTGAAAATGTATCAATCCTAATGCACTGATGGCCTATCTCATTTCTTGAGGCCCTAAAATGTCAGGACAGTACAATAACCCCCCAAATGACCCCTTTTTGGAAAGAAGACAGTCTGAGGTATTTAGTAAGAGGCATAGTGAATTTTTTGAACTTGCAATTTTTCCCCCACAATGCTTTTGGAAAATTAAGGGAAAAAAAATGAAAAAAAAAAATAAAATATATATATATATATATATATATATATTTTATTTATATATATATATATATATATATATATATATATATATATATATATATATATATATATATATATATATATATATATATATATATATAATATATAATATATATTTTTTTTTTCTTCACTAAATTGGCATGTTTACAAGTTATTTCTCACACATGGTGCAGGCATAATTGCAATTACACCCCAAAATACATTCCGCTATTTGTCCTGAGTATGGCGATACCCCATGTGTCAGACTTTTCCACAACCTGGCCACATACAGAGGCCCAACATCCATGTAGCACCATCAGGTGTTCTAAAGGCATAAATTACACATTTAATTTCCTGAGTACAGATCACATTTTTTGAAGGCCTTGGAGCACCAGGACAATGGAATTACCCACAAAGTGACCCCAATGTATATTCTATGAGGCATAATGAGTCTTTTGAACATGTAATTTCTTTCCACAAGTTTTTAGAAAATGTGGAAAGAAAATTAAAACCTATTTTTTTTCTCACTAAGTTGTCAATTTAGAAGATCTTTCTAACACATAGCATGTACATAGACAAAATTACACCCCAAAATACATTCTGCTACTCATCCTGACTATAGCGATACCCCATCTGTCAGACTTTTCCACTACCTGGCCACATACAGGCTTCTAATACATAGCATGTACACACCAAGAATTACATCCCAAAATACTTTCTACTGAGCAAAGGCTCACCTGTGGTTTTAGCAGGCAGGAATACCGTTCCAGAGCAGTCAAAGCATTTGTCTAGACAGCCAAAGGAAATGTCCAGGAATTGTCCAGGCAGCAGGCAGATATGGAAAAGTATGAACATGGTTCAGTGCAGTCCAAGGTTTAGCAGGCAGTTCACGTAACAGGCATTGGCATGGCCAGTTCAGGTGGCAGGCATAGGCATGGCCAGTTCAGGTGGCAGGCAAAGGCATGGCCAGTTCAGGTGGCAGGCAGAGGCATGACCAGTTCAGATGGCAGCAGGCGGCACTTTGTACATTAGGCCCTGGTCAGGTAAGACCTGAGGACAGGGGTAGAGGCTTCTTCTCACCCAAATCTCTACGAAGCCTCCGAGTCTCCAGACCCTAATCCGAGAAAACAAAAAAACCTGGAGAAAAATGTTTTTTCCACTCGGAAAACCTTTTCTGGAGCCCCTCACATGTGAGACCCCTGTGCTGTACAGTGGCAGGGCAAAAGATCAGTTCAGGAGGCAGGCAAAAAGCATGGTCATTTGAGAGACCGAGGTCAATTCACGTTGAAGGCAGAAAGATGTTTGGCAGAGGCATAGTCGTTAACAGTCCGGGTCATTCACAGAAATAGCAGAAAGTGGAAACTGGAAAAAAATCATCTTCACTTTACTAATAGTGTAGTGAAGTATGATAGCTTTGATAGCACGTTCCAATACAGAGGCCTGGCTGGGAGGGACAGTAGTATCGGGTGTCACTGCGATTTCTTCTACTTGCACGCACACACACAACATTTTTTTTGGGGGTTTGCAACCTGTTTGGGTAGGAGAGAGAATTTCAGGAAAGTGCCTTTCATGGAGTCTGGCTACTGCATCAGAGCGAATTAGTTGAGTGGGTTGGCCATGGGGATAGACGAGGGCTGAGATGACGTCTTCTTGGAATTTTAGATAGGTCAGGGAACTTTTGGTGCACTTAGAAAAAATAATAACAGTGATCTCCTGGTGGCCTGGTGCATCATCTGGTCGTTCATACCCCCCCCCCCCCCCCCCCCCATGTATAGGTTATACTCATGGATACATTTTGGCTTCTGGATGGGGCCTTTTCTTCTCTGTAGTTCCACCAAGGTGTCATTGTATATTGTGAAAAGGAAGTAGACATCTCTTTTTTTATCTCTCCACTTCAGCGCTAGTACCTCTTCAGTCCGCATACTGGCCATTTCACCCTGCTTCAATTTCTTGGCGACCAATGTCTGTGGGAAGCCTTTGCAGTTGGTCCGCGCTGTCCCACAGGCTACAGTCTGCTTTAGGTACAGATGGTGGAAAAGTAGGAGACTTGTGTAGAAATTGTCTACATATAGGTGGTAACCTTTCCCAAGCAATGGTTGGATCAGCTGCCAGACAATTTTGCCACTTGTTCCCATGTAGGTAGGGCATCCAGGGGGGTTTAGCTCTCTTTTCCCTCATAAATTATAAAGTCATATGTGTAACCCGTGGCCCTGTCACACGCCTTATAAAATTAGACCCCACGTCTGGCTCTTTTACTGGGGATGTATTGCTGTATTCCAAGTCTTGCAGTGAAGTGTAATAGGGATTCGTCTACACAAATATTTATATCAGGGGTAAACATCTGCTTGAAGCTGGCGCAAAAAAAATTGATTAGGGGCCGAATTTTGAATAATTTATCGTAACTGGGATGATTTTGAGGGAGGCGTTGGGCATTGTTATTGAAATGTAAAAATCTCATAATCATTTCATAACGGGTTCTGGGCATCATTGACGAATAGACCGGCATGTCGTGGATAGGTTGGGTAGACCAGTAGGAATGGACCTAATTTTTTTTTTGTTAGGCCAAGGAAAATTTTTAATTCTTCCACGGTGAGGGGTTTCCAAACAAAAAGACGGGCATATGAAGAACTTGGATTGTTGGCTATATGTAGGCTGGCGTATAGATTACATTGCTCCACAATGTATGTTAGGAGATCATTGGTAAAAAAATAAGTTAAAATAATAAAGTGGGGTTACATTTTCCGTCTGTATCTGAGGGCCTGGCTGGGCTGTAAAAAGGGGAATTACAGGTTCTACTGACGTATCGGGCAGCCATGTTGGATACAGTAGAACATCTGGAAGGCTAGTATGGGCACTGCCTTGTTGATGGGATGCTCCATTGCTAGCATCTGGCCTATCTTATAGGAAGGTTGCAGAACTGCTGGTGGATGCCTGCCTATCCCAGAGTTCTGCACTGCTGGTGGATGCCTGCATATCATCCTGGAGTGCTGCACTGCTAGTGGATGTCTGTGCCTGCTCATTTCTCCTGCTTCTCCTTGTTAGGATTTATCTTCCTCGGTTTCCATCTCGGAGCCACTGCTTTCCACTGGCTCATAGTCTCTATCCGAATCTGATGGAGAGAGTTCCCCGCCACTCTCTTCCGACATACTCTGGAGTATCTGGAAAGCCTCCTCTGCGCTGTACGATCTTTTAGTCATGTTGACGGGCAGATGTGTCAGATGGCGGGCAGATGCGTCAGATGGAGGGCAGCAGATGGCAGGCGGCAGATGTCAGATGGCGGGCGGCAAATGTGCCTGATGGCGGGCGGCAAATGTGCCTGATGGCAGGCCTCAGATGTGCCTGATGGCGGGCGTCAGATGTGCCTGATGGCGGGTGTGACAGACCTAGCCGGGACAGAGGCTGTTGAAGGGGACTGAATGCGAGCCTATTGCCTTGTGATTACGGGCCCTGGCATTTGGGGGAACGGTGCTCTTTGTGAGCCTTATGCCTGGGGACCGCTGAGCTGCTTTTACTTGGATTCAGGTCCATGCTGGCCCCCCAAGACACAGGCTCTGTATATGTATTTGGCATATTAGCAAGAGACCGAATGACTGTTGGGACACAAGCTGTCAGATGCTAATGTCATGAACTCCAGCCAGCCTGTCTGTTGTGTAAATGAGTATAGTCTGGCTTGTAGGAGTGTTTCACCTATTGTTGTGTGTGCTAATTAACCCTGCAATTGAATGAAGGAGTCCAGTGTTGATTAAGATAATTAGCTCATGCTAATTAGGTTAGCTTTTAGTCATCTGGCTGTATATATGTGTGTGACATGTCAAATAAAAGTTAATTCCTGATGTACTCCAAGACTGGTGCTGTCTAGTTCTTGGGGGTTCCTATAACCAGATCCATTGGACTCATGTTCCAGGACTTAGGAAGCGGTATACTGACGGAAGCTTCCGTCACAGCGGGCGTCAGATGTGCCTGATGGCGGGCGTCAGATGTGCCTGATGGCGGGCGTCAGATGTGCCTGATGGCGGGTGTCAGATGTGCCTTATGGCGGGCGTCAGATGTGCCTGATGGCGGGCGTCAGATGTGCCTGATGGTGGGCGTCAGATGTGCCTGATGGTGGCGGGCGGATGATGGCGGGCAGATGTGTTGGATGATGGCGGGCAGATGTGCCGGATGATGGCGGGCAGATGTGCCGGATGATGGCCGGCGGGTGAGCCTGATGATGGCGGGCAGATGTGCCTGATGATGGCCGACAGATGTGCCAGTTGTTGGGCAGATGTTCACTGTATGACACTGTGTTTTGGGGACACTAGCTGGGTGATCAGTGGGTTAACAGCAGACAAACAGCTATACAACTCACTGATTTCCCGGCTGAAGCACAGATCTCTCTTCCTCTCCTCACTGATAGGCTCTGTGTGAGGAGAGGAAGAGATGAGAGCAGTTACAACTGCTCTCTATTTACATTAAATGACGACTGTGATTGGACACAGTCGTCATGTGATCAGGAGGGCCAATCACATGGCCCTCCTGTCTTATACCGCTCTCCTGTCTCTGCGGGGCACAGGCAGATCGGGATTGTGCCGCTGCGCGGGCACGCAGCAGCGCAATCTCTTGTCATCTGCCACCCATCCCCCTCTGTTGACAGTGCGATGGCTGTGATTAGACACAGCCATCGTATGGATCAGGAGGGCAAATTACATTGCCCACCTACCAAAACAACAAAATCCTGCGAGCCTTAAAGAACCCCTTACCAACCTGCCACTATCAAGCTGCAAACGTTAAACACGTCTCATACGTTCGTGCACATTAAACACAAAATTAAATATACGCTGCGCTGGAATGGCTATGCACTAGATAATCTGTATCTTAATCTATAGTTATAGATCCACAAGAATATAACAATATGCATAAAATAATAAACATACAACTGGTGTAAAATGCAAGTGCAAAATATAGCAAAAACAAATAATGTGCACAAAATCTGTAAACGCACAACTAAAACGCATAGATAAATATAAAGTGCACAAGTGCCAAAAAAAACTGTGAGGTTATATGGACCCTTTAGAGTTATGTTGGAATGTGATGGGAATGGGAATGTTTTTTAACTTGTCTATTAAATTTTGTAAAACGGTATTGCACTATTAGTCTTTTTCTTTTTTCATGTGCCTCTGAGATCATTGCACTGAGGATACTACTGATCCAGTGAAACAGCTGAGAACCCTATAGTGGTTCATATGCGTGCTTTGACTCAGTGTAAAAGCTGGTCACACGCTCTGAGGTGAGCTTATTACCATAAGGGGTTCCCGGATTTCACCTATGCATGATTCGGAGCCACGGTTGGATGTAACAAGCATGTCAATAGTATGATCACCGGAAATCACATCACCTGCATCTAGTCTCACATCAATCAACATTTTGTGGTTCTTATCACAGCCTAGGACAGGCTGCCACAAAGAACTGTTTTTTTTTTTAATAATATAGAGACACTTGTGTGGTTTATGCACTTGCATTTTTTTATAAATCTTTTATACATGTTTGTTATCACATATGTATGCATTTAGCACTTTTTTTATCTAATATTATTATTATTGATATTTTGTTTTATTTTTTGGTGTGTTATTGTGCATGGCACCTTGTAACTCTAAAGGGTCCATATAACCTCACAGAGTTTTTTTTGGCACTTGTGCACTTTATATTTATCTATGCGTTTTAGTTGTGCGTTTACAGATTTTGTGCACAATATTTGTTTTTGCTATATTTTGCACTTGCACTTTACACCAGTTGTATGTTTATTATTTTATGCATATTGTTATATTCTTGTGGATCTATAACTATAGATTAAGATACAGATTATCTAGTGCATAGCCATTCCAGCGCAGCGTATATTTAACTTTACATTGCCCACCTGCCGTGCCGAGATGCGGCGTGTGCGGGGGACACGCGCGTATCGGGATCGTGCGGCTGTGCAGGAGCACGCCCGTGCAATCCCACTACTTCTGAAGGATGTTCCGGAACGTCCAGTCAGAAGTAGACAGCTCCCACCTGGCCGTTTATATGCAGTGGCTGGGTGGGAAGTGGTTAAAGTGGTGGGACACCCTGAAAATGAAAACTAGAAAAAATGTTCGTAACAATTTAAAAAAAAAAAATAATAATTTTTTTTACTTACCAGAAATGGCTGTTGCTAGGCAGATCGTCCTAATCTGCCTCCTCCAGCGCCGCAGTGATCTTCTCTTCTTCCGTCTTCAGGTGAATGGGGCGCGGTGTGTTATGGGAACTGTGTCCCACAACACACCGCGTTCCCCATTCACAAATAAGACTCGCACATGCGCAGTAGGCCGGGCGCCGACTCGCGCATGCGCAGTAGGCTGCGTGAAGCCGTTTCCCTTACTGAGGATGGCGGCGCTGGATCCGGATAGCCGAGGGACATCTCGGCCTCCACGAACGACATTGCAGGCGCCCTGGGAGGGTAAGTGTACTTATTAAAAGTCAGCAGCGACTTTTTTTTTTAGCTGCTGACTTTTAAAAAAAAAAAATTTTAAGGTGAAACCCCGCTTTAATAACCATCTTCTAGGCTTATTACCACCTGAACCGATTTGGATAAATTAATTGGAAAAAATCCAGGCATCACTGTGGCTTGGCATGGATTACTCTTGAAGTGGAACTTTACATTAGTACTTTTCTGAATGCTAACATTATTATTTTCTATTGAACTTTGCCTCTATGTAACTTAAAGTGGTATTAAACCCCAAAAAAGACATTTATTATATTGCAGCTTACCAATTCTAATGCCCCTTACACACGGTCAGATATTCCGATGGAAAAAGTCTGCTCGGATCATGTTGTCGGAAAATCCGATCATGTGTGGGCTCTAGCGGGCTTTGCCGTCGGAATTTCCGGCAGAAAAAATTGGAGAGCAGATTCTAAAATTTTCCGACAACAAAATCCGATCTGACTTTTTCTGATCGTGTGTAGAGAATTCCCACGCACAAAGTGCCACGCATGCTCAGAAGAAATCTGTAGACGAAAGCTATTGGCTACTGGCCTCTACATAGTCCCATCGTACGTTTTGTACGTCACCTCGTTCGGAATGATCGGACCGTGTGTGCAACACAAGTTTCGGACAAAATCCGTCTGAAAAAATCCGACGGATTTTGTGGTCGGAATGTCCGACTGTGTGTGTAAGATGTGATGGCTGAGTTAATTTTGTTTTAGTATTTCTTCTTTTATTTTCAGTAGGTGGTTTGCCCAGTAAGTTGCAACAGAACACACTCTCCTGCAAATGTATCAGTTAAGAGTGTTGAAACAAACCAATTAACACTGACACAGGTTTTTACAATGATCAGCCTTTATTTATCAATGCAAAACCTTTATCTCAAAAAGAAAAAAAAATGGTGCTGTAACTGCAGTGTGAGCAGTGTGCAGGTTTGGCTTCAATTAGTGTATCTAAATCTGCTAGTACAACCACAAGTCCCAAAAAGTTGGGATGCTGTGTAAAATCTACATAAAAACAGAATGCAATGATCTGCAAATCTCATATTTTCTTTCACAATCGAAAATAGAAAACATATCAAAATGTTAAACTGAAGACATTTTCAATTTTTTAACCACTTCCCGACCGCCCCAGGTATATATACGTCAACAGAATGGCACGTACAGGCAGAATCACGTACCTGTACGTGCCATTCTTCCGGCGGTTGGGGTGTCCGATCGGAACCCCCTCCGCCGGCGGGGACGGTCGGGATGGCTCCAGAAGCGATCCGGCACGAGGGGACGGCCAGTCGTTTCTGGCCACCCCCTCGCGATCGCTCTGGCCAATGAGATGCTTCCCCTTCCTGTGTAATTGTAAACACAGGCAAGGGGAAGTGATGTCACGCTCCTCGTGTCGGTCTTTCTGACCGGGACGCCGAGCGGAGAAGACATCAGGTTAGTGCACAAACACTACACTGACACCAGTCACACATAGGCACATATTTCACCCCCCTGTCACCCCCTGATCACCCCCCAGATCACCCCCTGCCCCCCCAGTCACAGTGTCACTGATTGCAGTGATCATTTATTTTACTGATCACTGCATTTAGTGTCAGTGTGACTGCAATAACTGTCAGGGCAGTTAGTTTTAGGCCCCTATAGGTCTAAGGTAGCCCCCTACCCCCCCCCCCCAATAAAGGTTTAACCCCTTGATTGCCCCCTAGGTAACCCTTTCACCCCCTTTTGCCAGTGTCACTAAGCGATCGTTTTTCTGATCGCTGTATTAGTGTCACTGGTGCCGCTAGGTAGCCAGTTTTTTTTTTTAGGTAACTGCCAGGTTTATATAGGATTATAAATAGGTTTATAGGTCAGGTACCCCCATATTACAACCTAAAAAAAGGTTTTAACCCCTTGATTGCCCCTAGAGTTGACTCTTTCACCAGTGATCACAGTATAAGTGTCACTGGTTAGCCAGTTAGTTATTTAGTTATTTAGGTTCCCCGTCAGGTTTTTATATATCGTCAGGTACCCCCATATATTACCTAATAAAGGTTTTAACCCCCTGATTGCCCCTAGTTAACCCTTTCACCAGTGATCACCGTATAACTGTTACGGGTGACGCTGGTCAGTTAGTTTGTTTTTTTATACTGTCAGGGCACCCGCCATTTATTACCCAACTATCGGTTTAACCCCCTGATCGCCCGGTGGGTGATATCAATTAGGTTTTAGGGTCAAATAAGGTCTGCGTCGCCCCAGGTTAGTGCCAGTACCGCAAACACCCACGCGCAAAGCATACACCTCCCTTAGTGGTATAGTATCTGATCAGATCTATACTAGCGTCCCAGCAGTTTAGGGTTCCAAAAAACGCATTGTTAGCGGGATCAGCCCAGATACCTGCTAGCACCTGCGTTTTCCCCCTCCGCCCAGCCCAGCCCACCCAAGTGCAGTATCGATCGATCACTGTCACTTACAAAACACTAAGCACACATAACTGCAGCGTTCGCAGAGTCAGGCCTGATCCCTGCGATCGCTAACAGTTTTTTTGGTAGCGTTTTGATTCAGTCGCCAGCAGCCTAGGAGCTTTTTTTTCCTGTGAATCTCACTAGTGTACTACTAAATTTAGAGCCCAAAATGGCAAATCGCAAGTACACTAGTGAACAGGCCTACTTGTTTCTGAGTATGTCAGACAGTGAAGAGGAGGTCACTCATCTGTCAGAATCAGGCTCAGAATACGATCCAGTAGACGACAGCGGCTCCATGACAGATAGCTCTGACGACGAAGGTGTGGTCCCTGCTAAGGTCAGGCGTACCCGATCCCGATCTTCTGATGTTGTTGAGGTGCAGGAACCGCAGGTCTCTCGTATGGAGCAGAGAAGTACTAGCGCCGCTATTCCTTCTGGTGAACTGGCAAGCACCAGCGGCCTAGTACACCCTGGACGTAGTCAAACCAGCACTGCAGTAACACTTGGTGACGTGGCGAGTCCCATAAGTGCAGTTCAAGCTGGCGAGGTGGCAAGCACAAGTAGTGTCCCGCTGCCACCAAGAAGAAGACAAAGGCAGGTCCGTCGATCACATAGTGTCCTTCCTGCAGAATTCGCCAATCCTGATTGGGTGCCCACCACTTCTGCAGAACCCGTACTTCCCCCATTCACTGGCCAACCCGGTATTCAGGTGGAAACAGCTGATTTTATGCCATCCGATTTTTATTCGCTGTTTTTCACGGAAGATCTCTATAGATCTATTGTGGACCAAAGTAATATATACGCTGGTCAATACATCGCCGCTAATCCCCAAGTGCCTTCCCTTGCCAGAGATTGGAAACCAATTACGGTTTCCGAATTTAAGACCTTTCTGGGCCTTTCCCTCAACATGGGCATACACAAATTCCCGACTCTGAGGTCTTATTGGTCCACCTCACCGCACCACCATATGCCCGTGTTCTCTGCCTCCATGTCCAGGGCACGATACGAGATGATTTTGCGGTTCATGCACTTCAGTGACAATGAACTTTGTCGTCCTCGTGGAGACCCTGAATTTGATCGGCTCTACAAAAATTCGGCCCCTCATAAACCACTTCAACCAATGTTTTGCAGCCTTGTTTACTCCCAATCAAGTTGTCTGCGTTGACGAGTCCCTGATTAAGTTTTCTGGCCGCTTGTCTTTCAAACAGTTCCTTCCCAGCAAGCGTGCCAGATACGGGGTCAAGCTCTACAAGCTCTGTGACAGGGCAACAGGCTATACGTGGAGCTTTTCGGTTTATGAGGGAAAAGATAGTCACGTAGAGCCGGAGAACTGTCCAGATTACATAGGGAGCGCTGGCAAGATAGTGTGGAACTTGGTGTCACCCTTATTCGGAAAGGGGTACCACTTGTACGTGGACAATTATTACACGAGCGTGCCACTGTTTAGTCACTTGTTTGATCATCAGATTGGAGCATGTGGCACCGTGCGACCTAATCGCCGGGGCTTTCCCCAGCGGCTTGTAGATTCCCGTCTTAGGCTGGGGGAGAGAGCCTGCTTCAAGTGTAATAATTTGCTCGCTGTGAAGTGGAGGGATAATAGGAATGTTTTCGTTCTTACCTCCCTTCATGCAGACACGACAGTCCAAATTCGTACGGCGGCTGGTGTTGTGACGAAACCCCTCTGTGTCCACGAATACAACCTTAATATGGGGGGGGTGGACCTCAACGACCAGTTGTTGGCGCCGTACCTAGTTGTCCGTAAGGCTAGACGCTGGTACAAAAAAGTGTCTATTTATTTGTTCCAATTGGCTTTGCTGAATGCTCATGTGCTATACGGAGCTTCAGGCGGGACGTTACCCTTCCTTGAATTCCAGGGAGCGGTTGTCATGGAACTCCTGTATCCAGGCGGTTCCACACCTCAACATCCCCTACCAAATGCAGTAAGCCGGCTGCATGAGAGGCATTATCCTCATGTCCTCCAGAGTACCCCTACCCAACGAGCCCCCCAAAAAAGATGTTGTGTCTGTAGCAAGCGCAGATGTAGGCGTGACAGCCGTTATTATTGTCCACTCTGTCCTGACAATCCTGGTCTCTGCGTTGGTGAATGCTTTGAACGCTACCACTCACTAGTGAGGTTTTAGCGTAGGGTACAGCATTTCACAGGCTAGGATACACTTTCACAGGGTCTCAAGAATGCCATCGCATTTTGAGACCCGACCGTTGCAGTTAAAATTATAGTTACAGGGTCTCAAGAATGCCATCGCATTTTGAGACCCGACCGTTACAGTTAAAATTATAGTTATAGTTTAAAAAAAAAGTGTAAAAAATAAAAATAAAAGTACAAAAAAAAAAAACCCCCCAAAAAAAATATAAAATAAAAAACCAAAAATAGTTGTCGTTTTATTGTTCTCTCTCTATTGTTGCTCTTTTTTACTCTATTCTATTCTGCAATGTTTTATTATGTTTTATCATGCTTGCTTTTCAGGTATGTTTTATTGTTAACCATTTTTTTGTTTTCAGGTGCGCCATTCAGTTGCAGCGCGGATTTATTTATCTTGACAGCAACAGCGTTTGCTCCCACGATACATAAAGCCGCGACTCCAACACTGTAGGAGGTGATTTCACCACCACAGTTAAAAAAAAGAGCATATATGCCGAAGCATGGGGGCAGCAGAGGGCGGAGGAGCGATTTTGCTCCTAATGCCACGTACATACGGTCGAAAAAAGTCCGACCATGTGTACGTGGCATAACTTTTTTGCGGGAGGATGCCCCCATGCTTCGGCATATATATATATTTTAGGCACCGGTTGCGTTAACAAAATGTTTTATATTTTTTACTATGTTTTTTTTTTTGGTATTTGCTTTGCAGGTATGGTATGGTAAGGTCTTACTGTTATACTCTAATGTTACTTTGTTTTAATGTTAACCATTATTTGCTTAGCAGGTACGCCATTCAGTTGCAGCGTGGATTTATTTATCTTGACAGCAACAGCGTTTGCTCCCACGATACATAAAGCCGCGACTCCAATGCTGTAGGAGGTGATTTCACCACCACAGTTAAAAAAAAGAGCATATATGCCGAAGCATGGGGGCAGCAGAGGGCGGAGGAGCGATTTTGCTCCTAATGCCACGTACATACGGTCGAAAAAAGTCCGACCATGTGTACGTGGCATAACTTTTTTTGCGGGAAGATGCCCCCATGCTTCGGCATATATAAATGGTGCATGTATGCCCATCATTAGAAGTGGGTGGATGAAGGGAGGTATTCTAATGGTGGGCATACCCACCGCGCCATTGGGAAATTGGGAAAGCATTTTATCACACCGATCTTGGTGTGGTCAGATGCTTTGAGGGCAGAGGAAAGATCTAGGGTCTAATAGACCCCAATTTTTTCAAAAAAAGAGTACCTGTCACTGCCTATTGCTATCATAGGGGATATTTACATTCCCTGCGATAACAATAAAAATGACAACTAAGAAAAAAAAAATGGAAGGAACAGTTTAAAAATAAAATAAAAAAGCTAAATAAAAAGAAAAACTAAAAAACTAAAAAAAAAAAAGCACCCCTGCCCCCCCTTCTCTTGCGCAAAGGCGAACACAAGCGTTGGTCTGGCGTCATATGTAAACAGCAATTGCACCATGCATGTGAGGTATCACCGCGAAGGTCAGATCGAGGGCAGTAATTTTAGCAGTAGACCTCCTCCGTGAATCTAATGTGGTAACCTGTAAAGGCTTTTAAAGGCTTTTAAAAATGTATGTAGTTTGTCGCCACTGCGTGTTTGTGCGCAATTTTAAAGCATGTCGTGTTTGGTATCCATGTACTCGGCCTAAGATCATATTTTTTATTTCATCAAAAATTTGAGCAATATAGTGTGTTTAAGTGCATTAAAATAAAAAAAAGTGTATTTTTTCCACAAAAAATGCGTTTGAAAAATCGCTGCGCAAATACTGTGTGGAAAAAAAAATGCAACACCCACCATTTTAATCTGTAGGGCCTTTGCTTTAACAATATATATAGTGTTTGGGGGTTCAACGTAATTTTCTTGCAAAAAAAAAATATGTTTTCATGTAAACAAAAAGTGTCAGAAAGGGCTTTATCTTCAAGTGGTTAGAAGAGTGGGTGACGTGTGACATAGGCTTCTAAATGTTGTGCATAAAATGCCAGGACAGTTCAACCCCCCCCCAAATGACCCCATTTTGGAAAGTAGACACCCCAAGCTATTTGCTGAGAGCAATGTTGAGCCCATTAAATATTTTTTTTTTTTTGGTCCCAAGAGATTGAATAATGAAAAAAATAAAAATAATTTTTTTTACAAAAAGTTGTCACTAAATGATATATTGCTCAAACATGCCATGGGCATATGTGGAGATACACCCCAAAATACATTCTGTTGCTTCTCCTGAGTACGGGGATACCACATGTGTGGGACTTTTTGGGAGCCTAGCCGCGTACGTCACCCCAAAAACCAAGCACCGCCTTCAGGCTTTCTAAGGGTGTAATTTTTTTATTTCACTTCTCACTGCCAATCACAGTTTCGGAGGCCATGGAATGCCCAGATGGCACAAACCACCCCCAAATGACCCCATTTTGGAAAGTAGACACCCCAAGCTATTTGCTGAGAGGTATGGTGAGTATTTTGCAGATCTCGCTTTTTGTCACAATGTTTTGAAAATTGAAAAAAGAAAAAAAAATAGTTTTTTTCTTTTCTTTCTTCATTTTCAAAAACACATGAGAGCTGTAAAATACTCACCATGCCGCTCAACAAATAGCTTGGGGTGTCTACTTTCCAAAATGGGGTAATTTGGGGGGGTTTTGTGCTATTTAGAAATCCTGAAGGCGGTGCTTGGTTTTCGGGGTCCCGTATGCGGATAGGCTCCCAAAAAGTCCCACACATGTGGTATCCCCGTACTCAGGAGAAGCAGCAGAATGTATTTTGGGGTGTAATTCCACATATGCCCATGGCATGTGTGGGCAATATATCATTTAGTGACAACTTTGGGCAAAAAAAAAAAAAAAGTTTGTAATATTCCCGCAACTTGTGGCAAAATATAAAATATTCCATGTACTCAACATGCCTCTCAGCAAATAGCTTGGGGTGTCTACTTTCCAAAATGGGGTCATTTGGGGGGGTTTTGTGCTATTTTGGCATTTTATGGCCTTCAAAACTGATAGGTAGTGAGGAGTGAAATCAAAAAATTTTTTTTTTTTGTCTTTATTCAATCCCTTGGGACTAAAAAAAAAAATATTCAATGGGCTCAACATGCCTCTCAGCAAATAGCTTGGGGTGTCTACTTTCCAAAATGGGGTCATTTGGGGGGGTTTTGTACTTCCCTGCCAAAATGGGGTCATTTGGGGGGTTTTGTACTTCCCTGCCATTTTAGCACCTCAAGAAATGAGATAGGCAGTCATAAATTAAAAGCGGTGTAAATTCCAGAAAATGTACTCTAGTTTGTAGACGCTATAACTTTTGCGCAAACCAATAAATATACGCTTATTGGCATTTTTTTTACTAATGACATGTGGCTGAATACATTTTGGCCCAAATGTTTGACTAAAATTGAGTTTATTAGATTTTTCTTATAACAAAAAGTAGAAAATCTCTTTTTTTTTCAAAATTTTCGCTCTTTTTCCGTTTATATCGCAAAAAATAAAAATCACAGAGGCAATCAAATACCATCAAAAGAAAGCTCTATTTGTGGGAAGAAAAGGACGCAAATTTCGTTTCGTTACAAAATTGCATGACCGCGCAATTACCAGTTAAAGTAGTGCAGTGCGAAATTGAAAAAGACCTCTGGTCCTTAAGCTGACAATTGGTCCGGGGCTGAAGTGGTTAAAGAAACAAATAAGGTAATTTTGACCTTGATGACAGCAACATGTCTTTAAACAAGTTGGGACAGGGGAACAAATAGCTGCAAAGTAAGTGGTACAAGGAAGAGCTGAAAGAACATTTTGCATTTAACCACTTCACACCCGGCCTATAGATAAATAACATCCAGGCAGTGGCTTTTCCATCCGGACTGGACATCATATGATTTCCTGCCAGGATGTGCCAATCGCAGGGCTTCGCAGTGGCATGATCTGTCACCGACCGTGTCTACATGACACAGCTAATGACTGATTTAGAGTACCGGCTCACTGCCGAAACCATGTGACCGTTTTGACAAATCACAGCAGATTACATTTTCTTCCAAGCCATCCATTGTGTACAATTCTGTGATTGGTCAATTTGATCACGTTACTGACATGGCCTATCCCAGCCCATCTGTTCCACATGATTAGCTTTGACTAATCACAGCAAACAGACTGATTCAGTTTCATTCAGTAAAATGCTTGCTTATAGCAATGTAATACACTGCTTTAAGCAAATCTAATGTATAAAAATAAATAAAATCTTGATCACTTCCCCAGAGCAGGTCAATGTTTCTATAGTAACATTATATTGGTCTGGTCACAGTTCACGTGTTTTTAAAAAAAAAAGCTTAAAAATAATGGAACAAAAAAAAAAATTATAGTTTTTTTTTTTTGTTTTCCGTACTGTCACAGTCCGTGTCCCTGATCACCGCCACACTAGTTATATGATGATGCTGTACTGCACTGGTGACCGTATGTAAAAATAAAATATTATTCACTTTCCAAAAAATTATGTGGAAAAATTACAACTTCAAAAAACCGCCATGCCTCCTACTAAATACATTGCACTGTTTTTTTTTTTTTAAGCAAAAAGTGTTGAATATGCGGACCAGACCATACCATGTGAATATAATCACCTATTTCAGTTTGACATTTAGGCTCGGTTCACACAGGGGCAACCCGACTTACAGTGGGCTTTGCAAGGCGATTTGGAGGCAACTTCAGCGCAGGACAGCCGACTTTGGCTGTGGCCAATCACAGAATAATCAGCTCTGTGGGAGGGAGGGGGTTGCCTGGGTAAACGTGGGAAGTACCTGTGTAAATTATTTTCTTTTTCCTGTAAAGTCGCTTCAATATAGATGGAGATCCGACTTGGAGGCAACTTCCATTGAAATCTATGGGTACAAGTCGCCTTGAAGTAGTACAGGAGCCTTTTCTAAAGTCGGAGCTACTTCAGTAGTGTACATTAAGACGGCTCTCATTCACTTCAATGGAATTTCTTATGTCCAGCGACTTGGGGCAGCTTGAGGTCTGACAAGTCGGATCCCAAGTCGCTGTAGTGTGAACCGGCACTTAGGGTAATTGGCCTGGTATGAGGCGGTGTGGTATATAGAAGACAGTCTCTGAGGAGTGTAGTAAACCCTGTGGAGTAATTTAAGCTGAACCAGATGGTCCCTAGTGGATATCATTAAAGGGAGATATTTCTAAAAACCTTCATCCCTCTCCTTCCTTTCAAGGGTAGGTATATGTCGTTGACACTTCTGATACAATAGAGTGGACTTAGCGCCATCCCCCAATGTGAGTCTAAGATAAATTGAGGACAGTATTCTATCAATATTAAGAGCTGTTAAGTCGTTCAAACCACCAACGCAGGGTTACCAGCACTGCTGCCCAATAGTATCTTTTAAAGTAGGGTAAGGCCAGACCTCCCTCAGTCAAAGGGAGCTGCAGAGTGGTCCTAGACAACTTAGTGGTAGAGCCTGTCCAGATGAATGAGGTTATGGTCTTTTCTAGTTTAGAAAAGAAAGCACCAGGGATCGGTACCGGTGTATGCCTAAAGATGTACAGAAATTTGGGGAGAAAAGGTCATCTTAATAAGGTTCACCTTGCCCACCAAAGTGAGAGGCAGGGTTTTCCACAGCAAACATTTTTGGAGGAAATTATTAAAAACTGGGTATAGGTTGTCAGCCAGGTACATAGAGAGATACCTCTGTATTAGTATCCCCAGGTACGTAAAACAAGAAATCCAGGCGCAAGGAGCCAAAAAGGGTTAGAGGGGGCGTTTGTATGGGCCAGTGGAAAGAGTACCGATATATCCCAATTTATCCTAACACCAGAGTACCCACCAAATGTATTTATAATACCAAGGGCAGCAGCTAAAGACTGTTTGGCATGGCTCAGGTATAAAAGAGTGTAATCTGCATAAAGGGATATCTTTTCCATCAGAGGTTCGACTGGTATACCCCGAACACTAGAGGACGCTCTGAGTATTGCCAAAGGCTCAAGTGCTAGCGCAAATAAGCCCAGGGAGAGGGGACACCCCTGTCTAGTACCTCGTGGCACTGCAATGGCTCAGATAGTGTGTTATTAGTCCTTACTCTTGCTGTAGGGGCTGAGTATTGTTGTTGAGCCCAAGAGATACGTTTTGTCCCAAAACCAAATTTACGTAACACCTGCCGCAAATAATCCCACTCCACTGAGTCAAAAGCCTTTTCAGCATCCAGAGAGGCCACCACCCTGGGGTATTACTGCTCTCCGCATAAGCAATCATAGTAAACAATCTCCTCAAATTTATATCCATTCCCTTGCCTGGCATAAAACTCATTTGATCTTCATTGATTAGTGAAAGAGTAACTCTATTAAGGTGGGGAGCTAAGATTTTGGTGAATATCTTGGCATCGACATTGAGGAGGGAGATAGGTCTGTATGAGGAGCAAAGTTCTAGATCCTTACCTGGTTTTGGCACTACCATTACTAGGGCTCTAAGCATGGACACAGGAAGACAGGCTGTATCTGAGAATGACATCAGGACCCCCTGAAGTTTCTCAGCAAGTGGTTCACTAGGTTTTTTAGAACTCAGAGGGGAGACCATCCTCCACTGGGGTCTTCCCAGCCTGCAGGGAACTTATTGCTCTCTGAGTCTCCTTCATGGTTATTGGGGCATCTAGCATCTGTCTTGACTGAGCTGAGAGAATGGGAAAGTAAATGGCCTCAAAGTAGGAGGTCAGCCTCCAAGTAGGATTCCCGAGCAGAGGTAGAGGAGTACAATCCAGTATAGTATCTTGCAAAGCGTGCATTGATAGCCTGCGGACCTGTCAACAGACTCCCATCAGAATCCTTGATGGACGGAATATACGTGGTGATAGTTTGTTCTTTGGACAACCAAGACAGATGTTGCCCAGTCCTCTACCCCTGCTCAAAAATCCTATGGGACTGATATAATAGATGTTTTTTTAATGGCTTTCACATGAAGAAGCATGACCTCCCTAATGGCAACTTGTAAGTCTCCATAGACTCCCCCGTCACCAGTCTCTTAATATCTGGCCTCAAGATCCCGAGATCGGGTTTCAGCTGAGGACATAGCCTCCTCAGATTGCCTCCGAGCTGTCCCAATAGCTATTTGATACTATGAGCCTTAGGGCATTTCACACCACATCAGGACTAGTTCTAGTTATGCAGCCATTAATCTTGGACGGCCCCAGTCAAAACGGATTTCGGCCAGTCATCAGATAACCAATAGCGGGACAGGCGCCAAATACGTTGAACAAGATCTACAGACATACCAATCCGCAGAAACATTGGGGCATGGTTTGAGGTCCCCCCCCCCCCTCCCTCCAGAGGTAGAATATCCACTTCCTGGACCCTAGCTAGGATGGGGTTACTGACATAAATCAAATCTATTCTGGACATAATAGCATAGGTTGTTGAGTGACAGGTATAAGTCCTAGTGTTAAGAGATTTCCAGCACCAAACATCAAGAAAGTTAAATGTCGAAGCCCACCTTGACAGCAGAGAGTAAACTTGTCAAGACAAGGACATGGAGTCATAGTAAAGTCCCCTGTATTAATAATATCAGTAGTCAAGTGAGCAGCAAGCAATTAACTAGGTGAGCAAATCAGTATTAGCAGGTGGTGAGATGTAAAGGCCCACCACTATCATAGGAACATTGGCAAACCTCACATGTAGCATCACAAGTTGGAAATGGAGATCTCAGCAAGCATTCAAGTTCTGGACCTTGGTCTGTAGGGTGTGTAGGCGAGCCATATGATCCCGGAGGACATCCTCAGAGTAGCCAATCTGCCGCTTGGCCTCCATAATGCGGCCTCGGATCTTGTCTATGTCCCTCCTCAGACCCACCTCCATCTGCAGAAAATCAATCACGGTAGTAAGTATATTTTGACAGCCCGTAATAGCCTGCATAAGGGCCGTGATATTCCCTTGTTCAGTTAGAGCCGGTTCAGAGTCCTTCGCCTGGATCTCCATATTGCCAGAGCCTGCCACGTGGGTGCCCGCGCCGCCAGATTTAACTACCGCTGTGCAATTTCGCCAAGGCTCTGATTGATTTCGGCCCTGTGTCATCCGGTAACAGGTGTCGTAGAGCATTATCCTGGGACAGCAGGAGGGTTGGGATGCAGTAAACAGGATAAAATCCCCCCCATAGTAGCAGAGCTCTTTAACTAGACGTCCATCTCCGTTGCCATCTTTTACACGTCCCCCACCTTGGACTGTTTACTTTCCAAAAAGGGGTCATTTGGAGGATATCTGTACTGGTCTGGCTTTTTTGGGCCTTAGGAATGAGATAGGTCGTCAGTACATCAGGATTGATCAATTTTCAGATATATACCATAGTTTGTGGACGCTATAACTTTCGCACAGGCTAAATAATATACACTGATTTGGGTTATTTTCACCAAAGAAATGTAGCAGAATAAATTTTGAGCTAAATGTATAAAGAACAATTATTTATTTGCAGAATTTTATAACAGAAACAAATAAAAACGCATTTTTTTGTTTAGCAAAAAAAACCCTAGTGGTGATAAAATACCAGCAAAAATAAGCTCTATTTGTGTGAACAAAATGATAACATTTAGTTTGGGTACAGTGTTGCATGACTGCGCAATTGTCATTCAAAGCGCTAAAGCACTGAAAACTGACCTGGGCAGGAAGGGGGTAAAAATGCCCTGTATTGAAGTGGTTAATTTGCAAGAGCTCAGCAACATGATTGGGTAAAAAAAGATCATCTTAGAGAGTCAGAGTGTCTCAGAAGAAAAGATGGGCAGAGGTTCACCAACCTGTGAAAAGTTGGTGAAAACAATCTAAAATTGTTGAACAGTTTTAGAATAAAGTTTCTCAACATAAAATTGCAAAGGCTTTAAAATACCATATTAATCAACATATAACACGCACACTAATTTTAAGAGAGAAGTTTCAGGAAAAAAACCTTTTTTAAATAAACAACTTTGAAGCAAATTAAGGGTCAGTGCCCATCAATGCCCATCTGCAGCCTGATTAATGCCCATCTGCAGCCTGATTGATGTCCTCAATGCAGCCTGATCAATATCCATCGGCAGCCCATCAATGCAGCCTCATCAATGTCCATCTGCAGCCCATCAATGCAGCCTGATTAATGCCGTTTTTGTAAACTAATTTGCAACTTTACCACCTCTCATAAATGCAGCCTGAACACCAGGAAATCACTGAGCCGCCATCTCCTCTCCACTCACACACCAATGCCAGTGGCGGAGGCGGGACTGTGTGGAGATGACGGCACAGTGAATTCTGGCGGCACTCGTCCCTCTCAGAGGTACGCTGTCAGCGTATAACATGCACCCCTGATTTGCCCCCTATTTTCAGGGGAAAAAAGTGTGTGTTATACGCCGATAAATACAGTATATCATTGTCTACAGAACATAATATCAAAAGATTATGACAATCTGGAAAAATTTCTGGGTGCAAGGGATAAGACCGAAATGCAATATTGGATGCCGGTGATCTTTGGGCTTTCAGACAGCACTGCATTAAAAGCAGGCATGATTCTGTAATGGACATCACTGCGTGGGCTCAGGA
Organism: Lithobates sylvaticus; assembly: GCA_028564925.1. Taxonomy (NCBI): domain Eukaryota; kingdom Metazoa; phylum Chordata; class Amphibia; order Anura; family Ranidae; genus Lithobates; species Lithobates sylvaticus. The sequence continues at coordinate 185,441,407 of CM053033.1, read as the reverse complement.
ATACTTCCAAAAATCAGTCTGTGAACACAGTTCACTGTGAAATCAAAAAATGCAAGGTTAAGCTCTATCATACAAAGAAGCCATATCTGAACATGTTCCAGAAACGCTTTCATCTTCTCTGGGCCCACTCTCATTTAAAATGGTCTGTTGCAAAGTTGAAAATTGTTCTGTGGTCGGAGGAAATTTTTAATTTGACATTTCTTTTGGCAACCATGGGCCCCATGTCCTTCAGACTAAACAGGGGAGGGACCTTCCAGCTTGTTATCAGCATTCAGAGCATATCTGATGGTATGGGGGTGCATAATGCGTGTGGAATGGGAAGTTTGCACCTCTGCAAAGGCACCATCAATGCTGAAAGATATTCAGGTTTTAGATTTGATATGTCTTCTATTTTCTATTGTGAATAAATAATGGGTTTATGAGATTTGCAAATCATTGTATTCTGTTTTTATGTATATTTTACACAGCATCCTAACATTAAAAAAAGGAAACTAATGCAGCCACTACATCTAAGGATTGGTATTCTACTAAATATTACAGTTTTGGGTTTTATCTCGCTAATACAATTTCAAGAGTGCAGAAGATGTATGCAAGAACAGTGGTGGAATTTATGCCAAAGCATCCCACACACCCCCTTTGGAGTCTGGTGGAGGATTGAAATTTGCACCTTTGTTTATCTTGTTCTGGCAGGAAAGGTGGGATGATAGGCTCTGCACATGCTAGAGAGGAGAAGCAGAAGGTGTGGTTGGTATACTGACCCTCTCTCAATGCTTTAAGCATGCAGTAATCCTGCCACTTGTCACATGTCAGGTTATGGAGGCACATACTGTCCATATGTGGGAGCTTTTGGACAGTGGGGGTTTGCATGGTTTCTGGGGTCTTCAATGTCCACTGCTGTACGGTAGCTTTTGCAGAAATTAAAAAGCCTTTTTTATTTGTCTTGACAAGCATGGAAATCTACTTAATAGTTGTATAAATCATCAAATATTTATTTATTTTTGTACAGATCTGTGCTCTAGGAGGACTTCTAAAGTTTATTGACCGCCGTCGGATTGGTGTTCAGTTAGAGGACCGCAGTGTGGGTGTTCCAATCCTGAGCCTCAGAAAATATGTCTTGTATGTTCTATTTTAGTGCTTTCTCTTAGCTTTGCAATTGCCTCTTATTTCTGAAGCATTGTCAACTTGTGCTGCAATGGCAACATTTACATGTAAATAATAGCAACTAAAATGTATTCATGTAGTTAAAGAGACAGGCCATCCACAAGAGATAGTTATAGGTTGTGTCTGGAGGGCTAAGAATGACTGGAGTACTAAGATATCTTCTCTCCTTAGTTCTTGGCTCTCATCCTCTTGGAGTTTTTGAAGGCTTTCACTCCTCTGGTTACATTTTCTTTATATTAAAATTAAATAAAAAAAGTCCAAAAGATAGCGATTACATTCACTGTTTGTGTTTTTGCAGTTTGTAGGCACCATATAGACTAGTGGTAGTTTGACAAAAAGCACATTTTTTATGTGATTTGTCCCACGTGCAATGGCACTAAAATTTTATTTCTAATAGGAAAGCACAGTGCAGTTATGTACAAATTAAATAAAGGCATTTGTGTATTTATATTCAGCGCAGTGCTACCAAAAAGAATAAACCAAATGATCACAAATTTAAGCCGGGTACACACAAAGTACATGTGTACTGCTGTCTGTGCAACAAAAGCCGGTCTAACGGTCCTGCTGGAAAAACAGCATTCGATCAGCGCTTGCAGCCAATGGCTACAAGCACTGATTAATGTATTTTGGCAGAAGGGAGTACCCCTGTCTGCAAACAGTAGAACAGTGGGAAAAATCGCAGCATCACACATCGTTGTGTTGTTGCGGGGATCTATCAGTGTTTTTTAAATTCAATCTGTGTGTCTGTGTGTCCAGCTTTAAACACAGTTTAAATATAAACAGTTAAAAAATAGGTATTCAAATAAAATAATCTACAAAACAATAGCCAATAAAAGGGTGGATGGGATGAGATAATCGATGCTAGTTAGGGATACCCAGGAGGGTCAGTGCTTGTAATCATTACACTGTATGATATTTTGCTGCTAAAGCGAACACATTTATGTTTGTATTTCTAGGACTGATATTGTTGATATGGAACCAGATACGTTCAGGTAAAGTAATTGATACTAAAAAATAGCAAATGCATTTCCCTATATCATTGTGTGGTATTAATTAAAGTTTAACTGAAAGCAACACTTATTTTTTAGTTTTTATGTCAGCATTTTATTGCTATTGGTTTCACAATCACTATTTGTCCTGGTAACTGTTATCACTTATGCGGCGTACACACGCTCGGACTTTCCGGCGGGATTTTCCGCCGGACCTAGTCCAGCAGACAAACCGCCGGACTTTCCAGCGGAGGGCCGCCGAACTTTGCCCAGACACGCCCGGCCTTTTCCACGGAAATCCTCCGGAGTTTTGGCAAAAGTCTGCAGGACTTTTGAAATGAACGGACTTGCCCACACACGGAGCAAAGTCCGTTCATTTAGAACGTAACTCCAGGTAGACGGGACTAGCAAAGGCAGTGAATGCCGCCGTGCTAGCCCCGTCACCTAGTATGGATTTAAAGGGGAATCTCTATGCCGAAAAAACGGCGTGGGGGCCCCCCCAAATCCATCTCAGACCCTTATCCGAGCGCGCAACCCGGCCGGTCAGAAAAGGGGGTGGGGACGAGCGAGCGCCCCCCCCCTCCTGAGCCGTACCAGGCCGCGTGCCCTCAACATGGGGGGTGCCCTGGGGAAAGGGGGCCCTGCGCCCCCCCACCCCAAAGCACCTTGTCCCCATGTTGATGAGGACAAGGGCCTCTTCCCGACAACCCTGGCCGTTGGTTGTCGGGGTCTGCGGGCGAGGGGCTTATCGGAATCCGGGAGCCCCCTTTAATAAGGGGGCCCCCAGATACCGGCCCCCCATCCTATGTGAATAAGTATGGGGTACGATGTACACCTACCCATTCACCTAAGGAAAAAAGTGTAAATAAAAAAAAACACGCAATTTTTTAAAATATTTTATTGCACAGCTCCGGGGGTCTTCTTCCGTCTTGGGGGGTCTTCTCGCCGAACTCCTCCGCTATCTTCTGCTCTTTTACCTAGCTCTTTCACTAGCGGAGGAGCCCGGCTTTCTTCTTCGTCGCCGCCGTCTGGGGGTCTTATTCCGAAGTCGGGGGTCTTCAGGGGTCTCTTCTGTTCTTCTTGCCGGCCCTCCGCTTTCTTCTTCCAGCTCTTTTACGAGCGGTGGCCCGGGCTAGTGTTGTCGTCGCTGTCGCCGCTGTCCCGCCTTCTTCTTCTTCTTCCTTCTTCTTCCTTTCTTCTTTCTTCTTCCGATGTTGACTCGTCGCCGTCTTCTCTTGTAATGGCTCCGACGCGTATCGCTTCCAGTTATATAGGGACAAGGGGCGGTCACCTGCTCATGTCACATGGTAACCCCGCCCAAATATGATGTCACAGTCCTGGAGGATGCTGGGACTGTGACATCATATGGGGGCAGGGTCACCATGTGACATGAGCAGGTGACCCGCCCCTTGTCCCTATATAACTGGAAGCGCAACACGTCGGAGCCATTACAAGAGAAGACGGCGATGAGTCAACATCGGAAGAAGAAGAAGACACTAGCCCGGGCCACCGCTCGTAAAAGAGCTGGAAGAAGAAAGCGGAGGCCCGGCAAGAAGAACAGAAGAGACCCCCATACGGCGACGAAGAAGAAAGCCGGGCTCCTCCGCTAGTGAAAGAGCTAGGTAAAAGAGCAGAAGATAGCGGAGGAGTCCGGCAAGAAGACCCCCGGAGCTGTGCAATAAAATATTTTTAAAAAAATTGTGTTTTTTTTTTTTATTTACACTTTTTTCCATCGTACCCCAAACTCATTCACATAGGGTGGGGGGGGGCCGGTATCTGGGGGCCCCCTTACTAAAGGGGGCTCCCGGGTTTCCGATAAGCCCCTCGCCCGCAGACCCCGACAACCAACGGCCAGGGTTGTCGGGAAGAGGCCCTTGTCCTCATCAACATGGGGACAAGGTGCTTGAGGGCACGTGGCCTGGTACGGCTCAGGAGGGGGGGGGCGCTCGCTCGTCCCCACCCCCTTTCCTGACTGGCCGGGCTGCGTGCTCGGATAAGGGTCTGAGATGGATTTGGGGGGACCCCCACGCCGTTTTTTCGGCGTAGGGATTCCTCTTTTAATCCATGCCAGGTGACAGTGCTAGCGCGGCGGCATTCACTGCCTTCGCTAGTCCCGTCTACCTGAAGTCACATTCTAAATGAACGGACTTTCCTCCGTGTGCGAGGCAAGTCCGTTCATTTCAAAAGTCCCGCGAACTAGCACACAGACGGCGGGATTGTTCGCCGGACTGCCGACTCCACCGGACAATTTTAAGTCTGAACTTAAAACTTAGTCCGCCGGACTTTTGGGAGGAAAAATCCCGCGGCAAAATCCGCTCGTGTGTACGCGGCTTTAGAGAGAAAGCTGGAAAAAAATTGCCTTGTCAGCAGAACAGGAATAAATAACACTAGTTCTGATGGCCCTGGCAACAACCATGGTTTTTCCTCACTTTAGAGGGATTTTTTTTCTCGCTTTCTGTTGTAGCTGTGTTACGTGAAGGGTAATCTCCCTGATGGGACATGGATGGGAAGAAAAAAAAAAAGTGAATGAGTATGTGGTACATATTACCCCATACTTGTTCACCAAAAATGTGAACACAGGATTTATCTTTTTATGTCTATGTGACGTAATATATGCTCTATGTACCAATTTGTATTGAATCATACGATCTCTTAAAGATATCAAAGATCGCAGAGGAAAATCCCACACACCCTTCCAATCTTCCATATCTAAATCTGGTATATCTCGCACCCACGTAGCTCTTAGAGCCTCTAATGGCAGGATAGAAATTATATAAGATGAGAATACAATCTCGAGGTGGGCTTATCTAGACACTCAGACCTAAGCGCTAATTCTAAAGTAGATTGTCTAATCATTAAATTATCCTTTGGAAACTGTGCATGAAAGGTATGAAGAAGCTGAAAGTATCTAAATAAGTGGGAGCTTAGGACATTGAAAATCGAAGTAAGTGTAGAAAAGGTAGATAGTTTCCGATTAATAATCACTTGAGAAAGTATTTTAATATTATACTTGGTCCATGCAATAGGCTCTGGTGCTTTAAAAAATTGAGGAAGAGTGGGATTAAACCATAAAGGAGCACTTGGAGAAAAAGCACCCTTAGGATAAGGCTCACATCTCAGACCAGCCTCCCAAGCCCGAATAGTGATAAGCATTGAAGGGATCAACTGATATGGTGCCCTACGGCCCCTAAATAAAAGAGCCTTCGGGGCATATACAGAGCCTACTACTACCGCTTTTAATCGAGTAGAGGAGTTATATATATCAGGATTCAGCCACCAAGCGGCCTTAACCAACTGAGTGGCTAAAAAGTATCTATATAGATCTAGAAAGTCTAGTACTCCCTGCTCACAAGGGTGCATCAGAGTAGTTTAATTTGTACCTGGGATTCTTCGATCCCCATAAAAAAGATGCGAAGAGTTTGTTTAGTTTTATAAAAAAGGACATAGGAAGTCACTGAGGGGAGTGTTGGAATAAGTACATAAATTTTGGTATAATTTTCATTTTTAGAAGATTAACACTTCCTAGTAGGGACAATGTTAGAGATTTCCATACTTTCAATTTCAACCCTCTATCTCCCTTAGTTATTTAAGAACAGTTGGCGGAGCTAGCGGATGGTGGGAGTAGACCGTCCTTCTTTTTTTTTTTTTTTTGGGACGGAGGCAGGTGTCATGTTGATTGATGGATTTACATCAGGGTACATTGTTTCTTATTTTTGTTTTTCACATAAATGACTTGTCAAAAACTGCCTACTGAGCTCTGATTTAAGAATGTCTGCTAGTCCTATTTCTGGAGTTGTTTCATTTATTTTATATTATGGAAAAGAACACAGGAGTGCAGACCATTTTTGCAGATTCCAAAGTGAACGAGAAGAGAGGCAGTGAGAAAGATATGTTAGTACTGAAGTATTTCTACTTTAGTACTGAAGAGTGTTGGCTATTCATGTCTATTATTTTGTCAGTGTTTTGCAGATATTCAAAAGTGAGGCCCATCCATCTGTATATAAGATGAGCTCAGGAGGCAAAGAAGGACTGAGCCTGTTTGGTATTAATGTGTTTAACTTTATGATCACTCTCTTATCCTTGTATATACAGTATAGTGTGAGGGATCATTATCAGCATTCAGACTTTATAAAGAATGCAACAAGAAATGTAAGGGTGCAATTAGGGCGGCTAAGATAAGACACGAAAGACACATAGCGAAGGAGAGAAAAAAAAATCCAAAGAAATTCTTTAGGTATGTAAACAGTAAAAAAGGAGGACAGACCATATTGGCCCCATACAGAATGAGGAAGGACATCTGGTTACAAAGTATGGGGAGATGGCGAAGGTATTGAATTTTTTTCTTCTCCTCAGTCTTCACGAGGGAATTGGGGGGCTTCAGTAACCAAAACTGCAGTGTTTGTCCTCATGACACATCACAGGATGCACCTCCATGGTTAACAGAGGACAGAATTAAAATTAGACTTGGGAAACTTTAACATTAATAAATCACCGGGACCAGATGGCTTGCACCCGAGAGTACTTAACCACTTGCATACCAGGCCAATTCTGACATTTCTCTCCTACATCCTAATGTATCCTAATTTTTTTGCTAGAAAATTACATTAAACCCCCAAACATATTATATATATATATATATATATATATATATATATATATATATATATATATATGTGTATGTGTTTTTTTTTTTTAGCAAAGACCCTAGAGAATACAATGGCAGTCATTGCAACTTTTTATCTTGCATGGTATTTGCGCAGCAATTTTTCGAATGAGTTTTTCTTGGAGAAAAAACAGTTTTGTGCTTTAAAAAAACAACAAAACAGTAAAGTTAGCCCAATACTTTTGCAAAATGTGAAAGATGAAGTTACACCGAGTAAATAGATACCTAACATGTCACGCTTCAAAATTGCACACTCGTGGAATGGCGCCAAACTTCGCTACTTAAAAATTCCCATAGGCGACGCTTTAAAATTTTTTACTGGTTACATGTTTTAAGTTACAGAGGAGATCTAGGACCAAAATTATTGCTCTCGCTCTAACGTTAGTGGCGATACCTCACATGTGTGGTTTGAACACCGTTTTCATATGTGGGTGGGATTTACGTATGCGTTTGCTTCCGCGTGCGAACTCAGGGGCACTTTAAAAAAAAAAAATAATAATAATTTTATTGTTGATTTTACTTTATTTTAGCTTGACACTTTTTTCCCCCCCAAAAATGTTTTGATCACTTTTTATTCCTATTACAGGGAATGTAAACATCCCTTGTAATAGGAATATGGCATGACAGGTCCTCTTTACAGTGACATATGGGGTCAATAAGACCCCACATCTCACCTCTAGGCTGGGAAGCCTGAAATAAAAAAATAAATAAAAAAGAAAAACGATCCTGGCTTCCCAGCTGAATCGGCGCCATTCGTTTGAATGCAGAGGCCGGTCGTGACGTCATAACATCGCGCCCTGCCTCCGACGATCATAGAGACTCTATGATGAACATCCGGGGCCGGCGGATCCTGTGTCCGACTCACTGATCATATCGGTGAGTCGGTAGAAGTACCGGAGGGTGGCGGGAGGGGGGGGGCATCCCCTCTCGCCTCCCATAAGAACGATCAAGCGGCGGAACAGCCGCTATGATCATTCTTATGGTGCACATAATCGCTGGTTCTAAAAGACGATATTTGAATGATGCCTGTAGCTGTAATCCGTTCCAGGAGTATGCTCGTAATCCAAAGTACTCGCATATCAAAGCGAGGTTTCCCATTGAAGTCAATGAACATTAAAATAATTAGTTTCGCATTGACTTCAATGGGATGCAATACCACATGCAGCCAGAGGCGGGGGACGTCGTAGAGCCTCGGAAACGGCCGAAAAGGCCTGAGCACACTTTGGCTGACCTCGGAAAGACTCCGTTCACGAGCCTTTCTGAGGTCAGCCGAACTGTCCTCGGGCCTTTCCGTGCATTTCCGAACACCGGCGATCAGTGCTGTTCGGCTCTGGCGCCCCCCACCTCAGGCAAAAGCGTTACTGCACACCACTTTTGGACTGAATCCTGCTCGTTTTGCAAGACAACACTCGCAAACCAAGTTAGGATTTTTAGAAATACAGTGCTTGTTTTGAAAAACGCTCGTTAACCGCGTTACTCGTAAACCGAGGTTCCACTGTACAGTGCTAAGGCATTTCCTGCAGGGTGCTGTACAGGTCCAAGGGAGTGGACCCTAAAAGTGAAAGGGTACCCAGTCCTTGAAGATCCAAGTGACAGGAACCCGCCATGAAGGGTGAAGATTGGGCGCTTCGCTTCTAAGTGGCCCTGCGCCTGGATGGGTAAGTGAAACCCCTTTTATTTTATTATTGTGGGGTGTCCCAGTGATTGTAACAATCAGTCAAGCTAGCTAAAGGCTGGACACCTGTGTGCGGTGACCATACGGGGGAGTTCTGGGCTAGCTGTGGGTGTTTGCAAAGTGTACCCTTTTTGCTTGTGTCTGGCTGTTTTTTTTACCTGTATGATGGCGCACGATGGTGCGCCATTTTGCCTTGGTTCGTCATACGCCCTAGCCTTTATCTGGGTGCACGAAGATTCGCATTGTACGCAAATACAGTCACGCCCTTTTGCCGGGACAGCGCACACCCAGTTTATTTAAGCTGTGTAGGCCAAGCATATGGTGCTTCCAGAAGGCAGCTGTGGGACACAGAGCAGGCTCTGAAAAGACACTTGCAGTGGTTAGATAATGGGGGTAACCAGTGCGCTCAACCAAAAACGATTAAATCAAATAAGGAGAAAAATGGAAAAGGAAAGCAGCCAACATATAAGTGATCTCACACTTGTAAAGGTAAAATTGAATGAAGAGGGTATGTGGCGCTAACCCTTATGTAAATCAATAAATAATCTAAAAATAATCTAAAATGACCAGTTTGCAAAGCTCAGAGTATCCGAAAGATGAGTGACCTTTCACATAAATAGATATATAAAAACATAAAATAATGAACTAAATAGATAAAATTCCTTAATAGCAATACACATAAAATATTGAATAAATATAAGACGTGTGTAAAAAATGAAAAAATATTCAATAAAAGTGATGGTGCTAAAATAACCGTGCTGAAAATAAATATATGTGCTGGGGTAAAAATGATGATGGAGTTGGGTTAAAAATAGTGAACACGAAATCTTCTAGCAATAAAAGGTGCACAGTGCAACGTGCAAAATATGTAAATAAAGAACCAATAGAGAACCGATAAATTGGTTCTGAAATTGCAAGGGAAATTAATGATTGAATGTGCAGAAATATCCAAAATAATGACAAAGTGACCATACAGATGAAAAGAGTGTGTCACTGTAGGTATGGTATAATCAGATGATACCAAAACAATAATATCGCTGAAAAAAATTATTAAAAAAAATAAAAGTAAAATTTGGTGCACTACAAGTCCCAGCTTGTAAAGAAAAAAATGGCGGAAAATAAACTATAAAGTCCACAATCTGGAACAATGAAGAGCATAATGCTCTGGAATAAGTGAAGGTGAGTGGAAATATTCAGGAATCTTTGTGTTGATCACAGTGATGATCCGTGCAGGCAGTGCTCTGTTCTGACTTCAGGGGTGCACCCTACTAGTTCCCCCAGCCTCTCACCTCTATTTGCGGCCCCTACAGGCCTAGTGGAGCAGATAGCCTCTAAAGTGGCAAGCCTGGTCACTTTCCGGGTCCTCTTTCTTATGGGCTCCTATGGGCTCCTATAGACTCCTACTCCGATCCAAAAAGGCACTCCAGGGGTAAGGGGTCACTCACGGGTTAGATCAGCATGTAGGGGTTAAAGGTACAAAGAAGCGCTCCAATGTGTAGTAAAAAACAGGTTTATTGAAACAAAAATAATATCCACTCACATTTAAAGTTTTCTTGCATCAGCATAGATGAACTTCCGGTCGCGGCCGCAAACCGGAAGTAGAGCGATAGGCACCTGACTTCCTTCCTTCCTTCCTCCCTCACTAGTATCGTCACTAGCACACGTGACTTTGTCAAAGGGTAAGGCTGTCAGGTGTCTCTGGGCCTATTTATACAGTGGTCAATTGACGCTGTGCTGACAGCGGTGTAAATAACGACTAAAAGTTGACATTTGGACATACATAGTAGGACTTGATGACATATGCAATCCTAATCTGAGAAAATTAATCTATTTTTATTACATATAAAGGTCTGAAAATAAGGAAATAATTTAGCCTCATGGTTTAATAATAAATAACAATCACAGTGCCATCCAGTGGCCGGAGGTGTAAATTGATTTCTAAAAGTAGGAGAGACTACTCAATAGTGACATCCAGTGGTAGTAGATAAAAATATGGGAGACTACTCAATAGTGACATCCAGTGGTAGTAGATAAAAATGACCATCAGGAAATATCCTTCATGTATGCCATCTAGTGGTCACTTGTAAGATTGGCCATATTCTTTAAAAATTCCAATTCTATTAGAAGAACTTTGTTAAAATTATGTATAAAAATGTAGTTTCAAGATGTAAAAAGGTCTAATAAAAATATTTTTTAGATAAAGAGACCTTACATAATAAAAAGAGACCCGACTAAAATTAATTAAAAAATAGGGAGAAAATTAATCATATTGGTAAAATCATTAAAATAAATATTAATAATATACCAGCATGTAATCAATAATTGGATATAAAACAATTCAAGTCGAATTCGACATTATGTCCCCATGGTCTGAGTGTACACAATTCATATATCCATCTGGATTCAGCTTGGCTGATTCTAATAATCTTATTGTCACCTCTCCAGTGTGGCTTATATTTTTCGATGGCACATATTTTTAGGGACGAGGGATCTTTTTTGTGATATTTGGCATAATGCCTTGATAAGCTGTGCTTGTCAAAACCCTTTTTAATGTTTTGGACATGTTCCCCCAATCTCTTCCACAATTCTCTTTTTGTCCTTCCTATGTATTGGATCTTGCAAGGGCACTCCATTAGGTATACTACGCCCTCAGTCTTACATGTTATGAAGTCTTCAATATCATAGTCCTTATTTGTGACAGTAGATGTGAAGGAAGACTTCTTTTTCTTGGGCTCTTTAGTATGTCGACATGCATAACACTTTTTGCATGGGTAGTAGCCCTTCCCCTCAAAGAACAAAAAAGTCTTCTTAGGTGGTGGGTCTAGCACATTTTTAGCCAAATTGTCTCTTAGGGTAGGAGCCCGCCTGTAAGTGAATTTGGGTCTTTCTGGGAGAATGGTACTAAGGTGTCGATCTGTTTTTAAAATATCCCAATGTTTTTTAAAAATGTTCTCTACATGTTTGTGTTGTACATTAAAATCCATTATAATTGGTACTCTTTCTTTATCATCTATTTTTTTGGTGGTATATTTTATTAGTGCATCTCTGTCTACATGTGCAATATCTTGTATCTTTTCTTCAATGAATGCTGTCTTGTATCCCTTTTGTATGAATCTCTCTCCAATCATTTCAGCTTGTTTCATGTAGGTCTGTTTATCCGAACAATTTCGCCTTAATCTGATCAGCTGTCCCTTTGGAATATTTTCGAGCCAAGTGTTGTGATGACAGCTATCCAGCGGAAGATAGCTATTTCTATCTACTGTTTTAAAATAAGTCTGTGTAGTAAGGAAGTTTTCCTCTTTCTTAATTAGTAGATCTAGAAAATTAATTTTGTCTGTGCTAATCTCCCAAGTGAGCTTAATATTTTTAGTGTTCGTGTTTAGTCGAAAGCAGAAATCTGTGAGACTGTCTCTGTCTCCAGACCAAATTATGATAATGTCGTCAATATATCTTTTATATAGAATTAGTTGGTGCGGAAACTGTTTGTACAGGGCCTCTTCTTCCCATTCGGCCATGTATAAATTAGCTACACTGGGAGCAAATTTTGCTCCCATCGCGATACCACATATCTGTTTGTAATAAGTACTATTAAACCAAAAATAGTTTGAGTCTAGGCTGAATTTAAGACAGTCTAATAGGAACCTTCTCTGTACACATTTGAGTTCACTGAGATTTCTAAGGGCCCATTTTGTGGCCTGTATTGCCTCCTCATGGTTTATAATTGTATAGAGTGACCCTACATCTGCCGTTGCCAAGTAAATGGCACCATCTTTTAGATTAAGTGTATTGAGAAGCTGAATGAGGTGCTTTGTATCCCTGAGATAAGATTTTGTTTTCTTGACCACTGGTTGTAGGAAGCCATCTATATATTCCCCCATTCTTGCACACACTGAGTTAATGCCATTCACTATGGGTCTCCCAGGGGGTTTGTCACTGTTTTTGTGTACCTTCGGTACTGTATAAATGACAGGTACCCTACAGATGTTGGGTTGTAGGTATTTACTATCTTTTTTGTTTAGTAGTCCTTTATCTGAGCCTTTCTGGATTATTCGAGTAAGTTCTTTCCTATATCTCATCGTTGGATTACTTAGAAGTTTCTGATAGGTGGTCTCATCATTTAGTTGTCGGTTGATTTCATCATTGTAATCTACCTTAGACTGTATAACTATGGCTCCTCCTTTGTCTGCTTGACGTATCACGATGTCTTTTCTTGCTTCAAGCTTCTTTATCCCATTTTTCTATGTCACCAGGGTTATAAACCTTTTTTATTTTCAGTTCTTGCAGATCTTTCAGTACCAATTTTTTGGTGCACCCCTGAAGTCAGCACAGAGCACTGCCTGCACGGATCATCACTGTGATCAACACAAAGATTCCTGAATATTTCCACTCACCTTTACTTATTCCAGAGCATTATGCTCTTCATTGTTCCAGATTGTGGACTTTATAGTTTATTTTCCGCCATTTTTTTCTTTACAAGCTGGGACTTGTAGTGCACCAAATTTTACTTTTATTTTTTAATAATTTTTTTCAGCGATATTATTGTTTTGGTATCATCTGATTATACCATACCTACAGTGACACACTCTTTTCATCTGTATGGTCACTTTGTCATTATTTTGGATATTTCTGCACATTCAATCATTAATTTCCCTTGCAATTTCAGAACCAATTTATCGGTTCTCTATTGGTTCTTTATTCACATATTTTGCACGTTGCACTGTGCACCTTTTATTGCTAGAAGATTTCGTGTTCACTATTTTTAACCCAACTCCATCATCATTTTTACCCCAGCACATATATTTATTTTCAGCACGGTTATTTTAGCACCATCACTTTTATTGAATATTTTTTCATTTTTTACACACGTCTTATATTTATTCAATATTTTATGTGTATTGCTATTAAGGAATTTTATCTATTTAGTTCATTATTTTATGTTTTTATATATCTATTTATGTGAAAGGTCACTCATCTTTCGGATACTCTGAGCTTTGCAAACTGGTCATTTTAGATTATTTTTAGATTATTTATTGATTTACATAAGGGTTAGCGCCACATACCCTCTTCATTCAACTTGCAGTGGTTAATTTTTCCTTACCCAGGTCACGTGAGTCACCAGGTGTCGCTTGACAGGCTAAAGGTGCTTAGCAGGATTTTTGCATAGGGGCTTGTTGAGCCCTGGGGGGGGACTAACACCAGAGGGAAGGGCACACCTATGTCATCAGTAGTTCCTGATGAACCTAGTCATATCCCTAGTGTTGTATCCCCTGAAGGACCAGAGGCTTCTGGGCAATCTGAGCCGCTGCGCCTATCTGGTATTGTGCCTACAGTCAACGCTACTGCTTCGCCCTTTATCACTAAGGATGAACTGTCCTCTGCCCTAGCCGGGTTAGAGCACAGGATTGCCGGCATGATTGCCTCCATCCCGCAGGGTGGCAGGAAGCATGACAGAAGGAATGGGTGGAGAGCAGGATTCGGTGGAGTGCCCGGCAGATGAGTCTGCTTCCGAGCAATCTGGACAAGAATATATCCAGTCAATGTCTGCCTCTTAGTCGCAGAAGCTTTTGATCCTAACTCTGACCAAAATGGTTCATTCTGCCTTTAACCACTTTCAGACCGGACCAATTTGCAGCCAAAGGACCAGGCCCCTTTTTGCGATTCGGCACTGCGTCGCTTTAACTGACAATTGCGCGGTTGTGCGACGTGGCTCCCAAACAAAATTGACGTCCTCTTTTTCCCACAAATAGAGCTTTCTTTTGGTGGTATTTGATCGCCCCTGCGGTTTTTATTTTTTACGCTGTAAACAAAAAAGAGTGACAATTTTGAAAAAAAAAACGCATTCTTTTTTATTTTTTGCTATAATAAATATCCCCCAAAAATATATAAAAAAACATATTTTTTCCTCAGTTTAGGCCGATTGGTAAAAAAAATCGCAATAAGCGATTATTGATTGGTTTGCGCAGAAGTTATAGCGTTTACAAGATAGGGGATAGTTTTATAGCATTTTTATTAATAATTTTTTTTTTATTAGTAAATTGGAGTTATTATTAGAGGCTTCCATTTCTTTGGCCAGTTCAGCTATTCAGACAGCTGTTGCAGCAATTGGTATTTGCCAGTCCTTAAAGGATCAGGTCAAACGGCCTGATAGGCCTAACCAGGAGGATGATCTGCCTGAAAGTAAGACAAATATTCCTCGAGCGCTGTGTTTTGCTGTTGATGCTTTAAAGGGTTCAATACAGCAGGTTTCTCGTCCGGCTTTCTTGCCTGTACATATGCGCAGACTTTTATAGCTTAAGAACTGGTCAGCCGAGCTTCCTTGTAAAAAGTTATTGGCATGGGGTTATTTCATGGGGAACGTTTATTCGGTGATCACTTGGACAAATATATCCAAAAGATTTCCGGAGGGAAGAGTTCTCTACTTCCTGTGAAGAAAAGCACCAGGCTTCCCTCGTTTAAAAACCCAAGGACTGCTTCCTCAAATGTCTCAGCATCAGGGTGGTTCCGCCGCCAACAGGGTGCTAGGGCCAGGGGCAAGCCGCTGCACCCAGCACCAAGCCCTCCTTTTGAGGGGACCCCCCCACTCCATTGGGTGGGGAGAAGGCTTCTGCACTTTGCGGACATTTGGAAAACAACAATTCAGGACGAGTGGGTCACCTCAATTATATCTCGCAGTTACAAGCTGGAGTTTTGGGGGGTTCCCCTCAGAGGTTTTTAAGATCCAGCATTCCCTTGGATCCTCCAAAAAGAAACGTATTGCTTCAGGCACTACATCATCTAGCGCATCAAGGAGTGATTGTAGAGGTTCCTGTATTCGAAAGGGGCACAGGGTTTTGCTCAAACCTGTTTACGGTTCAGAAACCAAACGGACCTAAGGTCTCTGAACAAGTATCTTTTAATACAATACTTTCAGATGGAGTCTGTCCGCTCAGTAGTAACCTCACTCCAGAGGGGAGACTTTTTAGCCTCCATCGATATAAAGGCGTACTTGCATGTACCTATCTTTTAGCCTCATCAGAGGTTCCTACATTTTGCAGTAGAGGAACGTCATTTTCAGTTTGTGTCTCTACCCTTCATGCTTGCTAAAGCTCCACGGGTGTTCACAAAGGTCCTGGCACCAGTACTGGGTCTTTTAAGGGCCCAACGGATCGTGGTGCTTGGGTAGCTGGACGACCTCCTACTCAGAGATCACTCAGTACAGACTCTAGAACAGAGCATAATATACACAGTGCGGTATTTGAAAAGCTTAGGCTGGATCATAAATACCGAAAAGTCAGCCTTGAGACCAGCTCAAAGTGTAAGGTATTTAGGGCTGATCCTAAACACGGTTCAAGCAAGAGTAAAAGGGAAAATCCTGTCTCCCGGTAACTTGGAGAGTACTGACTACAGATGCCAGTCTCTCAGGCTGGGGACGACCCTAGATGGGCTCAGGGCAAATGGTCAGGGACAGAGCAGACCCTGCCCATCAACTTCCTAGAATTAGGGGCAGTACGTAACCTGTGTACCTTTCGTAAAACTATTTTGGTAAATCTGATGGAGAAATCAGAAATGATTAGAGTTTGTTTTTTTGTTTTATATTAACAAAAACATTTTGCTGTAACCATTTAGGTCTACTGAATCGCTGCCAGTCCAAGTGGGGAGAGAACTGTATGAGGTGAATAAAACGGACATTCTTGCTTCTAAAAGCATTGATGTATTTCCTTCTAAATACACGCACTTTCATTTATCATGACTTGTCCCATCTGTGTTAGGTTGTGGTTTATGAGGCCAACACACAATCAGACTGAGCTTGCATCTCGGCTAGATGTGATTGATTTCTTCATGGCACCCAGAAACCAAGAAACAACTGGGAACCTTCAGAGCTGCCTCAAAAACATCAGAAATATCCCTGTGAGTTTTACAGTTGTTCTTGATTTAATTATAATTTGTTCCTAATTTTCCTAAAGCCCAATTCCAGCTTAAGCAGAAAATAATTTAGCCCGACAGTGGCTAAAAACAAAAAGATAGCTCTGTCTACTATACTTTCCCAATCTCCATCGCTGTTCCCCACAGACTAACCATTTCAGCATAGCACTGCAGTCCAATCTCTGAGTTAAATAATGCACAGCGTCCTTCAACCCACTACTTGTGAGCACCAGTCATCAAGACATTTCCCTGCCACTCGCCCTGGGCTCACAGGAGAATGCTGCAGAGAGCAGCCTCATCTCATTATATGCAGCTCAGCAGCAGTTAGGATCAACCCACCACTGGAAGAAAAAGTGGTCATTGGGTCCAGCTGAAAACAGCTGTAGAAAAGGCAAGTAAAAGTTTAGCATATATTTTTTTCTTGTTAAAAAAAAAAAAAGTTTAGCATATAAGGTAAGTATATGTGTTTTTTTTTTTTGTTTGCAAAGGTGTGCAAGCCCTGAGTTAGGCTTAAATGTACCCACTATAAACAAGGCCAAGGATAAATCCATGGAAAAAATCCAAGCCTACTTACCAACCAGCCCACAGACAACCGAATCAACCTGTCTAACAGTATGCGTTAAAAACAGGGGTTTAGTCTGCACACATTTGCAAATACATGCGTAAGCTACAGGCCCCACCGAGGCACCCTGGTATCTGTAGTTCCTATGACTGACTGATGAGCAGTGATGTAAGTAACTGAGTTAAAATAAACTGAGTTACTTAACGCAGTTACTTTAGAGGGTAACGAGTAATCTAACTGATACTCTTCCCCTCATGGTAACGCCGTTCCCATTACTTGGGCGGCGTTACCGCAATTACATCTACCGCCACTAGATGGCAGGAGTGCAATTCCAGTGTAGCATGAAAGTCACTATCCCGTGCAAGACGCTACCCCCTAATGCTACTGAGCATTCGCCGGTTTCAGTCAAAAGAAACCGAGCGCAGAGCTGCTCAAGGCGAATACAGTTGACTAGGATTAACCCCTCACACGCCGATCGATCGGCTACACAGAGAAAGACACGAACTCCATCTAGGTGAAGGCAGCTGCGGGACACGAAAAGGGCTCACGGCGGTGGACACACAGGCTGGTTGCGAGGGGACAGGGAACAAGCTGTATCACATACAGGGCCGCTGATAGGGCAGTAGACCCGGCCCTGTTGTACGGGGCCCGGCCCTATCAGCTGCATAGAGGGGCCCGGCCAGCATTACAGCTCATTGCTGCATTAAATAAAAAAATAAAAAAATAGAGCTTGGTAGACTTCTCCCCCGCTCCTACTTGTTTTATGGAGCGGGGTTATACCATTTTCCTGGGCCCCATCAGGTCAACAGAGGGGCCCAGGTGCGCACAGAGGAGGGACTATTTCTTCATTTTCGGGAGCGGATGTATACCCAGTCCGACCGCTACTCAATTAGTCCCGGCCGGCGGAGTGATACTATGATTCTCCTCCCGGCGCCCACCGTTCTCAGGTGCTGAGATGCAAGGAGGCTGACAGAACAGAAAAGAGAGCGTGGCTGCAATGGACACAGTGAGTGAATAAAGCATAGAATCCTCACTGTGTCCTTAGAACAGAACTCACAACACAGCAGGTTATCATTAGCATCACAATAGTCTTCAAAGGCAGCACAGTAAGTAGGGGCTTTATCATGGCTCTTTGTCTCATGGCTGCTGACTTTGTTATGGCTGTGCTGTGTTACAGTCTGTTATATACAGTACAGCCATAAGTTAACAAAGTCAGCAAACAGCCATGATAGAGCCCCTGCTTACTGTGTTGCCTGTGATGATGATTGTAATGCTGATGAGCTGCTAATTTACACTTCAGTTGGGGGAGCAGTAAACATGTGCAGTGGAGCTGCATTTTACCTGACAGAACCAGTGTGATGCCAGTGGGAGGAAACAAGCCATTGAAAAAGCATCTGATCAAATCAATATTGGTTTGATCACATGCTTTGGGAGGACAGATATGTGGTCAAAAAGACCCCAGATCTCTAGATAAAGAGGACCTGTCATGGGCCTGCTATCACGAGGGATGTTATTCATCCCTTGTGAAAGCAAAAAAAAAAAATGAAAGATACAATGTAATCAACAAAATAAAATTAAAAAGAAATGTAAACTGCTTCAGCTTTTTTGTGCAATTGCGAACGGACATGTTGGCCCCGCACGCATGTGTAAACGGCAACAAACCTGCCTTTTAATTTGAGCCGGGGTTAGGGGTGGGGACAGGGGTGGGGTCAAGAGCGCAGTCGAAGGGGGCCCCGTCAGGTAGGCTGTACGGGGCCCCATCATTTCTAACAGCGGCCCTGATCACATACACACAGGCTGGATGGGGGCACAAGGGGCACACCATGCATAGGACAGGGAGCATATCACAGGGGGCACACCATGGATATGATGGAGGAGGGGGGGTGCACTGACCCCTGTATGATGGAGGGGGGCACTGACCCCTGTATGATGGAGGGGGGGGGGGTGCACTGACCCCTGTATGATGGAGGGGGGTGCACTGACTCCTGTATGATGGAGGGGGGTGCGCTGACTCCTGTATAATGGAGGGGGGTGCACTGACTCCTGTATGATGGAGGGGGGCACTGACTCCTGTATGATGGAGGGGGGCACTGACCCCTGTATGATGGAGGGGGGGGGGGGCACTGACCCTTGTATGATGGAGGGGGGGGCACTGACCCCTGTATGATGATGATGGAGGAGGAGGGGGTGCACTGTCCCCTGTATGATGGAGGGGGGGCACTGTCCCCTGTATGATGGAGGGGGGGCACTGTCCCCTGTATGATGGAGGGGGGGCACTGACCCCTGTATGATATTCGCCCTGGGGCAGCTCTGCGCTCGGTTTCTTTTGACTGCATGCGCAGTATCGTCTTTCACGGGATAGTGACTTTCATGCTACACCGGGGTCCTGCCGAAAAAGTTCCGCCGCAGGATAAGGACCCCCCTGTACTGCGCAGGACTACGGAGCTTACGAAAATTGCCGAACCTAAACAGCTCTGAGTGAACTTTACACTTTAGGCGCAGTTAATATGTAATTGTACGAGGCGATGCCGCACGCTCCTGATGCTCGTGCTACTCTGCAAGGGGCATCTATCGTGTAACTAATGGGCGGGTCTAGTATTACTGTAACCAAGGGGCGCATTTATTATTATTGTTATATATCGAGCTCTGCCCATTAATTTAACATTCGCCCTCTTCTGTAGCCATCCGCCCCTTACACAATATAATAAAAAATAGACCCGCCCCTTGCTTACACGCTATAACAGATCTGCCCCTTGGTTAGAGTAATAATAGAGCAGCCCCTTGGTTACACGATATATAACAATAATAATAAATGCGCCCCTTGCTTACAGTAATACTAGACCCGCCCCTTAGTTACACGATAGACGCCCCTTGCACAGTAGCAGATGTTATAGAACGTAATTGCATTATAGAATATTTAAAAAAAAGTCAGTTACTTTGCTGCGTAACTAATTATTTTTCCAATGTAGTAACTGAGTTACTAACGCAATTACTTTTTGGGAGAAGTTATTTGTAACTTAACTAATTACTTTTTTAAAGTAAGATGACCAACACTGCTCATGAGTGACTCCACAGTGGAAGCACATGCATTCTTATGAGTAGGTGAAGGGCAGATGGACTGAAGGGAGCCCACCCCTTCTTAAAGGTACAGGTGCACACTGAGCACCCAGCAAATCACACAATGGCTGCAAAGGTGTCAGTGCGTTGCCTGACCAATATAACATTGTTGTAAAAAAGGGGTCCACTACCCCCACCTATGACTGGTCATTACAGTAAGCAGCATTGGAGGGCAAATAGATATAAACAAGGCCAAGGATAGATCCAAGGAAAAATTCCAAGCCTGCTTACCGACCAGCCTGCGGACAACCGAATCAACCTGTCTAATGCCCCGTACACACGGTCGGATTTTCCAACGGAAAATGTCCTATCGGACAATGTTGTCGGAAATTCCGACCGTGTGTGGGCTCCATCGGACTTTTTCCGTCGGAAAT
This sequence comes from Lithobates sylvaticus, assembly GCA_028564925.1. NCBI lineage: Eukaryota > Metazoa > Chordata > Amphibia > Anura > Ranidae > Lithobates > Lithobates sylvaticus. The sequence continues at coordinate 185,420,964 of CM053033.1, read as the reverse complement.
TTCCAGACGGAAAAAGTTTGAGATCCTGCTCTCAAATTTTCTGACAACAAAGTCCTATCGGACTTTTTCCGATCGTGTGTAGCGAATTCCGACGGACAAAGTGCCACGCATGCTCAGATCACATTACAAGACCAAAGCTATTGGCTACTAGCCTCTACGTAGTCCCATCGTACGCAACGAACGTCACCACGTTCAGGATGATCGGATTTTCCGACAACTTTGTCCGAGCGTGTGATTGCAACGCCAGTGTCGGACAACGGATTTTGTGGTCGGAATTTCCGACCGTGTGTACGGGGCATTACAGTATACGTTAAAAACAGGGGTTTAGTCTACACACATTAAATGTAATTGCTGCCATTTTTGTAAGCCTTGGTCAGGTTAGGGAAGGGTTACCAACCCGTCAGATTTTTATTGCTGTTGGTCGCCTCATTGGGGAGAGTACCCTCATTGCCTGTCCTACTGACAACATTATCACTGGAAAAAGAAGTTTGGTGAAATCTCCCTTGAGGCTACAGATGGCAATAAAAAGCTCATGCATAGCATAGCTCTCAACTGTCCCTGATTTTGAGGGACTGTCTCTGATTTGGAGCAATGTCCCTCTGTCCCTTTTCCCTCATCATTTGTCCCTCATTTTGCTCTGATCTATATAGTTGTATATAAAATGCACTTTTTAGATTTCAAAAAGGGATTCCCAGTGCTAAACCTTTCATCTAATTTCTAAATTGCTGCATTTGCAAATTTTAAAAGCCAATTTAAAGGATTAGTAGTGGTAAAAAAAAGTTCTTGTGTATTTAATTAACCTTTTTCTTTTTGGTAATTCTCCTTTAAGGGGGTGTGGCAGGGTGTGTGTCCTATGCCTACATACATTTGCTAATAGGTGTCCCTCATTCCCATCTCAAAATGTTGGGACGTATGTCACAGGGGTTCTAAGCTTTCCCACAGCTAGTTAAAAAAAAAAAAAGGACTTTTATTAATGCTGTTTTCCTGTTGCAGAGATTTTCCCTATCTGTGTAACCATGTGATCAGGTAGTACAGTAGCTATAGCCATAGCAGACCGTGTGGCTTCTACTGGGCCCAGAAGCACAGAGGACCCAGGACTAGCTACATAGTAATTACTGAAGGTTACATTAGAAATTGGCAAGTAGGTTTGGATAAGATGAATGTACATATTTGTTTGGGAACCTATATATGATTGCTATGAAATCAATTAGTATTCTATATACCTAGAGGCCTGTTTTTTTTAATTTTAGGAACTTATTCCATTTAATATTGTGAAGAGCAAGATCTACCTTTATCCATCAGGATAAGATTATATTTAATAGACAGGCATCTTGTCATGAATAACCTTTAAACATGTTTACATGCTTTTCAAGATGGCATCTATCTTGTCAATCCTAACTGATAAAATATTATTTTCCTTTGCTTCATCAGCTGATCTTAAAGAGCATGACCCTCTCCAGCACCAAAGTATCTGACTGGCAGGCTTTGTATAAGGTATATTTGTGCCCTCTGCTTGTTGATAACCTAATATTACAAGAAAGATTTGACAGAATATACAAGTGCCACTGGTCCACAAGTAATGCTTTTAAGTACAGGATTGCCCTCTTAAATGAAAAGAGATATATATGTATCTCAAATCTAATGAGATTAGATGATACAATGCAAACCATTTCTGTAAACTCATGTTTTCAACTGTATTTCAGGAATTGATGGGTTATAGCTAAATTGTATCAGGCTTCATAGTGCTCATCAGTGCAATCTATATCAGGCATGGCTTCTGTGGTTTAGGGCTTGTGGAGGTTTAAAAGAGAAGTTTTCTTTTATCCCATAATCATACTTGGCTAGGTGGATTCTGCATCTGTCCCCCGCCGCCTCCTCACTGAGAACCAAGCTACCGAACATCGCCAATGACTCGGTTCTCTCACCTTCCCGAGCAGAGAGCAGCTGACTGTCAATCAGCAGCTCTCCTGCTCTGCTCCTTAATGCTCACTGGAGCGCTGAGCTGTGGAGGGGCTGGGAGCGGCTGTCTCAGCCTCTCAGTGGCTCGCTGAAAGGCTGAGATGCCTATCAGTCCAGGCACCTAGCGTTTAGAGACTTAGAGTTGGGATGACGTGGTGCCTGGACTGATATTGTTGACGGCAGCAGAGAGCTGAGTTCAGACCGCTCTCTGCTGAAAACGGTTCACAGGAGTGCAAAACGAATTGCACTTCTGTGACCCATAGGAGAAGCCTAGCCAAATGAGCTCAGGCTGGACTTCTCCTTTAATGCAGAGAACCCAGAGAGATACTGATGCAATGGCCAAAAGAAACCAGGAAGAAATCTGCTAATCCTCTGAGGTGCAGCACTGACTTCTTAAGACAGAAAACATTTAAACATTTACATTTTGTCATCCCAAGTCCCTAAAATTATAAATTATTTGCATAACTGTATACAATGTGTTAAACACCATAACATATTGTCTTAATTTGTCATGGAAGCAATTAAAGTGTTACTAAAAGACCTGTCAGAAACCATGAAATCAGACCGAGACATAAGTACAGTTAAATCACACTTGTTTAATAATAAAAGTAAATAGAATAAACTTAGTCAAAACATAGCCAGAGTTCAGGAACGGATAGTCAGACAAGCCAAATGTCAGGGAGCCGGAGATGAGCGTAGTAAAACAGCAAGCAGGATCTGGAGCCAGAAGGGATGTCAGCCAAGCAAGTCTTACAACAGGAATGCATGAGAAAGTCAACATCACAGAGACTAAGGTGAAGACAGAGATCCTCTGGGCTGGACGGCTTAGGTAGGTAGGACTGACAAGCAGGATATCATCAACAGCTGAGTACCTGTGAAGAGATAGCAGCTGACAATTAGCCGACAGCTGAGCGGCCAGCTCAGAGAAGAAAGGGCTGAGCCCAGCCCTGGCAGGACCCTGCATTCACTATATCTATTCTCCCACAGTACACAGAACATGGAAATGCAATTATTTTAGTAAATATAAATTGCTAAATACCTTTTCTCATCAACAGTATATAGCAGTCATGTGACTTCTATCAGTGTCCGGCCGAGCACTGGTTAAAGCTTGTGGCAGGAGTTTTCATTCTACTCTTACTGTCCTGTGAGGCTGCAGGACCCCTGACCATCTGTCTGGACAAGGCTGATTGGCCCTGTGCTAATCACATGCACCCTCCCAAGAAAGAAAAAACTCTCTAGCAATGCACACCAAACTGAGCATGTGCAGAGTGACTCCAAAGGCTCTGTTCTATAAGGCGATGGATTTGAGACAGTGGAAGAAGGGGAGGATCAGAAAAGACAAAATCATACAGCCTTTTTACACAATGCGGAGGATTAACCCCTTAGGTTCCACAGTGAGTATAACAAGCATGCTTTACTGAATACAGGCATACCCCACTAGTACTAGCACTAGTACGCAATAGTTTTTATTTACTAAAGCTGGAAAGTGCAAAATCAGGCTCACTTCTGCATAGAAACCAACAAGCTTTTAACCCCAGCTTGTTTAATTAAGCTTTGATAATAAAACCTGGAAGCTCATTGGTTTCTATGCAGAAATGAGCCTGATTTTGCACTTTCCAGCTTTAGTAAATAAACCCCATTGTGTACTTAAAAGTGGGGTATGCCTGTATACAGACTGATTTTACTGTTGGCTTAGTAACACTTTAAAGCCTGTCTCTGTTTCTCCCACATGTGACTTATCCTCCCGAACGGTCACTCCAGTGCGTATGTAATTTTTATTTTTTTTGTATCTTCATGTAATGTAATATAATGCAAACTCTCAAATATAAATAATTATCTCTTTTGGGATTATTTAAATATCTCTGCAAATGTAACAAATAAAACAAACCTACAATACAACATGCATTCACAGTCAAACAAAATATAACCATCTACCTATTACAAATATAAATTGTGCAACAGTATAGTCCACAAATTGTAACAGTAGACATCTGACTTTTTCAAGCGCAAACAAATTATTTACTTAGGCAGGCCATAGATTATGTTATTTTTATGGCGGTTATTATTGCCGACTCTAACCGGTGGCACTAATCGTTCGGGAAAAACCTGACAAGCTGGTTGTACACAAGTCGATTGATAGATCAACTTGTGTATAACCAAAACCAGGGTGCCACATATGGATCGAAATTCGATCTACGTATAGCTAGCTTTCGCTGCCTGGATCTCATTTTGATTGAGGCCTAAATAAGGGAGTATCACCACTCATGGCCACTAGCTCAACAAGTATTATTTGTACTGGCCCAGTACTGGCCCATGGGACAAATGCCCTCTTGCACAGTTCCCCCTTGCTATGCTTTTTTTTTTTTTTTTTTTTTTTTTTTTAATGCACTCATCATATTCTCAATCATCAAACCATGTAAAAGGCTGACATACATGGCAGCTGGAGAAAGCGTCTTTTCTAAGATTCTTATTCATTCGTAAACTAGTATCTGTTGATATCCAGTGTTTATCTCTCCCATTGTTTTCTCCCCACAGACTGTGTACAACGCTGTGTGCATTTCTGAAATTTGCAGCTCTTTGCCCCAGACTGTGCTTCTTTTTTCCCGCATCTCTTCTGCATTCAGCAGCGACCTTAACTACATAGCCAGCATCATCAACAAAGTGGTTAGTACAGTGTTAAAAATACTTCTTTACAAATTGTCATTTTATATTCTAGGTCAGTGATGGCGAACCTTTTTGAGCCCGAGTGCCCAAACTGCAACATAAAAGCAACCTATTTATTTCAAAGTGCCAACATCCATCGCCATGCAGCACATCGCACATCTCATCACACTGTAAACTTCTAGCACATTATGTATTGGCCTTCAGCTCACACCTCTCTGTTGTCCAGCCACATCACATCAGTGAGCTACAGCACATTATACATCACCATGTAACACACCTCCTCACCATGCAGCACACCCCTCCATGCAGCTCATGGCACACTCCATCACACATCTGGTCGCCCCTCTGCAACTCGCCACTCCCTCCCTCCTCTGCTATGGTACGGCAGTGGCGCAGTGACTCTCATGTAGCCAGTCTTGCTCCCTCTGCCCATACACACCTCTCCTGCTATCACCATAGCACAGAACATGCTCACGTGGCGCAGCTCATCACCGGCCGATCCGGCCTCATCTCTGGGCTTTCTCACCAATGGAACGAAGCAGGACAGTGTGGGGACACTGGGTGCTTTGTTCTCCTAGTGAAGTGTGAGGAGCCTGTGTTTGCCCAGAGCTTCTGAGTGCCCACAGAGAGGGCTCTGCGTGCCATCTGTGGCACGCGTGCCATAGGTTCGCCATCACGGTTCTAGGTCATATTCTAGGTCTCCAGTGGACCCAGACACCTGTCTTTAGTACTCCAATCAACAGCACTGTTCAGGGAGCACTAAAGTACTGTGCAGTGCTATTTCAGACCATTGGCGACCCGGACTGCTTTGCTCTGCGAGAGTGCAGCGGTCTTGTTAGCACAGGTCAGCTTCATACACTGTTGGGCACAAAGACATCATAAAAACAAAACAATACCATATTTTTTATTGACTACATAACAAATAATTAGGTGATACCCTTTACTGGCTACCTTAAGTAATTTGACAATGCAAGCTTTTGGAACCCACAAGGGCAAGGAAGTAACCCAAGGAAGATCCATAAAGCTTACATCTTTAATAACTTAAGTTCGCCAATAAAAAGGGTATCACTTAAATTTCAAACTTTTTGCATCCCCCGGTTTTAGAAAGTATGCAATGTAGCCAGATACATCTGTACACTTACAGCAGTCCTTGATTGGGATTATTTTTTACAGCAGCAATGTGTTTCTTTTTTCTGTTGAGAAAAGCATGTTACAGAAACTGATAATTCACAGTACCTCAGAATAATCATGTGACCGGTTCCCAGTCATATTCAGTTCAAGTACCATTTGTAATCCTCTGGTCATGGAGTTCGGTAGACCCTAAGGGGTTGATTTACTAAAGTCAAATAGGCTATGCACGTTACAAAGTGCAGTTGCACTCTACAAGTTTCCTTGCACGTGATTGGGTATTCTTTGCAAAGTGAAACTTTACCTCATATACTAAGCTCTTGAGCAACTACTCTTGCAGAGGGCAACTGCACTTTGCAAAGTGCAGTCTAGTTGTCTTTAGTAAATCAACCCCTCTGTGTTGCCGGGGACAACTGCTGAAAACAGTCAGGACAGATGCTAGACCAGTGTAACCCCACCGGCATATGGTCATAGCAAACGATAGAAAGCAGCGGAGTCAGTAGACTGATAGTCAGGTCAGGCACAGGCAGAGTCAAAGTTCCAGACATGTAAATGGAAGCAAAGAAAAAAGCAGAGGTAACAAGCCAATCAAGACAAGCTGAGTATAAAAGTATAGTCCACAAAATACAAAGGGAAATAACAGGCATGACTAGAGTCAGAAACAGCCAGATCTCTAGACAGGGCGTGAGGAAACAACCGTGTCAACCAATAATGGGCTTGAAGCTGTGACCTTGCTTTAAACTCCACACATTAAGTAGAATGCTTTTTAGTGCACAAACACCATATAATATCCAATTTTTGGTGAAATATAAAAGATGATGTTCTGCCAAGTAAATAGATACCAAAACATATCAAGAGTTAAAATTTTGCACACCTGTGAAATGGCAACAAACTATGGTAGCTCAAAATCTCCACAGGGGACACTTTAACTGCTTGCTGACCGCCGGCTGTCAATTGACGGCCAGGCAGAGCAGCTCTCGTGGCGGGAGGGCGTCATATGACGCCCTCGCCTTTTCGGCCCACCAGGGGGCGCCGTGTTACTGGGGACTCGGTGCGCGTGCCCGGCGGCCGCAATGTCCGCCCGGCACCTGCGGTTGCCCGGTAACACAGCAGGACCGTGGATCTATTTGTGTAAACCCACAGGTCCACTGTCCTGTCAGAGGAGAGGAAACCGATGGTGTGTTCTCAATACAGAGAAACACTGATCGGTCTCCTCACCTTGTCAATCCCCTCCCCTTACAGTTAGAATCACTCCAAGGGAACATGTTAATCCCTTCAGCGTCCCCTAGTGGTTAACCCCTTCCCTGCCAGTCACATTTATACAGTAATCAATGCTTTTTTCATTGCATGGATCGCTGTATAAATGTGAATGGTCCCAAAAATGTGTCAAAAGTGTCCGATATGTCCGCCCGCAATATCGCAGTCACGATAAAAATCGCAGATCGCCGCCATTACTAGTAAAAAAAATAATAATAATAAAAATGCAATAAATCTATCCTCTATTTTGTAGGCACTATAACTTTTGCGCAAACCAATCAATATACGCTTATTGCAATTTTTTTTACCAAAATTATGTAGCAAAATACGTATCGGCCTAAACCTGAGGAAAAAATTGGTTTTAAAAAAAAAAATGGGTATTTATTATAGCAAAAAGTAAAAAATATAGTTTTTTTTTTCAAAGTTGTCGTTCTTCTTTTGTTTATAGCGCAAAAAATGAAAAACCGCAGAGGTGATCAAATAACAGCAAAAGAAAGCTAACAATTTCATTTTGGTACAGTGTTGTATGACCGCGCAATTGTCATTCAAACTGTGACAGCGCTGAAAGCTGAAAAATGGCTTGGTCAGGAAGGAGGTGAAAATGCCCTGTATTGAAATGGTTAAAAGCCTTTACAGGTCACCAGTTTAGACTATGCTATGTTCACTGGCCAGAAACAGGTGGCTGAACAAATGGTGAACAAAAGATTACATGTGGTTCCAATAGTGCAGATATCTGTTTGGGACAGATGGGTCAATAGGAGGCAAGAAAAGATGTAGTTGGCAAGCAGGCAAGGGATCGGTCCAGGTGGCAGGCAGAAATGTGGTCAGTAAACAGGCCAGTGTCAGTCAGGTGGTAGGAAGGGACATGGCCAGCAAACAAGAAAAGTATTGGTTCAGATGGCAGGCAATAATGTGGTCAATAAATAGGCCAGGGTCAGTATAGGCAGCAGGCAGAGGTGAAACTGCACTGGTGTATCATCAATTGGGAACACTGTTGCTGGCTGCACTGGTTTGACAACAGTGGCGATCAGGGACATTGGCTGGCTGCTCTGGTGACACCATACTGGGCCGGCTATGTAAAAAGCAAACAAAAACTGCTGACAATCTCTGGGGGAAAGAATCGGCTGATACTCAGCCTGTCTTAAGCCCCATACACACGGTCGGATTTTCCGATGGATTCTGTCCTATCAGACAATGTTGTCGGAAATTCCGACCGTGTGTAGGCACCATCGGACAGTTTCCATCGGATTGTCCGACGGACAAAGTCCTATCTCCTGCTGGATAGATTTTTTGACAACAAAGTCCGATCACACCAAATCCGATCGTGTGTAGCGAATTCCGACGGACAAAGTGCTACGCATGCTCAGATCACATTACAAGACCAAAGCTATTGGCTACTAGCCTCTACGTAGTCCCGTCGTAGGCAACAAACGTCACCACGTTCAGAATGATCGGATTTTCCGACAACTTTGTCCGACCGTGTGTACGCAAAACCAACATCGGACAAAGTATGACAGACATAATCCGACGGACCCGGTCCTCGGATAATCCGCGCGTGTGTGTATGGGGCTTTAGATGAGTGCTTAGCTTCAAAGAAGGATTTTTAGAAGTAGGCCCCCAGCTATGCCACAGCTGGGACCTCAGTGAACATGCAGCAAACTCCAGCAGTCTGCCCTCAGGCTGGGGACTCCTGCAGGCTTAGACCCAGGGCTTTAACGGGGTTGCTCCAGGCCTCAGACTATTTATGGGATCTTCAGCCACCTACTGGACACACCTCCCCAGGGATTGGCTACAGCACAATAAAATTCATGTTGCCCATTTGCCTTGCTCAACCTCATATGTTCCAGAAGTGTCCAGAAGGCAGGAGAGTGCAATCAAACATTCAGCTTGTGAAACCTAAAACAGCCAAAAGAAATCAACAGCTGCTCCAATGATTGCAGAGGAGCCAAAAAGAACTACATGTACCTAACATCCTAGCAGCCTATCTGGGAGGGTGCTACATAACTAACACCCAATACAATAAAATGAAAACTCAGTAGGGTGATTCCCATGCCATTCACGTTACAGTAACCTGTCCCCCAAAGGACCAAAAGTAATCATCAAACTAGTCCCTTACTGACTTCATTGCAATTCAAAATTCTAACCAGTTTGGAAATCTGGGTGAAACCTGAATTAAATCACAGCACTATTGGTCGCAACAGAGACTAAAAAGTTGAAAGACGGAACGGTCATTCCAACGAGTGGACATTGCCACCTCTACCCTGATGGTATGTTATGGCCTTCAATTGAAAGGAACAACCCATCGGATTTGTGTAAAACTCTCTGTTCACTTAAATTTAAAGTGTAATAAATGTGAAATTTCATCTAGTGTATATTTCTTGGACTTTAATCTCTGCATTTTCTTTCTCCCTCTGTCTCTTCCATGTTCACTGTCACCCAGATGAATTTTGAAGAAAGCCTGAGAGAGAAGCGTTTCTGCATTAAACCATTTGTAGACCCAGCTGTGGATGAGAGTGAGTGACAAATGTATAGGCTTCTCCGATGCAGTTTTAGGATGAATCCCAGAATAAGCAAATGTTGTTTTAAAGTAGTATTAAACCCAAAAGCAAACAATTATTATATTGCAGCTTACCAGTTCTTAGATGTGATGGCTGTACTAGTTTCTTTTTTAGGCTTTCTTTCTTCTGTTTTCAACTCGTGATCCAAGCAACAACTCTTGTTTTTTACAAGCTCGCCAACAGAATGTATCAGTTTACATGGATGAGAAACCACTTAACACTTTGTTTAAAATAATCAGCTTTTATTTATGAATGCAAAATCTTTATCTCAAAAGGAAAAACACTGCTGTAACTGATTATAAAGTGTGAGCTGGAGTTTGGCTTCTTCTGCTAATACATTTAACATTACCCCTCCCCCAGACTCAAAATGCTGCTCTCTGCTGTACCTCCTGTTCTCATTCCTCCAGAGTTGTATAATATTAACACAGGAGGTGTGTTACTGGACAGATAACTTGGTAAAAACAAAGGTAAACAAGCCAAAGAAAAGAAAACTGCCACCACATCTAATGATTGGTAAGCTGCAATATAATAAATTTTTGGTTTCAGGTGAAATACCACTTTAATAGAAAAGGCCCATGTATTCCTAAATGTTGGTGTTCCTTGTTTATTTCTTCCAGATCTGTGCAGTAATCCAGCGTAAAGCTATGCTTCTGTGTGAGAGCTTCCTGTATTAAGACCAGTCACTGCTGCGCTCTCTTTTTGTGCAGGGTGATTGTTCTTTTATCTGCCCCCTCCTGTAGTTTTCTGCAGGCAGCCTGTAGTGGGTGGCCCTGTTGCATCCACCCTTTTGCTCTGCTCCCTACACAGGCTCTATACAGGGGTTAATAGAACTAAGGGGCTGCATCAGGATCTCATAAAGTGTGCCCGCCTATGCTTGCTCTTTCCACCCAGCCATTCAAAGAAGCCGTACTACAGTTCCTATGAATGGAAAGCGATCTGTGAATGGAGAATAGGTGGATAATTGATAGGTCTGCCCCCTCTTGGCGAAATCCTGTAACAGCTCCTTGGTTCTATTAATTATTAGGGCCATGTTACACTACTCATCATGTTGCTAGCCAGTGACAGGATCGCTTTACAGGGGCAAACAAGTCAGGAAAAATGCTTGCCTACTTAAGTGTCATTCCTTTGCTAAATGAATTGGCATTCATCGTTCCCTCACTGGCAACCTACATTTTGCAGCATTTCGTCAGCAAGGGACATGTGGAAGTAGGTGAGTACTTTCTCTGAAGTTTTTAGTGTTCCTGTCACTTCTGAAAAATATTTAGTTTGGTCGATTTTTGTTGGGTAGCTTGCTAGGTAGATATTTTATTGAAACTTGCGTTTATAAAGGATGAGCTTACTACTCAATGTATCTCCTTTTATGACAGAGAAACGCCGCCTCCAAGGACTGTCAGATTTTCTCACTGATGTTGCTCGGAAAGAACTAGAGACTTTAGACCTGAAGATACCATCATGTAGTGTTATCTACATCCCCCTGGTGAGAAAAATCCAGGGACACAGAACTGCCTTATAAATAGCTAGTAGTAGTTAGTCACATTTAACTGTAATTGTTATGTAATACATATATCCTAATCGCCCCGGTTTCCTCGGGACAGCCCCGCTATTTGAGTCCCGGGGTCCCACGGATCTGGGCTGAAGTCCGGAAGCCAGTGACTCCATGCCCCCCCCCCCCCAATTAAAAGAAAGGGAGCAAATCTGAAATGCAGGGGACAGGGACAGACTGAGCCACTGTAGCGCTGGCTCTGGCTCCACCTGTCCTGACTTTACTCCTGGCAACTGGTTGCTAGAGCCGCCTAGCGTCTAGCAACCAGTGACATCACGGCTGCAACTCCCTCACTGCCCAGTATCAAAAGCAGAGGGATTTGACTTCCTCCTCCACGCCTAGTGGACCCAAAGCAGCTGTCCTTTGGGTTGACTCCCGCTGCCGCCCCCTGTCATGGTTCCGCTGGTCCGGTGGCGGCTGTCGGGTGCAGGGCAGTGGAGCTATATACAGTGCGGCGCAGTGGCATCTTCAAACGGTGGGGGGCCCCGGTGAGCAGCACGAGCCTCAGAGGCTCGGAGGCTGGCTAGAACCAACAGGGAGTGGGAGAAGACCTCACCGGCCGCCCCCTGACCTGTGCAGCTGTGGGCGTAGCATCCCCTGACACCTCCCAGAGCCTGTACTCTTCAAATGTCCACTCCCAGCTGTCACTTTCATCAGCAAGAAGACAGGTTGACCAAGGCCCAGAGGATAAGGACGGACCTCTCTCTCACCCACCCCCTCCCTCTCTCTCACCCTTCATCCCTCTCTCTCTCTCCCTCTCTCACCCCACCCCCTCTCCCTCTCTCAACCCACCCCCCGCTCTCTCTCACCCCCTCTCTTTCTCACCCACCACCTCTATATCATCCAAAAGGAGGAGGAGGGGCTGGTGAGAGAGCTGGGGGGGGGGGCATTACTAAGAGAGGTGGGGGGCATTGGTGAGAGAGCTAGAGGGGCATTAGTAAGAGAGGAGGGAGGAATTGGTGAGAGAGTTGGGGGGGTATTGCTGAGAAAGCTGGGGGAATTGGTGAGAGCCCTCCCCTCTCTCACACCTCCTCTTCCACCCCATCCTCACACACCTCTCTTGCATACAGGCAGGGGGAACCAACCACTGACTAATAGGTGACAGCAAGTGAGAGTTAGTGATCCCCCCCCCCCCCAAGCACTGCCTCTGAATCCATCCCCCCAGCACTGCCACTCATCCACCCCCACCACTGCAACTGATTCCATCCTCCTAATGAAGGACTACAGGTCCCAGCATGAACCTGTGAGATCTAAGGGGTTATACCCTTAGATCTCACGGGTTCATGCTGGGACTTGTAGCCCTTCAATTTTGGAGGGAGTCACATTCTTGGAGCTGAGGAGTTCATGTTGGAACTTGTAGTCTTTAATTTTGGTGGATGGGACCCCCCAAAAGTGAAAGACTACAAGTCCCAGCACGAGTCCCTCAGAGCTGAGGATGTGAACCCCCCCCCCCAATAGAGGGGGTAGGTATCGGGTAGGTCAGTGTAATGGTCAGGGTAGGGATCAGGTTGGTCAGTGTAGTGAACAGGTAGGGTAGTGCAATGGTCAGTATAGGAATCAGGTAGGTCAGTGTAGTGGTTAGTATAGGAATCAGGTAGGTTAGTTTAGTGGTGAGTATAGGAATCAGGTAGGTTAGTGTAGTGGTCAGTGTAGGAATCAGGTAGGTTAGTGTAGGAATCAGGTAATGATTTTTACTGGGTATGGTCATACTGTCACCATATGACCTTACATTTCGAATGCACAGTTAAAAGTAATAGGAATCAGGTAAGTCAGTGTAAGGGTCAGTGGAGTGCATTCTATTCTTGAAAAAAAAAAAAATATATATGTGTGTGTGTGTGTATGTGTGTGTATATATATATATATTTTGTGTGTGTGTGTGTGTGTGTATATATATATATATATATATATATATATATATATATATATAGATATATATAGATATATATATATATATATATATATATATATATATATATATATATATATAGATAGTTGGTGAGAGAGCTGGGGGGGCATTAGTAAGAGAGGAGTGGGGAATTGGTGAGAAAGCTGGGGGGGGGGGGCATTAGTAAGAGAAGAGGGGGGGTTGGTGAGAGAGCTGGGGGGTGGGCACTACTAAGGCCCCTTTCACACTGGGGCGGTGCGGGCGCTGTCGGTAAAACGGCGCTATGTTTTAACGCCGCTTTACCGTTGTTTTAGCGGCGCTATTCGGCTGCTAGCAGGGCGGTTTTAAACCCCGCTAGGGGACGATAAAGGGTTAAAACCGCCGGCAAAGCCGTGCTGTCCCATTGATTTCAATGGGCAGGAGGGGTTCCTTCACCGCTCCAAAGATGCTGCTTGCAGTACTTTTTTTAACGTCCTGCAAGCGCACAGCTTCAGTGTGAAAGCCCTCGGGTTTTCACACTGGAGACACAGCAGCGGCTGTTTCAGGGCGCTTTGCAGGCACTATTTTTAGCGCTGTAGTGCCTGCAAAGCGCCCCAGTGTGAAAGGGGTATAAGATAGCTGGAGAGGGGCATTGGTAAGAGAGCTGGAGGGGCATTAATAAGAGAGCTGGGGGGCATTGCTGAGAAAGCTGGGGGGCAAGGGTGAGAGATGGGGGGCATTACTAAGAGAGGGGGGGGGGGGAATTGGTGAGAGAGCTGGGCCGGACATTAGTAAGGGAGGAGGGGGGCATTGGTGAGAGAGCTGGGGGGACATATGAGAGAGCTGGGTTTTGTTTAACTACCCCCCATAAGCCCCTCCCACCATTAATACTTTGGCCACACCCACATTTTACCATTACACGTGCTGCAGCTCACTTACTCCCTCATTTGTCCCTCATTCTGAAATTCAAAAGTTGGGAGGTACCGTATATACTCTAGTATAAGCCGGCCCGAATATAAGCCGAGGCACCTAATTTTACCACTAAAAACTGGGAAAACGTATTGACTCGAATATAAGCCTAGGGTGAGAAATGCGCAGCTACTGTAAGTGGAAAAGAGGGTCAACAATGCCCATTTGCAGCCGCACTGTGCCCATTTGCATGCCTCACTGTGTCCATTTGCAGCCATAGGTCCCCCAAACTTCAAACTTATTAGTTAAGGGTTCCTAAATGCCCCCTAGCTGCAGCCAAAAATTGGGGTCTCTGGACCCAAAGGGTCCCGAAATGACATTGCTGAAGATGGACACAGTTGACCGACTTTGGGGCCCTGTATCTCGGGGTCACTTAGTGCTAGAAAAAAAATTGGTATGCAAACACAGTGAAACTAGCACTACAACATATCCAAATTTGGTGTTCCTATCACTAAGTGGCCCGAGATATGGGGCCCCAAAGTTAGGTCGGAAAATGTAATTCTCTGTGCTTGACTCCAGTATAAGCCGAGGGGGGCATTTTCAGCACAAAAAAATGTGCTGAAAAACTTGGCTTATACTCGAGTATATACAGTATGTGTAATATATCAGACTTTTCACTACTAATCCAAGTGGCGTTTCCTCATTTCAAATTGAGGCCAGGAGCAAGCCCAGCATTTATAGTCACACAGCTAACTTATTTACCTTAATCTGATCATTGTGTTATGGAATGTGTCAAAGCAGATGCTGATTGGCCAAAAAAATTACAGGGGGTGTAAAAGCTTGTATTACCACCCTGCTCTTATTTACCTAACCCAATCACCATGGTGTCATAAATACGGTTGCAAAACACATTAGAAGTGAGGAAGCCACTTGGTGAGTGCAGAAATGCATTCAACATTAGAAAGCAAGTTCAGTTTAATGTGAATAAAGTGGATCTGAATTTAAAAAGTGAAGATTTGCTGTATTATAGGGAACATATATAAATGTTAATTGTGCCTTACCAATTCACTGCAAATTGTACATTTTTCTATAATACTTCCTGAACAATAGAGTACTTCTTGGTATATGAGGGTGTCCCCAGCCTTATACAGATAAAACTCCAGGCAATACACTGGGCATAAAAGTATAGGACTGCTTTCACACTGATGTTCTGTGGTTTACCCACACCGTGGGTGCACTGCAGTGTACCTGCAGCTTTCCTGCGGGTTTGCTGCGCTTAGCCACAGAGTTCTATTAGATCCTGCTGTTTTACCACCCCCTATCTTTACGTGTGAATGAGCACAAGTGCTCTGAAAAGCGATCCAGTTGTGTGTTGATAGGTGGTGCGGAGGCGATTTGATGATATGATGCCTTCTGATTTAAACACATAATTGCCGTGCAATGCACGCATTTGCAACACGGTAGTCCTGCAATTAGAGGTTTAAATCAGATGTGAGGAGGCAACACTGTGACCGGTGATCTTTGACTTCTCCCGTGTTGTTCAGGTAGATCTCCACCTCTGTAAGGTTGCCTACGCCTGGTAGATCTAGTTCACCATTCTCAAGCTCCATTTTTAACCCCCATCAGTACCTGCATGTTTCTTCATTTCCTAAAAATTGTGCCTAAAAATTAGATCACATTGGGGTGTCTACTGTCGAAAAAAATTGTAATTTCAGGGGTTTCATACTATTCTGCCATTTTTTAACAGAAAGTTAAGTGAAACAGTTTATTCTTACCATTTTTGTGGTCTTTTTCCTTTTTATAGTAAAAAAAAAAAAAAAAACAGCATTTATCAAATACCACCAAAGAAAGCCCTATCTGTCTCAAAAAAATAACAAATTTGGGTACTGTATTGCACAACAGAGCAATTGTCCGCCATCAAACGCTGCCACTGTGCCATCAATTGCGGCCCCTGTGCCATCAATAGATACCAGTGTGCCCATCATATGCTGCCAGTGTGCCCATCATATGCTGCCAGTGTTCCCATTAAACACTGCCAGTGTTCCCATCATACGCTGTCACTGGGCCATCAAACGCTGCCAGTGTCCCTCCCGCTTACACACACCCCCCTGCGGATAGATTGCAGGACCCCCCCCCCACGGATGGATTGCGAGACCCCCCCGTGCGGATGGATTGCAGGACACCACCCCCCCTGCGCGGATAGATCGCAGGACACCCCGTGCAGGAGGACCGGCGCTTACCGGGTGTCCTCTTCTCCGGTGTCTCCTTTCCAGTAAGCTTCCTCCACTCTTTCCCACTTCCGCCAAATCGCTGAGCATCCAATAGGGACACCTGCCACTTTGGCCAATCAGGAAACAGGTCTCACTGACCTGCCTCCTGATTGGCAGGGAGGCAATGCGGCGTGAAAATAGCGAATATTCATTCGCTATGGTCACACAATTGGGTGGGATCAGGACCCTTTTTGAAGCCTATTAGAGCATCTGGCTCTAATCAGGTGCTTCAAAAAAATACATCCCGTCCTGCACCCGCTATAGGAGTCCATGCGTCCGGCATCCTGAAAGGGGCCGGACACATGGATAGGGAGGCGGCAGCAGGGATGGGGGGGCAGCGCCCGTGCGCCCACAATGCACGGGCCGCCACTGATCGTCTGTCAGTCAAATTATCCCAGCACTGAAAACAAGCTACTGCCACAACAATAAGTATAAATATTTAAATGTTTTTATATATATATATAACTGTACAGTAAACATTACATATTGGGATGACCAAATAAAACTGGAAAACGGAAGCAAATGAGATTTCACTGTTAAAGGAATGATTTTTAGGGACAGCTGATTGCTATGGAAGTGGACTCTGCTTTTCCCAGGGTTTAATCATACTGTACTGCTGGAGATGATCAAACTTTCTATTGTTTTTATAAACTTACTGTCATCTACTGGTTAGAATGTATATTGCACCATGCAAATGGCTAAAAAATGCAGCAGGGCAGTTACATAAAAGGTTATGTAGGGAGCGGAGAGGCAGAGAAGCTGTGCCAACTCAGTGTCCAGACACTCTCAGAAGAGAAGAGGGCTATGATGTGCAAAGAGGGAGGGGCTGTGCTGGAGTAATACAGGATTGGCACTTTCTGGAGTGTGAATTCCCTAGAAAGTTTGGAGGCACATTGCAAATAAATATAAAAATATTAATGGAAAGGGAAAACAAGGCAAGTGAGCAATTAAAATGTTTGTTTTGTTTGTGCAGTTGCCTGCAAGCTTTTTAAGTTGGTCAAAGGGTCTCTTTAAAAAAAAAACTTTATAAAAATGCACACTGGTTATAGAAATGATTGTCTGCATGGTGTGGCATACCCAGGAAATGGTGGACCTCACCTCGGTCAATTATCACAACTTACGCATGACTGTTTTCAGTTTATTTTGTGCAGGTAAAAGTCATGGAATTATGTATTTTGTTTGTTTAGGTTTGGACAGAAACAATACTAGACCTATGGACTCTGGCCACGCTAAAAAAAGAAACATGTTTGTAAAAGGGCTGGAAGCAGTAAAATAATCAATGTTTGGGGGGATAAGCAGAGAACACCTGTGTCATTAGCAGGATAACCAAGATGACACACCTCCTACACCACATCTAGAATTGCCTGATGGAGTCAGTGTGAGGGTGTAGCAAGGGGACAGTTCTACAACTGGAGCAACTACGCAAAGGGCCAGATCAAAGAAAGGAGTCACCAGAGATGCATTTTTTATTCAGTTCAGAGAACTGTTACTGCACTGAGAAATGAGCATGCCTTTAAAGTTTTCTTTAGAATTATTAGGTCATAGAATGTAGACCAAAATGTTCATTTTGTGGATGGCATTTGTATTCATTTGGCTCACCTTCACATAACTGTAATAGATACTTTCTAACAATATACTGTATTCAGAAAGACTCTGTCAAGTATTTGTGTTGCTGCATGCAAATCACTGGAAGGCATCCTATACCTTTCAGCTGCAAGGCACACTAAGCTGTAGTTTCATTTACTGTATATGTGTAAGGTATATGGTCACATATATTTGCTGAATACTTGACTTTTCTCTGAAATTATTTATACACCCTTCTAGATTGGTTTCCTCTTGTCAATTGAACGTCTTGACTTTATGAAGGACAAAACTGACTTTGAGATTGAAGGTTTGGAATTTGTGGTAAGAAATGTACTATCTTCTACCTATGCCAATCGCCATATGCATAATGAGACAAAGCTTATTATATCACATGTGTTGGTGCAGACTGTATTCTTACTAAAGCCTTGTACACACTACAAGTTTTTTTCCGTTCAACCTGACTGCTCTGGTTGGATCCGCTGTACTAACGATCCGATGTTCATACAGTGATCTCCCCCACTGAGCTGTTGTGTTTTGTGTTCTGATAGGGGGATGTCTCCCCCCCCCCCCCCCCCCCCCCCCCCCCCCTGGGCTAAGAGCGTTAACTGGGATCCGGTCGGCCGCTGGTTTTCCAGCATTCACATCTGACAGAAGCCGGCCGAACGGCCTGCTTCTGTCGGACTGTTTTTATTGAACCGGCTGATGTTGCCCCACATTTGGCCCTTGTGTACTAGGCTTTAGGGCACTTCCACACTGCTCCGTTGAAAAAAAGCTATATTAAAGCATACACATTTCGTATGTGTTTTCTGAGTGCCTGACTCCCAGCATGCACCTGGGAAACATGAACATGTGACTCAAAAAATGTAACCGCAGTGCGCTTTTGACACATTTTCCATTCATTTCAATGGGGAGCTGTGTTTTTCCCACACTCCAAAGATATGCTGGTACGTTGGCTCCTGTCTAAATTGGCCCTAGTATGTGTATGTATGAATGTGAGTTAGGGACCTTAGATTGTAAGCTTGAGGGCAGGGATTGATGTGAATGTATAATTAATATGTAAAGCACTATGTAAATTGATGGCGCTATATAAGGACTTGTAATAAATAAAAATAAGTGGCATTATATGTTAACATAGAACAATAGGTCAGATGTAGAGCTGTAGAGATGTATTTTCTATACAGTAATCTGAAGGATAAAATGCGTTGCTAAACTGTACTGATTACTCACTGGGGTTGATTTACTAAAGGCAAATAGAGTGTGAACTTTGCAAGTGCAGTTGCACTCATTTTCCAGAGCTTACTGAATGGGGTGAAGCTCTACTGAGTTCTATAATCCAATCATGTGCAAGCAGAAATTATTTTTATTTTTTTCCTTGCACCTAATTGGGTATTCTTTACAACATGAAATTTCACTATATTCACTCAGCTCTGGGGAAACTGCACTTAATAAGTGCACTGTCTATTTACCTTTAGTAAATTAGCCCACTGTGGTTCTTGATGAAAATGCACTCAATTATTGTGGGCACGGTAATAGGCCAACCCTCTGTATGTCCTGTCAAGGGACAGCAATGTAAATAGAAAGTATTGGTGGGTCTCGGGTACAGAGCTTTTAGAGGTACTAACTAGTAGTTGTAGTAGGGGTTTGTGTTCAGTGTATCAATAAACCTCTCCAAAACTCTCCTGGGTTTCAAAAAAGCATTTTATCAGCTTTGTCTTTTTGAGGGAGGTCTCTTGATACATGTTGCAGTTTTTGCTGAAATTGATGTAAGTAAGGAGGGTTTTCAGAGATCTAGTTTTTTTGATTATAAACTTTTTATTAAAGAGGTATTGTCATTGCACATTAATAAACATGAATTACCGTATATACTCGAGTATAAGCCGAGATTTTCAGCTCTTTTTTTAGGGCTGAAAGTGCCCCCCTCGGCTTATACTCAAGTCAGCGCCGTCTGCCTACATGAACAGCGTGTCATGTAGACAGACGGCAGTGTTCAAAAGCCGCGCCTCCTCCTCTTCCTCCGTGATAGGAGAAACACTAATTTTCCCAGCAGTAAGTCAGTGTGCAGTGTTCCGCCTATCACGGATGTCCTGTCATTCTCATCTCATGGACGAGGATGAGAGGACGTCCGTGATAGGCGGAACACTGCACACTGACTGCTGGGAAAACAGTGTTCCTCCTATCACGGACGAGGAGGAGGAGGAGGCGCGGCTTTTGTATCTTGGAATGGCGCCTTAAAACACTGTGGGGGGACACAGACCGAGACTGCATCGGCTGCAATGGTGGACACTGGTGGCAGACAGATCGCACAGGGAGGGATACTACACAGGACACAGGACCCAGGACATGCAGATTGGCGCAGATCGGCACAGGTAGGCTGCAATGGGGACACAGGGGGGTTTGTACAGGACACAGGGGACATGCAGCTGCAGATGGGCATTTGCTGACCCTCTTTTCCACTTACAGTAGCTGCTGCATTTTTCACCCTCGGCTTATACTCGGGTCAATACGTTTCTCCCAGTTTTTTGTGGTAAATTAGGGGCCTCGGCTTATATTCGGGTCGGCCTATACTCAAGTATATACGGTACATATGAAATGCAAGTATATACAAAACTTTAGAAAGGAAGAACTTTCATAAACAGGTTACATATGAAACATGTATGTTATATCATAGTTTCATGTTGATTCAGGACATTCTTTGGTAATTGCTTTTTTTAACAAAACAAGAACTGAATAATAATGGATCTACAAAAATGTATTGTACAATAGAAAAATAGATGTAAAATTTAAGAAAAAATTAAAGAAGAAAGATCTAGTTTTGAAGTATTTGTTTTTCTGCCCACTGCTAAGAGGATGAGCATTAAATGTCAGGCACCCTTATGCCGCGTACACACGAAGGGATTATCCCGCGGGATTGTCCGCTGGACTAAGTCCACCGGATAATCCCCTCGTGTGTGGGCCTCCGACTGACTTTTTTTCAAAAAATCCGGCGGACTAAAGTTTTAAGTTTTGTTTTAAAATTATCCGCTGGACTTGGCAGTCCAGCGGACAATCCCGCCGTTAGTAGGCTAGTCCGCCGGACTTTTGAAATGAACGGACTTGCCGCTCATCGGAAAGTCCGTTCATTTAGCACGTGACTTCAGGTACATAGCTAGCGTAGGCAGTAAATGACGGCGCGCTAGCTCCGTCACCTGGCATGGATTTAAAGGGACTCCCCACGCCGAAAAACGGCGTGGGGGTCCCCCCCAAATCCATCTCAGACCCTTATCCGAGCACGCAGCCCGGCAGGCCAGGAAAGGGGTGGGGACGAGCGAGCGCCCCCCCCTCCTGAGCCGTACCAGGTCGCGTTCCCTCAACATGGGGGGTACCCTGGGGAAAGGGGGGCCGTGCGGCCCCCCACCCCAAAGCACCTTGTCCCCATGTTGATGAGGACAAGGGCTCTTCCCGACAACCCTGGCCATTGGTTGTTGGGGTCTGCGGGGGCTTATCGGAATCTGGGAGCCCCCTTTTATAAGGGGGCCCCAGATCCCGGCCCCCCACCCTATGTGAATGAGTATGGGGTACGATGTAC
Organism: Lithobates sylvaticus; assembly: GCA_028564925.1. NCBI lineage: Eukaryota > Metazoa > Chordata > Amphibia > Anura > Ranidae > Lithobates > Lithobates sylvaticus. The sequence goes on along the minus strand of CM053033.1, from coordinate 185,399,663 downwards.
CCCTACCCATTCACCTAAGGTGTAAAATGTAAAGTAAAAAAACACACTTTTGAAAAAATATTTTATTGCACTGCTTCTTCCGTCTTGGGGGTCTTCTCGCCGGACTCCTCCGCCATTTACCTAGCTCTTTTACCGAGCGGAGAAGTCCGGCTACCATCTTCGTCGTCGCCGCCGTCGTCTGGGGGTCTCGATCCGCCTTCGGGGGTCTTCCGGGGTCTCTTCTGTTCTTTCCGCTGTCGTCGCTTTCTGCGCCGCCTTCTTCTTCTTCTTCCGCCTTCTTCTTCTTCTTCTTCTTCCGATGTTGACACGTCGCTCTCTCTGGCCGGAATGCCAGAGCCGCGCTGTGCTGGCCTAAGTCATAAGTCATATAGGGACAAGGGGACAGGGTCACATGCTCATGTCACATGGTGACCCCGCCCCCCTTGTGATGTCACAGTCCCAGCATCCTCCGGGACTGTGACATCACAAGGGGGCGGGGTCACCATGTGACATGAGCATGTGACCCTGTCCCCTTGTCCCTATATAAGTCCCAGCACAGCGCGGCTCTGGCATTCCGGCCAGAGAGAGCGACGTGTCAACATCGGAAGAAGAAGAAGAAGAAGGCGGAAGAAGAAGGCGGCGCAGAAAGCGACGACAGCGGCAAGAACAGAAGAGACCCCGGAAGACCCCCGAAGGCGGATCGAGACTCCCAGACGACAGCGGCGACGACGATGAAGGTAGCCGGACTTCTCCGCTCGGTAAAAGAGCTAGGTAAATGGCGGAGGAGTCCGGCAAGAAGACCTCCAAGACGGAAGAAGACCCCCGGAGCAGTGCAATAAAATATTTTTTCAAAAGTGTGTTTTTTTACTTTACATTTTACACCTTAGGTGAATGTGTAGGGGTACATTGTACCCCATACTCATTCACATAGGGTGGGGGGCCGGGATCTGGGGGCCCCCTTATAAAAGGGGGCTCCCAGATTCCGATAAGCCCCCCGCCCGCAGACCCCGACAACCAATGGCCAGGGTTGTGGGGAAGAGGCCCTTGTCCTCATCAACATGGGGACAAGGTGCTTTGGGGTGGGGGGCCGCACGGCCCCCCTTTCCCCAGGGCACCCCCCATGTTGAGGGCACGCGGCCTGGTACGGCTCAGGAGGGGGGGCGCTCGCTCGTCCCCACCCCTTTCCTGGCCTGCCGGGCTGCGTGCTCGGATAAGGGTCTGAGATGGATTTGGGGGCGACCCCCACGCCGTTTTTCGGCGTGGGGAGTCCCTTTAAATCCATGCCAGGTGACGGAGCTAGCGCGCCGGCATTTACTGCCTACGCTAGCTACGTACCTGAAGTTACGTTCTAAATGAACAGACTGCTCCGTGTGGGCAAGTCCGTTCATTTTCAAAAGTCCCGCGGACTTTTTCCTGCGGATTGTCCGCCGGAGAAGTCCGGGCGTGTGTGGGCTAGTCACACGCTCGGAAAGTCCGGCGAAGCCCCGCTGGAAAGTCCGGTGGATTGTCCGCCGGACTAGGTCCGGCGGGAAAAGTCCCTTCGTGTGTACGCGGCATTAGAGAACTTTTGCCCATCATGTCCAACCAATCCTAATATATCCCCGGGGTAGAAAGTATGGGCATACTGTATGTAGTTATGTGATGCGAAAATTGTTTTATGTGAGGAAAGTTTCTTTTCCCGGAAACTGTGAAAGAGGTCTGGCTGGTCTTTTTGACATTTCAGACAATTGTAACTGAGTGCTGAATTTTATTTTTTCACTCTGTATTCTGGAGAATACACCAGAAAGAGCCAAAACACACAAAAGTAAGCAGGAGCACCCGAATCCAGCAAGCTAAACAAAAATGGTAACCACCCCAATTCATGATTAGCTTTTAGAGCAAGGTGCACATGGAAGGGCTTTGCACACAGCAAAAAACACATTAAACAAAATAAAATACATGCTGGGAAATAAACATATATATTTTTTTTGGAGTACCCAAATCCCCCAGGTGGACAGCACCAAAATCAAGAATTGAGACCGAAAGATCTAGCTGTTCCGAGTTCAAGGCATAAAAAAGCGTGAGGTTGACCCAAAATATCATCTTCTTGTTCTCAACAGTTTCTAGCAGAAGATCGACTCCACTACAGAAGTGCACGGACCAAAGAGCTGGATGCAGTGCTTGGAGACCTCCACTTTGAGATCAGAGGTGAGACTGAAAACATTAGGTCATGTAGGCCTGTGCTTACAATGTCAAAATGCAAGAAACACCATAAAGCTGCATTTTCTTTCGTAACATGCAATATGCAATGATTAAAAACAATGTTTATAAAAGTGACTATCTTGGCAAAATAAAATAAAAACCATACCAGGCCACATTCCCTCAACATGGGGAATGGATGCTTTGGGGGGGGGGGGGGTGCTCTGCTTAGCAACCAGCTATATACAGTGTGTTTAACCACTCCCCGACCGTCGGCCGTCATATGACGGCCTCCGGTTTGCGGGGGTATATCTGACCGGATGATCACTATAGAGATTTCCGGCGGACCAGATGGTCGCCGGAGTCTCTATGATCGTTCGGAGGCCGGGCGCGATGTGATGACGTCACGCCCGGCCTCTGCATTCGAATAACGGCGCCGCCTCCGCTGGGAAGCGGTGATCGTTTTTTTTTTTTATTTTATTTTATTTTAGGCTTTCCAGCCTAGAGGTGAGATGTGGGATCTTATTGACCCCATATCTCACTGTTAATAGGTCCGATCAGGTAATATTCCTATTACAAGGGATGTTTACATTCCTTGTAATAGGAATAAAAGTAATCAAATTTTATTTTTTTTTTTAAAACTGTCAAATTTAAAAAATAAAAGTCAAATTAACAATAATAAAAAAAAAAAATTTTTTTTTTAAAGCGCCCCTGTCCCCGTGAGCTCGTACGCAGAAGTGAACGCATACGTAAGCCCGCCCACATATGAAAATGGTGTTCAAACCACACATGTGAGGTATCGCCGCGAACGTTAGAGCGAGAGCAATAATTCTAGCCCTAGACCTCCTCTGTAACTCAAAACATGTAACCAGTAAAAAATGTTAAAGCGTCGCCTATGGGGATTTTTAAATACCAAAGTTTGGCGCCATTCCACGAGCGCGTGCAATTTTGAAGCGTGACATGTTGGGTATCTATTTACTCGGCGTATCTTCATCTTTCACATTATGCAGAAAAAATTGGGCTAACTTTATTGTTTGGTTTTTTTTTAAGCTTGAAATTGTTTTTTTTCTGAAAAAACGTGTTCGAAAAAATGCTGCACAAATACCGTGCGAGATAAAAAGTTGCAACGAGCGTCATTGTATTCTCTAGGGTCTTTGCTAAAAAAACATATATAATGTTTGGGGGTTCTATGTAATTTTCGAGCAAAAAAATTATGAATTTTACATGTAGGAGAGAAATGTCAGAATTGGCCTGGTTGCGAAGTGGTTAACCACTTCCGCCCGGCCTATAGCAGAATGACGGCCGGGCGGGGTTCTGTTATCCTGACTGGACGACATATGACGTCTTTCAGGATAACATGCCGGCGTGCGCCAGTGGAGGCCCGCAGCGCAGTGATCGGTGGTGCTGTGTCTCACGCTGACACACCGCATCTCCGCTCATGTATCTGACGTATCTGACGGAGGCTCCTTACCACGTGATCAGCTGTAACCAATCAGCATAAACCAGGAAGTGCTGGTAAACAGCTTTTCTCAGTTTGCACTAACAGGGAGACCTGATCGGCGTCTCTCCCTGTCAGTGGAAGGGGGGGGGGGGGTCTGCGCTGATAATCAGCACATTGATTATCAGAGCAGCCCCCATGAGAGGTGCCCATCAGCTGCCAATTTGTGCCCCATCAGTAACGCGTGTCAGTGCCCTTCAGATGCCAATCAGTAATGCCTGTCAGTAGCTCCTCATCAGTGCCATCTATCAGTGCCGCCTATCAGTGCTGCATATGAGTGTACAGTACAGTCTACTGATTGAAGCCTTACATTTCTTGTTAAACCCTTACATTTCTTGGTGCATTCTTTGTACAGTTGGAATGCTGATGATGATCCCTCAGCCTTGTATTATTTTAAAGACATTCTCCTTTTTTTTTTTTAGCATTTTTACGTTGGAGTTAAGCCACCCAGGGCTTTTATTAGCTCTTTTAAATTTATTTCCCATTTGGATGCGCTGGCTAATGGCCTTATTTATTATGCTCTTAAAGCATACCCATTTTTCCTCCATGTTCTTTGTTCCTAAGATTTTATCCCAATTGTTATCTTCTAGCAAGGATCGTAGTTTAGGGAAGTTCTATCTTTTGAAATTCAGTGTCTTTGTAATTCCCTTATGTTTCCTATTTGTGTGATTTATACTAAAACTAATTGACCTGTGATCACTGTTTCCTAAATTGCCCCATATTTCCACATCTCTGATCAGGTCTTTATTGTTGGTAATCAGTAGGTCTAGTAACGCTTTGTTTCTAGTTGGTGCATGTTCCATCTGACCCATGGAATTGTCCTGAAAGACATTTAGGAACTGGCGAGGCTTAGATGAATGCACGGTTCCTTCCACCCAGTCTATGTCTGGATAATTAAAATCCCCCATTATAAAGACAATTCCCATTCTTGCCGCTAATTCAAATTGTGATAGGAGGTCCGCCTCCTCCCTCTGGTTAGGGGACCTATAGCATACTCCCAGTATTACTTTCCCCTTAGACTTACTCTGGATCCCGCATCTATAAATGCACAAGGTTTCCAGCACTAAAAGGGAAGCCATCTTATAGCCCAACTTTTTCTCATCTACAACCGTAGGTAGGGTTCTCTCATTACATACAGTGCCTTGAAAAAGTATTCATACCCCTTGACATTTTCCACATTTTTTCATGTTACAACCAACTACGTAAATGTATTTTATTGGGATTTAGTGTGATAGACCAATACAAAGTGGCACATAATTGTAAAGTGGAAGGAAAATGATAAATGATTTTCAAAATGTTTTACATATACCGGATTTTACGGGGTATAACACGCACCTTAATTTTAAGAGGGAAGTTTTAGGAAAAAAAAATGTTTTTTAAATAAATTACTTTAAAGCAAAATTGGGGTCAGTGCCCATCTGCAGACTCACCATTGCCCATCAATGCAGCCTGATCAGTGCCCATCTGTACCCTCACCATTGCAGCCTGGTCAGTGCCCATCTGCAGCCTCACCATTGCAGCCTGGTCAGTGCCCATCTGCAGCCTCATTATTGCAGCCTGGTCAGTGCCCATCTGCAGCCTCATTATTGCAGCCTGGTCAGTGCCCATCTGCAGCCTCATTATTGCAGCCTGATTAGTGCCTATCTGCAGCCTAACAATTGCAGCCTGGTCAGTGCCCATCTGCAGCCTCACCATTGCAGCCTGGTCAGTGCCCGTCTGCAGCCTCACCATTACAGCCTGGTCAGTGCCTGTCTGCAGCCTCACCATTACAGCCTGGTCAGTGCCCGTCTGCAACCTCACCATTACAGCCTGGTCAGTGCCCGTCTGCAGCCTCAACATTACAGCCTGGGTAGTGCCCATCTGCAGCTTCATTATTGCAGCCTGATCCGTGCCCATCTGCAGCCTCACGTCAGATTACATAGAGCGAGGATCTCCTGCTTAGTCAGCGGCCTCTTTAATACAAAGTCCCGCCTCCTGGACTGGTTTCTATGATAGACAGAACACTGGTCCAATGCCGGCCCAGGAGACGGGACTTCCTATTACAGAGGGCCTTAGCCCAATGCAAGTATCGGCGTATAACACGCACACACTATTTGCACACGATTTTGAGGGGCAAAAATGACATGTCATAAGTCGATAAACAGGGTAAATATGTGAAAAGTGTGGCATGCATTTGTATACAGTCCCCTAAGTCAATAACCACCATTCGCTGCAATTACAGCTGCAAGTCTTTTTGGGGATGTCTCTACCAGCTTTGCACATCTAGAGAGTGACCTTTTTACCCATTCTTCTTTGCAAAATAGCTCAAGCTCTGTCAGATTGGATGAAGAGCATCTGTGAACAGCAATTTTCAATCTTGCCACAGATTCTCAATTGGAATTAGGTCCGTGCCTTTAAATGGACCATTCTAACACGTGAATATGCTTTGATCTAAACCATTCCATTGTAGCTCTGGCTGTATGTTTAGGGTTGTTGTCCTGCTCCGGCCCAGTCGCAAGCCTTTTGCAGACTCTTAAGAGGTTTTCTTGCCCTGTATTTGGCTCCATCCATCTTCCCATCAACTCTGATCACCTTCTCTGTCCCTGCTGAAGAAAAGCATCCCCACAATATGATGCTCCCACCACAATGCTTCACGGTGGGGATAGTGTGTTCAGGCTGATATACAGTGTTAGTTTTCCGCCGCACATAGTGTTTTGCTTTTAGGCCCAAAAGTTTTAATTTTGGTCTCATCTGACCAAAGCACCTTCTTCCACATGTTTGTTGTGTCCCCCACATGGCTTCTCGCAAACTGCAAATGGGACTTCTGTCAGGGAAATCTGACTGTATGTAGAGTACACAGCCAAATTTCCTGTTTCTAATTTAATAACACTTTCCGTCTTAATGATATAATGACTTACCTTTTGATCGTATGTCTTCCATTACCTCCCAACCCCCTAGCATTCATACATCACCAGCCAAGCATTGCGTATATCACTATCTCAATCTGACTGCTTCCCAGCCAGACCCCAGTAAACAGACATCAACAGAATTATTCTTACGTCCTCATCTCAGCATCGGCCAGCATCACTGTGTGTCCTCCCTGAGCCGAGCAGACTGCTTTTATTTACATATCAATTCAAAGCCACACCCTGGAGGGTTTGCCTCCAACAGCTAAACCCCTCCTACAAAGCTTGTGACCTCACATGAGCAACACAGGATGTGAATGACCATATAAGGACATGACACAGAAAAACAATACAGGATGTTACAATACAGGTAAAAGTGGTGTCTTCACAGACGGCCAATCAGACATTTGTTTTCCTTCAAAAGAACCAATCACAGACATGTATACATTCAAACAGAAATACAATAGTGACCTGTGCAGACAGTGGTGTGCAAAACCATGTGGCAAGCACATGGCCTTGAACACAACCGTGTGCACATTCCCACTGCTACCAGTGATGCGACCCATACCAAACTATGGCCCAGTGGGCCATAATTCTGTATAATTATACTATGGTTCCCAAATACACCAATCTGCTCACTTAGGCTGCATTCACACCTGAGCGTAGCTTTTGAGGCAGAAAATCGCGCGAATTGCAGCGTTTTTTGCCGCGTTTTTTTACCACGATTCGCATCGTTTTTTACCGCGATTTGCCGCGAATTTTGTGCAGAGCAAAAGGTCACCAATGTAAAAAGAATAAAAACGCCCAAATCTGCCCGATTTGAGCTTCAGGCGTAGGGCTTCAGGCGTTTTGGAGTGGAGATGTGAACCATCTCCATAGAGAATAATGTATTTTTTCCCCTCTAGCGTTTTGTAGCTTCAGGCTTCAAGCTACAAAACGCTCAGTTGTGAATGCAGCCTTAGGAGTTTAAATGCGGTCGCCATGAAGTGGCCAGTTCCCTGGTGAGGCATAAATAAACAACCTGAGAAAGAGCAAACAGATCTGCTGTGTCCAAAGGAAGGTTTCCACATCCAATGGTCTTCCACCAATGTCTGTATGTGCGAATACGCTCACATAAGCGCATTACAGCAAAACCGACACTGGGGGACATCTGACAACATACATTTATAGGAATTCCCACAACACTTCTAATGGCTTTCTTTCAACAATGGCTTTCTTCTTGCCACTCTACCAAAAAGGCCAGATTTGTGGAGAGCACGACTAATAGTTGTCCTGTGGACAGATTCTCCCACCTGAGCTGTGGATCTCTGCAGCTCCTCCAGAGTTACCATGGGACCCTTGGCTGCTTCTCTGATTAATGCTCTCCTTGCCCAGCCTGTCAGTTTAGGTGGACGACCATGTATTGGCAGGTTTGCCATACTCTTTCCATTTTCGGATGATGTATTGAACAGTGCTCCATGAGCTGTTCAAAGCTTGGGATATTTTTGTATAACCTAACCCTGCTTCAATCTTCTCCACGACTTTATCCCTGACCAGTCTGGACTGTCCCTTGGTATTCATGATGCTGTTTGTTCACTAAGGTTCTCCAACAAATCTATGAGGGCTTCACAGAACAGCTGTATTTATACTGAGATATAATTACACACAGGTGGACTCTATTTACTAATTAGGTGACTTCTGAAGGCAATTGGTTCCATTAGATTTTAGTTAGGGGTATCAGAGTGAAGTGGTGAAAAACATTTATCATTTTCCTTCCACTTCACAATTATGTGCCACTTTGTGTTGGTCTCTCACATAAAATCCCAATAAAATACATTTGTTTTTTGGTTGTAACATGACAAAATGTGGAGAATTTCAAGGGGTGTGAATACTTTTCAAAGCACTGTATACACTAAAATGACAAGGTGATTTCTGTTACACTTCTTTTATTATTTTGTTTGGTGATCATTCACTCCAGCCTTTTTCAACCAGGGTGCCCAGCCCAGGCACCCTGAGGTGCCTTGAAGCTTCTTCAGGAGTGCCTTGACAAAATGCCTAAACATGTATACATTTTATACAAGCCAGCAGGTGGATGGAGCCTGCCTTTTAGATACACAAAGCCACAGGTTTTTATTATGCACCATTAATACTTTCTAGACCCTGGTATTCTAACAACCAATGACATTATCAGTTGACAAGAAGGATGTCTGTTGCCTCCACAGCATCCTTGTTTGACCCTCCTGTGCCCCACCCAACACAGACGATAAAATTTGACCAGTCAGCCGTTTACACTTTGAAACCACAAAACAAGAAAAACACAACGACCGACAGAAACCCAAAACCCAATTGACACACTGAAAGATTTGACAACCAACGTGAACCCGACGGAACAACAAACAACACAGAAACTAAGACACACGATGAAACAAATGACCCCCGACACAAAAACGAACCCACCGTAAAACCCATAAGAAAAAACCCAAAACCAACCTAGAATGAAAGCCAAACAACAATTCAACAATGACACAACCCGTTTGAAAATGACGAACCCTCTAACACACGAAACGCCAAACATAACTTAACACTTGATTGAAGGAACCGTGTGGGGGTGGAGGCGGGGAGACTATAGCCAACCACTTAGCGACTCACCAACCGAGCAGCCAAACTTTCTAGACCCTGGTATTCTAACAACCAATGACATTATCAGTTGACAAGAAGGATGTCTGTTGCCTCCACAGCATCCTTGTTTGACCCTCCTGTGCCCCTCTCCCTCAGCACTGGGGTCACATTAGGTGACTGATGGAGAGAAATTGAGGGAGAAGAGAGATATTGGAATACTAGTCAGTACCAGTGTGCAAAAGTGTATTTTCTTTGGAAAAAAAAAAATCACCTCTAACATTGGGTGTCCTAGATGTTGCTGTGTAATGTAAAGCTATTGGAATAGTTTTTACATTTTAGAATGGGGTGCCTTGAGACTGTCCGTAATTTTAAAGGGTGCCTTGACTGAAAAAAAGGTTGAGAAACACCTGATTTACTCCACCTTTTTACCCTCTATTTTCAATTATGAGTATTTAGAGAAGCTCCCCTCAAAATGAAGTGATTTTTTTTTTTTCCAGTTTTTTTTTTTTTGTACATTTTTGTTGCCATTTGCATACTTTTCTGTCTTTTTTCTCTTCATGTCCAAATTACAACTTTGCATTTCAGTCATATAAATTGGAGAAAATATTGACAATAACTTAGGATGAAGTACACCAAAATACAAAACATATACCGTAGTAAAAATTCTCAAAGAAAAGAGGCCAAAGTGATGGAATTGAGAGTGCTACAAAAAGTGGATTAAATAATATGTTTGCTTTTCTACACAGACCACGAGACCATGATCATGTATAAGTTGCAGACGTTGGTTCTGGAAAGGTCGGCCGTCCTACACGAGGTCATTGAGTACGTTGGGCAGTTGGATGCGCTTCTTGCCATGGCTGTTGTTGCCCGTGAGAATGGATATGTGCGCCCCTGCTACACCCAAAAGAACACTATAACTATAAAGGAAGGCAGGTGAAGAGAAAACGAGGTGTCATTTTTTGTGCCTAAGATATCAGTATATTATTTGATGTACCTCTTAAAGGGGTAGACAAACAAAATCACAGGTAATTTTTTTTAAAGAACCAAAACTATATATGAAAAAGCTTCAGCTGATTCAGAATTGACATTAATAATTGGGATTAGAAAATTAATCTTTGAAAGGAATGTCCCAGGACAATCGTTTCCCCCAGATAATGCCAATACCAGGGTTATCAGAACACATACAGCTGAAATGATTGTCATATTGACTCACCATCTCATGTCTATAGCTAGCCTTAGTCCAAGTGATATGTCCATTTTGAGTATGTCTGCAGTAGGCCACACAGTGCAAATATCCGTTCAAGCATTACAATAAAACTGGCCATACACTGATTAAAATTCAGGTGATTTAGCAGGGACCTGCTGGATTTTGATCAGTGTTTGCTCAACAGAAGATGTTTGTCAGGTTGTCTCACTACACTCGCCAGTTGCATAACATGTCTTGGCATCACTTCCGGTCTAGCCTTAGCATCTGACATCACCTCAGGTCACCGTACAGTCCAATCCTGATGCATTTTGTCACTACCGACTTCTAACACCCTCGGTGAGTGTGTGTTGTCGCCCCTTTGGTGAGTGTGGTCTCTAAGGAGAAGAGGTGCTCATGTCTTTCACAGTGGTGGAAGATTGGATGAATTGCACAAGTAGTGTGGTGGTGCACTGCAACAAGAATATTGACTTAATTTTTATTTTATTTATTTGCTTATCAATTTTTCATATGAAGGCATCACGGATGGATGCATGAACTTTGTTAATATCACTTTCACTGGCACCTTTTAAAAAAATTTTGTGATAAGAGCAATTGTACTGTATATGGATTGTGAAATGATTAATTTTGTGCTACCAGATTATTATTCTTTTTTTACTCTAAGGTTTACAATTTTCTATAATATGTTGGCAGCATATGTAAAATGTTTTGCACGCTTCAAAGCGCGGTGTAGTAAAAGGTTGGAATTGTATTTACTTACTGTTTATTAGTTTGTTGCAGCACATAAAGTTGTTACTGCACAATGAGCTTTTTGTTTTATAACAAACCATAAATTTTATGCTATTTTGCCTTTCTCATTATCTCACTTTCTTGTTTTTTCTTTTCTGCCTGACTCTTAGACACCCCATAATGGTATTCTGCACTGGAACTTTTGTTCCAAATCCAGCTCAGACCTGTGAAAAAGAAAAGAGAATAAAAATTCTCACAGGACCCAATTCATGTGGAAAAAGTGTGTATCTCAAACAGGTAATGGTAGGAAAGTATAAGTGATAAAACATTGGTCATGAAAAAGTCCAAAAGTAAGTTAGCATAGTAAGCCTAGCCAGTAATTTGTGACGCTTTGTCTACTCATGTATCCCAGTGTAACCCTTTTAAAGTAACCATGTCACCACAGAGTAATTTTATAAAAGAAAGCAAGACCTGTAATAGAAGTCCATCGATTCTTATGTTTCTGGTGGACTATGACTTAAAATGCCACCGCTTCACTGCTCCTTGCCTGCTGCGGGTATTCCATCTGCACCTGCTGCATGCAGTTGTTCCTCCCGCAAGCTTGAATGTTGCTACATTTAGCACAAGACAACAGGGGTAATAAAAGGTATATGACCTGGAAGGTTCAGATGCCTGCAGGCCGGGAAGCAGTGTTGCTTCAAGACAAGACAAGTATATTTACAGGGGCGTATCATGAAATGAGTGGGCTCATGTGCAAGATAAAAAGTGGGCCCTAGGCACAGAAGAAAAAATGGAGCGCGCTGTGGGGGGAAATGGGCGTGGCTTAAATTTCCCTTTTAAAAAAATTGGGCGTGGCTAAATGTGGTGAAATGTGGTGTGGTTTAATAGAGTCTAAAATGACTTGTATAGTGCAGAATTCAGTAATGTTAAATAGGGAATGTACAGTGTGGAGTGTATGGCGGTTGGTAGTATGTGCAGAAGAAGAGTGGGGTGTGTTTGGTGGTGGGTAGTATTTGGTGGTGGGTAGTATGTGCAGGAGAGGAGTGGGGTGTGTTTGGTGGTGGGTAGTATGTATAGGAAAGGAGTGGGGTGTGTTAGGTGGTGGGTATGTGCAGGAGAGGAGTGGGGTGTGTTAGGTGGTGGGTATGTGCCGGAGAGGAGTACGGAGTATACAGCAGTGGGTAGTATGTGCAGGAAGAGGAGTGTGGAGTGTATGGTGGTGGGTTTTATGTGCAGAAGAGGAGTGCAGAGTTGTATGTGGTGGGTAGAATGTACAGGTGAGGAGTGTACAGTGGTGGGTATTATGTTCAGGATTGTGTCAGTAGGGCAGTAGACGTCAGTAGTTTTTTATTTTTTTTTACAATTGTATTTTTATTTTTTTTTGATTCTTTTTACAATTATTTTTTTTTTAAATTCCTTTTTCTTTTAATTAGCCTTGTCGGTGGTCTTTAGTGAGATATCAGGGGTCTAAACAGACCCATGACATCTCCCCTCTTGAGACAGGGAAAGGGACTGAGGACACAGATTCCCCAGTCCCTTTCTCAGCATTAAAGATGGACAGGAGACAGCGGCTCCTGTCCATTCATAAAGGGAAGCACACAGGTTACTCTGCTCAGTTATTACAGGATATACAGAGCGTTCGGTAAAGCTCACTCTCTGTGTCCAATTCAGAAAAGGAAGGGGCCAGTAAATTACATATTTACCGGCCCCTTCCGCCGATCTCCATCCTGACACATCACCCGCAGCCCGCGGGAGAGGAGATGAGGAAGCTGGCTGCGGGAGACGAGAGGGGGCGGAGGAGGAGGAAACAGCGGGCCAGAGGTGAATGGGGGGCAGAGGGGGAGGAAAACATGGGAGCGGAGAAGGAGGACACAGTAGGCTGGGAGAGAACATGGGGAGCGGAGGAGGAGAATGGGAGGAGGAGGACAATGAGAACATTCCAGGAGAATCGGTGCAGCGGGAGGAACAGCTGTAAGCACTGATAGCTGCGGGAGGGAGAGGAGGAGAAGCAGCTGTCATGCAGGGACTCTGTGCTTACAGCTGTCCCTCCCGCCACACCGATCATCCCCGGCTGTGAACCAAGTGACAATCATCTACGTGTGCAGGGTGGGTCACAGTGGGCACCTCTCCCCTCGGAGGCCCGTGTGCAGTGAACACCCTGTACCCATGGATGATACGCCACTGTATGTATAAGATTCTTTTACAGGGCTAGCCTTCTTTTACAGGTGACACAGCAAGTGCACAGGTGGCAAATTTAATGATAGTGTTTCCAAATATGACTGACAATCCGGATTGAATCTAAAGAAAACGAATGACCCATTTTCTCTAGTGTTTAGTGGGGACAATCGGACAAGGGACACTTTGCTCCGCCCTATCCCTTGTACTTGTATGTTGGCAATTTAACAGGGTTTCAGCATTCCCCCCATATACTCTCCCTTCTTACGTTTTTTTTTTTTTTTTTTAGTTTCAGTACTTATTTTTATATAATTGTAATTCTTGCTGAATGTCTGCTAGTAGCCTGATACCTCTTACTGTATTCCCCTCTCTTCACTTTCTTAGGTTGGCCTAATTGTCTTTATGGCTATGATTGGAAGCTACGTCCCTGCCTCATATGCCGAGATCGGGCCAATCGATGGGATCTTTACACGCTTACAAACACGGGAATCTGTATCACTCGGGTTGTCTACTTTTATGATTGACTTAAACCAGGTGTGGATTTCTTGTGCATGAGAAACCTCAAATAAAAGGTGCCTTCCTCTAATTCCTGGGCTGCGCACATGTTTAAGGTCAATGAGGACACACTCAGTGAACGGGAATAGGCTCAGCATCACTGTCTTGGAACTGAAATGCAGCCCTGGAGTTAGAGAATATGGGGGCTTCAATCACAGGTATTTTGCATTATGGCAGATTCACCTGAAAGTGTATGTTTATCAAAAAGAAAAACCCTTTTTATTTATGTGTGTGTTGGTTCAAGTGTATATTTTACATTGTAATCTGCATTCCTTTCATTGCCTCCTTTCATGTCAATTACCTGGTTGATCCCACAAGTCCCACTTTTCCTTGAGGTAAACTAACCACAGCAAGCACAGAAACCAATTCTTGCTTCCATGAATTGTGCACATAGGGTGGTTCGGAGGTACAGGCAACACTGTATCCTGGCCTAGGCCGACAAGGCCCAGGCCTAGGGCTGCACTTTGCAGGGGGGCAGCATGGAAAGAGTCCCCACCGGATTGCGTCCTATGGGGCATACTGGGCTGAGAGGCAAATTAGTCTAGCGCCCCCATAAAGCGGCCGCACTGCTTCCGGTATGCAGGCGTCCGGCATTCCGCAACTGTGGGGGGGGGGGGGGTACTTCTAATTTTGACTGTCCTATCATCCTGGACTACAAACCTTCCTCACTGTGCTATGTTTTCTGCTGCACCATTGGCATGGTTATATCTTCTTAGTCCTCTCCATAAAATTATCAGAAATTTGTGCTTAAAGTAGAACTATAGGCAACACATTTTTTTTTTTTTTTTCATTTTGGATAGGGAGGGTTATGTCAGTTTATTTTTTTTTACCATCCCTGACTAGGGGTGCAACGGATCAAAAAACTCACGGATCGGATCGATCCTCGGATCAGAGGCACGGATCGGATCATTTTTCGGATCAGCAAATAATAATTGAATTTGCAAAAACCTGTGAAAATTCCACCAGTCCCTATAGTCCCCACTGTAATATCCACGCCATCTCCCCACTGTAATATCTACGCCATCTCCCCACTGTAATATTGCCTGGGTATCGTGGAGTATTGGCAGGCTGTAATGCGGAGTATTGGCAGGGTGTAATGCAGAGTATTGGCAGGGTGTAATGCAGAGTATTGGCAGGGTGTAATGCAGAGTATTGGCAGGGTGTAATGTGGAGTATTGGCAGGGTGTAATGTGGAGTATTGGCAGGGTGTAATGCAGAGTATTGGCAGGGTGTAATGCAGAGTATGAAGAGTATTGGCAGGGTGTAATGCAGAGTAATGAAGAGTATTGGCAGGGTGTAATGCAGAGTATGCAGAGTATTTGCAGAGTATTGGCAGGGTGTAATGCAGAGTATGTTTACCAGTGGCGTCACTAGGGTTGGTGTCACCTGGTGCGGTATAACATGGTGTCACCCCCCCCCCATAATTTTTGCGGGTGATTTTAACCCTTTTTCAGCCGCTAGTGGGGATTAAAAGCCCCAATAATTTTTGCGGGTGATTTTAACCCTTTTTCAGCCGCTAGTGGGGATTAAAAGCCCCCTGCTAGTGGCCAAATAGCGCAGTGAAATTGACGGTAAAGTGCCGCTAAAAATGGCGGCACATTACCGCCAACACACCCACCACCCCGGTGTGAAAGGGGCCTAACCGAGGTCTCCAACACGATGAGTGAGTTCATCGCAGCTCTGCCCCCACACTTTTCATTATCTGCTGTCCCCAGGGACAGATCCGATCCAGAGATCCCACTGTATGGTGATCTCTGGATCGGATCTGTCCCCGTAGACCGCAGATAATGGTATCATAGGCATTGATGATTTGATTTGGATTTTGGAACTGACCTGCTGACACGGTGTGTTGCTTGCTGGACCGAATCTGATGGCCGCAGGGAAGATGGCAAGATGTTGCTGTGACCTTCTGCTTGCTGGATGGATCTGATGTGGGTGTGGGACACTGTCTGTCTACACCTGTGCTGTGGTCTGTGGACACCCCCCCCCCCCCCCCCTTATCAGACCAGCTTAGGGCGGCTGCGCTCAGCTACCTGGTGACTGCTTGAGACCAGGGTGGGTGGGGTTTGTCACTCTGTGCCTATATCTAATATAATATATCTGTGTCCAGCACCCCCCCCCCCCCCCATCATCATCAGGGCTGGTGCAAGACTATTTTGCACCCTAGGCGAGACCGGCTACTTGCGCCCCCCCCCCAAAAAAAAAAATCAAAATTAATTCAATAATTTTATTACCAGAACTCCTGGTGGAGGGATGGAGCCAGGTGGACAGGAGAGGGGGGTGCAGCCAGGTGGAGGGAGAATAGAGCCAGGTGGACAGGAGAGGGGGTCAGCCAGGTAAGGAGATGGAGCCAGGTGGATGGGAGAGGGGGGTGAAGCCAGGTGGACAGGAGGGGGTGCAGCCAGGTGGACAGGAGAGGAGGTGCAGCCAGGTGGAGGGAGGCTATAGCCAGGTGGACAGGAGAGGGGGCAGCCAGGTGGAGGAAGGATGGAACCAGGTGGAGGGATGGAGACAGGAGGGGGGTGTAGCCAGGTGAAGGGATGGAGCCAGGTAGAGGGATGAAGCCAGGTAGATAGGATGGGGGGGTGTAGCCAGGTGGAGGGGGTGTAGCCAGGTAGAGGGATGAAGCCAGGTAGATAGGAGGGGGGTGTAGCCAGGTGGAGGGGGTGTAGCCAGGTAGAGGGATGAAGCCAGGTAGTAGGAGAGGGGGGTGTAGCCAGGTGGAGGAGGTGTAGCCAGGTGGAGGGGTGTAGCCAGGTGGAGGGGGTGTAGCCAGGTAGAGGGATGAAGCCAGGTAGATAGGAGAGGGGGTGTAGCCAGGTGGAGGGGGTGTAGCCAGGTAGAGGGATGAAGCCAGGTAGATAGGAGAGGGGGTGTAGCCAGGTGGAGGGGGTGTAGCCAGGTAGAGGGATGAAGCCAGGTAGTAGGAGAGGGGGGTGTAGCCAGGTGGAGGGGGTGTAGCCAGGTAGAGGGATGAAGCCAGGTAGGAGGAGAGGGGGGTGTAGCCAGGTGGAGGAGGTGTAGCCAGGTGGAGGGATGTAGCCAGGTAGATAGGAGGGGGGGGTAGCCAGGTGGAGGGGGTGTAGCCAGGTAGAGGGATGGAGCCAGGTAGACAGGAGGGGGGGTGTAGCCAGGTGGAGGGGGTGTAGCCAGGTAGAGGGATGAAGCCAGGTAGTAGGAGAGGGGGGTGTAGCCAGGTGGAGGAGGTGTAGCCAGGTGGAGGGATGAAGCCAGGTAGATAGGAGGGGGGGTGTAGCCAGGTGGAGGGGGTGTAGCCAGGTAGAGGGATGAAGCCAGGTAGATAGGAGGGGGGTGTAGCCAGGTGGAGGGGGGGGGGGTGTAGCCAGGTAGAGGGATGAAGCCAGGTAGTAGGAGAGGGGGGTGTAGCCAGGTGGAGGGGGTGAAGCCAGGTAGAGGGATGAAGCCAGGTAGTAGGAGAGGGGGGTGTAGCCAGGTGGAGGGGGGTGTAGCCAGGTAGAGGGATGAAGCCAGGTAGATAGGGGGGGGGGGAGGAGGTGTAGCCAGGTAGAGGGATGAAGCCAGGTAGATAGGAGGGGGGTGTAGCCAGGTGGAGGGGGTGTAGCCAGGTAGAGGGATGAAGCCAGGTAGACAGGAGGGGGGGTGTAGCCAGGTGGAGGGGGTGTAGCCAGGTAGAGGGATGAAGCCAGGTAGTAGGAGAGGGGGGTGTAGCCAGGTGGAGGGGGGTGTAGCCAGGTAGAGGGATGAAGCCAGGTAGATAGGAGGGGGGGTGTAGCCAGGTGGAGGGGGTGTAGCCAGGTAGAGGGATGAAGCCAGGTAGTAGGAGAGGGGGTGTAGCCAGGTGGAGGAGGTGTAGCCAGGTGGAGGGATGAAGCCAGGTAGATAGGAAGGGGGGTGTAGCCAGGTGGAGGGGGTGGAGCCAGGAGGATAAGAGGGGGTGGAGCCAGGTGTAGGCAGTCACACACCAGTGAAAAGGTCTGACTGGAAGCCTTCATCCCCAGCACTTCCCCCACCACCTGACAAGTTCTTACCTTGGGGAACTTCTTTTCAGCTCCGTCCACATGGCAGCGGGCAGCAGTCGATTTGTCACAAGTCCCAGGATTAGGAGATGGGGTCTCCTACAGGCTGTGAGTCACAGCTCACGCACGGGAGACCTCCTCCAGCTCGTCCCCCATCCGATCAGCTGATCACTTGGTTCCGCCCCCGGGCTCCGGCGGACGACCGCGGAGAGGCTGGGTAAGCAGGGCGGGCTGCAGGACCAGCTTTGTTTTGGGCTCCTCGCCACGGCCCAGCATGTGTCCTATCATGGTCAGTCCATCCGACTTTCTCTGTGCACAATGCCGCTCGCCCTGCTCCTCCAATGGCTGCACATAACCCAGGGAGGGGGGCGGGCAGAGAGCTGACACTTACGGCTGCTGGACATTGGTATGGTCGGCTCTGGGGGAGGGGGGGATCTGCCTGCTCCTTCTTGCCGCCGAGCGACTCTGCAGCCAGCCAGATGGAGCCGCGGGAGCCACCTCCCACTATACTCCGCACCGCACCAGCCACCACCCGGGGAACCAATCCTCTTTAAGGGAACCCAGCGGCTGGTTGTAACATGTGGAAGATTTCAAGGGGTGGGTACAAAAAAAAAAAATTTAAAAAAAAAAAAAGAAAAAAAAATACCAGGGCTTTCCTCACCATCGGGAGGGTGTCACCCCTCTAGCGGGTGTCACCCGGGTGCGGACCGCACCCCCCGCACCATTTTGGAATTAGGCTGTAACCAATGGTGGTCTGCTCATTAGGGGCGCAGGGGGCGCCGCAATCCATGCGCCCGGCCCCTAATGTCCATGCAGGGCGCCGGACGCATAGATTTCAATGTGTTTTTTTTTTTTTTTTAAGCACATGATTAGAGCCTGAAGCTCTAATTGGCTTAAAAAAAGGGTGGGCTTGGGGCGCAGAGCACTTATGTGACATTAGCGAATTAAGATTTACTAATGTCTTCCTGATTCTCCTCCAAGCCAATCAGGAAGCGGGTCCTGAGACCCAATTGGCCAGGGAGTCTTATGACCGGCTGGGAGGAGAAGCAACGGCTCGGCGCCACCTCGTCGCCGTCCTCCTCCCCGCACCTCTACCGTAGCATAAGGTAAGGCCATGGATCGCCACCTTCCAAATCGTTCAATCGAGCACTGGGGCGGGGGGTAGTGTGAGTGGATCTCGGCCTTCCCGATTGAGCGAGCTCCGGGGGGGGGGAGGAGTTTAGTGCGAGTGAGGGGGGCTATGTTTGTTTTTTTAACAAAATGTGGAAAAAGCGAAGTGCTGTGAATACTTTCCGGATGCACTGCATCTGGTCTCCCACAGTACACAGAACATGGAAATGCAATTATTTTAATAAACATAAACAGCTAAGTACTTTTGCTCATCTGCAGTATATAGCAATCTTGTGACTTTTATCAGTGTCTGGTTAAAGCTTGTAGGAGGAGTTTTCATTCTGCTCTGACTGTCCTATGAGGCTGCAGGACCCCTGATCCTCTGTCTGGGCAGTGCTGATTGGCCCTGTGCTGATCACATGCACTCTCCCAGGCAAAGAGAAAACGCTCTAGCAATACACAACAAATTGAGCATGTGCAGCTCGTTCCCTAGCTTTTGTTCTATCAGCATATAGATTGGGGACAGTCGAAGAAGGGGAAGATCAGGGAAGACAGGTTTTAACAGCCTTTTTACACAATGCAGAGGATTAAACCCTTAAGTTCCACAGTGAGTATAACAAGCATGCTGAATTGCATATACACACTGATTTTACTGTTTTGGGTTTAGTAATATTTTAAGCTGGATAGATCCATAGATGAGTTGGTTTTAGTTCAGCCAGCGGCTGAATGAAAACAAAAAACACTAGCGTATTACTCCTTCCACACAGAGGCGGATGAAGGAATCTCCCCCACTGTGATATTGTATTCCAACAGCGGGACTCTCCGCTGTCAGATTACACCGATTACCAGCTGCAACTGCTGATTGACAAAAGTTTACCAACATTCCTGTTTGGTGAAAAACAATCTAACAATCAACTTCTGTCAAACAGGGAAGCCCATACATGGATCAAAATTCAGCTGGTCCCTACTGAACTCCCCAAATTTCGATCCATCTATGGCCAGCAGAGTGTCAGAAGGAGTCCTGATGGGTTGTACATTGAGTTCTAGTCAATAAAGTTTTTATATGATATTATGTGGATTGCTTTTACTTTACTTTCTCCATGTTTTTATAAATCCACTAGTAACTTAGTCTATATATGAAAAAAATGTTTAAATTCTAGGTGACACGAGCAGTGAATAATGCAACAGTGAAGTCTCTTGTTTTAATTGATGAATTTGGAAAAGGAACTAATACAGTAAGAAATATATTTTCTCTATTGCAAGCCTCTTTAAAGGCCAACTCTAGCCTGAACTGTAAGAATAAAGGTGCATCTGTGTATCTGTGTATCTGTCAGGCTTGTAATTCTCTGTGTGCCCCCTACTAGGGAGATTTCACCTCTTTTTATTCCTGTCACACAAGAACAAGCAATAATGAAAGCAAAGGTCACTGGGACAGGAAGGTACACACAGCAAAGGAATATTTTCACTCTACCAGAAAAATGGTTGCTGTATCTAGCTCCATTGGAGAGGCTTTTGTATTGCTTCTTTCCCTATGACAACCTGTCACCAGAATACAATGTGATGGGGTATGGAAACAATAAAAACTTCAGAGGTTATAACCTTTCCCCACGCTATAGAAAAACAAGTTTTGTCTGGAGTTGGGCTTTATAAAATGGGGGATAAATGGGACAAAGGCAAGTGTCTTTGGGAGATGTGAGTATTTAGGAGCATTCTATCATTGTCAGTCCCCTCCAGATAGTACTCTCTGCCTGCAAGTCTCTTTATTGTCTGTCCCAGATCCACCTCTCAATGTTTTCAGCAATGCGACATATACTGCCTTATTAATTGGTTAACAATATACATGCTCTGAAAATATCTAGTGCTTCCCTCTTAAATGATACCATACCAGACATCCCGAGGCACTCACAAATATTTATTTCTCATTCGTTCATTGACAGACACAGTGCTTCCTTATTCAGAACCATAGGGTTATATCGCCCCCTACAGGAATCTGACACTAGGCAGAAAAAAGACTTGGCTACGCCCATGAGCACTCCTAGGTGATATACACCCCCCTCTCTGCTATAGGCCTTACCTATAGGTTTTTTTTTCTACCTAGTCAGGAGTAAGGACAAAGTTCCCTGCTGGGATCTCTAGCAAATTTTATTTTTTTTGTTTGTTGATTTTTTTCCAGGGAGATCTGCAATCAACTTCCGGGCTGGGCGACGGGCTGGACATTTCATCCAGTGGTCTCCCCAGTCTGGCCAGCGAGCGCGTGCAGACCACAGCTACGCGCTAGGTCAGCTGCGACATTGCCCCACTGGATGGGGGCTGGCCCTGCAAGTTTTTTTTTTTTTTTTAATCACTTTTTCTTTATTAAGATATACATACAGTACAACATAGAAAAACACATAGCACAATTTATCTATATAAATCTTTTCATTAACATACACCACACTAACCCCCCCCGCCCCGAGAAAACACACCGAATCCTTGATCATGTCCTTCAAAAGAGAGAAGAAAAAAAAAAAAAGCCCACTTACCTACCCATAACCAAAACTCGATTTGTGCAAAACATTATTCAAAATATAATTAAGAAGGGGGCTTTGCAGCACCCTATTACATGTGACAAACAACCAACAATATAAAAAAATGTATATATTAATTAAAAATGTGTGTATGTATATATATATATATATATATATATATATAATATATATATAATATATATACATATATAATATATATAAAAAAAAAATAAGAAAAAAAATAAAAAGAGTGTCTAATTTCAAATTACTATTTTCGTGTCTTATTATGTTTAGTGTTTTAATTCAATATAATCACACTTTACTATTTCATTTTTATACTTCTTCTACCCTTCTTTTATGTGTTTCCATTACGTGTTGCACATCCCGTGCCAAATTTTTTATTATAACTTATCCTCTTCCTTTAATGACATCAATCATCTCTCCACTGTGCCTCCCAGAGGAGGAAAAAAGAAACAACACAAAAAAGAAAAGAAAAAAAACCCCACCTCCTCCCAATTTCCCCCCACCAGATTTTCCGATCCATAATGCAGCATTGCCAAAAGGGTTTAATCCACCCCTATTTCTGTGGAGTAATACAGCCATCCTGCCCATGTATCTTTAAATTTATTGTGTTGGTCTTTAACCACTTAAGCCCCGGACCAATTTGCAGCCAAAGGACCAGGCGCCTTTTTGCGATTCGACACTACGTCGCTTTAACTGACAATTGCGCGGTCGTGCAACGTGGCTCCCAAACAAAATTGGCGTAAATTTTTTCCCACAAATAGAGCTTTCTTTTGGTGTTATTTGATCACCTCTGTGGTTTTTATTTTTTGCTATAAACAAAAATAGAGCGACAATTTTGAAAAAAATGCAATATTTTTAACTTTTTGCTATAATAAATATCCCCCAAAAATATATAAAAAAAACATTTTTTTTTCCTCAGTTTAGGCTGATACGTATTCTTCTACATATTTTTGGTAAAATCGCAAATAGGGTTTACAAAATAGGGGATAGTTTTATAGCATTTTTATTAATATTTTCTTTTTTACTAGTAATGGCGGCGATCAGCGATTTTTATTGTGACTGCGACATTATGGCAGACACATCGGACATTTTTGACACATTTTTGGGACCATTGTCATTTATACAGCAATCAGTGCTATTTAAATTAAGGGGTTAACCACTAGGGGGCAAGAAGGGGTTAAGTGTGACGTGTGTGTGATTTTATTTTTTTTACTGTAGGGGGCGTGGCTTGACATTTGACATCACTGATCGTCTTTTCCCGATGACAGGGAACAGACGATCAGTGTCAGTCGCACTAGTAAGCACGGGGAGAGGTTTGTTTACACATACCTCTCCCTATTCTTCAGCTCTGTGACCCGATCGCGGGACACCAGCGGCGATCGGGTCCCGCGGCCACGGTCACGTAGCTCAGGACCGGGTCCACCATAAATGCAGAAATTAACCCCTTTGGTTACATCCTCTCCAGCAGTTAACATCCGCCGACGGATATATCTGAGCCAATCGAACCCTTGTACGATACCATCTTGTTAGGAACTTATAAGACATCTCCTGTATATGGGGAACTTATTGAAGTATGGTGTGTCGCTCCCATTGCCCTTTTAATCTGCTCTGATGATTTATATCTGAAGAGATATAGATCCCTAAATAGAATATAGAATCAAGGCGCCAAATAAAAGGAAAAGATTGTTGCAAGGTGGTCTTCATCGTCAAAGGCACATGGCTCGGCATCAGCACTGATTTCTCAATGTTTATTTTAAAATTAGATATAAGGCCAAACCTGTCTATTTTCCAACATCAGTTCCATCAAAAACTCTTGAGGAGAGGTACAACAGTAGATCATCTGCATAAGCTGAGATCTTATGTTCTGTTGATCCAATACAAATCCCCTTGATCTTTCTATTTCCCCTAATCATACACAGAAAGGGCTCCAGCAGCATAGCAAATAACAATGGGGACAGTGGGCATCCCTGCCTAGTCCCATTCCGTATCTCAAAATAGAAAACAAAAAATAGTCTACCATTAACTTTAACCAGTGCTCTAGGATCTGCATACAGTGCCGTCACCCATCCCATCATCTGCTCTCTCAGACCCATCTTGGCCTTGCGAGGTAGCAAACGGACAGGTCTCGGCTTGAGTCACAGCGTCCCTCATGGCCGACAGCCCCCCCCACTTCGGTGGCGAGGAGGTTCTGTCTGGTCCTGGTATGGTGAGTAAATGTTCCCCCTTTTTTGGACAGTGAGGATGATTCCTCTGCCCTGGTGGCTGCGCACAAGAAGGCGCTGGTGGACACACTGATTGCATCTGTGTGGGAAACTTTAAAAATGGAGGATGCAGCCCCCTCTCTCTCCGCCCCCCTCCCCCCCCCCCCCCCCCTTTCCCCCCCTCTCCCCCCCCCCTCCCCTCCTTCCCCCCTCCCCCTCCCCCCCTCCCTCCCTCCCTCCCCCTCCTCTCCCTCCCTCTCCCTTCCTCCTCCCCCCCCCCCCCCCCCCCCCCCCCTTCCTCCCTCCTCCTCCCCCCCCTTCCTTCTCCTTCCCCCCTCCCCCCCCCCCCCCCCTTCCCTTCCCCCCCCCCTCCCCTCCCCTTCCCCCCCCCCCCTTTTCCCCCCCCCGTTCCCCTCCTCCCCCCCCCCCCCCCCCCTCCTTCCCCCTTTCCCTCCCCCTCCCTCCCTCCTCCCCCCCCCCCTCCTTCCCCTTCCTTCCCCCCCTCCCCCGTCCCCTCCTCCCTCCCCTCCCTCCCTCCTTCCCCTTCCCCCCCCTCCTCCCCCTCCCCCCCCCTTCCCTTCCCCCTTCCCCTCCTTCCCCCCCTCCTCCCCCCCCTCTCCTTCCCTCCTTCCTCCTCCCTTTTCTCCCCCCTCCCCTCCCCTCCCCCTCCCCCCCCTCCCTCCCCCCTTCCTCTCTTCCCCCTCCCCCTTTCCTTCCCCCCTCCCCCCCCCCCCTTCCTCTCCCCTTCCTCCCCCCCCCTCCCTCCCCCCTCCCTCCCCCCTCCTTTCCCTTCCCCTTCCCCCCTCCCCCCCTTCCCCCCCCCCCCCCCCCCTCCCCTCCCCCCTCCTTTTCCCCCCCTTCCCTCTTCCCCCCCCCCCTCCCCCCTTCTCTCCCCTCCCCTTCCCCCCATTCCCTCCTCTCCCTCCCCCCTTCCCCTCCCTCCCCCCTCCCCCCTCTCCCCCTCCTCCCCCCTCCCCCTCTTTTCCCCCTCCTCTCCTCCCCTTTCTTTCCCTCTTCCCCCCCTCCCCCCCTTCCCTTCCCTCTCCCCCTCCCCCCCCTCCCCCTCTTCTCCCCCCCCCTTCCCCCCCCTCCCCCCCCCCCCCTCCCCCTCCCTCTTCCCCCCCCTCCTTCCTCCTCTCCCCCCTTTCCCTCCCCCCTTCCTCTCCTCCTCTTTTTCCTCCCCCCCCTCCCTCCCTCTCCCCTCCCTTCCTCCCCCCCCCCCTTTCCTCCCCTCTCCCCCCCTCCCCCCCCTTCTCCCCTCCTCCTTCCTCTCTCCCCCCCCCCCCTCATCCCTCCCCCCCTTCCCCCCCCTGTCCCTCCCCCCCCCTTCCCCCTTCCTCCTTCCCCCTTCTCCTTCTCTTCCCCCCCCCCCCCCCTTCCCCCCCCCTCCCTCCCACCTTCCCCCATCCCTTCCCTCCCTCCCCCCCTTTCCCCTCCCCCCCTTCCCCTTCCCTCCCCTCTTTCCCCCCCTTCCTTCTTCCCTCCTCTTCCTCCTCCTTCTCCCTCCCCCCTTTCCCTTCCCCCCCCCCCTTCCCCTTTTTCCCTTCCCACCCCTCCCTTCCCCCCCTCCTTTCTCCCCTTCCCCCCCCCCCTTCCCTTCCCTCCCCTTTCCCCCCCCTTCCCTCCCCCCCCCCTTCCTCCTCCCTCTCCTCCTCCCTCCCTCCCCCCCTCTCTCCCCTCCCCCTTCCCTCCCCTCCCCTTCCCCCTTCCCCCTCCCCCCCCTCTTCCCCCCCCCCTCTTTTCCTCTCCCCCCCTCCCTCCCTCTCCCCTCCCCCCCCCCCCCTCCCTTCCTCCCCTTCCCCCTCCCTTCTCTCTCTCCCCCTTCCCCCCCCTCCCCCCTCCCTCTCTCCCCCCCCCCCTACCCCCCCCCCCTCCTCCCCCTCCTCTTCCTTCCCCCTCCCCCCTCCCCCCCTCTCCTCCCTCTTCTCCCCCTTTCCTTTCCTTTCCCCCCTCCTTCCCTCCCTCCCTCTCCCCCTTCCTTTCCCCCCCCCTCCCTCCTCCCCCCCCCTCCCTCCCTCCTTCCCCCTCCCCTTCCTCCCTCCCCTCCTCCTCCCTCCTCCCCCTCCTTTTCCCCCCTTCCCCCTCCCTCCCCCCCCTTCCCCTTCCTTCCCCCTCCCCCTCCCCCCCTCCCTCCCCCCTCCTCCCTTTCCCTCCCTTTTCCCTCTTCCCTCTCCTTCTCCCCCCCCCCTCCTCCTTCCTTCCCTTCCTTCTTCCCCTCCCCCTCTCCTTCCTTCCCCTCCCCCTCCTTCCTCCCCCCCTCCTCCTCTCCTCCCCCCCCCTCCTCCTCCCTTTCCTTCCCCTCCTCCCCTTCCCCCTTTTCCCCCTCCCCTCCCTCCCCCCTCCCCCCCCTTCCCCCCCCCTCCCCCCCCCCCCCCCTTCCTCCCCTCCTTCCCCCCTTTCCTCCTCCTCCCTTCCCCCTCCTCCCCTTCCCCTCCTCCCCTTTCCTCCCCCCCCCCCCCTCCCTCCCCCCCTTCCTCCTTTCCCCGCCCCCCCCCCTCCCTCTCCTTCCTCTTCCTCCTTCCCCCCCCTTCTCCTTCCCCCCCCTTCCCCTCTCTCCTCTCCTTCCTTCCCCCTTCCTTTCCTCATCCTTTTCCTTTTTGTGACTTTTCCTCCCCCCCTCCCCCTCCTCCCCCCTCTCCCTCCCCTCCTTTCCCTCCCCCCCCCTTTCCCCCTCCTCCCCTCCCCTTCCCTTTCCCCTCCTCCTCCCCTTCTCGCTCTTTCCCCCCCCCCCCCCCCCCCCTCCTCCCTTCCCTCTTCCCCCCTCCCCCTCCCCCTCCCCCCTTTCTTCCCCTCCTCTCCCCTCTCTCCCTCCCCCCCCCCCCTCTCCCCCCCCTCCCTCCCCTCTCCCCCCCCCCCCCTCCCCTCTCCCTCCCTCCCCCCCCTCCTTCCTCCCTCCCCCCATTTCTTCCCCTCCCTTCCCTTCTCCCCCCCTCCTTCCTCCCCCCTCTCCCCCTTTCCCTCCTCCCCTTCCCCTCCCCCCCCTTCCCCGCCCCTCCCCCCTTTCTTCTTCCCCTCTTCTTTCCCCTCCCTCCTCCTTCCCCTCTACCCCCCCTCCCCCCTCCCTTCCCCCCTCCCCTCCCTCCCCCTCCTCCTTCCCTTCCCTCTCCCTTCCCCTCCTCCCCCCCCTTCCTCCTCTCCCCTCCCCTCCCCCCTCTCCCCCCCCCACTTCCTTCCCCCCTCCTCCCCCCCCCCCCCCTCCTCCCCCCCTTTCCCCCCCCCTTCCTCCCCCTCCCTCCCTTCCCCTCCCCCCTCCTTCTCCTCTCTCCCCCTCCTCTCTCCCTCCCTCCCCCTCTTCCCCCCCCCTTCCTCCCCTCCTCCTTCTCCCCCTTTCCCCTCTCCCTCCCCTCCTCCCCCTCTCCCTCCCCCTCCTTCCCTTCCTCCCACCCCATCCCTTCCTTCCCTTCCCCCCTTTCCTTCCTCTCCCCCTTCCCTCCCCCCCTCTCCCTTCTCCCCCTCTCTCTTCCCCCTCCTCCCCTCCTCCCCCCTCCCCCCCCCCCCCCCTCCCTCCCTCCCCCCCCTCCCCCTCCCTTCCCTTCCCTTCCCCCCCTCCCTCCGCTTCCTCTCCTTCCTCAGGGCTTTCCCCCTCCCCCTCCCCTTCCTCTTCCCTCTCTCCCCCCTTTTTCCTCCCCCCTCCCCCCCTCCCCGGCCTTCCTCCCCCCCCCCTCCCTCCTCCTTCCCCTCTCGTCCCCCGAAGGTGGCCCCCCCCCCCCTTTCCCCCCTTTTCCCCTTCCTCCCTCTTAGCACTCACAAGCCGTCTCGCCTGGCAAAAGTGTTCCCTTATCCCTCCTTTTTTGAGAAGTTTGTCTATAAGGAATGGGAGCGTCCAAAACCTCCCTTTGCGGTCCCAAAGTGAGTATCCTTTTGAGGAGAGTCTTCTCAAGAAGTGGACGACTCCACCGGTGGTGGATCCTCTGGGCTCTCAATTGAACAAAGCTACCATGATTCTGGTTAAAGACTCTCCGGCTTTTAAAGATCCGGCTGACAGGAAGGCAGAGTATCTGAGCCGCACTATGTTCACTATTGCGGGTTCGGTGCTTCGGCCGGTCCATGCCATTGCTCTGGTATCTTAAACGCTGACAGAGTGGGTGAAGCTGTTGCACTGTGACCTGGAGGGTGATCAGTTTCCTCCTGCCTTCACTGGATTGGCAGACCAGCTGGTCCAGGGGCTGCAGTTTGTCTGCGATGCCTCTTTGGATGCAGCTCCCTTGCTTTCTAAGCTGTCTGTTTCAGCTGTAGTGCTTCGGCGGGTATTGTGGCTGAAGTGGTGGACTGCGGACCAGGCCTCTAAAAAAAGGCCTCTTTTCAAGGCGATCGTTTGGGGCCACTCTGGATGATATCATTAAGAGTGTCACGGGGGAAGAGTACTTTTCTTCCACAAAAAAGGGGAAGGAGCCACGTCGCAAGTGTGGTCTTTCCTTCTCGGCACACAGGAAGTTTTTTCCTCCCTCAGGGTCCACTAATAAAGGCTCAAAGTCTTTCAAGCCCCCCTTGGGAGTACAAACTCCAGAAGTTACAGACGGCAACCTGCTTACTGCTGTCCAGCAGGTGGGTCTCGCTGTGGACTTGAATGCGGGTGCTAGGCCTGATGGTGTCTATGTTTGAGGCGGTCCCATTTTCTCAGTTCCATACAAGACCCCTGCAAAAGGAGATCTTGTTGAAATGGGACAAATGTCCAGGGTCTCTGGACAGCCAGATTCGGCTGAGCCAAGGAACGAAAGGGTCCCTGATCTGGTGGCTTTGTTCCCTGACTTTTCGGCATGGGAAATCCTTTCTCCCTCTGTACTGGACGGTGGTCATCACCGATGCCAGTTGTCCGGGTGGGGAGGAGTCCTGGGCCTGAGCTTGTCTCATGGTCACTGGACGCTGGAGGAATCCAGGCTGCCTATTAACATCTCGGAACTCTGGTTGATCAGACTCTGTCTGGATCATTGGACGGATCAACTTCAGGGGCTCCCGATATGGATCCAGTCGGACAATGCCACGACGGTGGCCTATGGCAACCATCGGGGAGGAACAAGGAAGTGTGTTAGCGGGCCTGGAAGTAGCAGGCATTCTTTGGTGGGCAGAGCCTTTCGTCCCGGCCATCTCCACCGTTCGCATTTTGGGGGTGGACAACTGGCAGGTGGATTACCTCAGTCAACAAGTGTTGGACCAAGGGGAGTGGTCCCTTCATCAGGAGAGATTTCAACAGATATTTCTGTGTTCGGGCTCTCCAGAGGTAGATCTGATGGCCTCCCGGGTCAACAGGAAAGTTCAGAGGTTTGTGGCCAGGTCTCGGGATCCTCTGGCGGATGCCTCAGATGCTCTGGTGGCTCCATGGGGCCAGTATTGTCTGATCTACGCCTTTTTTCCTCTCAAGCGTCTGCCTCGGCTGTTACGCAGGATCGAGGCCGAAGGAATTCCGGTCATTCGAGTGGCCCCGGACTGGCCTCGTCAATCGTGTCCCCAGGAAGGATCTGCTATCCCAAGGGCCGATCTTCCACCCTACTACCGTCGCTGGCTTTAACGGCCTGGCTGTTGAAAGCCAGGTGTTGAAGGATAGAGGTTTACCTGTGTTGGTGATTCCGACAATACTCAAGGCTAGGAAGTCTACTTCCAGGAAGGAATATATCATCGGACGTGGAAAGCGTACATTTTATGGTGTGAGTCAGTGGGGTTTCGCCTACGTTCCTTTTCGGTGGCTCGGATTTTGACTTTTCTTCAGAGGGACGTTGAAAAGAATTTGGCCTTGATTACCATCAAGGGCCAGGTGTCGGCTTTGGCAGTTTTCTTTCAACGCCCCCTGGTTTCGCATTCCCTGGAGCGTACCTTCATTTAGGGGGATCGACATATGGTTCCAACGGTGCGATCTCCCTTGCCACTGTGGGACTTGAATCTGGTGCTTTCGGTTCTACAGAAGCCTCCGTTTGAAAATATTAGAGAAATTCCCCTGCTCACTCTGTCACAGAAGATGGCCTTCTTGGTGGCTAACACCTCTGCTTGCAGGGGGTCAGAATTGGCGGTGCTATCCTGTCGCAACGCCCTACCTGGTGATTTAGAACAGGGATCCTCAAACTACGGCCCTCCAGCTGTTGCAGAACTACACATCCCATGAGGCATTGTAAAACTGTGACATTCACAGACATGACAAGGCATGATGGGAATTGTAGTTCCTGAACAACTGGAGGGCCGTAGTTTGAAGACCCCTGATTTAGAAGGACAAGGTGGTTCTTCGTCCTTGTCCTTAGTTCCTCCAAAAGTTGTTTTTGATTTCCATTTAAATGAAGACTTTGTGTTGCCTTCCCTATGTCCCAGGCCGCAACATCTGAGGGAATTTGCCTTTCACACCTTGGATGTGGTTCGGGCGATCAGGGTGTATTTGGCGGCCACTGAGTCCTTTTGGAGGTCAGACTTACTGTTCGTGATCGCGGACGGGCCAAAGAAGGGGCTGTCTGCTTCCTCGGCGACCATTTCTAGATGGATCAGACAGACGGTGACTCAGGCCTATTCTGTCAGGGGTCGGGTTCCTCCCTTCCCGGTGAAGGCACACTCTACCCAGCGCTGAGTGCCTCCTGCGCCTTCCGTCTTCAGGCATCAGTGACGCAAGTGTGCAAGGCGGCCACCTGGTCTTCGGTGCACACTTTCACAAAATTTTACAAAGTGGATGTGCTGGCATCTGCGGTTCTGCAGGCTGCGGTCTAGAGGGTTTTTCCCTCATAAAGGGGTTTTCTTGCTGTTTTAGGTTGGGCTCCAGTTGTTCTTGTTGAGCTCCAGATTGTCTGGTTGGCTTGGCCCCACCCCTCATGTTTGGCACTGCTTTGGGACATCCTTATGGTTCTGAATAAGGAAGTGCAGTTTCTGTCAATGAATGAATGAGAAAATAAGATTTTTGACTTGCTGTACAATCCGTTTATCTGAGTTCATTGACAGACACAGCACTCACCCCTCTATGGAGTTTTTAATGCTTCTGACACTGCTTGTGACAAAACTGAAGGCCTATAGCAGAGGGGGGGGGGGCGTATATAACCCAGGACTGCCCATGGGCATAGCCAAGTCTTTTTTCTGCCTAGTGTCCTACTCCTGGTGGGGGACGATATAATCCTATGGTTCTGAAAAGAAGCGATGTGTCTGTCAATGAACTCGGAGAAACTGATTTTACGGTAAGTCAAAAATCATATTCAACATACTACTACCTTGGCAGCTGGCAATATATAAAATATTGCAAAATTGTTCAAAACCTCATTGGCGGACCTCAATTTTACTATAAACAAGATCTCATGGCTCACGATCCTTAAAAAAAATAGCAAGTATTCTCAGGAATAAACAAAAAGACATTGAAATATGTTGGGACCCCTGATAAAAATACATCAGTACATCAAGGTTCAGTGTTTACTTTAGATCGTCCAAACTCTATTGATGGGGGTGGAGAAAGCTGGTAGCCGACAGGATGATCCTGCTTTTCCCCAACCCCCAGACCCTCCTCCTCGATCTGTGACATTTACCTGTATTTCCTTCTGTTAGTTTATTCTTCACTATATATGTAAATGTTAATTTACATTGTGAGATGTGATCATAACCTGGCAATATACGAACATGGAAGGCACATTACTAGAGACTAATGCTACACATGATCGGACTTTCCGGCGGACATTCCGATCGTGTGTGGGCTCCAGCGGACTTTTTCTTCCCAAAAGTCAGACGGACCTAGAAATAAAACATGTTTTAAAGCTTCCTGCCAAAAGTCCGCCAGACCCAGTTCCTGTCGGGAAGTCCGCTCACCTGTATGCAGGTCTGACGGACTTTCCAAATGAACGGACTTGCCCCTACACGGACTAAAGTCCATTAATTTTGAATGTGACTCCAGGTACGACGGGACTAGAGAAGGAAGTCAATCTCGCCGATTTCATCGGTGAGATTGACACCTTGCAAACGGCGACGCCTGGTATGGATTTTGAGGGTAACCCCCTACGCCGAAAAAAAACGGCATGGGGTCCCCCCAAAGTCCATACCAGACCCTTATCCGAGCACGCAGCCCGGCTGGTCAGGAAAGGGGGTGGGGACGAGCGAGTGCCCCCCTCCTGAGCCGTACCAGCTGCATCCCCTCAACATGGGGGGTGGGTGCTTTGGGGAAGGGAGGCACCGTGCAGCCCCCCCACCCCAAAGCACCTTGTCCCCATGTTGATGAGGACAAGGGCCTCTTCCCGACAACCCTGGCCGATGGTTGTTGGGGTCTGCGGGCGGGGGGCTTATCAGAATCCGGGACCCCCACTTTAATAAGGGGGCCCCCAGATCCCGGCCCCCCCACCCTATGTGAATGAATATAGGGGACATGGTACCCCTACCCATTCACCTAGGGGAAAAAAAGTCAATAAAAAACACACTAGACAGGTTTTTAAAGTAGTTTATTAGGCAGCTCCGGGGGTCTTCTTCTGACTTCGGGGGTCTCTTCCGACTTCTCCGCACTTTCCGGCTCTTCTGCCGGGCTCCTCCGCTATCTTCTTCCAGCTCGGTTGGCCCGGTCTTCTCATTCGTCGTCGCCGCCGCCTTCTTCTTCTCTTCTTCCGATGTTGACACGAAAGCTCTCTCCCGCTGTAATGCGGTGGACACGCTGCTTATCGACTTATATAGGCATAAGGGGCGAGGTCATCGGGTTATGTCACCCGGTGACCCCCCCCTTATGGCGTCACAGTTTCGGGGCATGCTGGGAAAATGCTTCCCCAAAGCACCCACCTCCCCATGTTGAGGGCATGTGGCCTGGTACGGCTCAGGAGGGGGGGCACTCGCTCGTCCCCACCCCCTTTCCTGACCGGCCGGGCTGCGTGCTCGGATAAGGGTCTGGAATGGACGTTGGGGGGACCCCCACGCAGTTTTTTCGGCGTAGGGGGTTACCCTCAAAATCCATACCAGGCGATGGGGCTCGCAAGGTGTCAATCTCCCTGATGAAAGCAGCGAGATTGACTTCCTTCTCTAGTC
Organism: Lithobates sylvaticus; assembly: GCA_028564925.1. NCBI lineage: Eukaryota > Metazoa > Chordata > Amphibia > Anura > Ranidae > Lithobates > Lithobates sylvaticus. The sequence continues at coordinate 185,367,070 of CM053033.1, read as the reverse complement.
CCGTCGTACCTGGAGTCACGTTCAAAATGAACGGATTTTAGTCCGTGTGTGGGCAAGTACATTAATTTGGAAAGTTCAGCGCACCTCCGCCGACAGTCTGGCGGATTGTCCGCCGGACCAAGTCTGCCGGAAAGTCCGTTCGTGTGTGCACATGTGCGCTCGTTCGTAAATTCCGGCGGACCTCCCCTACAAAGTCCGATCATGTATACGCGGCTATAAAGTTGGCTTACAACGAAACTTAAACAGACGCTGATAACACGTCCACATTCACAGTACTATTATTATTGACGCATTATTGTATTTACTAATGTTGATTCTTTCTCCAATAAAAATTAATACAAACGTTGATACAGAAAGCAGTAAATTTAAAGAATTTGGATGCACATTATGTGTTTTTCTAGGTGGATGGGCTGTCACTATTGGCTGCCATTCTGAGACACTGGATCAAGCAAGGGTCTTCTTGCCCTCATATTTTCCTGTCCACTAACTTTCACAGCTTGATACAGCTTGAGATACTCCCAGAAAACCCAAATGTCCAATATCAGGTGAGATAAGTTTAGACAGTTAAAAGATTTTCTATCTATATGCACTAGACAGTCTCCCTTCTTGTACTGGTAAAAAATTTGCTGCAGTTTGATTTTTGTGAGTGGGAATGCCCTTCAGTGTCATGTATGTGGAGAGATATGGTGCAGAAGTGTATGTCACCAACGCACTGGGGGGAGATGGCTTGAGGGGGGGGGGGGGGGGGGGGATCTGCATGAGGTATTGAAGTGATTCCAAAACACTGTAGTGCAGCATCTCTCAAGAGACTAAAAATTCTCTAAGGTAATTGATAAGGACAGCAGAGGACGCTTCTGAGTGTAGCAGTAAAAAATCGAATTTATTTACACGACAATTGGAAACTTACAAGACAATGTAGTGATATTAGGCATTTATATGTAGAAACGTCATTCAGGGTCAGCTTCTGGGGATGGGACTTCACAGAACAGGATGAGCTTTCTTGGGAGGGATTGCAGCATATGTGACTGTAATGCAAAGGAGACACCACCTGGGGCAGCAAACGAAGTATAGCAATATGTGAATGAAAAGCAAGCTATGTATATAGCAACTCACAGAAGTAAAGGATTAAGAGCCTTATAACATGTGGGTCTTCTGCTTCACGTTGGTCAGATTGTCCAATAATCATCCTGTTGTAGGAGAGCCAAGCAGGGTTCAGCTGTCAGTGGAGCCTATGGATGTGGATGGGAGCCATCTTGTGACCTCTCAGTGCTCTTAATGGCTCCCATCCACATCCATAGGCTCCAGTGACAGCTGAACCTTGCTTGGTTTGTCTACATTTGGACGATTAATGCATGATCTAACCCATGCGTGGAAGACTCAAATGTTAAAAGGCTCTTAACCCTTTACTTCTGCAATTAGCTAGTTACATAGCTTTCTTTTCATTCACTTATTGCTACGCTTAGTCTGCTGCCCCTGGTGGTGTCTCCTTTACATTACAGTCACAGATGCTGCAATCCCTCCCAAGGAAGCTCATTGTGTTCTGCGAAGGTCCATCTTCAGTATCTGACCCTGAATTAGGTTTCTGTCATGAATCTGCAGTAATGTTTCATGCCCTGTCTGCTTACTTCTCTGGTCTAGGTCTGGTGTATCAGCTTAGGGACCGCGCTCTCACACCTGCGTGTTAAGTAATCTTCTCTCAGCATAGCTCCACCCTAGCCTTTAACAGGAAACACTAACTCCATGCACTGCAAGCCAGCTTTGCCTGAGCAACAGTTGTGGCTTCTGGTGTGGCGTCTTGCTGTAGGTTATCTTTGATTTCAGTGTACCGACCTTGGCATGTCCCTGTGACCATTCCTGTCTGCTAGTAACTCCGGCCTTGGCGTGTCTTCCTGACCATCCCTGTCCGCTAGTTGCCCCAACCTTGGCTTGTTCTCCCGACTATCCTGTGTTTAACCCTGAACTGCTTCCGCTCTGTCCAGCAGAGTCAGTCCGTGAGCATGGGCTGAGAGAACCTGGGGGCTGTGACCTGGAGTCAGCTGCAGCCAAATCCATCCTCACCACTAGAGGCTCTGGTGAATACCTGCTGGCTCTTAGACTCCGCGCCCTGAAGAATCTTACCCTCCAGCTTCCTGCTTGGTCCGTGTCAGTGTTCAGGTGGAGCTGCTTTCCTGAACCACCCAGAGCTCCCTCCGCAGCAATCAGCTGAGGGGCAAAAGCAATCAGCTGTAGGGTCCACAGCCTTAGCGGTGTGCATCTGTCACCTGGACTCAGATGACCTGATAGTTTCTACATATAAACGCCTGATATCACTACATTGTCTTGTAAGTTGCCATTTGTTGTGTGAATAAATGAGATTTCATACTGCTACACTCAGATGCGCCCTCTGCTGTCCTTACCCTTCAGTGTCCTGCTTGGAGTCCTTGCGTTGATGGCAAGAAATTATGATTTGGAAGGCAACCAAACCAATCAAATCGTATCCTCATAGCAGAGAGGAAATGTACAAGGATTGGCCTCACCTAGACAAGATGTTTCATTCCCCTAAACGATACTGTATGTGCAATAATATCCAATGTAAGACAGCTTTTAGAAATTTAGGGTGGAAATCTGTGACCATTCAGCTTAATAAGACACTTACAGTTCCGGTGGATGAGGTGCCAGTGTTTAGGGCCCTGCAGAAAAAAATTTGAATCCCTCTTCCGTAACTATTTTCTCTGAGGGGTGCTGCTATGCAACCCACAGTTGTTTCCATGGAGGTCCAGGCCTTTTTGGTTTGGGGAAAAGTGCATGGCTATGGAACCTGGTGCCCATAGGGCAGATTTTTTTTAGCTAGACAGCATTTGGAGCTCTTTTCTGAGGCACTATTCCTCTGTGTGGATGGGTTGGGCCTTATGCCGGTATACTTGAGGTGCGTGTTATGGCTGAAATGCTGGTCAGCAGAACTCCCTTGCAAGAAACATCTGAAACATATGTCCATTGAAGGTGAATGCTTGTATGGCAACATCTCGGATAAACGTATTCAGACGATTACAGGATGAAAGAACACTCTCTTTCTTCTGAAGATGTGGCAGAAACAGTTGAAGCAAAAACAGTCTATGCATGGGGCCAGAAATGGGTCCTTTTATCCCTTCCAGATCTCGGGGACGAAGCAATAGAATCCTATAGGAAGAACTGGACTCTCAGGGCCTACCAAGGTGGGCGACAAGCCATCTTCCCAATCAAGGGGCACTTTCACTTCTTTGTGTGTAGAGATGTCAGGCGGCTCTTGTGCCCGTTTGGACCCTGGATATCTCAGCTATCTGGGTTCAAAACATTGTGTCCATAGGAAACCAACTGGACTTTTGTGCTTTTCCTCCGCCACGCTCACGCCATTGAACTTGCTACACCTGCTCCAGAAACAGAAAGGTTTCACGGTTACTATTACAACTATATAGCTGTGCCCAAGCCCAATTGCAGTATGCTGCCCATTCTTGACTTCAAGCGCTAGAACAAGTTTTTTGCATGCTCAAAAGTTTTGTATTGAATCAGTGTGATCACTGGTTGCTTCTCTCTATCAGGGGAATTATCTGGCTTCAGTGGACATCAAAGATGCCTACCTACACATCTCCATTTTCCCCCTCATCGATGCTACTCGTGTATTGCGGTTAGGGAACCAACACTTTTAGTTTGTGGCTCTGCCCTTTGGCTTTGCCACAGCACCACAAATGTTCACGCAGGTGCTGGGCCCGATGTTGGCTCTTTGTTCTCAGTTGACTCCATGGGACCTCAGTCTGGTGTTGACAGTCCTTCAGAGGCCGGCCTTTGAACCAATTTTGGACATTTCTTTCCCATAAGGTTGCCTTTTTTTTTTGTCCCTATCACCTCGGAGAGTGTCTAAACTTGTGACATTATCCTGTAAAGAAGCGTTCCTTGTACTTTACAAAGTTGTTTTGAGACCTTGAATGTCTTTTCTGCCCAAGGTGGTCTCTGCATTTCACTTAAATCAGGTCATTGTGTTAGCGTTGTTTTGTCCCATTCCTAAGCATCCTAAGGATGTTGCTTTCCACTGTTTGGATGTGGTTGGGGCTGTGTGAATCTATCCCTCAGGTACATCTATGTTTCATAAATCTGACTGATTGTTTGTGTTGCCTAAAGGCTCTCAGAAGGGACAGGCTTTCTCTTGCTCCACAATTGCTAGATGGATTTGGCTAATTTCTCAGACATATGACCTGAAGGGGAAGGTTCCTCACTTTTTAGCTCCACCAAAAGTGTTAGTACTTTGTAGGCTTTTCATCATCAGACCTGAGTTTTCCAAGTCTGCATAGCTTCCATCTGGTCCCTCTATACATACATTTGCCAAGTTTTACCAGGTGGTTACCAGGACTTTTCCCTTTTTCCCCTGTACTATCTGCATGGATTTTGCATGTTCTCCCTGTTTGTGTCGGTTTCCTCCGGGTACTCTGGTTTCTTCCCACACTCCAAAAACATGCTGGAAGGTTAGCTGTCCCCTATCTAAATTGGCTCTACTATGTGTATGTATGAATGTGAATTAGACCTGGTACACACCGGGGCGACTCGTCAGGCGACTTAGTCGTCTGGCAAGTCGCGTCCCGTTCTGTAGTATGGAATTGTTCTAATAGGAGCGACACAAGTCGCTCCGACTTAGAAAAACGTTCTTGTACTACTTTGAGGGTGACTTCAGGCGACTTGCATTGACTTCTATACAGAAGTCATTTTGCAAGCCGCCGCTGAAGTCGGATGCCGGTTGCCTGAGGCAGTCGCGCTCCAAGTCAGTGTGAACCGGCTCTTAGGGACCTTAGATTGTAAGCTCCTTGAAGGCAGGGACTGATGTGAATGTACAATATATATATATGTAAAGCACTGCGTAAGTTGACAATGCTATATAAATACGTTTAATAAATAGATATACTTGGTGGATATACTGTAGTTCAGCCTGATACCAGCTGTCAAACCCATCATATGTATCAAGCTCTACTAGCAAAGGGTTATGCCATATGGTTGTATGGGTTGTGATTCCCTTATATTGCATAAGGTGTTTCATTTCCAGCCAATATTGATATTTTTGTGGCTTTTTATGTATATCATGCAGTTGTCCCAAGGCATTTGCCTTGCAGTGTATACAGTATATCATACTACACAGGCGCTAGCTCAACATTTCTCAGTGTTCTGGAAGCCCAAAGTAAATTATGCAAGTGCCCTACACAGTGGTCCATCCATTTAATAGGATTACACGAATACTGGAAATTTCATGTGGCAAAAGAAAACTTGTGCTATAATACATAATCAATACATAATCAACAAAAATGTGAGCTGTGATTGTTCTAATGGCTTGTTTGATGTCTGCAGACGTTTGAGTGGTGTCTGGATAGAGAAGAGTTGGTCTTCTTTTATCAATTGAAGGATGGAGTATCGGAAGTAAGCCAGGCAGCCAAGGTAGCAGCCATAGCTGGAATGCCAGAGGAGATCATAAAGAGGGGAGTGGAGGTAATGCACTGCTGATGATTCTTAATACTGACTTTTAGGAGGAGAAAGCAGAGTGACAGCAATAACTTCATCACTTTTTTTTCTTCTGCTTTACTGCCCAGTCAGAGTGGGGGCTGGCAGATGGTACCCTGGATTTAGAACAAGTTGGTTGAATGAATGGTGCAAACTGCCATTCAACCCAGAAGACCGATGACATCTTGTGGACAAAAGGAAGTACTTTGCACATACAGCTGATTGAAAACGAGTATTGCCACAAAAGCTGTTTTGTTTTTGTTTTTTTTATCTTTTATTAGGCTATTATTTTTTTGTTGTTATTTGTGGCTGGAGTTCTGTTTTATTTGCCCCTTCATGTTTATCATAAATTATATAATATATATTTTCTATTTTTCTCTATTACACTGGTTCTTTAATATTCATGTTGTCCATTTTCTTTCTAAACCAGACAGAATTTTACCCATAAAGAAGTACCCGGCTAAACACTATTTGCATCTAAACAGACCACAGTTTATGGATTCTCTGTCTAATGCCGTGTACACACGAGCGGATTTTCCGTCTGAAAAATCTTGGATGTTTTTTCCGACGGAATTCCGCTCAATCTTGGCTTGCATACACACGGCTGAACTTTCGACCGTCAAGAACGCAGTGATTTAAAACACTACGACGAGCCGAAAAAATTTAAGTTTAGTGCTTCCGAGCATGCGTCAAATTGTTTCAGAGCATGCGTAGGAATTTTGCACGTCGGAATTGGAATTTCTGATCAAACCTTTTTCCGACTGAAAGATTGAGAACCTGTTCTCAATCTTTTGCTGGCGAGAATTCGGCCAGCAAAAGTCTGATGTAGCCTATACACGGTCGCATTTTCCGACCAAAAGCTCTCATCGGTCTTTTGCTGGCCTAATTTCCGATTGTGTGTACACGGCATAACAGTTAAACGCATTTGGAAAAGTGTAAAAAGTGGAAGCTATGTGTAACCACTCTCTGTTCTTGGCATGGTTTAGCTTGACAGATCTGAATACAACATCTACTCCCTTGAAATTGATGTGCTTCACAGTCAGTTTTTTTAGTGTAGTAGATCCCAGCGAAGAAGAGGTGAGTATGCAAACAAGGGAAATATTTTTATGCAGGGGGGGGGGTTACTGTGAGGGTTGATCTGAGTGTTAGGTCTTATTCACATGAGCGCTGAAGCCCCTACACTGTGAATGAGGCATTTGTTTAAACGTGTGGAGCTGCGTGCAGGCATTCTATGTTTTTAAATGAAGATGTATCACTGTATGGACACAGGCACAAACCTGAGTTTGACAAACATGCATGACTATTGTATAACAGATGTGTCTTACTTAATACTACCATAACCCACCTTCACCTGCTACGTCCCTCTTAACATAACCCCAGAAAATGAGACCACACCAATCTGAAGTAAACATGTCCGTAGCAGCCAATTATCTTCATTTATAAAATATCAAATAATTAACAAATTAACATAACTAAATAATTTAGTAAGGCACTTCCTCCATTAAACTCCTCCCGTTGGTCTGTGCAGGAAAAACCCACCAATCATACCATCATATCCCTTAACGGCACTGCGGAACCAAAAACTAGAATAGGCCTCAAGCTGGCATCCTGGCTCAGAGGCAAAACACTGTCCGCAGTGCACCTGATAAACAACATCGGCTAAACTACTGTTAGCTGTATCACCACCCACGGGTACCATACCACCGATAGGTCCCGAACTTCCATATATGGGGTAAATCCTTCATCCGCACAGACCAACAACATGCAGCTGCCACAACATCCATTGCTCTGGAAATATAAATCAAAAATCATTAGTAACACAACAAACCCCCCAAGATAAGGGAGGGAGGGTGGGAAGCTCGCTCCTCCTGGCAGACTGAGCTGGGGTGGAACCACCCACTCTACCAAGTATTCTGCTCCTCCCCCAATCCTGCTTAAACTTTACCTCATGCAGCTTGTCTACATCCACCCTGCGCCTATTATTTTATTTATTTTGCTCCGGGCTCTCTGTAGAAAGTGCACGGCTCCAAATGCAGAGTGTACCTGCCCCGGCACACCTTTCAAACTCAAATGTGCGTCTGTGTCCATATAGCTGCTGCATCTTCATTCACTAACATAGGCTGCCTGCATGCATCTCCAGCTGGCTCCAGGTAAACAAACACCTCATTCATGCAGTACAGGCCTCAGTACCCATGTGAATGAGGCCTTAGGGTTAAAATCGTATATGGGGGTTAAGCCGGCCACAGAAGGTTCAAATCTCAGCTGGTTCAATAGGGACCTTCTGAGATTTGAACCATGTATGGGCAGACTGAATTTACCCAAGTTGATTGATCAATCAGCTTGGGTACAATCAGCCTGTCGGATTTTACATGAAATTGTTGCTAGTGGCTAACGGTAATCATTGTGTTCTCCCTGCTTAAGGAACAACCCCCCCCCCCCCCCGCTAGGTGAACACAATGGCTCCATAAGAGGGATTCCCCCCTCAACACTGATTGTGTTGATGTGGGAATCAAGAGATTTTCTTTCCTGCAACTTTTGGTTGCAGGAAAGAAGGAACGGCATGGGAATGGCGATCCTTTAGAGTGCATGTGACGGTAACGTCACCGACTGCATCTAAATGAATGGTGCATGTTTAAGAGATATTTAAAGTACCTATATGCACTTTAACCGCTTCCGGACCACCCACTGTACATAAACTGCAGCAGGGCGGCCAGGCTGCATGAAACCAGTACGTTGTTTCCTCTTTCTGGGTCTGGGGTGCATGGGTGGAAGACAATCAGCAGGTTAATCAAATTGGACACAGCGAAAGCCAATCGGTGGGTTTGGCGGTCTCTGTTGATCGTTCGTAGCAGAGGCAGAATGGCGGTCTGCCTATGTAAACAAGGCAGACCATCGTTCTGTAACAAAGGAAGAGAGAGATAAATGATTCCTGCTAATCAGGAACAAAGATGTCTCTCTTCCTCCAGTTAGTCCATTCCCCCCCACAGTTAAAAAGCACTCCCTAGGAGCACACTTGACCCTTTGATCACCCCTGCCAGTGTCATTTATACAGTAACAGTGCATTTTCTTTTCTTTTTAGCTCTGATCACTGTATTGGTGTCACTGGTCCCCAAAAAGTGTCACTTAGTGTCCCATTTGTCCACCGCAATATTGCAGTATTGATATAAATCGTGTTACGTTTGGCTGCCTGAATGGAGACCTTGGGGAGCTTCCAGGCTTTGGCTATGGTGAGTTTGGTGCCTAAGAGGATAAAGAAGATACGTTTTTGAGGGAATTTCGGAATTTTAGGGATTTGGAAGTTCAGGAGGGCTGTTGATGGAGACTTGGGAATCGAGAACCCTGTAACCTTGGAAATTATTTGGAAGATGTTGTTCCCAAAGGTTCTGGTTTTGGGACAGTCCCACCATACGTGTAACATGGTTCCCTTTATATGACACCCTCAAAAACAGAGGGGTAACACCGAAGGGAATATAGTGGAGAGTTTTGAGGGGGTCATGTACCATCTAGTGATGACTTTCAGACTAGCTTCTGATAAGGAAGTTTTGGTAGTGAGGGGTAGTGTTAGGGTCAGGGTTATATGTAGAGTTATTATGTGGGATAATGGTAGATTCAGGGTTGCAGTGAGAGTTAATATGAGGGCTAGTGTTAGGCCTGTTTGACACAGGTTTCAGATTTAATAAAAGCAGTGTAAGCATTAAGCTTTGACAAAGCATAGTGTCAGGGTTGGGGTTACAAGGAAAGTTAATTTAGGGATTAGTGTTATAGTCAGGGTTGTATTGAGGATTTTTGTGAGGGCTAGTGCTAGGGTAAGACTTAGAGGAAAAGGTAATAAAAGGATTAGTGTTTGGGTCTTCAGGGTATGGCACTACTCTGTTCTGGGAACTTTGAACTGAAAAATAGCACTGCCCTGTGCTGTAAGCTAATGTATCCTGACTATCAATGGCCTAAGTTATAATTATTGCAAAATACTTTAATTCACAGGTTTCAGAGCTGTTCCGGAATGGTCAGGCCATAGAGTGCATCAATCAAGATTCAATGCATGAAAAACTAGATAAGTAAGAGGGAGTTAATATTTATGAGTAACCTTTTGTTACCTAGTGAATTGACCTTTACAGCCTAACTTGGGCTTGGGCATTTTATTACCCTCCAGTGGCCAGAAAACCAAATATAGCAAAATTTCCCACCAGCTGGCCATTGTGGGAGTTTTCATCCACCAGTGTCTTTAAAGCACATTTTGTACTGCACATTTCCTTTTTCCATTTTTCTTTCCTAATAAGTATCTTTCACAATATCTCTCTCCCTGTGATTATACACAGCTTACATCCTTCTTATTTCTACTTTCAGGTGTCAGAAACTGGTGGACGGTTTCCTTAATCTGGACCTCGATGATCCTCAAATCGACCTACAAAAATATTTGTCTGAGGAGGTTCTACCCTTCTATTCTGTATTCTAAGTGAAAGTTTTATTGGGCTTAATTTATTGAAGAATTCCATTTTTTACTTAGCTTTTTCAGTTTATGGCTAATTTTCATCTATAGAAGAGGTTTCCGTGAGCAGTATCAAGTAAAGGAGGAATTCAAGCATATCTAAACCCAAAAATGTGAATGTAATATATTGCAGCTTACTCATCCCTAAATGTGATGGCTACATTAGTTTCCCTTTTTACCACACTTTTCCTTTATTCTCACCTTGTGATCCACCCGGGTTAGACATCAAACATGTCTTAGGCATTGGTCACACTTGCTCAACGCTGAATAATAGCACCTATAGGGCAATGCGCTTTGTTTGGTGTGTGAAAGGTGCATTAAAAAACGCTCCCCAGACGCCCTATGCGCTCCTGACGTTTATGGAGTGTTACTATAGACTTGAGGAGAAGGAGATGCTCTTTCCAAACTCCCCATATAGCTTAATTTTTGAGCAACATGACACAAATGCTTCATGTTTTTGTAATGTGAACAGCAATGTGTACTATCTATATTATCAATTGCAGACTGCTTTACTAGGTGTTTGATGAGCGTTAAAAATGCACCTCAATCACCTCCTTTTCATGGCAGTGTGAACAGGGCCTTAGGCTCTCTTCAGACATGCAGCAGACCTTGCGTCCCTCTGAAAAAATGTTCTTTGGAACAATTTTCAGAGGCTTTGACAGGTTGTCAGGAGATAATATATCGCCTTATCGCCACTTGTTTTAACCCTGTAAATGCTGCACCGCAACTGTGTACATTCCATGCTCTGCAGGGCGGGTTGTGTTCATGGCGGTACTGCAACGGGGAGGTATAATTTTTGTCATGATCGTGGCATGTATACAACTCCTTCAGGCTGCCTTTTTATGGCCTCCTAACTGCACATGTAAACAAGTCCATAATATCTTTTACATGGAGGCAGGGGAATTGTCATTTACAGAAGGAAGATAATATTGTTTATGCTTTTAATTCAACTCATAGAAAGTGATAAGCACACTGAATTTCTGGCAAGATCAATGGGTATTTTCTGTAAATGATGAAAATGTTCCTAGCCTAAAAAAAAGAAAATAATTCAGCCATCGCATCAAAGGACTGGTAAACTGCAATATATTACATTTTTGTTTATGTATTTAGAAATCCTTAAACCAGTTATAACATTAAATGTGTCCAGTTACTTTGTATATTGTGGACAGCAAAGCACAGCAAGACCTGTGTATTCCCTTAATGCAGTTCTAATGATTAAACATTTTCTGTTAATACAGTATCTTATTGTTATTATCACTCATTAGTGAACAGTGTGTTTTCATTTTTAGAGACCACCTCAACCTGGGCTCCCGCCAGGTCACGCCACCAACGCGTTTTGCTTTGCCCCCCCGGAGCTTAATCATGGGGGTTTACATTTTTGCTATAGTAGTTTTTGTTTTATGTAGAGCAAATATTGGAGACAATCGCTTGGTAAATTTAGCAGTTATGCAGTTTCACCTGGAACTAATGAGATCTGTGAAGCGGAAAACCATTTTGTGCATCTGTAGACTAAGATAAGCTATGACAAAAAAAAAACTTAGATTGAGAAAGAAACAGCCCCACCTAATATTTTCGTGGCTTGGCTGGTCATAGTTTGTGGGTGAAGGTTTATGTTCCCATTTCTGTTCTTTAATAACTGTATAACACATTTTTAAGGGACAAATTCACCTTTGGAACATGTTACCGGTTACACCTGTATTCAGGGTGTAACATGTAACCTGTTACATTAGCTGCAGTGCTCACCCTCTAATCATTATGTGACAGCGGGCAAAGGATCCGCCAGCCCAGCTGCATCATTCATTCACAAGAATCTGTGAATAAAAAAAAACAACAATGATTGATACTTCCTGAAACTGATATCCCGTACAATGGTAGAGATTCCGAGAAGTAGGAAGAGTCTGTGGGAGCCTGACATTGCACCCACAATCCACTGATTGCAGGTGTAATGCCCTGCGGGCTCCTGTGAAAAAAATAATTGCACATTTTGTTTAGTGCAAAAAGATGTGCATTTATTATTTTTTTCACAAAGCTGAACTGGGCCTTTAAAGGCTAAGTTCAAATTTATAGAAAAAAATAAATAAATGCAAGTATTTTAGCAAAAAAAAAATTGAGGATTTATAATTTTTTTCCTGCAAGAGCCTGGAAAGCATTGCACTGGCAATCAGTAGATCACAGTGTATTGTGGGCTCCTGCAGACATGTCCTCCAGCTTTCAGCCCATTGGTATTATGCACTTACTAAAGAAATAGAAACTGTGCTGTCAGGATTGCGGTCCTGAATGACTCAGAGGTATTGTCAGGGAGGCTACCGGGAGTGTGGTGACAGAGCCACATGCTACATGTTACTACTTATTTTATGTCACCTGGAATTTATATAAGGTGGAGCAGTTGTTGGATAGCATTGCAATTTCACAAATGTTACACTTAGATTATTGTCTTTATGGTAGTTTGGTCATTCACAATCCTTTTTTGGTTGACTTTTAAAGGGACAGTGCAACTATTTTCATCTACTGTCAGTTGCTGTAATCTGACAATTATAGAGTGCTTCTGTCCTTTGTATTTGTATTTCAATTTTTTCAGTTTGTTACACTAAGCAGAGAGTTTTTATTTAAAATGCTACACAGGTGTTTGTAGGTTAACCCCCCTCCCAGATGGAGGAGCTAAAGATATAATTACGCATTTGTTTATGTCAGCTTTGATTGATTAAGACCATACCTGTCTAAAACTTGTAAGCATATGTTAGCTGTTTAAAGATTTATTAATAAAGTATAAACGCTCAGAGATGTAAAAATTACTAATCAATACCAATCCGCACAGTCACCTTTATGTCATACACAATAAATAAATATAGTAAATAAATAACTGAAATACAAAATTCCACACACCTCTGGTTGCTGCTCCAACATCATTATGTGATTCCACTCCACCCCTTAAATATACACTTTACCAATAATGGTGTAGACTGTAGAGCAACCTGTCAATATAAAGTGAACAAAGATATCCAAAAAAATGTCCACAAATACATTTTGATATATAACACAAGTCCACCAATTTTTTGTGCTTCCAACCACCGGTGAACTGACGCGTACCCTCTTTTCTTCTCTCTACACATCACCCGTGCTTTGCATGCAATTCTCCTAGTTTGAACCTGATTTGCTCATCTCCAGTATTCGACCCCAATAAATTAAGGTCACTAGCGCATTCGCCCCTTCATGGGCTGTGTAATGGATAGCCCCTCAAGCTGTTTCTCCTCTCCTCCAGCCTGTGCAAATGCAGACATTCATTCATGCAAAAAGAATTAGGACCAATAGTGCTCTCCGTACATTTGGAATGATTTAATATTATTCTCTAAAAATGACAGTCACAAACAAGTTAGCACACAGTACTATGTGCAGCACATCAAAAAAATTGTAAGCAGCATCAGCCTACTGAGGAAGCATGTGGTTCGGCGGATAATACATGTAGCACCCTGGTGTTTAGGCAGGGTTGCTCCTAAATTTACCTGCCAGGAGTAGCTACCTTGGCTAATTGTTGAGGATGAATTGATTTACAATTGATTGGTACCTGGTGGCATTAGATATGAGAGGGACCATGGAAGGTCAGATTATGTGTATATGGGGTACCCCAGCCAATGGGCAGGGGTTTTCTTAAATCCCTTGGCCTGCTGGAAGAACCTATATATTTGGGTGGAGTCAGATGATCGCTGTTCTGTGCCACCTGGACGGCTGTCTGGGTGGACGTGTGTTGTATTGTCCAGGCTGCAATCCCGGAGTTTGGGCCTATCCCGGGCACATCTGGCTGCTAGGCTGTCTGAGGGCCTATCTAGAAGCAAGAGAGCAGCGCAGGGTTGGGATAGCAGCATGCAGTCCAACCAGAAGTGACGGTTCTGCCGGCCGGAGAACCTGACGTGATCAGAGGTAGGGGGGAAGCTGTCGCTACTAAGGGACCGACCACCTTATTACCAGGGACCACAGTGAGTAGGTGAAGTAAGTACCGGAGCAGTATTCTCACCAACCGGAGACGGTGAAGAATCAGGAAACTTCAGCGGGTATCAAGCCAGGGACTCAGCCAGTGGATGTGGCGCTTTCAGAGCAGCCTTGTGTGTCAAGCCAGGGACCAAGCAGGCCAGTGGGGTGAAGCTTGAGAAGTATCTTGAGTGCCAAGATACAGCAGAGAGCATGGTGACGCTTGAGGAAGATACTACCATGAAGATTAGAGGAGCTCAAGGGATTCAGTGGCAGTGAATCGTTTAGTCTAGTGAGAGAGAGACTGGGAGCTCAGTGGGGTGAAGAACTACAAGGAGTGATTGTAATGGAAGTGAAGGAACTGTTACACTTTGTGTCAGGAACTGTTAAAGACTGTTGCCATAGGAGACAGCATTCCTACACGCGCAGATGTGGCGTCTCGATGGATGACTTTCCCTACATGGCTGTCCTCCTGTTGAAGTCTCAGTCTGCCAATTATTCTTGCAACTACCTAAGGGTGTCCTGGCCCTAATCCTCTTTCCCAAAGTTCAGTTTTTTGCACCCTCTATGCCTCACAACCACCATATACAGAAGGATGTCAGCTATTTCTGGCCTTGGAGGTTCTCTTTAGACTGAAGGAGGCTGGGGACCTAGCTACATACATTTTTATAGGGACGGGGCCACTCAGTAACGTCATACAGCTGTTAGGATGCTGCTTACCATTTTGTGATGCGCTGCACATAGCACTGTGTGTGCACTTGTTTGTGAGTGTCATTTCTAGAGATTTTTTTTAACTGTACAGTGAGTTTGTCTCCACCCCCTCCTGTAGTTTTCTGCAGGCAGCTTGTAGCAGATGAACCAGCTGGGTCCCTCCCACAGCTCTGCTTAGGACAGGGGTCTCAAACTTGTGGCCCTCCAGCTGTTGCGAAACTACAAGTCCCATGAGGCATTGCAAGACTGACGGTTATAAGCATGACTCCCAAGGCAGAGGCATGGTGGGACTTGTAGTTTTGCAGCAGCTGGAGGGCCGCCAGTTTGAGACCCCTGGCTTAGGATATGTGAGCAAAGTGTAGATGTCATCACTGCTTTTACAGGGCAATATCTGGGTTTGTAAAGGCATTTGGTGCACGCAAAGTGTATTGAAAAGTTGTTGTGCCCACAGTACAGCTTTAAAGCCGCGTCAGTAAAATATTGATGGGCACATTCTGCAAATGGTGGTAACAGAAGTAAGAGCTGTCTGTGGGAAGTATAACAATGGTTGTATACTAGTGCTGAACAAAAAAATTGACTTATTCATGAAACGGAAGTCTACAAGGCAAACATGGTTTGTGGGCGCAGCATGCAAACATATTGAACATCCATTTATTCTGTGAAGAGAGATTACACAGACAAAGAGAAACCCAGATGTCACTTGTGCTCAGTGTTTAAGATATTATTATCCAGTAATCCTGGGGCCTTTGTGTGTAAAGTTTCCACGTGGCAGTCTGAAGCTGGAAGGATAACCTGCAAAAAACATCAACAAGAGGCTGCTTATCAATTTGTATTCATGTTTTTAACCGATTCAGCCCCGGAAGATTTGGCTGCTGAATGACCAGGCCATTTTTTGCGATTCGGCACTACGTCGCTTTAACTGCGCAGTCGTGCGGCACTGTACCCAAACAAACTTTTATCCCCAAAAATAGAGCTTTCTTTTGGTGGTATTTGATCGCCTCTGCGTTTTTTATTTTTTGCGCTATAAACAAAAAAGAGCGACAATTTTGAAAAAAAAACAATATTTTGTAATTTTTGCTATAATAAATATCCCCATTTTTTTTTTAAGAAATCAAATTTTTTTCTTAGTTTAGGCCGATATGTATTCTTCTACATATTTTTGGTAATAAAAATAGCAATAAGAGTATATTGATTGGTTTGCGCAAAAGTTATAGCGTCTACAAAATAGGGGAAAGATTTATAGCATTTTTATTTTTATTTTTTTTACTAGTAATGGCGGCGATCTGCGATTTTTAACGGGACTACGACATTATGGCGAACATACTGGACACTTTTGACACATTTGTGGGACCATTGGCATTTATACAGCGATCACTGCTATAAAAATACACTGTAAAAATATAGTCATTTTAAAATATTTAGGGGTAAACACCCCATAAAATCATTGAGTTAAATCAAGTGACAATAATACTTCAATTTGGTAACCCCTAACATCTCCCCTATTGGGAACATGTTCATAAAGAAAGGTCAACATCAATTCCAGCAAAGTTGCAAAATACATAACCATAAAGGGAGGTGCTTAAATCCCAACACGTTTTGCAGGGTAAGCTTCTTCAGGGGGTTCACGAGGTGCAGCTGAATACAATTGAAATGCAAGAAACATCCCCAAATTGGGGGGGGGGGGGGGGTGCAATGAAGCTCCATTCACATTTGTGTGTTTCCTTGGATTTCAGAAATGTGCTGCACCAAAAATCACAGTAAAAAACGCACCAAGTTCTGAAGCTTCTTTGGGGTGATTCCTGCATGTAGGGCAGCCCATTCAGGTGGATGGGCTGCCCTATGTGTGATGGGTGAAAATGCTCCAAAACGCCCCCCCTCACTAATGGAGCGACAGAAGAGAGAAGGTGCAGGAAGTCCAGACCTAGAGAGGAATCAGTGGATCTATTAAACAATTAACCAGGACAACTACTGCCTGGCAAAATTTACTAGCAACCCTGCCTAAACACCAGGGTGCTACATCTCTCTCTCTCTCTCTCTCTCTCTATATATATATATACAGTGGTGTGAAAAAGTGTTTGCCCCCTTCCTCATTTCCTGTTCCTTTGCATGTTTGTCACACTTAAGTGTTTCGGAACATCAAACCAATTTAAACAATAGTCAAGGACAACACAAGTAAACACAAAATGCAATTTGTAAATGAAGGTGTTTATTATTAAAGGTGAAAAAAAATCCAAACCATCATGGCCCTGTGTGAAAAAGTGATTGCCCCCCTTGTTAAAACATACTATAACTGTGGTTGTCCACACCTGAGTTCAATTTCTCTAGCCACACCCAGGCCTGATTATTGCCACACCTGTTCACAATCAAGGCATCACTTAAATAGGAGCTGCTTGACACAGTAAGGTCCACCAGAAGATCCTTAAAAGCTACACATCATGCCGAGACCCAAAGAAATTCAGGAACAATTGAGAAAGAAAGTAATTGAGATCTATCAGTCTGGAAAGGGTTATAAAGCCATTTCCAAAGCTTTGGGAATCCAGCGAACCACAGTGAGAGCCATTATCCACAAATGACCAAGACATGGAACAGTGGTGAACCTTCCCAGGAGTGGCCGGCCGCCCAAAATTACCCCAAGAGCGCAGCGACGACTCATCCAAGAGGTCACAAAAGACCCCACAACAACGTCCAAGGAACTGCAGGCCTCACTTGCCTCAGTTAAGGTCAGCGTTCATGCCTCCACCATCAGGAAAAGACTGGGCAAAAATGGCCTGCATGGCAGAGTTCCAAGGAGAAAACCACTGCTGAGCAAAAAGAACATCAAAGCTCGTCTCAATTTCTCCACAACACATCTTGATGATCCCCAAGACTTTTGGGACAACATTCTGTGGAGCGATGAGACAAAAGTGGAACTCTTTGGAAGGTGTGTGTCCAAGTATATCTGGCGTAGAAGGAACACTGCATTTCAGAAAAAGAACATTATACCAACAGTAAAATATGGTGGTGGTAGTGTGATGGTCTGGGGCTGTTTTGCTGCTTCAGGACCTGGAAGACTTGCCGTGATAAAAGGAACTATGAATTCTGCTGTCTACCAAGAGATCCTGAAGGAGAATGTCCGACCATCTGTTCGTGTACTCAAGCTGAAACGAACTTGGGTTCTGCAGCAGGACAATGATCCTAAACACACCAGCAAGTCCACCACCGAATGGCTGAAGAAAAAACAAAATGAAGACTTTGGAGTGGCCTAGCCAAAGTCCAGACCTGAATCCTATTGAGATGTTGTGGTATGACCTTAAAAAGGCCGTTCATGCTCGAAAACCCTCTAATGTAACTGAATTAGGACAATTCTGCAAAGATGAGTGGGCCAAAATTCCTCCAGGACGCTGTAAAAGCCTCATTGCACGTTATCGCAAACGCTTGGTTGCAGTTGTTGCTGCTAAGGGTGGCCCAACCAGTTATTAGGTTTAGGGGGCAATCACTTTTTCACACAGGGCCATGATGGTTTGGATTTTTTTTCACCTTTAATAATAAACACCTTCATTTACAAATTGCATTTTGTGTTTACTTGTGTTGTCCTTGACTATTGTTTAAATTGGTTTGATGTTCCGAAACACTTAAGTGTGACAAACATGCAAAGGAACAGGAAATGAGGAGGGGGGGCAAACACTTTTTCACACCACTGTATATGTATGTGTATATATATATATATATATATATATATATACACACACATTTTTTTTCATGCTAGAGGAAGAATTTGCAAACCCATTTATATACTGTATTTAATCAAGACAAGAATATCTTAGTCATGTAAAAAAAGTAAAACGCGCTTACAGTAAATAACTCTCTATAAAGCAGCCAGTGCCTTTCATTCACGGTAGACTAGTGACCCCCTCACAGGGGGAGGAAATGTCATTGTAGACTGTGCCACTGACAGTTAATCCCTGCTGTGCTGACACTGCTCCCTCCTCTGTGCTTTGTTGTTTGGCAGATTAGTGCCCATGTTGGCACACCCTGCATCCTATACACGCTGCTGTAATGTGGCACAAGAACTGAAGGGTGTATTGCGGTCAGAGTTGAAAGATAGGCCTTAAAGTGGTTATAAACCTCCCCCAAAAAAAACCTGCAAGACAAAGGCATAATGAGCTAGTATGCTATGCATACTAGCTTATTATGAAATATTCACCTTGGATCAAAGCCCCCACAGAGGTCCTCGTGCACGGCTCCGGCCGGCGACATCACTTCCGGAGTTTCTTCCGAATATTGCGGGCACCGGTGCTGTGATTGCCTGGAGCTGCGATGACGTCACTCCCGTGCATGCGCGCGGGAACGGACGGTAACAGCATACTATATCAGCACATGCTGATACAGGGGATATCTCCTAAACCGTGCAGGTTTAGGAGATACCCGGGGTAGCTACAGTAAGCCTTATTTTAGGCTTACCTGTAGTCAAAAGTGGTTGTGAAGGGTTTACAATTACTTTAAAGTGTATTGAAAACCGAAACTTGTTTCATTTTGAATATCGTGTGGACCTATTGAAATGTCTGTCATTTTTGTATAGCTCTCTGTGTTACCTCTCGGCAAATTCTGCCTCTTTTTTGTCCAGAGCGACCACTGTTGGAAAGTAAAGCCTCGTACACATGATCGGATTGTTGGCCAACAAAACTGTGGAATTTTGTCCGAAGGGCGTTGGCCCAAACTTGACTTGCATACACACGTATTGTTGGCCAACAATTATGAACATAGTGACTTACTAGATGTACTATGTGGTTTTTCCACTCTTTAGCGCCACCCTTTGGGCTCCTTCTGCTAATTTCGTGTTAGTACAAGTTTGGTGAGTGTTGATTCGCACTTTTCATTTCGCACTTTTCAGTTTGCGCTTTTCAGTTAGTTTCTGTACGGCCGTTCGTCAACCAGACATGTTGCGGAATCGTAGGAGATAACGTGTTATTTATTATTGGCCTTGGAGTTATTGACGGTGGGAGGTAGAAAAAGAGAGAGGGATGGAGGGAGAAAGAAAGAAAGAGGGGTGGAGGGAGAAAGAAAGAGGGAAGGAGGGAGGAGGATAGAAAGAGGGATGGAGGGAGAGAGAAATAAAGAAAGAGAGCGATGGAGGGAGAAAGAAAGAAAGTAAAAAAGAGGGATAAAGAAAGAAGAGAGAGGGATGGAGGGAGGGTAAAAAAGAAAGTGATGGCGGGAGGGTGAGAGAGGGAGGGAGAAAGAGAGATGGAGGGAGAAAGAAAGAGGGATGGACTGAGAAAGTTAGAAAGAATGAGAGAGGGATAGAGAGAGAAAGAAAGAGATGGAGGGAGAATGAAAGAAAGAGAGAGGGAGGAAGGAAGGGTGCCCCTTACATCAGAATACTCACTGGGAGGCAGGAGAGAGAAGGGAGGGACTGGATAGATCAGGCTGTATCTTTCCTCTTCTGGCTGCTGGCTTCAAACTTTGCCCCCCTAACAAATCCCCTTTCCTTAGGCAGAACACTGTCAGGGAGTGTGGGCGGGGCAGACACATGTGGAAAGGGCGAGAGGAGGAGTAGCAGAATCAGCTCTCTTTCCTCCCTTTGACAGTGTGGATGGGGGAACTGTCAGCGCCACCGCTCTATCTGGCTGTGATCCGGAGTTGTTGGTGAGCTCCCATCCCCCAGTTAACTGGTCCTGATCGCAGACTGGCTGGGACTCAACACTGTGCGGATGGCAGGGAGATTCCTGCTGCCAGCTTCAGAGGTGACTCTTTAACTAGGTAAATTAGGTGGCTGCGAGGCCCGTGTGAGGCCTCAGGCGACCACCTAATTTGCCTAATTAAAGAGCCGCCTCCACCCTTCCCTACTATATCCAAGGCTTTAGATATATAATTTTAAAGCAACAATCTACCTGCCTGTGGCTTCAGTTTTATTCAGGTATTGCCATGAAGCACCAATCCACACCACAAATTTTTTATTTGGTTGTCATATAGGAGAGGTATTCCCAAACACACCCCCTGCACCATCATTAACTCACACACACACTGAAAGTGTAACGCAAATTGAAAAGCTATTTAACCACTTTGTGTCTGGAGCAATTTTTTTTATATTTCACACACGTTAAAATCTGTATTTTTTTTTCTACAAAATTACCTAACCCCCCCCAAACATTTTCTTTTCGAAAGCAGAGGCCCTGTAGCATAAAATGGTGTCAGAATTTTTTTGGACACACTATATTTGTGTAAATTTTTGTCAAATTTATGGTCACATACTTGGTAGAGGCTGAACTGATGAGGGGGCTCTCCCATACACCTCCTGTCCTGTTTGCCCCCGGAGATTGATGACAGGGTAGGACAGAACATGGAGTGGCATGGTCGCCTGTAGTAAGTCCTGGCCAGTAGAAGAAGTGGATCTTTGATGAAGTCACAGGGCTTGCAGAATCAGGTCATGTGGTCAGGCAGGCAGAAGTTGCCAACAGGTGGGCAGAAGTAGTACAAAGAAGACAAGAGTGTAAACAGGAGCAAGGGATAAGCAGGATGCAGAGTCAAGAAGCAAGACAGAAGTCAGGTACCAATGGGATCTTCTACAAATCGAAGGGAGAACGAAGATTCGCAGTACAGGGACCTTGGCTATGGAATGCTCTACCAAACATCATCCGCATTGGAAGAAAACCATCAGGCCTTCAGGAAAAAACTCAAGACCCACCTCTTCTAATACAGCAGGAAAACAAGGACAGACAAGCGTCTTGAGGCGATTCAGTTCGCATTTGCAGCGCTATACAAATCATTAATTTATTCAGGCATAGTCAGAAGGCAAACATGGTATATCACAGGAACAAGCAGGGTCTGGTCATGGGTCACAGGAGCTGATGACTACTTAGCAATGGTCTTGAGTCTTGAAGTTCTTTAAACAGGCTACTGGACACCAAACGTAATTCATGCATGCATTCTCATACACATGGCCCTGATTCTGTGCACAGTTCTGTGGACCATTTCTGAGTGCATGCACAGTTCTTTGAGCATGGGCAGGAACTCTTCCTGATGTCTTCCTCACATTTGTATTCGCAAGAAAAACACACTAAAATGTATTTAGTCAGACAAACACAATATAATACCCAATTTTTGGGTAAAATATAAGTAATTGGATAAAAAATAAGTTGCGCCTCAAAATTGCATTTTGTCCATGAAATGGTGAAAAACTACAGGACTCACAAATTTCTATAGGTAATGCTCTAAATGGCCCTAGCTTTATTTCTCTCACCCCCACATTTTCGTGGCAAAAGCTATAAAAATAAATCTTTTATTTTTTCAACCAGTATTTAGTGTTAGGCTAATGTAAAGTACATATGACAATAGCATCATATTCCCAGGGCTCAAGTCCTGCGGGAACGCATGGGAACGGAGTTCCTGTACTTTTTCTACTAGGGGTGCAACGGATCAAAAAACTCACGGATCGGATCGATCCTCGGATCAGGAGTCACGGATCGGATCATTTTTCGGATCAGCAAATAATAATTGAATTTGCAAAAACCTGTTAAAATTCCGCCACCATATAGTCCCCACTGTAATATCCACGTCATCTCCCCCACTGTAATATCCACATCCTCTCCCCACTGTAGTATTGGCTGGGTATCGCAGAGTATTGGCTGGGTATCGCAGAGTATTGGCTGGGTAATGCAGAGAATGGCAGAGTATTGGCTGGGTAATGCAGAGTATGGCAGAGTATTGGCTGGGTAATGCAGAGTATGGCAGAGTATATGCAGGGTTAATGCAGGGTTAATGCAGGGTTAATGCAGAGTTAATGCAGGGTTAATGCAGAGTTAATGCAGAGTTAATGCAGGGTTAATGCAGAGTTAATGCAGAGTTAATGCAGGGTATGTTTACAAGTGATCACTCCGTCATTTGACGGAGCGATCACATTGTAAACAGTGGCCGGGTGTACCAAGATGGCCGCCGCTCCGGAGCTAGGCCGAAGCCGCGGCCTTTCCTAAGGCCGCCGGGTGTACAAAGATGGCCGCCGCCGCTCCGGAGCTAGGCCGAAGCCGCGGCCTTTCCTAAGGCCGAGGCCGCGGAGCGCTCCGCGGATCGCGGGGTGTGCCGATCCGAACGGGGTGGCCCGTTCGGATCACGGATCGGCGACGATCCGTTGCACCCCTATTTTCTACAACAGGAACTCAGTTCCCGTTAGCAGCCGTGTCCTGCAAGACTTTGAAGTATGCGAGCTGTGTGGCAGGTGCTACACCAGCAGCTGCCGACACAGCTCGCAATAGTAAGTGCCGCACACCTGACTATTCAGGTATTGCCAGTAGGGGGCCCCATGATAGCTTCCGCTTCGATCTACCTGTCAATCACAGCTAGCTGACAGGTAGATCAGGTCCCTGCTGCTAAGAGATTGTATTTAGTCAGACCTCTCGTGATGCGCTCCTCCCCGCCGGCCCCTCCTGATTTTCTGTCTCCTCACCCCCCCCCCCCCCAGTCTCCTGCATACTTGCTCTGTGTGTCCCGCTGAATCCACCCCTCCTCTATCTTCAGTGCCATATGATGAGAGAACCCAGAGGAGGAGCACAGCTATTCTGCTCACAGGACATGCAGGGAGAGAGGTGAGCTGAGGGAGGAACATCAGTTTGGGGTGGTAAGCTGAGCACAATACCTGGCAAAGTTTAATGCCAGGAGGGAAGTTTATGTGGAAATATGTGAAGGGTTGGAATAGCAGCGAGTGTGTGTTGGAGCCCTGCAGAGTTTGCAGCCCCCCCAAGCTAACATACATCTCCTAAGCAGGAACACATCACTATCTCCCCAAGCATTCTGTCCAGATAATGTAACAAACAAGTAAAAAAGGCGCATAGTCACAGTACCTCGTATATATGCAGGAGGTTCCTAATAGTCCAGAGACAAAGGAGGGGGAGGGGGAGGGTAAAGCGATTGGGTGTGTATGTGCGGTATACACAATGGGGTATAGGGGGTCGTCAGGGCTGCCACCGAAGAGGCCTGAAGCCAGGTCCAATAAAAGCTGAGAGGGGCGCCTCTGAGTATATATCACATAAAAATTTATTGAAAAAACAATAACCACTCACATCTTAGAAAGTAGTGTTGCATTCAGACATCTCTGTAGACGGAAGGCCAGCGGGACTACAAGTCACAGGAGGTTCGCCCAGAAGCTGTCGTCCTTCTCATGTCCAGAGGGAGATGAATAAGGCAGATGGGTATAGCAGGTGGGGTTGTTTCCTCTCTTTGGTCCTCCGGAGGGGTGGTCACATCAATTCCAAGAGAAGTCAGATTGGGTATCACAGCTCTTTAAAGTTCAAAGAGGGTTCCAGGTGCTTGAGAAAGGAGTGCCGCCAGGGCCAGATTAAGAACATCATGGGCCTGGTGCTGAGGATTTTGGTGGGGCCTTTTATAAACAATAAATAAAAATGAAATGCAAACAATTTTTTGTTATAACAAAAAAAGAGAGAGAGGGAGGGTGAGAGAGAGAGAGAGAGGGATGAAAGAGAAAGAGAGAGAGGGATGAAAGAGGTGTGAGGAGTAAGGGAGGGAGGGAGGATGAGAGAAAGAGGATGCACATGAGCATTCGTGGGAATAACATGAACGCAGCCCGGCCAAGGCAAGTGTCCGAAGGCACAGAACCCGGAAGGTAGACCGGGTGAAGATGGAAGCGCGATGTACAGCAGAGGAGTGTGAAGGGTATGACAACGGACAGTATGCACAGCAGAGGCGTGTGGAGGGTATGAGAGTGGGCACTATGTACAGGAGAGAAGTGTATGACAGCGGGCACTATGTACAGAAGAGAAGTGTATGACAGCGAGCACTATGTACAGGAGAGAAGTGTATGACAGCGAGCACTATGTACAGGAGAGGAGTGTGTAGGATATGACAGCGGGCGCTATGTATAGAAGAGAAGTGTGGAGGGTATGACAGTGAGCAGTATGTATAGGAGAGAAGTCTGTAGGATATGACATCGGGCGCTATGTATAGAAGAGAAGTGTGGAGGGTATGACAGTGGGCACTATGTATAGGAGAGAAGTGTGGAGAGTATGACAGTGGGCACTATGTATAAGAGAGAAGTGTGTAGGATATGACAGCGGGCGCTATGTATAGAAGAGAAGTGTGGAGGGTATGACAGTGGGCACTATGTATAGGAGAGAAGTCTGTAGGATATGACATCGGGCGCTATGTATAGAAGAGAAGTGTGGAGGGTATGACAGTGGGCACTATGTATAGGAGAGAAGTGTGTAGGATATGACAGCGGGGGCTATGTATAGGAGAGAAGTGTGGAGGGTATGACAGTGGGCACTATGTATTGGAGAGGAGTGTGAATGATATGACAGTGAGTAGTATGTACAGGAGAGGAGTATGGAGGGTACGACAGTGGGCACTATGTACAGGAGAGAAGTGTATGACAGCGGGCACTATGTACAGGAGAGGAGTGTGTAGGATATGACAGCGGGCGCTATACATAGGAGAGAAGTCTGGAGGGTATGACAGTGGGCACTATGTATAGGAGAGTAGTATGAAGTAATCTGGGAAGGAAAAATGTAAATGTTTGTGGAAGGATGTTTAGGGACTGCGTAGTGGTTAAGCGGGCCATACATGGATAGAAATTACACCAATTAAGCAGAGACCAGCCATAGTCGATCTATGTATGGGCTACCTGGTTTTACACAAGTCAACCTATTAACCAACTTGAGTACAACCAGCCTGTCAGGTTTTACCCAAAACAATCAGTGCTGCCAGCTATAGTTAGCAACACTAATCATTGTATTCACTGGCAGAACACAATAACACTGCGGGAGTGATTCCCCCATCCACAGGTCAGAGGGTGAGACGGTGTGTGGGGACAGGCTGGGGAGAGATACTAGTTAGTGGCTGGGTAGGCACTGGTTAGTATCAGAGTCAGATACACACATGTGAGGTATCGCCACGATCGTTAGAGTGAGAGCAATAATTCTAGCACTAGACCTCCTCTAAACTATGTTACTAAACATATAACCTGTAAAAAAAATGTAAAGCATTGCTTGGTACACAAAAAAATCGTGCTAACTTTAGTGTTTTTTTTTTATGAATGAAACAGTTTCTTTCCAAAAAAAAATGTTTGAAAAATTGCTGCGCAAATATCGTGTAACATAAAAAGTTGCAAAGACCACCATTTTATTTCATAGGGTGTCTGCTAAAACAACATATATAATGCTTGAGGGTTCTGTGTAATTTTCTAGCAAAAAAAAATGATGTTTATTACATGTAGGAGAGAAGTGTCAGAATTGGCCTGGGTGACAAGGGGTTAATTATCATAAGTAATATACAAATAATTATTATAAGCCCTGTGAGTTGGGGGGGGGGTGGGGGGGGGGGGGTGGGGGGGGGGGGGGGGGGGGGGGGGGGGGGGGGGGTGGGTGGGGTGGGGGGGGGGGGGGGTGGGGGGGGGGGGGGGGGGGGGGGGGGGGGGGGGGGGGGGGGGGGGGGGGGGGGGGGGGGGGGGGGGGGGGGGGGGGGGGGGGGGGGGGGGGGGGGGGGGGGGGGGGGGGGGGGGGAGGGGGGGGGGGGGGGGGGGGGGGGGGGGGGGGGGGGGGGGGGGGGGGGGGGGGGGGGGGGGGGGGGGGGGGGGGGGGGGGGGGGGGGGGGGGGGGGGGGGGGGGGGGGGGGGGGGGGGGGGGGGGGGGGGGGGGGGGGGGGGGGGGGGGGGGGGGGGGGGGGGGGGGGGGGGGGGGGGGGGGGGGGGGGGGGGGGGGGGGGGGGGGGGGGGGGGGGGGGGGGGGGGGGGGGGGGGGGGGGGGGGGGGGGGGGGGGGGGGGGGGGGGGGGGGGGGGGGGGGGGGGGGGGGGGGGGGGGGGGGGGGGGGGGGGGGGGGGGGGGGGGGGGGGGGGGGGGGGGGGGGGGGGGGGGGGGGGGGGGGGGGGGGGGGGGGGGGGGGGGGGGGGGGGGGGGGGGGGGGGGGGGGGGGGGGGGGGGGGGGGGGGGGGGGGGGGGGGGGGGGGGGGGGGGGGGGGGGGGGGGGGGGGGGGGGGGGGGGGGGGGGGGGGGGTGGGGGGGGGGGGGGGGGGGGGGGGGGGGGGGGGGGGGGGGGGGGGGGGGGGGGGGGGGGGGGGGGGGGGGGGGGGGGGGGGGGGGGGGGGGGGGGGGGGGGGGGGGGGGGGGGGGGGGGGGGGGGGGGTGGGGTGGGGGGGGGGGGGGGGTGGGGGGGGGGGGGGGGGGGGGGGGGGGGGGGGGGGGGGGGGGGGGGGTGGGGGGGGGGGGGGGGGGTGGGGGGGGTTGGGGGGGGGGGGGGGGGGGGGGGGGGGGGGGGGGGGTGGGGGGGGGGGGGGGGGGGGGGGGGGGGGGGGGTGGGGGGTCATCCTCTCAGTCTGCTGCAGAGTGTTCCAGCTTGTATTTATACTGGCCGCTCTGTATATAGCTTCTGACAGGCTGTGCAAGGAGCCCTGTATCTCCGGAACCATAGATGATAGCAGCCCCATTTAACCAGTGCTGGAGTGGGTCTTTAGCTACCCATCCCCAAATGTCGGGTCTCTGTGACTCCTGATCGCCGAGCTACAACCCTCGAAGTTGATCTTTTTTTTTTTTTTTTCAAAATTTTTTTTTCACATTTTTTTTTTTTTTTTTTTTGGGCAATGGGCCTATCTTGAGAAAGGGGCCTGGAGCTACAGCTCCAATAGCCCCTATGTTAATCCTGCCCTGAGTGCCGCTATACTGACCATCTATAGCGTTGCCAGCTCGAAAACGCGTCGCAGAGACATGACGTCACGCCTCGGCGCCTAGTACTGTTTGCGCTCCAAGCCTCGTTCCGACACCGCAGACACGGCCGTGCCTTAACACATCCTGGTAACGAACCTGGCTGCACAGACGCTGCAGTAAGCAACCAGGCAACTGGGCGAAAAACGTCTCCCCACCCTCCATCCCTTCCTCTTTTCAAATTTTAATTCCATACTGAGACTTTTCTTCCCCCCCGCCCCCCCTCTTACCACCTGGAACCCTCTTTGAACTTTAAAGAGCTGTGATACCCAATCTGACTTCTCTTGGAATTGATGTGACCACCCCTCCGGAGGACCAAAGAGAGGAAACAACCCCACCTGCTATACCCATCTGCCTTATTCATCTCCCTCTGGACATGAGAAGGACGACAGCTTCTGGGCGAACCTCCTGTGACTTTTAGTCCCGCTGGCCTTCCGTCTACAGAGATGTCTTAATGCAACACTACTTTCTAAGATGTGAGTGGTTATTGTTTTTTCAATAAATTTTTATGTGATATATACTCAGAGGCGCCCCTCTCCTTGTTTTTTTTTTTTTTTTTGTCCAGATAATGTGCAGTTTATTTATGACCTTTCCGTTTAACCCTGTGTTATCCAAACTCTGTTCAATGAAAAGTGTAAACTCACCACATAAACACTCTATATACAAAATAAAATTCCCCAATAAAGATTAGAACATGATGTTCACATTTGCATGGAAGCACAATTGAATGAATGCCGATTATTCAGAGAATTACCGTATTTATGTTTATTGAGGATTGTTTTTTTTTATGTACTAACAGTTCAGCTTCATACACACAATACGAAAATTAGATGACAAATACCACTTTTGAAGCGTTCGTGCATATGAGCGTATCATTTTATTTATTTTTTTTGGTGGGCGAGTGGATCTTGGGTGGGAGTTCCCACACTTTTTTCCCCAGGACTTGACCCCTGCATATTCCTAATAATAAAGAAAAGTCACTAATCTTCACAAATAACTTTAGAATAGTGAGAAGAACCACAAATTGTTTTTTTTGGCCTCTGTGGATCTAGAATCCCTGGTTTGTACCAGATGCAGGTAGTCAACCTCTTCTTCATTCTCTGCTGTGCAACTTCAAGTTCCATCTGCTGCTGTTTGACTTTATACACTCTATATAGTTGGGTTGAGATATGGCTTCAAAATGTAAAACAACTGGATGTGTATTAGAATACAGGGTCATCTATCTAACGTGCATGCAAGTCTTTACAACTGCCAGATCTTATCACTGCATGATATTAAATATCTTACATGGCTTCTATGGAAAAGAATGAGGTAAATTAAGTTAGCAGCTATACAGATTATGGTACAATTAGAAAAAAAAAATCAAAAGCCACCCTACACATACAATACACCAAGTATTCTTTGTGATTCCTTGTTTAGTTTACCCCTTTACCGAGCTAATGCTGTTTTGTGACTGTTAATGTTGATTAATCCATGGACTGCTGACAGCACCAGTTCTGACCCTGCCGTTTTGTTTGACAGATTAATACTACACATGCACCCTGTTCAAGCTGTGCAAAGTAAAAAAAAAAAAAGCAAACACCAACTCTACTCTTATTGCATAGAAATGAATGCAGCACTAACCACTCTGAAGCAAAAAAGTGGCCAGGTATTATTTTGCTGATTACTATAATTACATCTCACTGTGTATATCACAATTCAGCCTCTGCTATGCAATGACGGTAGTATCTGACATAATTATTAGTTATTATTATAGTGGCTGTGTACAGTATATTGTATTAGTGATTCACAGGTACAAAAACTGTTATGATTACCAGTCACTATTAGTTGAGAGGCTGATTTCTCTCTAGGAAATACATGTAGCACCTTGATGTTTAGGCAGGGTTGCTATTAAATTTATTTATCAAGTGATAGTTCCCCTGGAATTATGGATTAGGAGTAAATGGGGTGTCTCAGCCAATGGGCAGGGATTTTCTTGCGTCCCTTGGCCTGCTGGGAGAGCCTATTTATTTGGGCGGAGTCAGGTGATCGGGGTTCTGTGCCACCTGGACAGCTGTCTGGGTGGACGTGTGTTGTATTGCCCTCTGGGCTGCTAGGCCAGAAACCTAAGGCCTATCCTGGGGGCATCTTGCTGCTAGGCTAACTGAGAGCCTATCTAGAAGTAGTACAGGGTTGGGACTGCGGTCTTGTATTTCAACCAGAAGTAACAGTTTCACCGGCCGGGGAACCAGTCGTGGTCAGAGGTAGAGGGGAAGCTGTCGCTACAAAGGTACCATCCACCTTACTACCGGAGACCATTGTGAGTAAGCTGAGGCCAGTTCCAGAGCAGACTTCTTGCCAGCCGGGGACGGTGAAGAAGTGGGAAAGCATCAAAAAGTGCCAAGTCAGGGACCCAGTGGGACAGCAGAGGTGACGCTTGTGGAGTACCAAGCTAGGGACCTAACGTGTCAGCAGGGGTGAAGCTTGAGGAGTATCTGTGAGTGCCAAGGCATCCCTGCCCCAGCAGTGCAGCGAGGGTGATGCTTGAGGAAGATACTGAGTGCTACAGTGAAATGGCTCAGGGGATCCAGTGGCTAGTAGTCTAGAGAGAGAGACCGGGAGCTCGTTGAGTGAAGACTCACAGTGAGTGAGTGTGGGGTAAAGAGAACTGTTCGTGTTGCAGATAGTTGAATAACTTTACCATTAGTAACAGCTACAAGATTGTTGCCATAGGAGACAGCGGTCCTACCTATACAGAAGTGGTGTCCGGCTGGAGACCTTCACCTGTATAGCTGTCTGCCTATAGAAGTCTCAGAGTCTGCTAATCAACATTGCATCTACCTAAGGGTGTCCTGGGCCTAACCCTCTCTCCCACAGTTCTGTTCAAGAGACAATAAATCTCTTTGTATTCAAAAAAGTGTATGGCGCCCCCTGTTTCATCATGCATCACACCCACCATGCCTTGTAACCCACTATACACTGAAGGATGTCAGCTGTCCCTAACTCTGGAGGTCACCATTAGGCATAAGGGGCCACGGGACTTTGCTACATACATAAAGGTTTTCTATGGAATTGCTAACTGTTTCAGATTTGAAGAGATTTTTCTCTCTTGAGATTTAGCAGTGCTTCGTTTTGGTGTAAAAATTGCTATATTTATTATATACAGTACCCCTATGGCTTAGCTACAAATCACTAAAGAGCAGCCATTTGTAGCACTAGTTTAAACGAATCGCAAGATACTCTAGCGTTTAGCTTATTAGCTGCAAATCTCTGTTAATCACTGGTATTAGCAATTTGTAGATGCAATTAATCTCTCCTACAAAATTGCCTGCCTGACATCAGCCTAGCTAGGGGCTCGTTCACACATATAGTCCCCCTGACTGCCTTTCTTAAAGTGGTTGTAAACCCTTACTTTTTCCAGCTGAAGTGACAAGACTCAGGTGATACACAGAGATTAAATAAATCCTCCTGCATAAGTTGTACTTGTTTACATGCAGGCCTCTCTCCTCTACTTTTGTTCAAAGTACCAAGTTTACACAGCATTTTTATGCACCAGAATGCAGGGGGCAGGAATCTGACATCACGCACAGCATTGAGCTGGAGCTAAGTGTAATCTGAGACCTGAGTAGAGGGAACAGACACACCCCTTTCTACACAGTCTCATAGAGAAATCTACACAGCTGAGGCTGTCAGTCAGCTGCTGTGTGCTGGAGGGAGGAGGCCATCTCATGGGATTGTCTGGTGGGTCACTTAGACTGTCAGAAGGGACTCATAAAGACAGCAGAGAAGTGAGAGAGGAGACAGAAATCACACTAAAGCTAACCATGGACAGTTCAAATCTCTGCAAATTCAGTCGATCAAATCAGATTTATAGCCGCTAGCAATAATCGCTGTGTTCTCCTGCCAGGAACAAGCTCCCAGCGTCAATAGCTTCATGGAAGGGATTCCCCCCATCAAAACTCACTGTGCTGATGGGGGAATCAAACAATTTTCTTTCCTGCAACCACAAAAATGGTATCATCTATGACCTGCCTAAATGCTTTGGAGCAAGTGAAGTACACACTGTGGGCCGCGTAGGGTTGCAACCTTTTCCTCAAGCCAAACCCGAACACTTTAGCGGCGCATGGCAAATTTTTTGGTGGTACACACTACAGGATTTTAAAGACCTGGAGGAGAGCAATAATGCGTCATGCTTAGTGTGGATGGTAACTACTGGTACCATCCACTGCCCTACTGACACTGTCCTCTGCCCTACTGACACCGTCCACTGCTCTACTGACACCGGCCTCTGCCCTACTGACACCGTCCTCTGCCCTAGTGACATCATCCTCCTCCCTTCCCACAGACTCCCTTCCCTTATATCGGCCCCCCCCCCTCGATTAGATCAGGGAACCCACCCATCAGTGTCCCCTGCCCCAAAAAACCCCCATTGGACTGCCATACCGAGAGCCGCTTCAAGCCAGGAAGTGTGGGAGCCGGAGTTTGGGGGTGGAGCTCCTCTATTGTAGTGCTGTTTTCCTTCCTTCCATTGTGTGGGAGCCTTGGGGAGAAGTGTGTCGGCAAGACACAGGATTCAGGACACATCTGAACTGGTGCACTCCCTCACAAGGCTGCTGTTAGTAATTATTGGGGCCCCATACAGCTATACTCATGGGGCCCCCATCCCCTGAGGAATGAAAGAGGTGGGGGAGGGAGGTGAGAAAGGGGAAGGTAAGAGGAGGAGGTGAGAGAGAGGCGGTGGTGAGGGGGGTGAGAGAGAGGAGGAGGTGAGAGAAAGGGGGGAGGAGGCAGGAGAGAGAGGGGGGGAGAGTGGGGGTGTGGTGAGATGGTGGGGGTGAGAGGGATGGGGATGATAGAGAGGGGGGTGGGGTGAGAGGGTGGGGGTGAGAGGGATGGGGATGATAGAGAGGGGGGTGGGGTGAGAGGGTGGGGGTGAGAGGGATGGGGATGATAGAGAGGGGGGTGGAGTGAGAGGGTGGGGGTGAGTGAGAGGCTGAAAGAGAGTGTGTGAGAGAGAAAAAGGGGGGCTGACACAGAGGACGCGGGGTGACACAGGGGAGGGGGGTGACACAGAGGAGTGGGGTGACACAGAGGAGTTGAGTGTTACAGAGGAGGGGGTGACACAGAGGAGGGGGTGACACAGAGGAGGGGGTGACACAGAGGAGGGGGGATGACACAGAGGAGGGGGGTGACACAGAGGAGGGGGGTATGACACAGAGGAGGGGGGTGTTACAGAGGAGGGGGGTGTTATAGAGGAGGGGGTGACACAGAGGAGGGGGGGATGACACAGAGGAGGGGGGGATGACACAGAGGAGGGGGGTGACACAGAGGAGGGGGGATGACACAGAGGAGGGGGGTGTTACAGAGGAGGGGGGTGACACAGAGGAGGGGGGTGACACAGAGGAGGGGGGATGACACAGAGGAGGGGGGTGTTACAGAGGAGGGGGTGACAGAGGAGGGGGGTGACACAGAGGAGGGGGGATGACACAGAGGAGGGGGGTGTGTTACAGAGGAGGGGGTGACACAGAGGAGGGGGGATGACACAGAGGAGGGGGGTGTTACAGAGGAGGGGGGTGACACAGAGGAGGGGGGTGACACAGAGGAGGGGGGGACACAGAGGAGGGGGGACACAGAGGAGGGGGGGGTGACACAAAGGAGGGGGGGTGTTGCAGAGGAGGGGGGTGACACAGAGGAGGGGGGTGTTGCAGAGGAGGGGGGTGACACAGAGGAGGGGGGGGTGTTACAGAGGAGGGGGGGGGGGGGTGACACAGAGGAGGGGGGGTGACACAGAGGAGGGGGGGGTGACACAGGAGGAGGGGGGGTGTTGCAAAGGAGGGGGGGTGTTACAGAGGAGGGGGGTGACACAGAGGAGGGGGGTGTTGCAGAGGAGGGGGGGTGACTAAGAGGAGGGGGGGTGTTGCAGAGGAGGGGGGGGGGTGACACAGAGGAGGGGGGGTGTTGCAGAGGAGGGGGGTGACACAGAGGAGGGGGGGTGTTACAGAGGAGGGGAGGGATATACACACTCAGATACATGCAAACAAACACGTAGATATATATATATATATATATATATATATATATATTGCACATATACTCAATTATATACATATACACACACACTGAGATACACACAAACAGGCATAAATACACTTGACACAACATACTGTGAGATAAATACATACATATGAATGTAGTCTGGTAATGGGCAGCCAGCTTTTCTTCTCTTCTCTCCTCCCCTCTCTGTCCTGCTGTCCTCTCACTGCAGCTCCTTCCTCTGCCCGCCCACACACATTCACCTCTCTCTCCACTAGATTAGTCTGTGAACAGTCCTGACAGGGCTCCAGTAGCCGGGACTAGAAGCAGAGCAGAGCAAATGCGGCCGGGGGTTCTGTATCCCTCCACAGAGAGAAACAAGTCCCTTGTAATTAGGGCTGTTTCCATCAAGACAGTTACATATATGTAAAGATATATGACATTCTGATACATGTTATGGATCCTAAATTTTGATTAAGCTTCTATGGGGGTGTTATAAGTATTTTTGAGGGTGCCCTGATGGCTGGTGTCCGGGTGACAGGCAGTCAGAAACCCGGGCAGAGGATGTAAAAACCGGACTGTCCGGGTGAATCCCGGACAGGTGGCAACCCTAGGGCCGCGCTTTGTTCAAATTTCATTTCAGAGATTTTTTTAACCACTTTAAGCTGCAAAGGCAGCTGGATAAGGTTTTATACATGTTGCGGCAAAAATTACACCCTCCAGAATTTTTGGTGGGCAGTACCACTTCTGGTTGCAACCCCTTTAAATGAATGTGGCTATTAGTTAAGGCTATAGATTTACTGCACGTGTTTGTACCACATAGAAGCCCATAGTATCACATTTTTGCAGTTATATTGTTCATAGAAATTAGGGCCCTTTCACACAAATGTGCTTTTGGTGCATTCCAATAGGCTTACAATGGAAGGTGCCTTATTGGTGTGCTTTGGAAAACTGCACCAAAGATGCAACATGTAGGACTTTTCAAAGCGCAACACACCTGCAGTGGGAACAGTTACATGGCAAAAGCGCACCAATGTGAAAGGGGCTTTAAGCTGGATACACACTATACAATTATCTTTTGATTTTTTCCTTTTAGATTTACCAAAACCATATAACATACCTCTTAACTGTCCCTGATTTCGAGGGACTGCCCCTGATTTGGAATATAGTCCCTCTGTCCCTCTTCCCCCCTTATTTGCCCCTCATTTTGGTCTGATCTATATAGTTGTATATAAATGCACTTTTTATCTTTCAAAAAGTTTTTCCCAGTGCTAAACCTTTTATCCAATTTCTAAATTGCTGCATTTGTAAATTTATAAAAGCCAGTATAAAGGAATAGTAGTAGTAAAAAAAAAAGAAGCACTTGTGAGTTTAAAAACGTTGCACTTGTATGACGAAACGCGTCAGTTGACTCTCTCACGTAAACATCACTTCCGGCCTAGGAGAGTGGAATGCAAGCCGAAAGCAGGAACCATCACCACATCTCCATTAATTAAATGGGATATTGAAATGCACTACATTTTTAGCAGTGGCGTTTGTTTTTTCATTATGATGGAAGTTTTTTTTTATTTATTTTATCAATAAATCAAAGGATTTATACCCTATGAGGAGCTCTTTATGTTTTCTCCATTTGCGGTATACACTGTCACTTCCTTAAGCCAGGAAACGCAGGCAGAGGTTCTTCACCCTAGAGGGGACACCAGAAATCACCACAGTCCAGGGCACGGGGTTAGGTCCCCAAAAAGACCTACAGGTGTGATTAACTCTGTTTGCTACAAGGCAAAGGGGTCCAACTCATCTGGTGAGTCTTGAATTTACACCACTCCCAAGAGATGGATCATCACATCACTGGCACTTTTTTGCACAGAGAAAGAACTATCTGCACTACTATCACTTTATGCACTCATATTCATATTGCACTA
The DNA here is from genome assembly GCA_028564925.1 of Lithobates sylvaticus. Lineage (NCBI taxonomy): Eukaryota > Metazoa > Chordata > Amphibia > Anura > Ranidae > Lithobates > Lithobates sylvaticus. The sequence continues at coordinate 185,331,802 of CM053033.1, read as the reverse complement.
TTGTCACTTTATCTTCTATCAAGTCTTTGTATTTATTTATTTAATCATGCACTGTAAATTTTGATATATTGTCACTTTTATATTATATGCACACTATTGGTATATAGCTATTTATGCAGTAAAAGAATCAACAGTTTTAATCAGAATTTGTAATATTAGGATAAAGACCATACCCTTCCCAGGTTACTAATTATTCGTTTATAGTATCAAAAGGAGGAACCAGCGCTGTTTTATCTGTTATTTTTATGCATATACCCCACTTTGTTGGGATATTCTGAACAACAGCAGGCCCACATATATAAGATTATCCAATTCCAAGGCGCGAGTGTCTCATTATATATACTTGTGAATTTGACTAATCTTTTATTTGTATAGTTCTCCTTTAAGGGGGCGTGGCAGAGGGGTGTGTCCTATGCCTACATACTTTTGCTAATAGGTGTCCCTTGTTCCCATCTCAAAAACTTGGGAAGTATGATATAATGAGGTCAAACCTAAACACTTTCAATCTGTATTTAATCAGGCAGGCCCTTGCACTACATAGTTGAAGGTAATCTAAAGGAAATCGAACAACAAAAGTTGTATAGTGTGTATCCAGCTTTAGTCGGCTGTCTGATCGATGTCTGTAAACTCAACTTTGTGCACAAATCTAAATGTCCAAGGTACCCCAGAGATCATGTTTGTGCTTTAAAGATGCGGGTAACGCAGTGGCTTTGTGGTTAGTGCTTCTGCCTTGCAGCACTGAGGACCTTGGTTTGTATCCCAACCAGCACACTACCTGCGTGGAGTTTGCATATCTCCCAACTCCTGATTTAGAGCAACTGTCCCTGATTTGGAGCAATGTCCCTCTGTCACTCATTCCTCCTCATTTGTCCCTCATTTTGGTCTGATATATATAACTGTATATAAAATGCACTTTTTATCTATCAAAAGGTATTTTCCAGCGCTAAACATTTCATCTGATTTCTAAATTGCTGCATTTGTAAATTCCAAAAGCCAATATAAAGGAATAGTAGTGGTAATAAAAAAGAACTTGGGTTTAACCAATCTTGTTTTTTTTGTACAATTCTCCTTAAAGGGGGCGTGGCAAGGGGTGTGTCCTATGCCTGCATACTTTTGCTGATGGGTGTCCCTCGTTCCCATCTCAAAAAGGTTGTAGGTATGGAGCTTGCATTTTCTTGCATGGGTTTCCTCCCACACTTCAACCAAATGCTGGTAGGTAAATTGTATATGAGATAGGGACCTTAGATTGTAAGCTGCTTAACGACAGGGACTGAATGTACAGCATGCAAAGTTCTGCATAAATTGTCAGTGCAATGTGATAATACCTGTAACAAATACCTCTAAATCAGGACGGTGGGAGGTCTGTAGGGATACCTCCAGGTATCCGCACAACAGGAAACAACACATCTCCCAAGCAATGGTATCTGCAGGTGTACATAGACATAAGATATCTGCCAGATCAGGTTACAATCATCACATTTCAATGGTTACCTAAGAAATCAAATATAGGGCCTATTATTAAATGATTAAATTAATTAAAAGGGAACTGTGTTTGTATATTGTTTGCAAAACTTTTAAAGCACATTTAAAACCTAAACATATGTCATTTAGCTTGCAAAAGCACTGTGCATAATAAACACAATCTTTTTCACATTAAAATCCTTTTTTCACATCTTTTTTCACCTATATTGCATCTCAGTGCTACTGATCTCCTCCAGCCTCTTTCAGATACTTCCTGTCTACATGCACTCACTCCATCATAGACTGCACATTATTGCTTTACAGCGGCTTCCTGTGCGGACAGCAGTGTTAATTTTGACAGCAAATTTCGATTAAGTTTTAGTCTTAGGACTAAAATGGCATTATAGTTTTGGTCCCATTTTAGTCTTCTACAATTGTTTTAGTTTTAGTTGTATTTAGTCGACTAAATCTCCAGTACATATTAGTCGACTAAAACAAATTTTAGTTGTCTAAAATCGAATTAAATTGTAATGCATTAGTTAACATTTCTCTACAATTTCCAAACTCCTTATATACTGCTGGAGTGAAAAATCTAATATGCTATTATTTATGGTGTTGAGGTACGAACATGCACTACAGACCAGTTAATTTTGAAGTCAAATTTAAATTTAGTTTTAGTCTTGGTCTTTTGACTAAAATGGCATTTTAGTTTTAGTCCCATTTTAGTCTATTGACTAAAATGGCATTTTAGTTTTAGTAGTATTTTATTCATCTCAATTGTTTTAGTTTTAGTCTTATTTTAGTCGACTAAAATAGTATTCATTTAGTCGACTAAAATGTTTCAGTCGGCAAAATTAACACTGGCGGACAGTGCCTGTACAGTTTACTGTAGCACAAAGCAGCCCATATTAACACAGCAGTAATACAGATATGAAAAAAATTATTAGTATTGGTATAGCTGCAGTGTATTTGGTAATATGCAGTAGCTTGAGTAACACAACAGTAATGCAATGGTGTAGGGAATTATTCCAGCTATTGTCTGTATTACTTTGTAGCTTCATAATAATACAATGGTACAGGGAGTTGGCTGTAAGATACTATTAATGTGATAAAATTGTTAACGTGAAGCCACGACTTATCTGGAATGTAACACTTGTGTGCCATGGGAAGGTCAGTATGTGGCAGTTATGTATGCTCTGTAGAAAGGACTATGCAAAGTATATTTGGCCATTGAATAAATACAGTATTTTTTTACAAATACTTTTTCTATATAAAGACTGATGTCACTATCTTTGCATAGAAAATAGGCTAATGTCCATTCTTAGCTTCCAAAATTGCAGGCTAAATCCACCACATATTGATTGTGGCGCTACTCCCATAGAAGCCGCTGATTAGGATGGGTCCTCTGTTCTTTGTCTTAACCTTTTCCAAAAAAAACTCACCTCCTCTGACACATCAAGTTGAGTGTACAAACATACAATATCACAGGAAATCACTGAATGTAATACGTATCCAGTAGTAGTGCTATATCAAAGAAAACAAAACCAGGTAGTAAAGGTAAACGTAAAATATTGTCACCAAATATTGTTGGTAACTAGGCAAGCATAAAATGGTTTAACAATGGTAATAACACAATTTAGCGTACAAAGGGATTAACATTAACCCCTTTGCGCCTAAGGGTAAAACAAATCTTAACGCCTAAGCACAATTTTGCAACTTCGACATGTGTTAGTAAAACCGTGCATATCATCACAACTACTTTGTGCATCCAGGTGGATTATACCAGGACAAATTGGACTTTCATTTGGTGGTAAATGGATCTTCTGCTTTTTTTTTTTAATATTATTATTATTATTATTATATAAGGAAAACTTTCCCAAAATAGTAGAAAAAATGATTTCTTTCAAATTAAGCTAAATATTTCTTGCTACTACCATAACCTACCACCAAAGAACAACCCAAATACAATTCTCCTGCTCTTGACGATTGCAGCGACACCACATATGTGTATGTTTGTTGTTGTTTGTACCCGTAGTACATCCCAGAATCAACAGTGCTCATTTTGCCTTTTTTATTTTTTTTATACTACCTAAAACACACTGACACTAAGACCCCATACACACTATTAGATTATCTGCAGACTTTTGTCTTCCGATTTAGCCGATGATAGTGTGTATGGGGCTTAAGACCCCTTTCACACTGAGGGGCTTTTCAGGCGTTTTAGCGCTAAAAATAGCGCCTGAGAAACGCTCTCTTATGCCTCCCCAGAGTGAAAGCCCAAGTTCTTTTACACTGGGGTGGTGCACTTGCAGGATGGGAAAAAAAGTCCTGCAAGCAGCACCTTTGGGGCGGGGGGGGGGGGGGGGGCTGTATCCCCCCCGCTCCACCACCTAGCTCTTTAATGCTAACGCCCGTTCCGCCCCGTCCCAGTGTGAAAGTAGCCTTACTGACACAAATATTAATGTAAAAAAATTCCTGTACAAAAAAATACTGACCCTGACATTTACCCAAACCCTACCCTAATCCTGGCACTGACCTAGATCAAGCCTTGATCTAGGTATTTTTTTTTTTATTTATTATTATTATTTTTTATTTTATTTTTTTTTCATACACTTTTTTTTTTCTCTCTGCAAGTAAAGACAGAGATACAGCATATCTCTCTCCTCCTTTCACCAAGAGAAAACGTGGGGGTGGGCGTCACGGCGATCAGGTGACCCGGAAACGATCATTAGTACAGGGCCTGGATCCCTTGGTGAGACCCCGGTCTCTGTGCTGGGAGCGTTCCATGTGGCGGATTGTGCAGCATAACAGTAGAGGGAGAAATAAAAATGGCAATATCTCCATCTCCATTTTCTGTAGCCTATCACCTGACTTCATGATATTTTCGCTTCACATGGCTTGTGTGGACATGAACACCATGCCAGGTTTTATATCTTTCAGGGATCCCAAATGTAAGATTTCCTCACCAGCATTCTCATCTGAACCTAGCTACAGCAGCCAATGCAAAGGCAAATGATGTGTTAATCTCAACCCATACATTTTTTAGCTTGTAAAATAATCTAATTGGAGAGTTTATACGTTAGAGAGAGATACTTTCATTATGGTCTTGAGGCAAAGCGTTGAGACACTGGTGGGAAATCCTCCCACTACAGTTTAGAGATATAGAAAGCAAGGAAGTGAATACTAACATGGTCTCAGCTTAAAGCAAACCTCTTAGCAAACAGCTACACGTAACAAAGTACATACACCGATCAGCCATGTTATGACCACTCATGTGTACTGTATGAGATTGCAGTTGTCTCTGGGACATGGTGGTGAAGGAATACACTGGTCTGTGTTTTTACAGGCACTTTTTTACAGGTATACGCTATACGATCAGCGATGGTCACACATAATTTAAATGTTAAACTCTTCAATGTGAAAGATGTGTGCACGTTCACATGAAGGTGCTGAACGTAGTTATGACAACAGGAAGACAATTTCAGCTGTGGTATATTAACATTTCTGCAGGTCCTGGCTGTGATCTATTTGTTTCATTGTTTCAAAGCAATAGAGTGCAGTCGAATCATCTTTTCTTTATTAAAGGTAATTACCAACCAAAACTGACATCTGAGCTTCAACAGACATCAGTAAGTAGACATAAGAAGCTTTGTATGTCCCTCAGAAACTTCAGTGGTGATATTCCCCTGTAGATGTTTATGGCTCCATCTTCCATAGGTCCATGATACTTTGTCATTTTCTAATGTTGTGCATACACCTGGCAAACTTTCAAACACTTTCAATCAGCTTTGGCTTTGTGTAAACCTTTCACCTGTAATTTCTTCCGAAATACTGAAACAATGGTGATGGAAAGTTGTTTTCCTTATTTTTGTGTCTGTATTATATAGAATCTACCAGATGGAATATAGCACCATAATTTGGTTACTAACCACTGCAGTTGGATGTAACTGAGAATTCTCACCGGAGAAGTCTTAAGCTGGCCATACATGGACCGAAATTCCGTCGGTTGAGCAGGGAATGGTCAAATTTCAGTCCATGTATGGGCAACCTGGTTGTACAGAAGTCCAAGTACCCATTGACTTCTGTACAACCAGCCTGTCAGGTGTTTGCTGATTGAACTGGTTTAACAAAAAATAAATAAAAGTGGTCTCCTCACTGCTGACCTTTTCCCTGATTACTATTTTATCTATTCTTGTTCTGCACTGGGTCTCTGTTTTGCGTAGCCATCTTCGTAGGGGCAATATGCATGTAGCACCCTCGTGTTTAGGCAGGGTTGCTTACAAATTATTTTGCCAGATAATAAATATTCTGGTTAATTGTTAGAAGATCCACTGATCCCTCTATAATTGTGGAGTTGCTGCACCTTTTCACTTATGTCACTGAGTCACACTGTTGCTGGTGACATTAGATCGACAAGGACATAGCAAGGACAGAGTATGAATGGATGGGGTGTCTCAGCCAATTGACAGGGGTTTCTTTAGTCCCTTTGGCCTGCTGGGAGAGCTTATTTATTTGGGTGGAGTCAGGTGATCGGGGTTCTGTGCCACCTGGACAACTGTCTGGACATGTGTTATGTTGTCCCGGGTTGCTAGGCCAGAAGCTTGCGGCCTATCCCAGAGACACCTGACTGTTAGTGACTGTTAGTGAGGCCAGGAGTAGGAGAAGCAGTATAGGGCTGGGACTGCAGGATTGGAGTCCAACCGAGTTACAGAGGTTCAGACGGACAGGGAACCAGTGTTGGTTGGAGGTAAAGGGGAAGCAGTCGCCACTAAGGGACCATCCACATTATTACCAGAGACTACTGTGAGTAAGCCTAAAGAAGTACCAGAGCAGCCTTCTCACCAGCCTGGGGCGGTGAAGAAGTGGGAAAGCTTCAGCAAGTGCCAAGTCAGGGACCCAGCGGGTTAGCAGGGGGGTGACGCTTGAGGAGTATACAGCGGGATAGCTATGGAAGAGCTCAGGGAATCCAGCGGGCGGCTGGGATCTGGAAGTCTAGTGAGAGACTGGGAGATCAGTTATTGAAGACCTACAGTGGGAAACTGTGATATAAGAGAAGAACTGTACTCTGTTGCCAAGTTCTATGTGTGAAGATCTTTGGAAACTGTTAAAAGCTTAGTTACCATAGGAGACAGTGGTCCTGCCAATACAGAAGTTGCATCCGGCTGAGGCTTTGAACTGTATAGCTGTTTACTTATTGTGTCTTGGAGCATGCAAATTGTCATTGCATCTACCTAAGGGTGTCCTGGCCCTAACCCTCTCCCCCACAGTTCTTGTTAAGAGCCAATAAATCTCTTTATTTGCATTCAAAAAGTGACTGGCGCCCATCATTTCATCTTGCCTTACAACCACCATGCCTGGTAACTAGGGATGAGCCGAACACCCCCCGGTTTGGTTCGCACCAGAACCTGCGAACGGACCGAAAGTTTGCACGAACGTTAGAACCCTATTAATTACAATGAACGCGAACGTTCGAAATCTAAAGTGCTAATTATAACGGCCAATATGCATGTTATTGTCCTAAAAAGGGTTTGGGGACCCGGGTCCTGCCCCAGGGGATATGTGTCAATGCAAAAAGAAGTTTTAAAAACGGTTGTTTTTTTTGGAGCAGTCATTTTAATGATGCATAAAGTGAAAAAAAAAAAAGTGAAATATTCCTTTAAATATGGTACCTGGGGAGTGTCTAAAATATGCCTGTGAAGTGGCATGTGTTTCCTGTGTTTAGAACTGTCCATACGCAAAATGATATTTGTAAAGGAAAAAAAGAAGCCATTTAAAACTGCTTGCGGCTTTAATGTCATGTCTTGTCCTGGCAATATGGATGAAAATCTTTGAGAAAAATTATATGGCTACCCCATCACCCCCCCCCCCCCCAGCCTATTACCAGACCCTTTTGGGTCTTGTATGGATATTAAGGGGAACTCCGCACCCCAAATAAAACCCTATATCTAAAACCCTATATACTCTGAACAGCAGTATAAAGGCGGTGCAAACAAGACAGGGGCTGTAGGTATATACTGTATGTATGTATGGACTGTTGGTGTATACTATGCTGTGCTGGAGGCACACAACACATACTAACTCCTGCAGATGGCTGTATTATAGAGAACACCAGCAAATAAGGGTAGATACAGGTGTATACTGTGCTGTGCTGGAGGCACACAACACACACACTAACTCCTGCAAATGGCTGTATTAGAGAACACCAGCAAATAAGGGTAGATACAGGTGTATACTGTGCTGTGCTGGAGGCACACAATACACACTAACTCCTGCAGATGCCTGAGAAAAGAACACACTGTCCCTGCCTATCTAGCTCTTTCCCTGCACGCCGGAACACACTACGCAAGGCCGCCACGCTGGCGGCCTTGTGTAGTGTGGGGCGTGTACTAAACCCCCTGAGCTATAATTGGCCACAGGCATCCTGCCTGTGGCCAATTATGGCTCTCCTCACTGCCTGCGCTGTGATTGGCCAAGCATGCGGGGTCACAGTGCATGCTTGGCCAATCATCAGCCAGCAATGCACTGCAACTGGCACAGTGCATTGTGGGCCGTTCGTTTCACACGAATTTGATGCGAACGGCCAACAAAGTTCTGGTTTAGTCGAACGGACAAACGGCCGATGTTCGATTCGAACATGGGTTCGAATCGAACACCGGGCTCATCCCTACTGGTAACCCACTCTACAAAGACAGATGTAAGCTCTCCCTGACTCTGGAGTTCACCATCAGGGGTCTGGGAGGCCGCTACATGCACAATAGGCTACAATAGTGTACAGTGCTAAGTGCTCAAACAAAACCAAAATATTTAAATGAATAAATATTAGTGCACAGATTTCATACTGTATTATGTGTCCTCTCTGCATCGCATATAACTTCTGATGACGTACTAAAATCCTATTGCGTTGAATGGAGCAAGGCACTGTGATGTCATCCCACACGATAAGAGAATACAGTATGTAGAGGAGCAGGAAAAGCTGATGATGCATGGCTCCTGTGACGTTTCCTGAGTGCTGGGCTGAGGACTTACTTGTAAGTGAATCTAATATTTTTAGGTGTCAATTTAAAATAAAACTACTGTCAATTTGGATATTGCAGAGCAGGGTTATAACCCCTGTCAGATTTTTTTTTGTCAACTGTGTCCTATTGCGGAGATTTCCCTTCACTTCCTGTCACATAGCCAAACAAGAAGTAAGAGGAAATCCATGCAAATTAAGAGAATTCCTTGGGGACCCCAAGGTAACCAGAACTAGTGTCCCCATTGGAAAATTTCCCAGCTATCACTTTTCTGGGGACAATGCAAAATTTGTGATTTTCTTTTACGTTCACTTTCAATGATAATGGTAAACAGGACAAACAGGGAGGTGGAAGCTCCTTAACGAAGTTACAGGCAGCAATTCTAAACTAGTTCTAATCTATCACCACTCTATCCAAAACTAAAAATAAAGTTTTGCCTATACTTTAAATAAATGGTTTTATGCAATGGGGAATTTTTTCATCTTTCTGCGTTTTTATGTAAAATTGAGGGAAGCTTTTGAATAATCGTGGAAGAAGGAGCTGGCATTGCGTTGCTTCTGAAATATACAAGCTCAATTGATCTGCTAAGTGGTCAAATAGATAATAATGCATGGATGGACTTTGCTAGATATGGAGAGGCACTGTCATTTTTAATATCGTGGCACTTTAATTTCGAGCATTTATTTTATTTACAATTTATATGATGCAGAGAGCACATAGGATATGAAATGTGTGCACTAATATGCCTAGCGCTGTACATTGTTTGTAGTTTATTATACCTAGGTAATCGCCTCTGGCTTTCCTAACTATGAAACACATCTGGTTAGAACAGAATCACTTTGAAATTTGACGTTGCTCCTGCGCTCTCATCTCTGATTCCATACAACAGAGGCAATTAGTAAGACAGCGCTAAAGTGTGTTCAGCTGTTTCTGCTGTTTACAAAGATTACAGATCATTGAATTGTTTCCTTTCATGTGAGATTAGTAAACTAGTTTTGCAAGCAAGTCAAGAAATGGAAGCAGTAATGGATCAAATGCTATTGGTGGTATTTTCATTGTTATAATTATAGATTTGTAGCAGCAGCGTACGAATTAAAGGATTACTGTACTTTGGTTAATGTTAAAAGTTCAAAAAAACATATTTTTCTATGTATAAATTGTATAAATGTTATGGCTGCTATTAAGGTTGTCACACAAGCCTACCTCTAGTCTGCAGGGGATGTAAAGTACAGGGAAGCAGGCTATACGAGAGGATTATTATCATTCACACATTTCCAGCATTATTCCAAATCCCAAAAGGAGTCTTGAGACCAACTCACACCTGTCCGCCCTGGTGCGTTGCATTAACAGACATGCATTATGTCATTTGAATGAGTTGTCATTTAATTTAAACACCGAGGCTACGTTCACACTGGGGCGTTGGGGGCGTCGGCGGTAAAGTGGCGCTATTTTTAGCGGTGCTTTACCGTCTTTTTTTGCGTCACTTTTCAGGCGCTAGTGGGGTGATTTTAACCCCCACTAACGGCCGAAAAAGGGTTAAATGCTCCCGCAAAGCAACGCTGCAGTGGCGCTTTGCGGACCCTTCGGCGGCGCTGCCCATTGATTTCAATGGACAGCGGCGGTGTATACACCACTCCTACAGCGCCTCAAAGATGCTACTTGCAGAACTTTTTGATGATGTATTAATAAATACAATAATTTGATTTTAGATCTGCCTTGAGTTCAGCTTTAAACAGTCTGTTTCTGCAATACTGAAAACGCACTAAAAAATGCATAGGTTGTGAACCAGGCCTTATCGGTGCATGGCAAATAGTATACACTATGCATATATTTTGTGATTAAATAACCTTTCTAATCGTATGGAGTTAATCCCAACTTTCCAAATTTGCTGTGGAAAGACACTATTTGGGCGTTTATACAGAGGTCAGTGTCACCCCCCCCCCCCCCCCATATCAGGGGTCAGTGTCATCCCCTTCATAATACAGGGCCCCCCCATAGAGACCACCTGTGAAAAAATAGTGACCCCCCCCAAGCCCCCCCATATTTTTGCTCCCCCTTATAAACCCCCATTAGATCAGATTACCGTTATAACAGTGCCCCCTTAAACCCAAAAAACAAAATGTTAAAAATGCAGCAATTTATAATTTGGATGAAAGGTTTAGCATTGGGAAACCCCCAATGGCATACTTTCCAACTTTTTTGGGATTGGAACGAGGGACACCTATTAGCAAAAATGATGTAGGCATAGGACACACACCCTACCACTCCCCCTTAAAGGAGGATTATACAAAACCCACAAGTGCTTTTGAAATTTACAAATGCAGCAATTTAGAATTTGGATGTAAATGATGGGCACTGATAGCCATTGATATGCGGCAATGATTGGCACTGATAGGAGGGACTGATAGGTGGCAATGATGGCCGGCACTGATATGCGGCAATGATGGGCACTGATAGGCAGCACTGATATGTGGCAATGATGGGCACTGATAGGTGGCAATGATGGGTACTGATAGACGACACTGATATGCAGCAATGATGGACACTGATAGTCGGCAATGATGGGCACTGATAGCCATTGATATGCGGCAATGATTGGCACTGATAGGCGGAACTGATAGGTGGCAATGATGGGCACTGATATGCGGCAATTATGGGCACTGATAGGCGGTACTAATATGCAGCAATGATGGGCATTGATAGGTGGCAATGATGGGTACTGATAGACGACACTGATATGCAGCACTGATGGACACTGATATGTGGCAATGATGGGCACTGATATGCGGCAATGATTGCCACTAATAGGCGGAACTGGTATTAGGCAATGATGGGTACTAATTGGCGGCACTGGTATGCGATAATGATGGGCACTGTTAAGCAGAAATGATGGGGACTGATAGGTGGCACTGATAGACGGCACTGATGGGCACTGATGGGCACTGATATGCGGCAATGATTGCCACTAATAGGCGGCACTGCAGGACTTTTTTCGGGCTATCACACTGGAGTGGGAGGAGAGGCTCTTTGCAGGCGCTATTTTTAGTGCTATAGCGCCTGTAAAGCGCCTCAGTGTGAAAGAAGCCTTAGTCAAAATGCATACATGTAATACATTAACTTTTACAAAATTGAAACTCTGTAAACATAAATATATTTAATGATGTATTAATAAATACAATAATTTGATTTTAGATCTGCCTTGAGTTCAGCTTTAAACAGTCTGTTACTGCAATACTGAAAACGCACTAAAAAATGCATAGGTTGTGCTCATAATTGGCTTAGTATGGGAAGTTCATGTGCTGTCTGTGCTCAGTAAATGATATAGAATCATTAAAAATAGTCTACAATATCTACCATATAATCAACAATATCTGCTATAACAAAATGACAAAGCATGGCAATAAGAGTTTATACAGTGCTGTGATTCTTCAATATCGCGATGATTCCTTTAAAGTGCCATCCATGCAGGAAAAGTTCTTTAAAAAGTGCAATCCGTGCAGAAATATATGGCAAAGGGGTTGAAAGTGCTGTGTGCCCCTTCCTCCTGTGCCGTCACTGAACAGCTATCCATGTAAAGATCGCCTGTACTGGCGAAATATATCTTTCATAGATGCATGTCTTTATCCTCTTCCATATGTCCCTAATAGTTAGATGTAATCGTAGAATAAGAAATAGAGCATACATGTCGTAATATCGTTTAAAACGTTTTTATTATAAAATAATATCCACTCACATGTTAGTCTTTCATGACAAGAAAAACACCATGCAATCCGCAGTTTGCATTTCAAAATCCAAGAAATTGTGTCAGCGGAAGTACCTAATGCATTTCACTCCACCCCAGGAGCATCATCAGAGGCTAGAGTCTTCTGGTGGCTGGTGACATATATCAACAACCCCTCCCAAAGCTCCCTCTGGCCCCCCTATAACACCCATTGTGTGCTTCCGCCAATCATATGTGGTAACCAATCTTATGTGGCAGAAGCATTCTCCGAATTCACAGATTTACATGCTGCCTCAGCTGCTCATAATTGGCTGTCCACAGTGACAGCTTCTTGGCAGGCCGGGACTTGTGTTTGCTAACATGCCTGACAAAGGGGTCCTGTGCGGCTCTAAAACATTGCACTTTGTCCATTGTGATGTGATTTTCTTCAATAAAACTTTCGTACAGTACTGGGTGATCAAAGATGTACAGTGCATTGATGTACTTGTGTTTCAACACGCTTGACCTTACCCCTTGTCACCATCAAAATGTGCACCTGTGGTTGGAAGCTTCATCACACCCAATACTCTACAAAGAATCCAGGCTTCAGAACCATTCCAGGATTTACTAATCTTGGTGAAAACGTCAAGTCCAAATTTCTCCTGATCCAGTATGCAACCTGCATGGGTGAGACCAAATTCCCCATACACCATGACACAGCAAAGCCATGTCACAGCTGATAGTGTCACTTTAACCTCTGTAGCAGCAGGCACAGCGGAGAAATTAATCCTGAAATGTTCACAGCAGAAGCACCAAAATTCTTCAAGTCAGGTCTAAGAACTCCCGCTCTTTCTTGTTTGCACCTGCTCTGCATTACAGTAGAGATTAGAAGGCTTGGAGGCTGCCAAGTCTCTCAAAGGGCCTGGGGAAAAGGAACAGAATGAGCTGAATTTCTTCAGCTACGGGGGGTCAGTGGGGGCTTGTTTTGAATCTCATTTACTTCTTGGTAAAAATATGTAAATATTTGAGTGTCCTTAGCCTGGCTGCTGTTCTACTCCAGGGTGTGAACAGCTTCCCTTTTTTGGGAAGAAACATGACTTCTGGCTATATCTGATGGCCTTTGACCAGTGACAATGTTTTGGTCACACGGTCTTAGCTAAACGGCCAAGGCAACTCAGCTGGCTAGTTCTGCCAGACTGTCGTTTCCTCAAGTCACTTTGGCAAGACCATGTGTTCTTTGCCTTAGCATTGGTTGTGTAACCTGTCAGCTGCTGAAACCCAGGGCAGTTTTGCCAACCATCAGTGTTTTTACTGGCAGCCAGTAAATAACGGGCACTTTTCTCCTGCCAGTAAATGCCAGTGACAGGAAAAGGTTCCCAGGAAAAATATGGCTGTAACGCTCGTGACCATCCAAGTGCCTGCTACAGTGTGTTTGGGCAACGCCGGCGGAGGGCAGACCTGGCAGAGGCGGTGCCTGAGTGTGTCGTGTGATGTCATGGTGCAAGGGAGCCGAGTGGCGCGGCCAGGGCTGAGCGTGCGGGTCTTCGGGAAGGAATCAAGTCAAGCCGGGAGTGGGACTGTCAGTGCTGTGTGGACAGAGACTGCCACTGTGACTCAGGAGGGGTCCTATCGGTGGTGTCATCATCGTCTGTGCTGCTGCACACTGCTGTCAGTGTCACTGTGAGAGTCAATTTTATGTGTGTGTGCCTGCCCATTCTAATTTCTTGCCCTCCTGAGTCCTGTCCCTGAGCTACTTACTATATCGAAAATAAAATAAGAAATATGTTTTTTGCCTTAATATCTACCTTAAATTACATTGCTAATTGCATGTTTGTAGCCTAATTACTGAAATTTGCACTTAAAACTGTAATTGTGTAACTTTCGGAAATGCCAGTAAAAACTTGGCTGTACCAGTAAATTTTGGGTGTCGTGCCAGTAAATTTCAATGTGGTAGGTTGGAAACACTGACCCAGGGACCCATTTTCCCAGGAAGGTAGAAGTTTCAGTTTCCATTTAATGAAGCAGACTTGCTGTAACACAGATTTATTGAGTGTAAGTCAGCTGTAAACTGTATACTGTATCCTCCAGTTGCCTTCGAGTGACTCATGCAATGTGCTGCTTTCTTTGGCTGCATCAACTAAAATATTTATTTCTATGTAGAAGATTTTAGATGTGGGAGCAGAAAAGAAAAAAATGACAGGTGAAATTGGTGGAAGGAGGGGCAAAATAGGGAGAAAGGGACAAAGGCGAAAGACACAAAGGACGAAGGGGACATGGTACTAGGGGGATGGGAGGGAATGCAAAATGTTCTCTGGTCCCGTCTGGTCCAGGGTCCCCTGTGAGACACTGCACATGTGACAGCCTGCAAAAGATACAGGAAGCATCACACAGGAGAAAGATAGATAGAGACTTAGCAAGAATCACAGAGAGATTATCCAGGGAGGGAGGAGGGACAGCTAACTGGCCCAAACACAGACCAAGAGGTCGGGGGATAGCAGTAAGGAGAAAGTGGGAGAGCGAAACAGCACCCATAACTACTAATCCTAAAGACAGAGACAGCTCTTCTGACAGATGGAGACCCTGGAGGAGATGCCAAGCCTAGCAGAGGGGAGAGTGTGAGTAAGATCAGAGACAACACATAGCTGTACAAAATAGGAGACTGGGACTGTGCTGTGTATTGACCTCAGGGAAAACAGTGTGTTAGAGGGATTGCAAGTACCAGAGCTCCATAAACTAGGCAGGGATTGCTACTTGTCACACAGGAGAAGCACACTACTGTCAAACAAAGAGTAGACAAAGACCACCACCAGCTGTAACACAGAAAGCGAATGACTAAAGGCAAGGGTTGTGAAAGAAGACAGCACATGGGACAAAGAACGAGAGAGAAGAGTCACAGAAGAGGCAACACAGATGACTTATTAGATTGCTAGTCAAATTATTGTTTGACAATACTGAAATGTTTTTGCATTGCCTACAAAATTAATTCTTGCACTCTGTGCACTAACTATAGGTGGTAATTGCAGACATATATTTTAAAGCAAAAAAATAAGATATATTCAGAGGTCACTATGAATAAAGTATTAGTTTCTTGCCCTTCCTCTCCTCTTTGTGCCCCCAGATCCTCCTCTGCCACCCTGGGCTCCCCTCCCTCAGTTGTCCCGACCCCTGTCTCCTCTGGCCTCCCTTGCCCTTCTCGAGGTTTTCTCCGCAGCCTTCGGGTGCTCTACAATATCTTGGAGGAAGAAGGGGGCGGCCAAGTTCATGTAAAGGATATCGAGGGTCTTTGGGGAGGACCAAGCATTCTGGCTGGGGTCCCTCAGGCACTTAGAGATGCTACAGCTTCCAGTGGAGGATACCTGAGCTTTCCAAGGATGGTGAGGGGGCTCACACAAGCACTGCGGGCATCAGATCCTCAGGAAGCGGGGACTCCCATAAAAAGAGGTGAGTTTCAGACACTTGGTAAGTCTTTTGATGTTCCCTTCTAATGCTGTCTATGTCCTGTCTTATTCTTGTTAGTTGGGCATAACAGTGGGTGGAGAGGGTGCAACTGCAACCGGGTCCTTGCATTCATGGGGCCCACCTATGAAAGCTCCTCCCCCTCACCTACAAGCTGTGTGCTTCCATTATACAAAATAAAGCAATATTTCACGTTTGTACCCCTTACATTTTTCATTGCGATGATGCAATTTAATTATATCTCATTAAAAATTATAGACTGAAAAGCTGTTGGGATAGCTAAAGGTTTTTGAATGAGATATGAGGAATGAGGGGGTGTTTGAACCTGGGTGACTTTTTTTAGGGTTAGACTGCTAAGACCTGATATTTGGTTAATGCTGGAGAGGTAAATTGTGTATTTTTTACCTTTATGAGATCTCTGAATCTAGATTTTTCATCACCTTCTACAAAAGAATGACACTGTTCTTGGTGGATTTTCTTAAATTTTCCTAAGAAAATGTTAAAGGATGAATGGGATCATGAGTTAAGTAGTAGTTGGGAGCTGGAAAGGGGGATCTCACCTTTACTTGTAGGAGAAAATATAATAATCCAGCAATATAATTAAAATATTCCTGTTAGGTCGATAGATACTTTTAGTTGAAATATCCGGTTTTCTGAAGAATTGCGTATTCTATGTAAATGTTCCATTCATCCCTTCCACATCATCACCTCCTGCTCCACGGCACGCTCTCTGTCCCTCAGCTTCATCCCTCCCTCCCTAGTGTCTCTGGTCGGACACTTGTGTATCATAACCCTCTTTAATCTGCACCATCTGTCTGGGTGTAATCTGTACATTAAGAGATAATGCACAGAGCACGAGGGGATTATTACTTTATGCAATAAAAATGATTTTTCACGCAACCAGTCAGTTCCAATAAATAAAGAACGCCATTTGGAAATGTATACCAGAATTATGTGAAACTAACCAGCATTCCGGAAGAATAATTTGTGCAAGCTATAAAATGGTAATCAGTTAATTGACATTTACATTGCTCATGTACTTTGTCTTCTTACATCATTAAAGGACCACTACTAAACATTGAATGCATAATGTTTAAAATGGTGAGGGTTAAAAATATGTTAATGGTTATCAGAACAGGACACATTTTTAGATAAACTTGGTACACTAAGTAACAATGTTTTCCTGTGAAGTAAAACTACCACTTGTCATTTTACTGGCACCTTTTGTCTGTGCAGCAAAGGTACAGAAATATAAAATATCTTCTACAAAGGGGTGGGGACTTTTATATACATTATATAGCTGGGACTTTCAGTAGTTCCTCTGCATAATGTGACTTCTGTGACTATTATGAGCTTAGCTTGATCTCTGTTTGAACCCAGGGTCACCACTGCAATGTCAGAAAGGAGAGCAGTGACAGATTGATGAGCCCTTCCATCTGCCGTCATTGAACCTAGACCTTTTGGGTCCATAGCTTGAATGTCTCAGAACCAGTAGCCAAAAAGTTGGAGATTTAAGAATTGCTGTCCCCAATCTGTGTCTGCACAGAAGAGGCATCAGAGGTGTTATTTGACAATTGATATCTGATCAACCAGAACCTGTCAGTACATGTGTGTATTGTCAAATTTGGAAAATGTGAGCTTCCTTGTGACAGCAAGGTCTTTTTTACATAGGGGAGTCAGCAAGTAAGCTTCAACAAAGAATTTGCAAAGTTTTCAGCAGCTTTGTTGAAGCCTTTAAAGAGGAAGTAAACCCTGATCGGTTTTGCTTCCTCTTTTTCTCCCTGCAAAGCCTGCAAATTAAAAGCATAATGGGCTAGTATGCATCACATACTAACCCATTATGTGACACTTACCTGCAAACGAATCCATCGCTGTCCCCTGTGCAGGCTGCATCCATCTTCGCCCCTCTTCCTTCCGGGGGGCTGCGGACTCCGGCTCCATGACTGGCTGGAGCCGCGTGACGTCACTCTTGCGCATGCGCACGGGAGCCGTGAGTAACGGCATGCGCTGGGGGAGGAAATGACACAGAGGTCCGTTTCTTCACAGCGCATGCACTGATTACATCATCGGCGCACTACAAGTGAAATATTTCGTAAACGGCGCACATTTAGGAGATATTTCCACTACCTATAGGAAAGCCTTATTCTAGGCTTACCAGTAGGTAAAAGTCACTAGGGAGGGTTTACAACCTCTTTAAAGCCCAATTCCAGTATTTAGATAAAATCTACCGTTGCAGTGCCCCCAACCCCCCGCACTACAAGGGTTAAATGCTTGCTACATCTAGCTGGAGATTAAAAAGCTGGAAGACTTACCTTACCCCCATGCCTGCCAGCTCTGGCGCTTTCCAGACTCCAGTCGTCCAGGTTGTGGGCAATCCCTCAGCTTTAGTATACATATAGGCGTGCCTGGGCACACCCTAATCACTATGTCTGGTGCAGATTAGCCCTACTGCCTGGGCTTCCCCCCATGTTGGCCCAGCAGTGCTGTTCTCTCCTCTCCTCTCCCCATCTTCTGATGTTTCAGGATGTAGAACGGGGGAAGGGTCTACAAAATAAGTCAATTACTGGCCCCTTCCTTTTCTAAATGAACACAGTGAACAAACTTGCTCACTGTGTTCATTCATGACTGAAGCATAATAAACGGTGTTAACTATGCTTCGCTTGTGAATGAACAGGACGCCGCTCAGCACAGAGCACTTCCCCTTCATTCACTGAGGCTGCAGAGAAAGGCATGTGTGTTTGTGCTTTGGGGTGCACATGATAATTCAATAGGCTGCGCACACCTTTGAGTATGCACAAGGCATGGCTATTAGCCCTGCATTGTGTGTGGAGGGGGCAGGAGTTTGACTGTAGCCGGTGTCCTGTCGGATACTGTCCCCCATTGGATAGAGTCCACTGTGTACTGCGCATGCGCAGTACACAGCACAAGCAGATTCCGAAAATAGCCGAAGATGAACGGCACCTGCGCCGTGAGTCCAGGTTCAAGCCCCCCCCATCCAAGTGGACATAGAGTTAGAATCCAAAAGAGCCGAGCGCAGCGAGGCTGTGCCCGAAGCATGGCGAGGAAAGCGAGCCCACGAGGGTCACACTAACTATTTGCAACCCTATGTCCACTTGGATGGTGGGGCTTGCATCTGGACTCACGGCGCAGGCGCCGTTCTTCATCTGAGATTTTCCGAATCTCCTTGTGCGCCGTACTGCACGTGCGCTGTGCCTGCGCAGTACGGGGCGGACAAAATTTGATAGGCGGACACTATCCGACAGAACACCGGGACCTACTTAGAGAGGAGGCTTTGCAGGACTGGTTGCACCACTGGAGGCATCCTACTGGAGCGAGGAATGCTGTGAGCATTACTTTTTATTCCTGCACCCTAGACTAAATGAGAAGTTAACCCTTGCAGTGTGGGGGGCCCATTGCAAGTGTAGAGTTTGTTTAATTCCTGTAGGTTGGGCTTTAAAGCACCATTTGGCTCCAGTTTGATGAGGCTAAACACAGATCTTAATAGTAGTGCTAAATGTCAATTTAAAAAAGCTGTTAGCAGATTCCAGTAAGCTTTAGCACTACTTGAAGTTGTTGAAATCCTGCAGAAGCCCACTAGCTGCTAGTTTAAGGTGACAAGCAGCACTCCTATTAAAGAAGAGAAGTCCCACTATAATTTCCAAATTGTTGTGGAATCCAGCAGGGAATCTAGTGCATAGGGCACTTTGTCCCATTCTGATCCAATACCGCATTGCGCAATAAAAATACATCTCTTTTTCTGTTTCTGCTGGATTTCAGCTCCACCCCAGGCTGAAGCCCAATTTATAGGCATTCCTTTTGGGGAGCAACAGCACAGCACTGTAGCCGCTCTCTTTTCTCCCCGTTGTGCTGAATAGTCTACTGTGAGCGTACCTGTTGTGGTACTGACCAGATGGGAAGGCAGGTTCAGCAAGGATCAGCTGAGACAGAGAAGAACAGCACTCCATAGAGCGATGTTCTTAACTCTGCACACTGGTGCTGATAACCTTGTGTACATTTTCCCCTATAAACACATACACAGCAGCACTGGGTGGACAGGCCCCCCTCCCCCGCTGTGGTGAATGACAGCACACACTAGCTGCCAGCGATGAGCACTGTCATTCACACCTCATTAACAGTTTATCTCCTGCTGAGTAGTGTTGTTGAAGAGCAGTGGGGGACAGAAAAAGAGCCAGATGAGGAGGGGGCGCTTTGCCCTCCTCAGCACCTGCTGCCATGTGGCCTCAGGTGGGAGGCCTGGAAGTTGGATAGCTGACCCAAGTGTTCTAAAGAGCTGACTGAGGGAAGCTGTGCCGGAGAGGATCTGTTTGAGACTCCCATGAGTACAGAGCTTCTTAAGGCTACCCCTCTGTGCTAGGAAAGTCAGCTACTGGGTTCAGCAGAAAGGAGATGCTGGCTAGTGTTCTGAAGAGCAACAGTCTAAAATCCTGACAGCGGATCTGCTCAAGAGTGCACGGTGCATCAAATAGAAGTTCCACAAAAGACTAAAATACGACTAAAGCTAAAATGGCATTTTAGTCAAAAGACTATGACTAAACTAAATTGAAATTTGACGTCAAAATTAACACTGCACTACCACATAAGAATATGTAGGGAGCATCTACTAAGCTGTTAAAGGGAAAAAAATTAAAAGGCTTTTCTTATTTTTTTTCTTAATATTTAATGTTGGTAATATATTCAGGTAATATGTGCAATGGCATTACAGCCAATAGTGTTCAGTTTTTAGTTTTTTTTTTTTATATTTTCAAGTTTTACTTCTGCTTGTCAAAAAGCAATATTTTTGTTTGTTTACGAAATTTGGTTTTATTTATAAAGATCTATTGCCATGGCTAAATCTGTGTCTGTAGTGCTTGTTCAAACCTTAATACCATAAATAATAACATTATTTGATTTTTACTCCAGGAGTATATACAGTAATGAGTTTGGCAATTCTAAAGAAATGCTTAAATAATGCATTTCATTTAACTAAGCCTATTCGATTTTAGTAGACTAAAATACAACTAAAAATAAAACAACTCAGATGACTAAAATATGACTAAAATTAAAATGCTATTTTAGTCAAAAGAACTAAATCGAAATTTGATGTCAAAATGAACACTGCTCATCCAACAGCAGTGCCTGACCTCACAAATGCGCTTCTGGAAGAATGGTCAAACATTCCCACAGACACACCCCTAAACCTTGTGGACAGCCTTCCCAGAAGAGTTGAAGCTGTTATTGCTGCAAAGGGTGGGCCAACTCAATATTGAACCCTACAGACTTAAGCTTCGTACACACGATCAGATTGTTGGCAGGGGATTGTCTGTTGACAGACTGTTGTCCTAAAATCTGACCGTTAGTACGCTCCTTTTGACAGTTGTTGTCCAACTTTCTGCCAACAAATGTTGGATGACAGGCTAGTAAATTTTCGGTGGACAACGGTCTGTTGTCATATTTTCTGATGGTCAGTACACAAATCCGTCACACAAGTTGAAAGTACAAACACGCATGCTCGAAATCAATGCTCACCAAACACGAAATTAGTAGACGGGGCCCAAAGGGTGGCGCTCAAGAGTTGAAATTCCTCACAGTACGTCACTACGTTCGTGTTACAATTGTGTACCGTTAGTATGCAAGACAAGATCCAGGCACACGCCCTTTTGACAAAAATCAGACGCTCGGTTGGCCAACAATCTGATCGTGTGTACCAGGCTTAAGAGTGAGATGCCATTAAAGTTCATGTGCCTATAAAGACAGGTGTCCCAATACTTTGGACAATATAGTGTATATTTTATTGGCCTTATTTTAATACATCCAGCACCAAAACATACATTTCTGGACATGATACAATTTACACAATTCGTTGTCTAGTCAATTGCTTTGCTCCATGTGTCTCCAGTCCTAGAAATAAAAATCCGTCCATAAGAAGCCCTGATATGAACTCCTAATTTCATCAGAACAGATGCAGGTTAGTAAGATGGGAACAGATGGAGAGAAACATTAATTACATGGAGAGACGTATCAAACCTCTTAAAAAAAATCCTCTTTATAAAAATTCAGTCCATTATACACTAATCATATGTCGGATTAAACACAGTTCTCTTCCTTTTAGGTACAAAAGGCGTGACACGATCCCAGAGCATCCACAATGATGTCCCCTCCTCCGCACGCCTGACACGGCAAGAGCAGCGCATACGCCGGCATACATTAACTAGTGGCATCGATTACAATACGGTACCTAAGGCCCATTTTTTTTAAATATAACTAACTTTGCAGAGAGTAGATGTGATTCGTATTCCAGTTTTCGATGTGCATATTTAATAAAACAAGCAAACATAGATTGGTCTATCTGCTTGTAGTTACAGATTTGGCCATCTATGTGTCTGACTATATGGTGATTCGCATTTGGCTGAAAGTGTCACTATAGTTCCACAGCAAACAATCATATTATCAGTGTTATTCTCCAACTGTCATTGTCCTGCATGGAATTCAAGTGTAACCAAACCCAAAAAACAAAAATGTAGTATATTGCAGCTTACCAGCCCTTGGAATAAATGTGGAGGCTGCATTTGTTTTGTTTTTATTTAGGCTGAGAACATTTTCTGCAAGTATAAAAAAATAGCTTGTTATAACAAATGGGTGGTACATCAATGACATCACTCTTTAAAAACGGCTTTATTGCACAAAATAGTACATCCCGCAGAGCCCCACCTAGTGGCCACCCCTGCTGACACGTTTTACCTTAATGGCCTTAGTTGTAAACGTCGCAGACGGCTAGGAGGGGCATGGCATGTACTTGTAGTGCTACCCCTGAAGCAGCCGCTGTTGTTTGGGTCCCCCTGTTCCCAGTGCCAACGGCCTTCTAGGCAGCACCACACGCTCTGACTTTCTGGCAGGTACAACAGTTTAGTCCTGATCTGGTGACACAGGGGGCACTGGCACTCAGCAGTGTCACCAGCCTCAGCAGTAGACCCCACTAGCACGCAGGTTAGCAGTATTTTTTTTCCTCCTGCAGCTACTCATCTCCTTGTACTTGTAGTCCCACACAGTCTCCTCTGTACACCACTTCCTCTTTTGGGGACTACATGTCCCACCAGTCCCTGCAGCTTCTATAGTTCTCCTCCAGATGGGGAGCTGGCTGTTCCTCCTCGGTCTGTGCCTACAGCCAATCACAGCTCCCCCATTGACCTTTCCAGGCAGTGGTGATGGCCTCTCCAGCAACTCCAGCTGCAGTTTTTCTCAGTTTCTCCTTCTCCTCATTCCGTGCATACAGCCCCATAGAAGCCACTCCCAGCACTGTTCCTCTGCTCCAATCTTTCCCTCTCCTTCCCAAGCATGGCCGCTCTGAATACCTATGGCTGTGAAGAGAAATAGACATACCTCCCAACTCTTTGAGATGGGAACTAGGGACACCTATTAGCAAAATGATGTAGGCATAGAAAACATCTCCTTAAAGGAGAATTATATTAAATTATTAGTCAAACCCACAAGTCCTTTTTTTATACCACTACTCTTCCTTTAAACTGGCTCTTGAAATTAACAAATGCAGCCATTTTGAATTTGGATCAAAGGTTTGGCACTGTGAAACACTTTTTGAAAGATAAAAAGTGCATTTTATATACAATTTTATATAGATCAGACCAAAATGAGGGACAAATGAGGAGGAAAGAGGGACAGATGGACTTTGTTCCAAATCAGGGACATTCCCTCGGAATCAGGCTATGGAAATAGAGTAGTGGAATCTATGTGGATCTACAGAAAAATATCTACCGTATTTATCGGCGTATAACACGCACTTTTTCCCCCTTAAAATCGGGGGAAAGTCGTGGGTGCGTGTTATACGCCGATAGCCAAAAAAAAAATTACAAAAATCGGTTGCGGCGCCGAAAAATGGCGACCGCGGCCGAAAAAGGCCGAAGCGCGGCCGAAAAAGGCCGGAAAAAGCCGAAGCTCGGCCGAAAAAGGCCGGAAAAAGCCGAAGCGCGGCCGAAAAAAGACCGAAGCCGGCTGTTCAGCTCCGCTCGTAGTCCCGCCTCCCTGCGCTCGCTCCCGAAACAGCAGGGAGGCGGGACTCCGAGCGGAGCTGAACAGTCGGCTCGGTCTTTTTCGGCCGCACTTCGGCCTTTTTCGGCCGCGGTTCGGTCTTTTTCGGCCGCGCATGCGCGGTATTTCTCGCGGCGGGAAATTTAAATGATGGCGAACTGCAAATGACACTAGGAAGCTGCAAATGACACTAGCAAGCTGCAAATGACGCCGGGCAAGCTACAAATGACGCTGGGCAAGCTACAAATGACGCTGGGCAGGTTGCAAATGACGCTGGGCAGGTTGCAAATGACGCTGGGCAGGTTGCAAATGACGCTGGGCAGGTTGCAAATGACGATGGGCAGGTTGCAAATGACGCTGGGAAAGGCTGCAAATGACGCTGGGAAAGGCTGCAAATGACGCTGGGAAAGGCTGCAAATGACGCTGGGCAAGCTGCAAATGACACTGGGCAAGCTGCAAATGACGCTGGGCAAGCTACAAATGACGCTGGGCAAGCTGCAAATGACGCTTAAATGTAAGTTTTTTTTTTTTTTTCCCTAAACTTCTCTCCTAAAACTTTTTTTCCTTAAAATTCCCTCCTAAACTTGGGTGCGTGTTATACGCCGGTGCGTGTTATACGCCGATAAATACGGTATTTATCTTTCCTGAATTCTAGTCCTTGTAACCCCCTGAGAACTAATATAGGGAACAGTCATCAGTTTTCTTAGTTATCTTCTATGAACTGCAGCAGAATTCCTCCTTGTGTAATGGAGAATGAGAGAGAAATAGGGGTTACTCGTCCAAATCAGAAGAGTATCCTAGTGATGGCCATAACCCCCCACATAGATACAGTGGCTTCACTGAGCGTTGTCATCCCAGGACATGACTGACAGGATCATCTGGTGAAAATCCAGAAAAAAAATCCAGAAAACAAATGCAGCCACCACATCTAATGACTGATATGCTGCAATATATAATATTTCAGTATTTTCAGTTGTAAGTTTAGATGCACTTTAATTTGCTACTATCTAATTTGCTACTATGTTGTCAAATTGCAGAGCATAGTTGCCATTTATTGGTTGTATTTATTAACTAATCTATGTACAGTATCTATCTATCTATCCCTCTATCATATCTGAACTTTTTGTTGTGTCTGTATGAGAGCAGTTTTTAGTATAGTTTGTCATGACATGCAGGCCTGGGCGTAGAAGACATCACACATTTAACTGCCATATTGTTCTTGTAAGTTTCTCATATCATTGTTCATTATTAAAGTACATAGGGCTTCACTTCCCTGTAGGGACAGAGAGTTCAGCAGCTGTCCCACCTCTAGGCTTGCAGCTCACACTTGTAACTCATCCACCTGTGATCTTTTCATAAGCGGCAGTTAATAAAATATATGACTCATTCAACAGCTACCTTCATGTTCTTCCAGTATTTAGCCACAAAACACGTCAAGGCTGACGATGGATGTTGTACTTTGTAAACCACACTTGTAATGGAAGGACATAAAGGCACCCACACAGGTTTTCCGTCCAGTTTTTTGATAGCCTGACTGTTGAGATTTTCTGAAAAATGTGTGTGGGACATTTATGGTCATTTTTTATTGCTTTGTCACATAATCAAAAATGATTTTAATGAAAAATGATTGTAATTTTATTGCAATCAAGGAAGAAACACGTGTGGCACCATTATAAGAAAATATTATATCATAAGAGAATGAGCTAATTAAGCACATAGACTCTTCTTCAGTCCATCAATTAAATTGACCAAGTACCATCAGTGGCCCTCATGGGATCAAATATGGGCAGATGTCCACCCTCCCATCATTCCCATTGAAATATCTGCAAATATCTGCCCGTGTATGACCAGCTTGCACAATTTAACATTGCATTTGTAGTGGTGCACAGGGGCTTGAGAAATCTCTATATCCTGTATAGGGATGAGCCGAACACCCCCCTGTTCGGTTCGCACCAGAACCTGCGAACAGACCTAAAGCTTGTGTGAACTTTAGAACCCTATTAAAGTCTATGGGACTCGAACGTTCAAAATCAAAAGTGCTAATTTTAAAGGCTAATATGCATGTTATTGTCATAAAAAGTGTTTGGGGACCTGGGTCCTGCCCCAGGGGACATGTATCAATGCAAAAAAAAAGTTTTAAAAACGGCCGTTTTTTCAGGAGCAGTGATTTTAATAATGCTTAAAGTGAAACAATAAAAGTGTAATAAATCCTTTAAATTTCATACCTGGGGGGTATGAAACCTGGGGGGTGTGTATAGTATGCCTGTAAAAGGGCGCATGTTTCCCGTGCAGGAAAAAAAGCTATTTAAAATCACTCTCGTCTATAATGAATTGCCGACTCCCGTAATACAGAGAACAGTCATTCAATGAAAGTCATTGATAAAAAAAATTAAAAAAAAGCGTTTCCCCAAATTCAATTACCAGGCCCTTCAGGACTGCTATGGATATTAAGGGGAACCCTGCGTCAAATTAAAAAAAAAAGTACGTGGGGTTCCCCCTAAATATCCATACCAGACCCTTCAGGTCTGGGATGAATTTTAAGGGGAACCCCGCACCAAAAAAAATTGGCGTGGGGTCCTCCTCAAAATCCATACCAGACCCTTATCCGAGCACGCAACCTGGCAGGCCGCAGGAAAAGAGGGGGGGACAAGAGCGCCCCCCCTCCCTCCTGAACCGTACCAGGCCACATGCTCTCAACATTGGGAGGGTGCTTTGGGGGTCTGTGACCCCTCAAAGCACCATGTCCCCATGTTGATGGGGACAAGGGCCTCGTCCCCACAACCCTGGCCGTTGGTTGTGGGGGTCTGCGGGCGGGGGGGGGCTTATGGGAATCTGGAAGCCCCCTTTAACAAGGCCTGCCAGGTTGCGTGCTCGGATAAGGGTCTGGTATGGATTTTGAGGGGGACCCCACGCCATTTTTTTTTTTTTTTTTTGGTGCAGGGTTCCCCTTAAAATCCATCCCAGACCTGAAGGGTCTGGTATGGATATTTAGGGGGAACCCCACGTCATTTTTTTTTTAAATTTGACCTGAAGGGTAATTGAATTTGGGGGAACCCCCACGCTTTTTTTTAATTTTTTATTTTTTATCAATGACTTTCAATGAATGACTGTTCTCTGTATTACGGGAGTCAGCAATTCATTAGCCGCGAGTGATTTTAAATAGCTTTTTTTCCTGCAAAAATCACACTTTGTGCAGGGACAGTTCTAAGCACGGGAAACATGCGCCCTTTTACAGGCATACTATACACACCCCACAGGTACGAAATTCAAAGGAATATTACACTTTTATTGTTTCACTTTAAGCATTATTAAAATCACTGCTCCTGAAAAAACGGCAGTTTTTAAAACTTTTTTTTGCATTGATACATGTTCCCTGGGGCAGGACCCGGGTCCCCAAAAACTTTTTATGACAATAACTTGCATATAGGCTTTAAAAATTAGCACTTTAGATTTCTCCCATAGACTTTTACAGGGTGCTCGCGGCTTTTCGAATTTGCCGCGAACACCCCAAATTGTTCGCTGAACAGGCAATTTTCGAGTCGAACATGAGTTCGACTCGAACTCGAAGCTCATCCCTAATCCTGTAGCAGGGACATAGGCAATGGTATACCTCCCAACTTTTTAATATGGGAATGAGGGACACCTATCAGCAAAAGCATGCAGGCATAGGACACACCCCTTGCCACACCCCCTTAAAGGAGAATTGTTAAAAAAAAACAAGATTGCTTAAACCCACAAGTGCTTTTTTACCACTACTATTCCTTTTATATTGGCTTTTGGAATTTACAAATGCAGCAATTTAGAAATCAGATGAAAAGTTTAGCACTGGAAAACACTTTATGATAGTTAAAAAGTGCATTTTATATACATCTATATAGATCAGACCAAAATGAGGGACAAATGAGAAGGAATGAGGGACAGAGGGACATTTCTCCAAATCAGGGACAGTCCCTCGAAATCAGGGACAGTTGGGAGCTATGCAATTGTAAAAACCCGACATCGTTTCTAACCTTTTCTTAGCTTTGTCAAAGAAAAACAAAGTTGCAGCTGAAGTTCTGCTTTAACCAGAGTGACACTGTGTGTGAACTAGATACCAAAATGAGAATGGGGACTCTCAGGAAGCAAAGGAGGGACACCTAGGAGTCTAGTAAAAAAAAATTATAAAAAAGCCACGGCACAATAGTGTTCACAATAGTTAGAATTGTAAGTCATTAATTATGTACAGCAAAATACATAAATGCATTCGACCTAAAACCCATCCCAAGATACCATACTACACTAGAATTGTTTTTTATCATGGGTTATAAGTAAATAATGCAATACATCATATCAGCTGGGAGGCTTAAGATCCATATAAAGATTATGCCATTATGCCAGGACGACACTTGGTACAGATGGGGGTGGAAGGCAACCTTTGAGGGTACAAAGAGAAAGAGGTTGTGTCTTAAAATGTTGTGTTCTGCCCCCATCTGTATAGGGTGTCCTTTTCTTTTTGTTACTAGTATCTGTATGCCCTGACATAATCTTTATGTGGTTCTAATGCCTCCCAGCTGATAGGATGTATTGCATTATTTACTTACAGCCCATGTTAGATACATTTTGTCTCGTGTAGCTTGGGATCTGGGGATTGCTTTTTTTTGGTCAGATGCTTTTATGTA
This sequence comes from Lithobates sylvaticus, assembly GCA_028564925.1. Classification (NCBI taxonomy): domain Eukaryota; kingdom Metazoa; phylum Chordata; class Amphibia; order Anura; family Ranidae; genus Lithobates; species Lithobates sylvaticus. The sequence goes on along the minus strand of CM053033.1, from coordinate 185,303,474 downwards.
TCCTGTTGTACATTATTGATGATTTACAACTATAATTATTGAAACGGTATTATGATGTGCTATCTTTATCATTTTTATTTACTTGATTTTTAGAAGACTGCTGAGAAAGCCTCTGTATTTAGCTTTAACTCTCCTTCTCTTATATGGTTTACAAAGAGTTATTTGCTTTATTCAGGGTGTGCAGACTTTTCTGATTATTATTTTGAGACTCCAGAGACCCCTTCCACTGTGGATTAACTGGACCCCACTCCAGAGAACCTCCATAATGGTGTCTAAAGTGTTCAAAATTTAAAATTCATTCAAAATTATGTATGAAAATGTTTGTGAAACTGTTAAAAAAAAAAAATTGGCCTGCTTTTTCTGAACCTCAGACCCCTAAACTCCCTCTGTAGAGACCATGTGAAGGAATAAATTGGCTGCACACCGACGTGATTGAAGTCCATTTATTGAATATTCCATGGAAACAATGACACACACCAAAGTTGCAGTAGCCGAAACAGAGGTGGACTAGTTTCGCACAGCTACACCGTGCTTACTCAACAGTGTAGCTGTGTGAAACTAGTCCATCTCTGTTCTGGCTATTGCAACTGTGGTGTGTGTCATTGTTTGCATGGAATACTCAATAAATGGACTTCAATCACGTCGGTGTGCAGCCAATTTCTTCCTTCATGTGAGGAGTCTTATACTATTCATTGTGCCTGGAGTCTCTCACCATGGAGTGGCGATTTTCCTTTGCTGTAGAGACCATGTGACCAGTTCAGGGTGAAGGGTCCAGATTCCAGGCTTTAAAAATATCAATATACAGCACTATATTTAAAAAAAAAAAAAAATATATATATATATATATATATATATATATATATATATATACACAATTAATATATATGAAATATAAGTATAAATCATTATCCCAGACAATTAAACTGATCAACCAGTAAAACAAGTAATATACAGTACTAATTAGAAAAAGTCTGCACACCCTGAGCAAAGCATATAATTCAATATGAAGACTAAAATTGAACGGAGGCTACAGCTAAACACAGAGGCTTCCTCAAGAGTCTCTAAACGTTCAAGTAAATAAAAATGGTAAACAAACACGTGTTGTATAACAGTAATGAACTTTTATGAATTATCACTGATTGATCATTTGTTTTACACAACACATTTTTATTATCGACATTAATGTGTTTTTTGTGTGCACAGTTTATTAGTAGATACATATTATCAATATATACACAAATGTATTTTGGATTTTATAGGTTTTATTTTTTTATTTATAGTGCTGTTTATTGGTATTATTCATTTTTGAATATTTTTGTGATATTTGTACAGCCACTAGAGTGGAGTTTTTATATCTGTGATTTTGTGCAGAAAATGTCTTTATTTCACATTCCAAGAATATGTTTCTTAAGCCCCATACACACGGTCGGACTTTTTCATCAATTTGGTCCGATCGGACAAGGTTGTTGAAAAATCAGACCGTGTGTATGCACCATCGGACAGTGTTCGTCGGTTTGTCCGACGGACAAAGTCTTATCTCCTGCTGGAAAGATTTGCCGTCAACCCGGTCCGATCACACCAAACCCGATCGTGTGTACGGTTGTCCGACCGGACAAAGTGCTACGCATGCTCAGATCACATTACAAGACCAAAGCTATTGGCTACTAGCCTCTACGTTGTCCCGTCGTAGGCAACAAACGTCACCACGTTCAGAATGATCGGATTTTCCGACAACTTTGTCCGACCGTGTGTACGCAAAACCAACATCGGACAAAGTACGACGGACATGATCCGACGGACCTTGTCCGCGGATTGTCCGACCGTGTGTATGGGGCTTTAAAGTGGTGTTGCACTCAAAAAATAAATAAAAAATTGATTAAAATTCCTAAAAAAAATAAAAAATAAAACATTTGGAAATTTTTTTTTTTTTTAACTCACCTCTAAATGCCTGTTGCTAGGGGGTCCCTCGTAGTCTGCCTCCTTCAGTGCCTGTGCTGGGGACATCACTTCCCCTCGGCGCAGGAAGGGCTCAGCTCTGCCCCTCCCTCCTGTCAGTCATCTGGGACACGTAACAGGTCCCAGATGACTGCGCGGCCAATCACGGTGCATGGCGCCGCTCGTGCATGCACAGTGGGTGCCCGGCTGTGAAGCCACAGCCGGGTGCCCACAGTAAGAATGCCGGCGCCACTGAGCGGAGGGGGGAATGAGCGGGGCTTCGTTCCCCCGCATCGCTGGACCCTGGGACAGGTAAGTATCCGATTATTAAAAGTCAGCAGCTGCAGTATTTGTAGCTGCTGACTTAAATTTTTTTTTTTTTTTAAAGGGGAACTCCTCTTTAACTGCTTTACAGGATTTACAGGATTTTAATGTAACATTGCATACCTCAATTTTTTGAGATTTGAACAAGCTACGCCTATTAGCAAAAGTATGTAGGCTTAACCTCTTAAAGGAGAATTATACATAAAAAATGATTGGTTAAACCCATAAATGCTTTTTTTTTTTACCACTACTATTCCTTTATATTGTCTTTTTAAATTTACAAATGCAGCAATTTAGAAATTTTATGAAATGTTTAGCACTGGGAAACATGTTTTGATAGATAAATAATGCATTTTATATACAACTACAGTATATAGATAAGACCAAAATGAGGGACAAATGAGGAGGAAGGGGGGACAGAGGGACTTTGTTTCAATGATTCCAACGCACTATTCCCAACGCACACGTCCCTGTATAAGTGGCTGTATTTAAAAGTGGGTGCTGAAGCGACCACTGCCTGGGACCGTTCTCACTAAAGGGATCACCAGCAGGAGGAAGGAGGTCCTGATTCCCATATACAGTATAGATCTTTAGTTATCCCTGGAGGGATAACAGCAGGAAGAGGAAAGAGGTCCTGATACATTTTTAAGTTATCGCTAGAGATGTCACCAATAGAGAGAAAGAAGGGCTAATTCCCCTATATAGATGTTTAGTTATCACTAGGTGGGCCACCGGCATGAGGAAGGAGGTCCTGATTCCCCTATATAGATATTTAGTTATCTCTAGAGGGATCACCGGCAGGAGGAAAGAGGTCCTGGTTCCCCTATATAGATATTTAGTTATCACTAGAGGGACCACCAGCAGGAGGAAGGAGGTCCTGGTTCCCCTATATAGATATTTAGTTATCACTAGAGGGACCACCAGCAGGAGGAAGGAGGTCCTGGTTCCCCTATATAGATATTTAGTTATCACTAGAGGGACCACCAGCAGGAGGAAGGAGGTCCTGATTCCCCTATATAGATGTTTAAGCTGGCCATACACTGATCAAAATGTTGCCAGTTTCTAATGAACCAGCCAAAATCCTCTTGTGGGTGGTCCTGTCGGCTACCTCCAGATTAACATCCCTCGACTGAAAAATTTAAAGCACTGGGCAGAATATTGTTGGGCAAAAAAATTCTGCATTCAATCAGATGCAGCCGTTGTTTGGGACAGCAGATGTGGCACAGCAGGAGATTTGTCTGTCCGCGCTGTATAATTTTCTTATTTTAACAAAAGAGTAACTGATGCTTGGAACAGACTTCCAGCAGAGGTAGTTTGTCAGTCAACAGTGAATTTAAACATGCTTGAGACAAACAAAAACCTATACTCAAAAAAGTACAAAAAAAAAAGTCAAAAAGGGGCAGCCTTGATGGACCACTTGGTCTTTTTCTACTACCACTCTTCTGTGTTTGCATGGCAGGTTCTGGGTTCATTGCTGCCAATGTAATGCCACGTACACATGATCGGACATTCCGACAACAAAACTGTGGATTTATTTCCGACAGTTGTTGGCTCAAACTTGTCTTGCATACACACGGTCACACAAATGTTGACGAAAATTCTGAAAGTCAAGAACGCGGTGACGTACAACACGTACGACCAGGGCCGAGAAAAATGAAGTTCAATAGCCAGTGTGGCTCTTCTGCTTGATTCCGAGCATGCGTGGATTTTTTTGCGTCAGAATTGTGTACACACGATCGGAATTTCCGAGAACAGATTTTGTTGTTGGAAAATTTGAGATCCAGCTCTCCGATTTTTGTTGTCGGAAATTCCGACAGCAAATGTCCAATGGAGCATACACACGGTCGGAATTTCCGACAACAAGCTCACATCGAACATTTGTTGTCGGAAACAAATAGTTTTGGTTATGTAAGGGCCCTGATGGAGTGAATGTGGAGATGAGAGACAACAGACGTTACCGCACATGTTGGCACAATATGCTGCAAGTCCCCTGTGAACTCTCAATGAGGGTTGCCAAGAGGGCATAATTATGATGGCCTTCAAAGAGGGCCCCAACCATGTTTGTATGCACAGGGTCCCTGTGCCATCTATGTCGCTTCACCTTCATTCCATATTTCTCTCCGTTTTCTCTCATCTCATTTATTTTGCTCCCTCCTTGCAGAGTAAAATAAAGACAGAAGAGGACAGGGTGGGTGAGAGGGGCCACAGGAGCTCTGAACAGATAAAGGAGGGGTGGGAAAGAGCGGGCGATGAGGGAGTGTCAGCTCTGGCCGCATAACTTCACTATTCACACAGGGCTGCTGTTTGGGAACAACAGGAGGACAAGTCTGTGCGGCTCAGCAGAGAAATTGGAGAGGGTTCCAGAGACAGGGTCACCCAGGGAGAGAGCGAGAGAACTAGTTACAGGTGGAGCCAGAGAGGCAGATTACCGGGGGGGACAGAGGGCAGGAGAGAAAAGTGGGGTCTCTGGTGAGGGACAGAAGGCAACAGAGGAAGAGGAGAGGATTAAAGGGGGCCAGAGAGAGGGGGAGAGAAGTGACAGCCAGTGACAAGAAGTCTGAGCAGAATAGAGGCAGGGAAGGAGGAGGGGGGCCTGGGAGCTACAGACAGGTACATACACTGACACGCCTAGCACTTCACAGAGCCTACATGTACACACCCACTGCTCTACAGCCACATCTACATAGCATAGCCACTCACATACACGTATGCACACACATGTACATTCACCCAGAAACATGCATGCACATACTTCCACCCCTCCATGAGAGCATTACTGAATGAACATATACATGTGTAAACAGACACCTGAATAACACTGAGTTACACGGTACTCTGCACCCCACACACGGTATGTATGGCTGTGCACGCTGCCTATACCATCCTCATCCTCCCACTTCACAGCAGCCGAGAGGCCCTGACCTTCTACCTGTGGGTGAGTCTATAGGATGGTGTCATATGACTGGGGGGATTGTGTATGTGGGCCTAACACACTGTCTGTCTGTCTATCTATTGATCAGTCTATCTGTGTATTTGTACCATAACAGTTTTTCTGTCCATCTGTCTAAAACATAGAACATAGAAAATTGATGGCAGAAAAAAGACCAAGTGGTCCATCAAGTCGGCCCATTTTTTTTTTATGTTATTTATACATGTTTTAGTCTTCTTTTTTTGTTTTTGTTTTTGCTTTAACTTTTTTATCTGAGTATAGACATTTACTATTGACTGACTCACTACCACTACTGTTATAGATTTATACATGTATCTTTCCATCCAGCTACATCTATCTATCTAGCTATCTATCTAGCTAGCTATCTATCTATCTACTTTCTCGTATTTCTTTCCGCTTTGTCATATCTAACAATCAGAATACTTATCTTTCTAATTATATCATGTCTGTTCTATCTATCTATTTATCTATTTTACTTGACAACTTTGTCATATTGAATAATCAGTATGTCTATCTTTCTTATCATTCCATATCCATTTTATCTATCTATAGCTCCATCTTTGTGTTCCTTTCACTTTCTATATCATTCTGTATGTGCATCTATCTATCTACGGTATCCATCTTTTGATGATTTTATATCTATCAGTCTGCCTGGGTGGCAGTCTGACTATCTATCTATCTATCTCATATCTGTTATTCTATATATCTCATATCTATCTATCTATTATCTGTTATTCTATCTATCTCATATATGTTATTCTATCTATATATCTCTCCATCTTTTGAAGATTTTTTATCTATCAGTCTGACTATCTATCTATCTATCTATCTATCTATCTATCTATCTATCTATCTATCTATCTATCTATCATTCCATCTATCTCTTATCTGTTATTTTATCTATCTATCTATCTATCTATCTATCTATCTATCTATCTATCTATCTCATATCTGTTATTTTATCTATCTCATATCTGTTTATCTATCTATCTAATATCTGTCTATCTATCTATATATCTATATATATATATATATATATATATATATATATATATATATATATATATATATATATATAGATAGATAGAAGATTTTTTTATATATATATATATATATATATATATATATATATATATATATATATATATATATATATATAATAATTATTTTATTTTTTTATATATATATATAAAAAATCTTCTATCTATGTGTTGCAGTATTGTCTGTCTTGTCCTCCAGGGAATGACTCCCCACATGCACATGCTGTAATCTGTTAATCCTCGGCGGGGTTGTGACACTCGGTCTATGTTTATGTGACACACAGCAGTGACTCTGCTGTATTTGTCTTCTGATTTGTGCAGTAAATAAAATGATGGGTTTGGTTGTTGTTGGCAAAGGCTTCACTTAGAGTGACTCCAGTTTTTTCCTTAATCCTCACCATAATGTTATCAGGTGAGGCTAGACTGTAAATGTCACAGTATGGACAAAATACAGAACAATGAGATATGACAAGTGATGTGTGATCTCTGCACTTACATCTTCCTTGCAGCTGTCATCCTTCTAGAGCAGGTTAGAATACATAAGAGAAATGTGATTGGTTACTAAGCAAAACAAACATTTCCATCTCCTTAGCTTCCCAGCTTTAAATAGCAAAGGTGATTTTGTTGTTGCACACACATTACAATCTGTGCACTCCATTGTATGATTTGATATTTTCATTTAGATTGAGTGTCAGAATGGGTGACAATATGATACCCGGCACCTCATCCCTATTGAATTGAAAGTTACAGCAACAGGATGAGATTATAGCGGTGCACACAATTAGAAAGGATACATTTTATAAAAATATAAAGTTTATTCATATAAAATTAAAACAAGTTACGGGTTCAAATAAAAGTCAGAGTATAATCACATTAATGGTCACTGGTGTCCATATATAGAAAGTGATCAGTGCTTGATATTGGATCCCAACATGTTTCGCCAACATTGGCTTCTTCAGGGGATTTCTAAGGACTACCAATTTTCCATAAAGCTCCAGAGAGACATCAGAGAAAACCACCAAGTGAGTCCACAGAAATATGGAGGAGAAGCTCTGTACGATCACAGGGGACACAAGGGGACAAGGTAAACTCTGATATGGACATAGATTAGTGCAGGGGCGCCAGCAGCTAGCTCTGGAAACAAACAAATGGTGCTATCATATACTGACTACTTTCACCAAAGCAAAAGATCATAGTGGTCACCCTTGCCTTCCAGCGATATTTTCATTTGTTGCTAAAAAACTGACCCATGGGTGGAGATTCTTTCAGAGACTGAACTGATTTTTCTGTCAAAAATCACAAAAGAAGCAATCGTGAGGGTCATACAACTAATTTCATGCTGGGTTTTAAATTATAGTGTTCAAACTATTTTTTTTACCAGCTCAGTGATATAATTGGTAACTGCTAAACAAATCTAAAGTAGATTGAATTGTAATCAAAAGTAATAATAAATGGAATGAAATTCTTATCACTCCTGTAAAAATGCTACTCCCAATCCCAACCAATTTCAGTCACATTACCAAAGGTCTAGGCATTTGGTCATGTGATCCCTGCCAAAGGTGCTAATCAGTTAATCTGAACACTGATCTTCCCTTCAGCAGGATCAAGTGATTGAAAACTAGACATTTGGTCACATGGCTGGCAAATGAAGGAGCCTGGAGCAGCATTTTCCCCAGGATAAATATTTCAGCCCCTCTGAAGCTGACCATACACTGATCGGAGTTCAGCGGGGATCGGCTGAATTTTGATTAGTGTGTGGCAGTTCCTGCTCCACAGAAGTCAATTAATTGCTCGACTTCTGTTGAAGGGACATGCTCGAAATTTTTTATTGATCAGCTAACCAGCTGCAGCCACTGATCCGTGTATTCTGACAGCGTTGTGTGCCGCTGTCACAGCACAATGTCCCTGGCAGGAGCCACTCCTCTATCCACCTTGTTTTTGTGGATAGGGGAATTTGCTAATTTTTCTTTAATTAAGCCCTGGTTCACACTGACTGCGGGAATGAAATCGTGCAAGCTCAGCTGAACTCGCACAATTTCATTCCCGCATGTCAGTCCCGACTTCGGGGGTGATTTCAGAGACATCTGTGCGGGTTTCTGCACAGATGTCTATACAAATCACCCCCTGAAGTCGCCAAAAGTAGTACAGGAACTACTTTTGGGAATCGATGCGTCGTCGCACCGATTCAGACAGTGCCATTGCCGGAAATACTCGCCGATTTGGCATGCGATTTGACATGCCAAATCGCTGCAATGTGAACCAGGGCTAAGGGCCGGTTCACACTGGGAATCGCACAGGAATGAGCTGTGCGTTCCTGTGCAATTCACATGCAGTTCTGTGCAATGTGATTTCAGCCCATTCATTTTAAATGGGTTGAAATTGCACCGCACCAAAAGTAGTGCATGCATACTGCAACCCAGATCACATGGTACTTCTGTTCTGTGCGATCCAGTGTGGGCAAATGCACTGCAATTGCAATCTGTGTTTGGGATGTTATTAATTTAATATTGACACCTGCTGCAGATCCCAATTGGCCCTTAACCTGTTGGGCTGAATGTACAGTCAGCTTTAAGCCGGCCATACATGGATCGAAACAGTTCAGCAGGGACCAGATGAATTTCAATCCATGTATGAGCAGGCTATTGTACAGATGTCAATCTACTGATTGAATTCTGTACATCCGCATTGTTGGATTTATATAGCTGTCAGTGCTGATCAGTGTATTCTGAGAGCTGAAAAGTTTCCCTGCTGTCAGAAAACAATAGTTTACAGGGGAGGATTCTCCCACATCGAGTGTGTGGATGGGAGAATCAAGTCATTTTTTTTGTTCTCTCTGCTGGTTGAACATCTTTTTTCAAGACTGTTAGGCCCCTTTTACACTGGGGCGTTTTTCAGGCGGTACAGCGCTAAAAATAGCGCCTGTACAGCTCCTGAAAAAATCCGGCCCCATTCACTCCAGTGTGAAAGCCCGCCGCTGCGCTAGCAGGACGGTCAAAAAAGTCCTGCTAGCAGCATCATTGGAGCGGTATAGGAGCAGCATCTTTGGAGCGGTATAGGAGCGGTGTATTCACCGCTCCTACCCATTGAGGGAATACCGCTACGGCGGCGCTTTGCGGGGGATTTTAACCCTTTTTCGGCCGCTAGCGGGGGTTAAAACCGAACCACTAGCCGCCGAATACCGCGGCTAAAACGACGGTAAAGCATATTTAGCGCTGCTTTACCGTCGCCGCCGCTCCCCCCCCCCAGTGTGAAAGGGGCCTTAGTAATGCATTAGGCTGGATTCAGATTTGTGCAATATGTTAATGCACGTTGCACTAAGGCAAGATATTTATTTTAACTAATATTTCAGGGCACCTAGTCACTGCCAAAAACACAAATGACCCTTGTTTGGGATTGCATGAAAGAGCATTGTGGTGCGCTGCAGTGCAGGTGTATTGCTTAAGTGCATGGGGTATTGTTCAAAACGAATAGCCCCCCCCCCCAGCGCAAAGATTTGCAGGTACCTTGTATAACCTGACTTACCATTGGTTTGTGTGTATACGCAGCAGAGAGAAAGAGGCAGTTTTTTCCTGTGTGGTTTCACTTTTCATACACATATTTTTTATCATTCATCCTATGTAAAAGTATTTACAGTGCCTTGCAAAAGTATACACCCCCCTTGGCTTTTCACCTACTTTGTTACATTACAGCCTTTAGTTCAATGTTTTTTTAATCTGAATTATATGTTATGGATCAGAACACAATAGTCTAAATTGGTGAATAAAAATATATACATAAAACTATTTTTCTAAAAAGATAACTGATAATTGGCATGTGCCCCTTTTGTTATAAAACGCCCATAAAAAGATCTGGTGCAACCAATTACCTTACCAAGTACAAGTCAGGGTTAGGTTATAAAAAAATATCCAAATCTTTGATGATCCCTAGGAGCACCATCAAATCTATCATAACCAAATGGAAAGAACATGGCACAACAGCAAACCTGCCAAGAGACAGCCGCACACCAAAACTCATGGACCAGGCAAGGAGGGCATTAATCAGAGAGGCAGCACAGAGACCTAAGGTAAACCTGGAGGAGCTGCAGAGTTCCTCAGCAGAGGATCTGTACATAGGATGACAATAAGCCGTACTCTCCATAGAGTTGGGCTTTATGGCAGAGTGGCCAGAAGAAAGCCATTACTTTCAGCAAAAAACAAAATGGCACAGTATGCGAAAAGGCATGTGGGAGACTCCCAAAATGTATGGAGGAAGGTGCTCTGGTCTGATGAGACTAAAATTGAACTTTTTGTCCAGCAAAGGAAACACTATGTCTGGCGCAAACCCAACATATCGCATCACCCAAAGAACACCATCCCCACAGTGAAACATGGTGGTGGCAGCATCATGCTGTGGGGATGTTTTTCAGCAGTCGGACTGGGAAACTGGTCAGAGTTGAGGGAAAGATGGATGGTGCTAAATACTGGGATATTCTTCAGCAAAACCTGTACCACTCTGTGTGTGATTTGAGGCTAGGACGGAGGTTCACCTTCCAGCAGGACAATGACCCCAAACACACTGCTAAAGCGACACTTGAGTGGTTTATGGGGAAACATATAAATGTGTTGGAATGGCCTAGCCAAAGCCCAAACCTGAATCCAATAGAAAATCTGTGGTCAGACTTAAAGATTGCTGTTCACAAGTGCAAACCATCCGAATTGAAGGAGCTGGAGCAGTTTTGCAAGGATGAATGGGCAAAAAAAATAAAAAATCCCAGTGGTAAGATATGGCAAGCTCATAGACTTATCCAAAGCAACTTGGAGCTGTGATAGCCGCAAAAGGTGGCTCTACAAAGTATTGACTTTAGGGGGGTGAATAGTTATGCACATTTACTTTTTCTGTTATTTTGTCCTATTTGTTGTTTGCTTCACAATAAAAAAAAAAACATCTTCAAAGTTGTGGGCATGTTCTGGAAATTAAATGATGCAAATCCTCAAACAATCCATGTTAATTCCAGGTTGTGAAGCAACAAAACACGAAAAATACCAAGGGGGTGAATACTTTTGCAAGGCAAAAAAGCAACATTGTAAGTCAGATTAGAACCAGTAGAACAAGATCCTGCCAGAGGAATGTCCCTTTGGGCACCAAAGGTTGTGTGCCTACAAGCTTCAATAAAAAAAAGTCTGGACCTGGTGACACCATTTTTACTTATTGCCAACCTGGGATCCTCTGAATGATTTGGAGACGAGGGGCCTATCAGACAGTTTTACCTCCACAGTGACTTATTGGGTGTGTTGGATATGGATAATGAAAGTCTGGAAACAGGCATGAGGGAAGGTGCTGTAACCCTGACTTACTCTAGTATAATTTTTTGCAGTGAGCTATATTCATGGCTGCATGACAAATATTTATCACAAGATTCCCACATGGGTTCAACATTCCTCAGTACGGTGCTGGTAATCGCGTGTGCCCAACCATGCATGACACAATGCCCATTCGCTGGTGGCTAGATAGCAGGAAATATAGCTCAGATATCAGTGTACATGGTTTATTTATTCCTTGTTTTGTACTTGAAAGGGACTATAGATCAAAGAAAGCCATTGTTTGTCAGTGCAACAGACATGGTGTGAACGAGCCCACATAGCCACCCTGGGTACGGAAATGTATGTGGTTTGGTAGGATCACCAGGTAAAAATAAAGACAAAAAAAAAAGCAGAGAAAAAGAAAACAAATCTTAAAAGTAAAGTCTATCTGCTCCATTTAAGTTTGGAGTTCTTCGTTGAAGTAAGGCCAACTCCAGTCACTAAAATCTCATAAAAGCTTTACCACTGTACCTGTATTTTTTTATCTGTTGTCAATCATTTTAATGCAGCTTTCATTAAAAGAATGCCTGGTGATCCTGCCATGATGGTTCTTGTTCAGGCACTTCCTGTTATAGGATGACAACACTCTATCCTAATTGTGCTCCTGCATTGCCACCCTTTCACACAGGCTTTTGATGGTGACTAGAAGTGGCCCAACGCACATTACACAAGCATAGTCCATTGTTGTCACCATCAGATAACCCACGTTGAGGAATGCCAATGCAGCCATTGCTGGAGTGCATGTAGAGAGAATGTGCCTGCAAAGGAACTGCAGGAGATCAGCATCACTGAGATGTAACAAAGGATGAAAAAGAGGTGAAAACCGTATTTCATTAAAGAAAGTGCAATTATTTATGATACACAGTACTTCAGTAAATTAAATGTGATCCATTTAGGGGTTACATCTACACTAATGACCATTTTTTTTAGTAAACCTTACAGATGTTTATTCCCTCTACAGCTTCGCCGTATGAAAGAGCTGGAGCAGGAAAGAGATGCTCTATTAGATGGAGTCCAACTGGTGGACAAAGCACGGGACTGGTACCGGGAACGTCTACATGAAGCAGAGCAGAAGAGGGAATTGCAGTGCACATTGGTATGGTACTCCAATCCTACATTGTTGTGGACTTACATTGATATGGTCAACACAGTAGCTTAGTTGTTAGTACTGATGCTTTGAAGCAATAGGGTCCTTAGTTTGAATCACCGCCAGGACACTATCTACATGAAGTTTACATGTTCTCGCTGTGCTTGTGTGGGTTTCCTGTGGGTGCTCCGGCTCCCTTCCACACTCCAAAGACAGGCCCTAGTATGTGTATACAAATTGGCATGTACATGTGTTATCACATTCTGCATTCCTGTCCCAAGCTGAGCAGTTGGGGTGGGTTGAGGGAAGACCTGGCGACCTACCTTGTATAAAAAAAGCTTGCCAAGAAAATTCTAGGGAAAGGGCTCTCAAGCATTTCAGACCTGTTGCCCATAGAATTGCTGAGTTTTAGCTAAAACTGAATATCACCCAACACTAATATGTTAAACTTTACTGATTTCATTTTTAATGTAACATCAATCGTTTCCATGTAATGGCCTATTAACACTATATCATTGTAGTGGACTACCTATAGGTTGGTTAAGTGGCCATCTAAAGATCTATAGCTCATGGCAGCTCTAAAACCCAAGGTGCTCTATTATTTTAATACTGCTCTTTCTTTAAACTCACTGTCTGTTATTTGCAAGTGGTAAGAACTTGTAATATTTGGAATAAAAATAAGTAAAAAAAATGAACGTTATTTTATCAGACTGAACAGAATGGACAAACAGAAAAAAAATCACCCCACAAAAGATGAGTACCAATACTTACCTACTCCACTCTGATTTTTGTGGTCTTATCTTAATGATCTCCAGCATCCAACACAATACCAGGTGTGTCACATACCTGCGTCTCCTATTGCCAGCTGCTATGTCACTGAGTTCTGCTGGAGCATAGCAGTGGTATGGCAGCCTGCGGGTGGAACAACAGTGAGAAGCGGGGAACACTGCCATCCAATACACTCAAAAATGTGTTGAATGCTGAGCACCCTTTGACTGGTGTAGTTCTGCCAGAGACTAAAGATCAGATCAGGTGGGTGGACAGGTAATTATTATATCTCTTCTCTTAGGGTTCTTTTTTTTTTTTTTTCGCTAGCAAAGTCACTTTAACCACTTGCTTTCTGGGCACTTAAACCCCCTCCCTGCCAAGACCAATTTTCAGCTTTCAGCACTGTCGCACTTTGAAAGACAATTGCGCGGTCATGCTACACTGTACCCAAATGAATTTTTTTTTCACACAAAATAGAGCTTTCTTATAGTGGTATTTATTCACTGCTGGGGTTTTTTATTTTTTGCTAAACAAACAAAAAAAGGACAATTGTGAAATTTGTTATAAAATTTTGCAAACAGGCAATTTTTCTCCTTCTTTGATATGCGTTGAAGCTGCACCGATAGGCACAGAAAAGGCGGCACTGAAGGGCACTACTGAAGGGCACTGATGGGCGGCAATGATAGGTAGCACTGATAGATGGCACTGATGGGTAACACTGATAGGCAGCACTGGTGATGAAGCACTGATCGGTGGCATTGATACGTGGCACTGTGGGCACTGATAGGTGGCACTGGTAGGTGGCAATGGCAGGTGGCTAAGATCACTCTGCGGCAGCTCTCCGCAATCCGGACCGCTGTCCCTCTGACAGCCGTCAGCGTGAGGAGAACAAATAGCCGATTACCGGCTCTATTTGTTGTTTTCATTGGCTGACAGCGGATCACGTGGTAAGGGGTCGGGACCCTTACTCCGATCTGTGATCAGCTGAGACTCATAGACTCGCTGATCACAGAGCAGGGCATGCAGGCCGCTCGAGCATGGGAGGACGTCATATGATGGCCTCCCGGCAAAGTAGGTCTGTGCTGTAGCTGTCATTCGGCTATAGCGCAGAGGGGAAAGGGTTAAAGCGGTTGTAAACCTCAGTCATGGAATCTGATCAAAGCACATATAGCTGCAGCTTTTGCTTATCTCTCTCCAAAGTTCTAAGTGTCAGGTGTTTTGTATCTCTGTTATCAGCAGTGGTCACTTCTGAGAAGTTTTCCCACTGAGGTTGGGGGGAAGAGTTCAGAACAGAGTTTGTCTATTCAGAACACACTTTGTTGTGTGAAGGGGTGTATGTTCCTTTTCTCCAATCAGCAATCATACACTGTAACTGCAGCCTCTCCTCCCATTCCTCTGTGCTGCTGACAGATGAAGAAATATTTTTTACATGATCTGCCCTTTTGAAGGGGTGTTGAGCGGAGAAGACCGCAGATGAACAAGTAAAACCTATTTAGGAGGATTTGTTAAATTTCTGTCTATCATCAGAGGCTGTTCACTTCACTGGGTATATGTGAGGGTTTACGACCACTTTAAAGCTGAACTCCCGGCAGTTATGAAGAGATTACCTATAAATGCAGTCATATGTTTATTAAAAATATAAATTTTCTTTTTAAATATCTCCATTCATTCTTAAATTTAACTACCAGTAGTCTAAATACCTGCAGTTAACTTTTCAGTCTCATGTAATCCCCTGTACCACAACTCTTAGACCCCTTTCACACTGAGGCGCTTTTCAGGCGCTTTCACGCTAAAAAAAAAGCGCCTGAAAAGCTCATAAAAAACAATTTCCATTAAAGTCAATGAATGCTTTCACACTGGGGCAGTGCGCTGGCAGGGTGGTGAAAAAACGCCGCTCTCCATTGAAATTAATGGAAAGCTCTTTAAAAGCGCTCAAATGTTTTACTGGCAGTATAGAAGCGCCTCAGTGTGAAAGTAGCCTTTGACTGGAAGAGGGAGAAGTAGTATTTGGGGCTAGTCAGATCTCCTAATTGCTAATATGAAAGAAGAGAGAGCAGAGAGATGAATTGATCACTCTGCTGCTACTCCTTTATTGTCCTGTCACAGGCTGGGGGCAGCATGGTGACCTGAGCATGTTGCTTTAGGCCGGCTTCACACTGGGGTGGTGCGGGCGGCGACGGTAAAGCAGCGCTATATTTAGCGCTGCTTTACCGTCGTTTTAGCCGCGGTATGCGGCCGCTAGCGGGGTGGTTTGTCGATTTGCCGGCAGTATCCCCGCGGTGTCCCATTGATTTCAATGGGTAGGAGTGGTATAGGAGCGGTGAATACACCGCTCCTTCATCGCTCCAAATATGCTGCTAGCAGGACTTTTATACCGTCCTGCTAGCGCACCGCTCCAGTGTGAGATGGACTCACTGGACTGAAAGGACCCGCTTTTTTCAGGCGCTACACAGGCGCTATTTTTAGCGCTGTAGCTCCTGAAAAACGCCCCAGTGTGAAAGCACCCTAAGGCCCCTTTCACACTGGGGCGTTTTTTTCAGGCGGTACAGCGCTAAAAATAGCGCCTGTATACCACCTGAAAAAATCCGGCCCCATTCACTCCAGTGTGAAAGCCGGCGGGCTTTCACACTGGAGCGGTGCGCTAGTAGGACGGTAAAAAAAGTCCTGCTAGCAGCATCTTTGGAGCGGTATAGGAGCGGTGTATTCACCGCTTCTATACCGCTCCTTCCCATTGATTTGAATGGGACACCGCGGTAACACTGCGGCAATACCGCCGCAAAGCGCCGCTGCGGCGGCGCTCTGCGGGGGGTCTTTAACCCTTTTTCGGCCGCTCACGGGGGGTAAAACCGCACCGCGAGCGGCCGAATACCGCGGCTAAAACGACGGTAAAGCAGCGCTAAATATATCGCTGCTTTACCGTCACCGCGGCTCCCGCCCCAGTGTGAAAGGGGCCTAAGTGTAGTAGAGAAAGGGTTGGGTCACTAGGCTGAGTGTAATGTGTCAGTGTCACTGTTCCTGCCAAGTTGCTGTTTAATTAGGAATTACATGATTTTTATATTCTGTATTTCTGTTCAGGTTTTTATCTATTGCCAGAAAAAAGTATTGTGTCTGTATCTCATGCTGTTGTCTCTTGCCTTAGGATCAGGCGCCTCCTCCTCCCCTCCTTGGATCAGCTCTTTTGGTACAGATTCAGGAAGTCAACAGATTCTTGAATGAACTAATGTCCAATCCAGATAAGGTAATGACCTGTAAACCCCTAGATCAGTGGTTGTCAACCTAAGCTATAGGGAGGTAGCCTCAATTGCAGCTCCTGACATCCCCCGAAGGACCACACATAATATTCTGAATAAGAAATGCTACAGAAGACTGTCAGGGACTGCAGAATATTAGAGAGGTAATGGTTAGAAATGATGGATCATGCGGTTTGAGAAATGCTGTAGGAAAAGGCCAGAGACCAGGAACTTGTTATATGAGAGAGATCCCCTTTAGATTCCCTTTACAAAATCTACACTCCTGTTGCCGAGGGCCACAAGATGGTCACCAGGGCATTACAACATCCCTGAGCCCTCTATTTAGCAGCTTATGGTGTAAACTGGTACAGTTTGGAAAATTATACAGGTGATACTCGAAAAATTAGAATATTGTGCAAAAGTTGTTGTTTAGTAGTGGCTTGACAAGAGGAATACGACATTTGAAGCCCATGTCCAGGATCCGTCTGTGTGTGGTGGCTCTTGATGCACTGACTCCAGCCTCAGTCCACTCCTTGTGAAAGTCCCCAACACTTTTGAATGGCCTTTTCCTGACAATCCTCCCCAGGCTGCCGTCATCTCTGCTGCTTGTGCACCTTTTTCTTCCACACTTTTCCCTTCCACATAACTTCCTATTAATGTGCTTTGATACAGCACTTTGGGAACATCCAACTTCTTTTGCAATACCTTTTAAAGGCTTTCCCTCCTTATGGAAGTCAATGATGGTTTTCTGCACAACTGTCAGGTCAGCAGTCTTTCCCATGATTGCGATTCCTACTGAACCAGACAGAGGGCTCTTTCACACGGACGGACCGTATGTCTGTTTTTCATCCTTCCGTTTTCGGATGAAAAACGGACATACATGTATCCCTATGGGATAGCGGGTGTCAGCGAATGAGCATCCGCTGACACCCGCTCTCGTCCGTGCCCGCTATGCTCCGTTTCTGCAGACGGAGGAAAACCCCTTTTTTTTCATCCGTCTGCAGAGTGGATCCAATGGCGACGGACTCTACGGTCCGTCGTCACCCGATCTACCATAGGGGAGAGCGGCGCTCTGACAGGTCCGTCCCTGCACGGAGTGCAGAGACGGACCTGTCATCTTCCTGCTCAGCGGAGATCGCTCCGGCGATCCCCGCTGAGCAAGCGGCTATCCACGGGGCGGATCTGCACTGATCCGCCCCGTGTGAAAGAGCCCAGAGAGACCATTCAGGAACCCTTTGTAGGTGTTATGGCTTAATTAGCTGATTAGAGTGGGACACTTTGAGCCTAGAATTTTGCACCTTTTCACAATATTCTAATTTTCTGAGATTGTGGATTAGGGGTTTTCATGAGCTGTAAGCCATAATCATCACAATTATGACAAATCACGGCTTGAACTATCTTGCTTTGCATGTAATGAGTCTATCTCATATTAGTTTCACCTTTTAAGTTGCATTAGTAAAAAAAAATTTACTTTTGCACGATATTCTAATTTTTCGAGTATCCCCTGTACTTCTTTGGAGTAGGCAGAAATTTGGACAGCTATAAAAGTTTGAGCCAACTGATGTATGAACTCAAATCAGGGCTTAAAATAAATAAAACAGGGTGTTCTATAAAATAATAGTTATTTAGCAATAATAACTTGTTTGTGAAATATACTAATCACTGTGTATAACAAATTAGTGCTTGTGCCTGTAATTTAGTGCTACTGGTTTCAAATGGACCTATCATTAAAATTGACACATTGATTGCATGATTCAACAGACCATGTGTCGGCAGTAGAAATGCAAATGAGTAGAAAAGCACTTCTTTCTAGTCATGAACAAATTCTCACAATTCCATAAAACCAGCAATAATATTGTTGCGGTTTTATGTCATTAGAGACATCTAAAAGTCTATTATTTTCAGGCAGACCCTGACTACCCTGTGGTAGTCTTGCAGCGAGATACTAGGACCAGCACGACCTGCATGTATATTGAGCAAAATATAATTACAAAGTATACACAGAAAAAAGGTTCTTAGGACTTTAATGAAGCCCTATACATCCCCTTAGTGCAAGTAGCTTGGGCTTATACTTACCCACAGCCCGATTTAGCAATTATACCTCTGATATATAACTGCCCAGTGCTCTTTTATTCTGCGCATGCGTGTTGTTGCCCCATTCATTCTTATGGGTAGCCTTACTCATGGTGGCCTCCAGTGATTGCTCAGAGAATGGCTGTCCCCATAGGAATGAGACCGTTCAGGTCCATGTGGGTGGTAAAATCACTGCATTGGGACTGAAGGTAAGTATAAGTCCAGGCTGCCTGCACTAAGAACATGCACTTTTATTTAAGGACAACTTAAGCCAAAGTGAAGTTCTCCTTTAAAAAAGACCCTGTCAGACACCCGGTCACCATCATATTCCACATTTACTAGATTTAGCTCTAGTTTCGCAACTAGGGTTCCATGGAGCCCTAGGGATCCTCCAGAGGTTGTTAGGGATTTCTTGAGCAATGAGCAATTTCTGTCTCTCAGATAAGTTTCCACTGACACCATTGATCCTTTTAGCAATCTGTAAGGGGTTAATTCTTCCCAATGACCACAAGTGTAAGGAGCATTCTTCCCACTGACCATCATACTAATGTATCATGAGTTGTAGATATAGTAATTATTATCAGGGTTTCCCCGAGACTGGAAAGTTATTTCAGGGGTTCATCTATGTTGAAAAGGTTTGTGAAAGTTGCTCTAGTCTGTTTCTGTGTTTTAATTGACACCTCTAGGGAATGGTAAAGTATTTGAAGGCTTAGACTGCCCCATCTCTGCTTCTATTGTGTGTGATGTCCCTTCTGGTAAAAAATATATAGCATATGCTTCTGGAGCTACAGTTCTGTGGAGTTTTGCTTGTAGATATCACAATTTCTAAGAGCATTCTATCATATATTAGGGTCAGTTTACAAATGTATAACCGTGTTGCCAAAGCAGATTGTTTTATTATCTGTTGTATTATGTATTGGTATGTTCCACTTTATCACTCCCCCTCTTGTTTCTGGCTAGTTTGTACCCCCCTAGTTTTCCTCTTGATGCTGGTAGACAGTCTAGTTCTTTTTCATGCAAAGCAAGGAATCTGATTTGTCTTTTTTACCTACAACTACAAGATAAAATGAATGTCATCCCCTTTATGTGCCAAACTGTATGAAACTACATTGGGGTTTACTTCTGTGTTTTCTTGGTGAGTTGAACTGCCTGTGGATCTTTGTAAGTGAGTAAGGATTTATTTTCTAGGAAGGTGCATATAGTGACATTTCGGACAGAAATAATAATCAATGTGTTATTTTCTATAAGGGTTTGCCAAGGTAAAGTATCAGTAATATTTGCTGTCCATAATGGTATTTTAGCAAATAACGCATGCATCTTAGTGTTGTGAATAAGCCTGTATTTTTTATTCCATCATCTACTGGTCTGACGTCAGGAAAATTCATAGTTTATACAAACAATGTATCTATTATAATTTGTGAAATATGAGTTTTGGCAATAGTGTATGTTCCCTATCCATTTCTTGATGTTCTCTATCCATTAAGGGCCATCGGCGGCAGTCCCCGTACAGCAATAAACATTCGGATACCATTGCCTCACTACGATACCAAAACCAGCTGCTAACACGGGTGAGTATGATGTGTGAGGATGTCAGTGAAGTCATTGGAAGTGGAAATACTGGGAAAACTCTGCAACTGAAGTCGGTAATCTCAGTTTTATGTGATCTATATGGCAGTCAGATTCAGCTACAGTATCTCACAAAAGTGAGTACACCCCTCACATTTTTTGTAAATATTTTATTATATCTTTTAATGTGACAACACTGAAAAAATGACACTTTGCTACAATGTAAAGTAGTGAGTGTACAGCTTGTATAACAGTGTAAATTTGCTGTCCACCCAAAATAACTCAACACACAGCCATTAATGTCTAAACCACTGGCAACATAAGTGAGTACACCCATAAGTGAAAATGTCCAAATTGGGCCCAAAGTGTCAATATTTTGTGTGGCCACCATTATTTTCCAGCAATGCCTTACCCTCTTGGCCATGGAGTTCACCAGAGCTTCACAGGTTGCCACTGGAGTCCTCTTCCACTCCTCCATGATGACCTCACGGAGCTGGTGGATGTTGAAGACCTTGCGCTCCTCCAACTTCCGTTTAGGGTGCCCCACAGATGCTAAATAGTGTTTAGGTCTGGAGACATGCTTGGCCAGTCCATCACCTTTACCCTCAGTTTCTTGGCATTCATGGTTCCCTCAATGAAACACACAGATGTGAATGGAGCTTCATTGTTCTTGTGTAAACGCAAATTCACTTTCAGGCCCCACCCCTGTCTAAAGTAGTGGAAGCACATGTTTTTTGGCTCGCTTTTCCAGTGACACACATTGTCTTCAATGGGCTGCGCTACCCGTGGCAAAGTAGCTCCTGGGACATTTTGGTGTGGTGTGAGCGGCATGTTTTTTACTGCATTTGTCACCTGTTTTTTCATGTGGCAAAATGTGTGTTTGCTTCTGTGTTTGGAGTGCCGTTAACAATTAATGACACTAAAAGCACATCTAGGTAATCTTAGGCATATAAATGTGGCCAAACATGGTACAATCTCCTTTAGTCTTAGCAAAATTATATAATAGGACGACACACCATCTATCCAATCACTCTGTATCCAATCAGGCAGACTCTTGCACTACATCAGGGGTGTCCTGTGGGCTGCATGTGGCCCCAGTGAGTTTAGCATATAGCCTTAACCTGTCTGAAGGGACCCTGGGGAACCCAGGCAATTGTACATGTGGAGAAATGCCTGGGGTGCTGTGAAAACTTAGTTGATGGGTGAAGGTGTGCTAATGAGGTCAGCTGGTAAACCCCTTCCTGTGTCTTACTGGTTCCTTTTTCTGTATACCAAGATGTCCTTCAATTAACATTGGTAAATAGGAAGAGTATGCATATGCATTCAATTATGGATCCTTATATTAGGACATAAAATTGCATATGCAATCACTGACATCACAGTATTTATGCCAGGTGCCACTGACAGCTTTGCACTGTTGTTCATCAATGTGTACAGTCTATGGTTGGTGTTCATGTTTTTAGAAATACGGGGAAAATTGATTAAAGGGGTTGTAAAGGTTCGTGTTTTTTCGCCTTAAAGTGGTTGTATACCCATTTGAAATATTTTTTTGGGGTTATCTACCTGCAAGACAAAGTCATAATGAGCTAGTATGACTAGCATACTAGCTCATTATGCATCACTTACCTTAGATCGGGGCCCCCGACGCCGTGTTCTTCTCCCACTCCGGCCGCATCCATAGCTAAACAGATACCCTTCCGGGTATCGCCGCTCCGGCCAATCACAGCGCCGCTGTGATTGGCCAGAGCGGCGAGGACGTCGCTCCGCGCATGCGCGCGGGACACTTCAACTGCAGCTCACCGCAGTTGAAGATGGGGATTAACCCTGTAAATGCACCGTTGTCTACGGCGTGCATGCGCCGTAGACAACGTTGTAAAATGTTCTTTTAAAATATCTCCTAAACCGTGCAGGTTTAGGAGATATTTCTTGTACCTACAGGTAAGCCTTAATCTAGGCTTACCTGTAGGTGCAAGTTAATTTTTAGGGTGTACAACCACTTTAATGCATTAAGGTGAAAAAACACCAGTCAGTGACTGGCCCCCAGCCCCTGTGTTTTATTACCTGAGCCCTCAAACAATCCTACGGGGATGCGCCGCCTCTCTGGTAGGGGGTTCTCGGCTGTTGATTGGATAGATTGATAGCAGCGCAGCCATTGGCTCCCGCTGCTGTCAATCAAATCCAAGGACGGCGGAGCCGAGTCCTGCATTCGGCATCTATGGACGCCGAATGCTGGACTCAGGAGCGCGCCCACAAGGTAACCCCCTGGGAGAGCACTTCTCCTAGGGGGTTATCTGATGTGGGGAGAAGCCGAGAAAGCCCCCAGAAGAGCAGGATTGGGGCCAAAACGGGCTGCACAGTGGAGGTAAGTATGATATGTTTGTTATTTAAAAAAAAATAAAAATAATAATTTACCTTTAGTGTCACTTTAACGCACAGACCAGCCCTTCTGGCAATTGTCAGAATTGCCAGTTTCGCAAGCAGGTCTTGTTTGTAGCTGGAAGAGGGGGCCGAATGGATGTGGCACTCTAAACCAGATCAGAACACATATTCGTTAGCACACCATGGATATTCAATTGCAATCCAAACTTTTAGCCTGGATTCACACTGTAGCGAACACAGACATCGCACTGCTGTGCCGATCATGCGACATCTGTGCAATGCGAGTTTAGTAATACAGTTTGTATGGCTGAACTCGTATTGGACTCCCACAAAATGGGTGCAGGAACTTTTTTTTTTTTTTTAAGCACTGGAATCGGATCGCATAGTTTCTCTCACTCATGCGATCCGATTCCTGTCCGAATCCACAGTTAGCACTGCGATCTGTAAACTGATCTGGGGGTGTCATTAACATTGTATTGACACCCGCACCAGTTCACAGAAGGCAGTGGGAACTGCCTGCGGGAGAGATGGGATGCAGGAACCAGCGATGGAATCGCACTGGTTTCCGCATCGCTACAGTATGAACACAGGCTCATTGCAGAAAGATGGCATCACAAAAAAATCAATGCAATGTTTGGAGCCACACAGGACCTCTTCATCACATGCTTGACGAAGGGGTCCTGTGTGGCTCCAAAACTTTGCACTGATTCTTTTGTAATGTAACCTCTGCAATAAAAGTTTTGGACTGCAATTGAAGATCCATGGTGTGCTGGTGAATATGTGTACTGATTTGTGATATATCCAGTGTCCAGCTGGTAATCTCTACAGCACCCTCTACCGATTGAGCCTGTAATCCAGGAACGTGGGCGATGGGAATATAGACAAGACTGCATCATAAATCTGATCTTTGTGTCTTTCCAGGAGATTACGGTACAGAATGAGAGAATGTGGAAGCTGCAGAGAGAGAACGAAGCACTATACAGAGAACTGGAGGAGCGACATCTAAAAAGAGCCACTTTCATCTAATGCCTCGTCTTACATAGCCTCCTTGTGGCATGAAACATTTTTTTCAGAGGGCATCAGAAAAAATACTGCAAAAAGCCTGAATCTATGGGAAATGTCATGTTGGAAGAACAGTCTGGGTACATTTTACATGGTGTAGTTAGAGAATAACAAGCAAAGCAGAGATCTAGGTGGCCCTTGGTACAACACGTCTTCGACTTTTTCATGTTGTATGGTTGGTCTCTTCCTACTGGACAAAAAAACCTCTACGCATCACCTTTAGAACATAAAGCACATAGATTGCATCTTGTATTGGCGAAGACCTGCAGAGCATTGCTGAGTCTGTTGCGTTATGGACTTGTGATGTTCACAGCTCTGCACAGTGTTAAGCTCTCAAATAACTTACCTTCACCAGTGACCACAATAACAGAACGGTATGGAGTGAATACTTCCTTGCTATACAGGCACTTACTGGATATAACCTCAATGCGACACTCATTAAAGAATATGCCTTTTTTGACCAATGACCTGTTGAGTTTCTTAGACTATCTTAAGGTGCACATATATGCAGTTGTTAAGAGAAACCACCCAGTTTTATTGGTATAAAACTGGGTGGTCTTCAGACATGTGGCACTAACAGTGGAGGGTGCCTTTAGCAGCATATTTTTATTTAAAAAAAAAAAATGTAATTTAACATGCCGTATGTGTACAGATCTTCTTTAAAGCTAAACTCCAGGCAGATTTAATAAAAATGCCAACTAATGCAGTCATGTTTTTATTTAACCACTTGACCTCCAGAAGATTTACCCCCCCCCCCCATCCCCTTCGTGACCAGGCCATTTTCTGTGATACGGCACTGCATTAATTTAACTGACAAATGCGTTGTCGTGCCCAAATAAAATGTATGTCTTTTTGTCCCACAAATACAGCTTTCTTTTGGTGGCATTTGATCACCTCGGCGTTTTAAATTTTTTTTGCACTATAAACATAAATAGGCCAACAATTTTGAAAAAAAACAAAAAAAAAAATATTTTTAACTTTCTGCTATAAAACCTATCCAATTAACGAAAATGTAAAAAATAAAATGTCTTCATAAATTTAGGCCAATATGTATTCTGCTACATATTTTTTGGGAAAAAAAAATCCCGATTGGTTTGCGCAAAAGTTATAGCGTCTACATAACTATGGGATGTTTTTATTTCATTTTTTTTTTTTTTTACTTGTAATGCTGGAGGACATTGACTGACACTTTTTGGGGACCAGTTACACTTATACAGTGATCAGTGCTAAAAAAACTATACACCGTCATTGTACTAATGAAACTGGCTGGGAAGGGGTTAACATCAGGGGCGCTCAAAGGGTTAACTGCGTGCCTATCCTGTGTTTTTCTACAGTGTGGGAGGTGATTTTACCAGGGAAGACATGGGATCCATGTCCCTGCTTTGCAGAGACACAGAATCTCATGCCTTCCCTCCTGTCAGAACGTTGATCTGCCTTTTTTACATAGGCAGACCACTGTTCTGCCTTTCTGCTGGATGATCACGGGTGCCTGCGGAAAGTGAGTCAGTGGGAAACCCGCCGTTGGGCTCCCGCTGCGTGTGATCACAGTAGGGAAAAAGCCACGTCCGGCAGCGCACATGCGCGCCCCCCTACCTGGAAGAGCCGGATCACATTTTTATATACATACATATATACACACACATACACATACACATACACACACACACACACGATCCGGCGCAGAGGGGCCACCCTGTAGCAGTAAAACTGCTATAGGGCGGCCCTAGCGACCCTAACTAGTTAAAGAAGTATTCCAGGTATGGATATTTATACAGCTACATTGGTCCAGCTTAGACCAATAGAATTATGCATATTTCATACCCATAGAATCCCCCTGGAAGCTGCAAATCACTGCTACTCCTTTGATCTCCAATTTCTTCTAAGTCCTGTGCCAAGCAGCTGCCCTGTCTGTTGCATCGTGAACACAGAAGGTTGGCCGCTGGGCATGGGTGCCATTCAGAGATTGCTTTAAAATTTCTTAATAATGCAAAGCATTCTTTAAATGGATGAAGTGGAGAGTGTGATGTCATTGCCTCGCCTCTCAGCCTACTCCAATCAGAGAAAACTTTGCATCCATTAAGCAAATGCAAAGCAATCTCTGAATGGAGCCTGTGCGGTGCAGGCAACACTTGTGTTCGCTATGCAGCAGGGCAGCTGCTCAACACGGGACCCAGAAGCAAGTGGAGATCACTGTATTAGTGATGCCTACTAGAATGATTTCCAGCTTCTAGAGGGATCCCACAGGTATGGTTTATGCAGTTACATTGGTCCAGGCTGAACCAATGTAACTGTCGTATTTATTGGTGTATAACATTCATTTTAAGAGGGAAGTTTCAGTTAAAGGAACGTAAATTTTAAATAAGGAACTCTGAAGCAAAATAAGGGTCAGTGCCCATCTGCAGCCTCACCATAGGCATTGATGGCAATCTGCAGCCTCACAAGTGCCATCAATGCAGCCTCATCAGTCCTCATAAATGCAGCAGCCTCACCATTGCCAGCAATGCAGCCTGATTGATGCCCATCTGCAGCCTAGAGGGGACAGGGAGGGGGGCGGGACGAGCACCGACAGATTACATACAGGGAGAATCTCCTATGATAGACAGAACAGTGGTCCAATGGTTGCCCAGGAGACAGGACTTCCTATTACAGAGGCCACCAAGTAAACAGGAGATTCTCACTGTATGTAATCTGACGGCGCTTGTCCTGTCCCCTCCGAGGCAGCTAAAATTGAAGTACTGGCGTATTACACGCACACACTATTTGCACCCGATTTGCAGGGTGAAAAATTGCGTGTTATACGCCAATAAATACAGTACTAAAAAAAAAAAAGCATTACTAAAATTCTTCTTTTGTCACTGAAAGCCAGCACTCTCCTTTTCACCCAAATGTTCTAGATTGTGGGTGGGCTTTCAGCATCCTCACTTAGTCCCCATTTACATTGGCACGATTTTACATGGAATTTGCCACCAATTGGTGCTACGCTGGCTTTGCGGCGCCGCACCGATTTCCAAAAGTAGGTACTGCACTACTTATGGCGAATTTGGGGGCTATTTCAATAGACATCAGTGAATGAACCCACACAGATGTCTTTTAAATCATCCCGAACTCTAACTGAAATGTGGCTTTAAATTTGTGCGAGTTCAGCTGAACTCACACGATTTCAAACCCGCGTTCAGTGTGAACGTACCCCAAGTATTGCATTACATTATCGCGGGTTTGTGGGCTGCATTTGCGTGGGCACAGAAACTCATTCTTTTGAATGGGCTGCTGTGCCTGCGTATCATGCAGGAAAAAGGTTCTTGCACCATTTGGAAAATGGAGCGGCCAGAAAATTGCATGGTGCTCTTGCACCATGCAATTTCCCCGCGGATCCCGCACCACACAAACATGCTGCGATTTATTTTTTATGACTGGATGTGCCATTAAGAATGAATGGCAGCCCTGTGAGTTTTAGCACGATGGGTTGAACCAGGCCTTACAATACAGGACAGCTGGTCCTGCAATGTACATGAAGATTTCAATGTAAACATATGTAAAAATATCCATACCTGAAATTCCTCTTTAAAAAAAAATGAATGTAAACATACTTGTAACAGAATATCCATACCTGAAATTCCTCTTTAAAAAAAAATGCCCCCCCCCCCCCCAAGTGTATACACTTTGAACACTGTGCCCGACTGGCGCACGACGATGTACGTGCGATTTCATAGACATCTGTGCATGGACAGGCATAAGGGCGTACAGGTACATTCCCGCTGTCAGTGTGAACCTAGGCCATAGGCGTGCGCACAGGTGGTGCCAGGTGTGCCTGGGCACACCCCATGAGGCCGGTCGCGGGTCCCGCGGACTCGATCGCCGCGGGGACACCCACAATCGTCTCACGGGAAGGCTGAACGGGAAGATGCGGAAATAAACAGCATCTCCCGTTCTGCCTAACAACTAGTGACGCCGATCTCTGCTCCCAGTGATTGGAGCAGAGATCAGCATTCACTAGCTGACAGCCACGCCCCCCCCCCCCACCCAAAGTAAGAAACACACCTCTAGGCATACTTAACCCCTACACAGCCACCTAGTGGTTAACCCCTTCACTGCCAGTGTCATTTAAACAGGAATCAATGCATTTAAATAGTATTGATTGCTGTATAAATGACAATGGTCCCAAAAATGTGTCAAAAATGTCCGATGTGTCCGCCATAAATGTCGCAGTCACAATAAAAATCAACAATAAAAATTCCAGGTATAGATATTTTTACATAGTTACATTGATCCAGCTTGGACCAATGTAACTATGCATATAGCATAATGGTAGGATCCCACTAAGAGCTGGAAATCACTGTGTTAGGCAGCATTACTACAGTGATATATATTAGCTTCTGATACACTTTGAACACTGTGCCCTGGTTCACATTACAGCGATGACACTGTCCTAATCGGCGCAACGGCGACTTTGCGGCGCCGCACCGATTCCCAAAAGTCGTTTCTGTATTACTTTTGGCGACTTCGGGGTGCGATTTCAATAGACATCTGTGCAGAAACCCACACAGATGCCTCTGAAATCGGGACTCAGCTGAACTTGCACAATTTCATTCCCGCTGTCAGTGTGAACCTAGGCCATAGGCGTGCGCACAGGGTGTGCCAGGTGTGCCTGGGCACACCTTAATCACCCTGTGTGTTGCAGATTCTCCCTGTTTAAACCCCTGATATTAATACAAATAAAATAATAATACTAATAAAACCTACTGACACCATCCACTGCCTTACTGACGCCAATCTCTACCTTACTGGCACCCGCCACTGCTCTACTGACACCGTCAGTATGTATACACATGCACACCTATATGTATTTGAGCTTTGAGGTGCACACCCTAATGCAATAGGCTGTGCACACCTATGACCTAGGCTAAAGGTCGGTTGTTCAGCATTGGTGCCATTTAGGGTTGCCACCTGTCCAGAATTCACCGGCTTTGGAATCATGCGTCCAGGTTTCAGACTGCCTGAAACCCAGACACATTATTCAGACTGGACTATGGCTTCCAGATGCATCTGGATGAGAGGTGAGTGAGCTCACCATCCATCCCTGTCTGTGACCGAAGTCTTCCTCCATCTCTCGCCTGCCTCTGAGTGAGTACACTAAGGTAATTCAGGGTTCTCAGAGCACCCCTTACATCTGAGTTACCCTTTACACCAGAGGCCACAGTATTCCCACTTACATCAGAGTTCTCAGTGTTCCCCCTTAAATCAGGGTTCCCAGAGCATCCCTTATGTTAGAGTCCCCAGAGTTCTCCCTTACATCAGAGTCTGCAGAGTCACCCCTTACAGTAAAAGGGAAACTCTGTAGACTCTGATGTAAAGGGGGGCTCTTGTTATTAACTTCACGTGATTAGAAATGTTATTTAATTGCAAAATATATGCATAGTTTATACTATTAAAAAAATAAAATTGCTGTGTGCCGCTAAAGTGTTCGGGTTTGACTTGAAGAAAAGGTGGCAACCCTACTGCTAATCCAAGAACGCTTTGCATTTTCCTAATGCATGCAAAGCAGTCTCTAATTGGACAAGGTGGAGCGGTGATGTCACACTCTCCACCTAATCCAATGAGAGAAGGCTTTGCATTCATTGGGCGCCATTTAGAGAATGCTTTGTATTGTCCCAAGTCCCAGCAGCCACTCTCATGTGTTCACAA
The DNA here is from genome assembly GCA_028564925.1 of Lithobates sylvaticus. Lineage (NCBI taxonomy): Eukaryota > Metazoa > Chordata > Amphibia > Anura > Ranidae > Lithobates > Lithobates sylvaticus. The sequence continues at coordinate 185,274,039 of CM053033.1, read as the reverse complement.
TACAGTAGGGCAGCCGCTCTGCACGGGACTACTGTAGTAGCGACGTCTACTACAGTTATTTTCAGCTTCTAGAGGGATCCCATAGGTATGGTACTTGCAGAATTAAAGGTGATATTAAAAAGGTAGAATTTTTTCTTTTTTTAATAACAAACTGTCATATTTACCTGCTCTGTGCAATAGTTTTGCACAGAGCAGCCTCGATCCTCCTCTTCTCCCCCCCCCAGACACTCCTGGCTCGTCCTCTTCTCAGAGTGCCCCCATAGTACCCCCGATCCCTCCTCACAGGATGTGATTGACAGCTACAGGAGCCAATTGCAGATAAAACAGTTCACATATACGCAAATTATAGGCCGTAGATTGTGGTGAGATCATGATCTGACCACAAAAAGGAACCTTTGAAACTATTACAAAATAAACCTGTGCACAAATATTGTCCCAGGATGCATGAGTATACTGTACAAGGAAGGAGACTTGTGCTTGGTGGTAACCTTAGATCAAAAATCACCAGGGAATTTTTTGCTTCTAACTAAAAAGTAATTAACCCGATTGGCTGCAACTAGGGAAAGTGACATTTCTTTTATGGCTCTGACCAACGTCCTTTTGTGTATTTGTTTTTGTTGGACAGTGCAGCAGTCTTTCGTTACAGATCAGCTCAGGTGTAACAGGTACAGGGACGTTAGATGAATGCCTGTCTGAGAATAGGGGGGGGGGGGGGGGGGGGGGGGGGGGGCGGGGGGGGGGGGGGGGGGGGGGGGGGGGGGGGGGGGAGTCAAAAGCGGTTTTCAACTGCGAAAGATAATTGTCCTTTTTCAAAAAAATCTCGGTGGAAGTGGGGCCTGATCGGAAAGTGAATATTTGCACGCGAGTCTCTACTATACACTGGTGGAACCGTGCAAATGATTCCTATGGGTTGTTGGAGGATGGGCACTTGTCTTGTCATTCTTGGTGAGAAATGTTCACATCCAATACCGTAAACAGTTTACCTGTCCGAGTCATGACTGTGCATCAAAACCACATAAAGAAAACATACAGTTTTTAAAAGGTGAGACGATGATGATTAGAATGGCTTGCAATTAATGGCACACCCTGTGCTTATCTATAGCACTCAAAGAAAGGGCGTGCCAGTAATTAAATACGGATTCAATTATTTTTGTATTCCTCCCTACATATTTTAGGTTTGAGCCTGGATTCACATTGATGCAGTGCGGGACACCGCATGTAATTCGCACAGGAATCGGAGCACATTCCTGTGCAAATTACATGAGTCTCTGGGGTGCGATTAGAGCCATGGATTTGTATGGCTCAAATCGCACCGCATTTTGCTCCAAACCCCCTATTTTGGTCTGCACCAGAATCCAGTGTGAATACCCATGCGATCCGATTAGTGTTGGTCGGATGCCAATCGGTTGCTGGTTTTCCAGCATGCCCCCTTCAACAGAAGCCGGCCATTTAGCCTTCTTCTTTTGGATAGGCTGATGTACACACAGGCCCAATGTTGGTCAGTTTCTGTTGAACTAGCTGATATTCAGCCCATGTGTACCAGGATGTACTAAAGCTATGTAATGTGAGGGCCCACCTAAACAGTCCATTCAATCTGTAGCCAATCAGGTAGGCCCTGGAAATCCATTGTATTGTAAAGCTAAAGGCGATTGTGCTGTACGTGGGAAGTAAGCTGCATGGAGTGTGGATCTTTGGGCCTGGTGGATAAATATTAAAAAAATATTACCAACCCTGAACTGGATTTTTAAGATGTAAAAGAATGTAGACAATGTGGGGGAGATTTACTAAACCTGGTGCAGCTGTGCATAGTAACCAATCAGCTTCCAGGTTTTAGTCCTCGTTCACATCGGCGCAATTTGAAATGCGATTTGACAGGTCAAATCGCAACTCAGATCAGGAGCCTATTGCCAGCAATAGGAGCGTCCTAATCGGTGCAACGCCAACTTTTCCACAGCGATTTCCAAAAGTTTTTCTGCACCACTTTTGGTGACTTCAGGGGCTAATTCAATAGCCACCTGCACAGATGTCTTTCAAGTTGCCCCTGAAGTAGGACTGCAATGTGGCTTTGAAATTGTGCGAGTTTAGATGAACTGTGAACTGTGAAAGAGGGCTTATTGTCAAAGCTTCATTGAACAAGCTGAAGTTAGAAGCTGATTACTATGCACAGCCACACCAGATTCTTTGTGTACCGGTTTTGGTAAATCTCCCCCTGAGAGACTTGACTATGTTATATAAATTTATGAACTGCTGAATGTTAAAGACTAGGTTCATCTTTAGAGAAAAAAATAAACAATTTTGCAGGAAAAAAATTATATTTTTTTCCTTTTATACTGTAGCCTGCAAAGCTTTGCCGGTGCAATGTCAGGCTCCTGCAGACTCTCTCCAGCTCCTACCCATACAGAGGCACTTGTTTTAAGTTGCAGAGCTGAAGGAAGTGTGATTACTGCACTTGTATTCCATTAGGAACTACAAGTCCGTCTGCCATGGTGGAAGATGGGATTTGTTGTTCATTCATTCATTCATTCATTGATTTATAAATTAATGATGCGGCTGTGCGGGCAGAGCCTGACACAACCGCACCAATTTCAAAAGTGATGTCGGCTGTGGGGGAGAAGAACACCCGCATGCTTTTACATTGGGGATGCGATAAGTAGCATGTTACATCCTAACATGTTGAGAAAGGTGGAGCTGGCCTTTAAAGCTAAATCCATAAAACAAAAAGTTTTTTTTCTCCTGTGATCCTGACAGTAATTACAGAGTAACATGCTTCCTGTCCTAGGGTGGCTACACCAATTCCTCCACCCCATCTATGGAGGGACAGCATGGTCAACCTAGGTTGGTCTCCTGATTTGGACTACAAACACATCTCTTTATTTTCATTAAATAAATATACTAACGTAACCTAAATATGCCCTTTTTCAATGGAGCCATGCATCAAAAACAGCTGCGATTGCAGTCAATCCTCTACCCCTTATAGTTTCTATCTGATCATTTACTTTTGTACAGTGTATATTAAAGAAAAAAAATCTCCAATGCTGCTACAAATTTTTTATTCCAAAACAAGTATTTTCCAGTGATAATGGATAATAGAAATATACATTATCTCCAGAGGCGGCTCTAGGCTTTGTGAGGCCTTAGGCAAATCTTAGACATGAGGCCCCACTCATGCCCAAAATGGGAAAAATAATTAAAGCAATAGAAATTAACTGTATAAATTGCATGATATTCCCTTCAACTGTAACACACACATCAGGCGAATTAGGCGGCCGTGAGGCCCCTAGGAGTGCGAGGCCTTAGGCAACCGCCTAATTTGCCTAATTAGAGAGCCGCCTCTGATTATCTCCATGTTTACTTCAGTCTTGGTTCATTCGGATACAGCCGGGGCACAGCCTTCTTCTTCATTGGCTGCAGTGTCAAGGTCACATGACTCAGGTATGTATTCCAGGGTGTCATCCAGATTATCAGGGCCTAAGCGGTAGTGAGTCTTCTTATCAACAGAGACCTGTTAGAGAGTGGTAAGTGCTGCATTATGTTCCAATCACAATTGAAAAGTACACAGGTGTACATAAATAAAGCAATCCCACCCATGACTCGAGAGCCAGATCAGACACTTGAACAAGGTCCTGGTTCCTTGGAAAAAGGGTGGATGTCAATGTCATTGTCTAGCCTTAACACTTCCATGCAGTATTTATATTTTGCTCAGAGTTCATGTGCGGAAAGTTTTAGGGGCCCCACAGATCGTTGCACAGGTGTGCATTGTGTTAAAGCATCCCAGGTGTGTAACTCAATCATTGGGCCCCATAGGAAAAAACATTGATGGGACCTTCCGGCTATCTCTGTACCAGCTGTCAGTATACATTATGACAATACATGCCATTAAACTTTTAGCCCTGTTCACATTGGTGCGTTTTGACATGTCAAATCGGCGGCTATTGGCGGCAATAGCACCGGCCTAATCGATGCAACGCTGCATTTGCAGTGCCGCATCGATTTGAAAAAGTCGTTTCTGTACTACTTTTTGCAATTTCGTGGGGTGCGATTTCCATTGGCATCTGTGCAGAAACCCGTACAGATGTCTGAAATCACCACCGGGACCGACATGGGGGAGTGAAATCTTACAGCTTCATTCCCGCAGCTCAGTGTGAACCTGGGCAAAAACAAAAGATTATATTGCAGCTTACCTTAGATTTGGTGGCTGCATTTATATTTTATTTAATTTATTTATTTTTTAAGGCTTCACCTGGTGATCTGGCCAGTAAGCCTAGGTTCACACTAACAGCGTAATTAAAATTGTGTAAGTTCGGCTGAACTCGCACGATTTCATAGCCGCACATCCTGCACAGATATCTATTGAAATACACCCCGAAGTCACCAAAAGTAGTGCAGAAACGACTTTTGGGAATCGGTGTGGCGTCGCAACCGATTCGGACAGTGCCATTGTTGGCAATAGCCACTGATTTGGAATGGCGAAATTGCACTAATGTGAACCTAGGCTAAGTCTGTTATTTTTCAAGTTCATTTAACAGACCAAGCTGTCCAGCAAATTGTAGTTAGCGGGATGGGACAAACCACCCACCATAAACAGGGATACTTACAATGGTCAGCTGTTATTCAGTCATGTAAAACCTTTATCCCAAAAAAAAAATAAAAAAAATTCTGCTACTGCCTAACAAGTGTTAGCTGGGGTTCAGCTTCAATTATTTGGTCAAGTCCAACTAAACCTGCTAGTGCTCAAATGGTGACCTATGTCCATTAAAGTAGAACTAAAGGCAAACATTGTTTTAAAAGTTTGGATAGAGTGAGGGAGGGTTATAACTTATAACCCTCACTCACTCACTCTATCCAAACTTTTAAAACAATGTTTGGCCTTTAGTTCTACTTTAATGGACATAGGTCAGCATTTGAGCACTAGCAGGTTTAGCCCTGTAAAAAAATTTTTGGATTGATAAAAAAAAAAGTGCATTTTATATACAGCTATTTAGCTCAGACCAAAAATGAGGGACGAATGAGGAAGAAAAGAGGGACAAAATGACTTTGGTCCAAATGAGGGACAGTCCCAGGAAATCAGAGACAGTTGGGAGCTACGCCTTCATGCTTCGTCCCCCACTAAAATTCTGGATTGGTATCATTGCAAATCAACTAAATGCTGGATAACTTTAGAGGATGACCTCAGTATCCCCATCTCTCTACTATGGTCTCCAACTGCTTTCAGACCACCTAAGGAATCGCTTCCTCTTTAATTGCCACAATGGAACTTGTATACCTCCAAAGGCTTATTTTCAGTTAGGCCTAGCCCCTTAACCCCTTTGAGCCGGTGCCTCCCGGTATCCTAAACCCCTTAAAGGGGGCGGGGCGTGGGACTACCGTGATTAGCGGTCGGGAGCTTTCAATTAGCCGCTTGGTAACTATGCCGGGAGCGCACTGGATGCAGCTGTATTAACACTAACCCAATACCTTCAAAGGCATAACTGAAATATTCACAATTCTAACATTTCCCGAGGTCTACCTTTTATAGACTCCATTAATAAACAGTATTTGGAATTTTATTACTACATACTACCAGGTCAGAACACTTCCTCTCTGTGCCGTATTAACTCTTGTTGAGGAAATCGTGTCCTCAAACTTTCTCCTTAAAAGGGAAGAAGAACTTGCAGTACCTCATGATACTTTAGATTGGGAAAAGACATTAACCCTCAGTCATAAGAAGAAGAAAAAAACGCCCAAAGAAAGACACTTGGTAACTGGAGTGCTGTTGGGATCTGTTTAAGCTCTGAGGATCTGCATGTTTCCATTGCTGGCAATTATAGTAGCAATGAGAGATAATGATTATTATGGAAACAAGTGTTGCACAGGAAGTGTTCCAAAGTATAACAAGAAGCCTAGGCCTGATTCACTCTAGTACAAGTTTCAACCATAAAGTCACATGGTTTTCAATGGTGCTCGTTAACACCAATGCAATTCAGCATGGAGCGATTTTGTACTACTTTGGTGCGATTCCAGTGGTATTTTGGCCCTATAGAATATGCTAACCACAGCCAAGTAATAATACATAATCACACTGAAAGCATGCCGCTTAACTTTTTTAGATGGGAATGAGGGACACCTATTAGCAAAAGTATGTAGGCATAGGACACACCCCCTGTCACGTCCTCAAAGGAGAATTATACAAAAATAATTATTTGTTAAACCCACAAGTGCTTTTTTTTTTTTTAACACTTCTATTCCTTTATATTGGCTTTTGAAATATACAAATGCAACAATTTTGTAATTGGATGAAAGGTTTAGCACTGAGAAACACACTATATATATATATATATATATATATATATATATATATATATATATATATATATATATATAATTATATAAATGCACATATAAACCAGTGACAGCTGGTGCTCAAAATTTTTAGGGGGGCGCAAGCAAACATCAATTGCAGCCACTGTGCCCATCAATTGCAGCCACTGTGCCCATCAATTGCAGCCACTGTGCCCATCAATTGCAGCCACTGTGCCCATCAATTGCAGCCACTGTGCCCATCAATTGCAGCCACTGTGCCCATCAAATGTCGCCACTGTACCATCAATTGCAGCCACTGTACCATCAAACGCCACCACTGTAGCATCAAGTGTCGCCACTGTGCCCATCAAACTCTGCTGCTGTGCCATCAAATGCCGCCACTGTGCCCATCAAATGCCGCCACTGTGCCAAATGCTGCCACTGTGAATCCTCACCGCCCCGCCCGCACACCCACACACACACATATATGCATGCACCCCCCACACACACACAAATATGCACCCCCCCACACACGCATGCACCCCCCCCCACACACACATGCATGCACCCCCCCACCACACACACACACACGCGCATGCACCCCCCCACACACACACACACACACATGCACCCCCCCCCACACACACACATGCACCCCCCCCCCACACACACACATGCACCCCCCCCCCACACACACATGCACCCCCCCCCACACACACACGCATGCACCCCCCCACCCACACACACGCATGCACCCCCCACCACACACACACACACACGCATGCACCCCCCCCCACCACACACACACACACACACACACATATGCACCCCCCCACACACATGCATGCATGCACCCCCCCCACACACATGCATGCACCCCCCCCCCCCCCCCACACATGCATGCATGCACCCCCCCCCACACACACACGCGCACCCCCCCCCCCACACACGCAACACACACACACACACACACACACACACACGCATCCCCCCACACACACGCATGCATGCACCCCCCACACACGCACATCCCCCCCCCCCCCCACACACACACACACACACACACACACACACACACACACACATACAGTAGATAGTCTTATAAAAAAAAACGTCAGACATACCTTCTTCCTGCCGGGTACTGCACTGTAGGGGGAGACAAAGAGCACAGCACAGCACACAGTGCTTTCACTTTAGGTATGTGAGGAGCTCCCTGCACAATGCCATTACAGCTCGGCTGACGATCGGGGAGCTCCTCTCAGCCTCCCCTCCTAGCAAAGAGTACAGGGGGGCCTCAAGGCCCCCCTGCAGCAAGGGGCCCGGTCGCCATGGCGATCTCAGCGACCCCTATAATTTCGCCACTGGTTCCAGGAGCATACATCACTGCTTCACCCCCCCATCCACATTTGTGAGTGCAGTTCCTATGGCCTATGCATTTTATTCATGTGTTCAATAAACCTTTAAACTTAGTGCACTATCTGGTTCTGGCCTCCATATCATATCAATTATAGTGTAAGTGCTCAATTACAAACTTCTATCACGATGGTATAGGTGCCCACCATGCCATAGATTCCTCTATCTCAAATACCTGCTGGAGGTGCCTTTCTGCCCCAGGTACCATGACTCACACATGCCCCTTGATCCTCACATTTTGGAACAAAATACTGGGCATACATACATCATAAACATGTGAGGAGAAGATCCTGAATACCCCTCAAATCATTATCATTCACTGCCTGTCAGCGGCAATTTCAAATAGCCAGCATGAAGTCACTGGTGCGCAGGGTATTAGAGCGGGCTGAGGGGGGTAATGAATGGCTGCAAAGGTGTTTAGCCTTATCAGCTGGGAGTGATACAGCAGTGACTACAACGGCGGAACAGCAGTTATGCCCGAGTACACCTGAAGCTGAGGACGTTTCCCAGCAGGTCATTCTCACAGACAGCCAGCGCTCCTCATCTATGACAGACACTCAGCAAGGCTTACCTGAAGAACGAGCGGTGGTAAGGCCGGCGCTAGTGCAGGAAAGCAGCTCTCTCTCCTCAGGGGAGCGGGGGATGGCAGCGCAGAAGGCTCAGCGTTCTAGTCAGCGTGGTAAGAGGAGTAGGCGGGCCTTCTCGCCATCTCCTATCCGCTCTAGCAGAGGCAGAGGCCGGGCTCGGCGTTCGTCCATATCCCCTGGCAATGATGGACAGGGGGAGGAGCAGGTACGGCGCGGTTATGTTACATTGCAGCCAGCTTCACAGCGCATGTTGCCGCCTCAAGCAGAGAGGTCACCCCAGCTATCCGGACAGCATTCCAGGCAGGTATCACAGGCTAGAGCTGCGGCTTCTCTCACATCCAGGCTGGATGCGGGGAGGGCCCCTGTTTCTTCTTCACTCCTTACAGGTCCAGTGGAAGACATGCAGACAGAAACGGCTGGAGCCCAGATCCCAGTTATTTGCAATCCTGCTGAGACTAGTCTGGCTGGTGAGCAGTGGCGGAACTACCGCCATAGCGACACATGCGTTCGCTATGGGGTCCGCAGCCTAGTAGGGCCCGCAGCCAAGTGCGGTCCGGTCCTAGTTGCCATTAAAATTTCTCTTTTTTTCGCTGCCTGCCGCCACCGCCGCTAGAGGTCGGCGGCCGGCGGAGATATTGTCTCCGCCAGCCGCCATTTTCCTGAAGACCAGAGTTAAGAGACTAGAGAGGGGAGCCTGCCAAGTGGCTACAATAGAAATAGAGCTGTGGCTCCGCCCACACCCCGCCCCGGTCTGTCTATCATCTGTAACCTGCTGTGGAAAGGGGTGGGAGGTGGGCGGTGCTGCAGCTAAATTTCTATTGTAGCCGGCCGGCTCCGCCTCTATTTTGTTCCCCCCTTGGCCTTCAGTAATGGCAGCAGAGACACTGCTGTTATAGATAGATAGATAGATAGATAGATAGATAGATAGATATATATATATATATATATATATATATTTATTAGGAGGGCTCCAATTGGAAGGGGGGGGGAACCTGAGATGTAAGGAAGCACTCCGCTGGCTGGGGACAGTGACACCTGAGATGTAAGAAGGAACTCCGCTGGTTGGGGACAGTGACACCTGAGATGTAAGGAGGCACTCCGCTGGCTGGGGACAGTGACACCTGAGATGTAAGGAAGCACTCCGCTGGCTGGGGACAGTGACACCTGAGATGTAAGGAGGCACTCCGCTGGCTGGGGACACCTGCGATGTAAGGAGGAACTCCGCTGGTTGGGGACAGTGACACCTGAGAAGTAAGGAAGCACTCCGCTGGCTGGGGACACCTGAGATGTAAGGAAGCACTCCGCTGGCTGGGGAAGTGACACCTGAGATGTAAGGAGGCACTCCGCTGGCTGGGGACAGTGACACCTGAGAAGTAAGGAAGCACTCCGCTGGCTGGGGACACCTGAGATGTAAGAAAGCACTCCGCTGGGGACACCTGATGGCATCTGGTGGCAGGTGACGTGGCAAGTGACACACTTAGGGCTCCCACTGATTCTGCATTATGGTGAGTTGAAGTATTTCATTTTATATTACAATGTAATAATAGAAATAATGCGCTTCAATCATCCTGACACCATAACAACCATGATGCCGGGATGATTGAAGCGCCAACACCAGGTGTTTGGAATATCTTTATCTACTGATTGCTAAACTTACATACACTTACACTAGAATACACATATTTCTATTGTGGTGTAGGATCTGGGCCTGCCTTCATTCCTCTTTTTTTCCTTCTCTCTTTCTTTCTTTGTTTCTCCCTCCATCCCTCGTTCATCTCAGACTCTAACCACACCCCTTTGAGTCACGTCCTTTTAAGCCACACCCAATAGTACGATTAAACCAAGCCCATACTTTGCCATGGCTCCGCATTTTTCTTTCCCCACTAGGCTACACCTACAAACAAATGTCCACCCCCTAATTTTAATAAGACTTCGCCTACCGACAAAAAAATTGTCCGGATGAGGAATGCAAGTTTACTGTTAAGCCCCCGGGCCCCTCAAGTCCGGCCGTGTCCCGACACACGCAGCTGCATACAGCAGGAGGCAGGAGCACAGAGCAGAGTGGGCAGGGCAGAACGCTAGAGCGCGCCTGTGAAGGAAAATCGTTTTCGGCACATGAGGAGGCTCTGAAGTCTAGACAAGAGGTAAGAAGGGAGTGGGAGACAGACTGTCATCTGTTTTGCACAGTTCATTTTTTTTTTTTTGTGGGGGGGGGGGGGGGGCCCATACAACATTTTGCTATGGGGCCCTGTGATTTCTAGTTACGCCCCTGCTGGTGAGTCTGTTAATAATGATTTTATGATTCAGTTGCTTTTATCACTAGCTAAGTTTAATGAACATCTAGTTGCTACTCTAATGTTTGGTCTTCTATTCCTGTGGGAACTGATATTAACTCTTTAATGTCTATTAACACTCCTAAAAATATCAGTTTAGCTCCTGCTATACCAGAAACTTGTTTTAAAGGAGGTATTGCCATGTGAAATGTCTCCATTAGGTTTTCATTTGCCAGTTGCTATTAAAGAAAAGCTATGTAAAGGAGAATTTTTGGATTTGTTATCATTATTACCAGTGTCCAAAGAATTCTTATCTAAATTGGATAAAAGGTCTGATGATAACACGGAGGATTCTAGACGGCGCCCTGTCTCCAGGTCTTTCTTTAATTGGCTACAGGCTTTCTGCATATTTTCCACGGTAATGGGGGAGAGACACCCAGAGAAATGCGCAGGGCTTTTTCAACATTTAGAACATATTCTGGAGGCATACAAAAGTTTTGGCAGCATGGGTTGGTTTAATTATGACGAATCCTTTCGCCAAAAAAATGCAATCTATCCTAGTCTTAAATGGGGAAACAAAGATGTTAGTTTGTGGTTAAATTGAATTACTCCGCAAAAACAAAATTTTAGTAGACCACAGCCACAATTTATACAAAGTACCCCAAATTCAGCTTACAAAAAAGGCACATGCTATGCTTACAATGAATCGCAATGCAAATGGTTAGCTTCATGCCGTTACCGACATGAGTGTTCCTTCTGTTTTGGCAATCAGCCAGTAGTTAAATGTTTTAAAAGAGTTTCAGCAGGACAAGTCAATAGGGAGCATGCGAAAAGTCTGCACACCAGTAAAGGCTGTCCGCAATGCTTCCATGGCTGGTGCTATATACAGACAAGGAGAAGGCCCGGGTGTTAACTGAGGGTTTCTCGTCTGGTTTTCAGCTGCCTATTTTTCAAGGTTCTGGCTGTCAGTTGGTTGATAACTTAAAATAGTTTTTTTACCAATTCTGAGATAGTTAAGGATAAGTTAATTAAAGAAATCTCAGCGAATAGAATTGCTGGCCCTTTTAGTACCCCACCTTTTAAGGATTTCCGGGTTTCTCCTTTAGGTTTAGTTCCCAAGAAAGAGCCTAATTCTTACCGTCTGATCCATCATCTTTCATTCCCTTCTGGCAATTCTCTGAATGATGAGATTGACACTTCATCTGCTGCGGTTACATATGCTACCTTTGCCGACGCTATTCAGATAATCAGAAAATTTGGTCGTGGTGTGTTATTGGCTAAAGCAGATGTACAAATCAGCTTTCAGACTGTTGCCTATAGCTCCCGAATCGCATAATTCTTTAGGTTTTTGCTTTGAAGGTTTTTTCTTTTATGACAAATGCCTCCCTATGGGGTGTTAGCTGTCTTATTATTTTGAAATTTTTGCTTCATTTCTCCAATGGGTAATGATTTTTGAGTCAGGACATTCTGGAATAATTCATTATCTCTATGATTTTTTGTTTATTGGTCCCCCGAGTTCTTCTATATGTTCCCTCATTTTAGAATTATTCTTCCGTATGGCTACATATTTTGGTATTCCATTAGCTAGAGGTAAAACTGTCCTCCCGTCTCCTATCATTGAGTTTCTGGGCATAGAGATCAATACTTTGCTATTTCAATATAAACTACCAGTTGAGAAAATTAGTAGATTAGAATCACAAATCTCTTTTTTTAATTCGTAGGAGAAAGGTGTTATTGAAAGTTTCAATCCTTTTTAGGCCTCTTAGCTTTTGCTACACGAATTATGCCGATGGGCAGAATCTTTTCCAGACGATTGTCGATGGCCATGCCGGGATTTAAATCTCCTTTTTCTCATATTAGATGGACTTGTGAGATGAAGGACGATTTAATGGTATGGTCTAAATTTCTAATAGATTTCAATGGTAGATCCCTTTTTCAGAGCGATTTTGTGTTTGCAGCTGATTTCGAGCTTTTTACTGACGCAGCTGGATCACATGGCTTTGCAGCTATTTTTCGTTCGCATTGGTGCTGTGGCGCATGGCCCCCTTTCTGGATCTCAAATCGTTATATTAAAAATGTAGTTTTGGTGGAAATTTTTCCAGTGGTCGTCGCATTAGAGATTTGGGGGCAGCAGTTTGCGAATAAACGCATTATTATTCACAGATAATAAGGGCGTTATGTTTGCATTAAACTGCCTTTCATCTAAATCTTTGCCCGTCATAAGATTATTAAGATACTTGGTGCTCCTATGCTTGAAATTTAATATTTGGATAAAAGCTAAACATATACCAGGTGAATCCAATGCCATCGCAGATGCTTTATCTTGGTTACAGATGGTTTGCTTCAGGCAGCTGTTGCCCAAGGCAGATATGATGGGTTGTCACTGTCCGAGCCATCTGTGGGATCTAGTCTGAATCTGGTTTTTCGAGCCATTCAAAATTCAATCGCTCCAAAAACATGGACTGATTATTCGGTTGCATGGAAAAAATGGAAAACATTTAATGATGGTTCTGATTTCCTGGGGTCACGGCCTACGGAGAGTTCCATTTTAGCTTTTCTCTGCTCTCTATTACAAGATAATTTTTCTATTAACCATATTAGTAAAACAATGGCCGGGGTTTCCTTTTTCTTTAAGTTGCAGGGCCTCCCTGCCTGCAATAGTTTCTTTTCCGTTAGACAGGCTTTAAAAGGTTTAAGAAAGGGAGGATCAGTACAGGATACACGTAGACCAATTACTATCGAAGTGCTGTCTAGGCTGTGTTTGGCCACACCTTGGGTTTGCACATCTGAATACGAGGCTTTACTTTTTCATGCAGCATTTGTTTTGATGTTTTTTGCTGCGTTACGTATTTCAGAGTTGTTGCCCAGCAACAAACAGAGTTTCGATGGTTTGTTAGTTTCGGAGGTCCTATTTGCAGTAGATAAACTCCAGATCTTTATAAGGAAATCCAAAACTGACTTGGTGGGCAAAGGTTGCTGGCTCAATCTATTGGCTTGTGGCGACTCCGTTATCTGTCCTGTTTTAATCTTAAATAAATATTTCTCTGGCAGACCAAAATTTGGAAGTCATTTCTTAGTTCATTTAGGCCCCTTTCACACCGGGGCGTTTTTCATGCGGTACAGCGCTAAAAATAGCGCCTGTTCACCGCATGAAAAAATCCGGCCCCTTTAACTCCAGTGTGAAAGCCGGCGGGCTTTCACACTGGAGCGGTGCGCTAGCAGGACGGCAAAAAAAGTCCTGCTAGCAGCATCTTTGGAGCGGTATGTTCACCGCTCCTATACCGCTCCTTCCCATTGATAAGAATGGGACACCGCGGTGAAACCGCGGCAATACCGCCGCAAAGCGCCGCTACGGCGGCGCTCTGCGGGGGGTCTTTAACCCTTTTTTCGGCCACTCGCGGGGGGTAAAACCGCACCGCGAGCGGCCAAAAACTGCGGTTAAAACGACGGTAAAGCAGCGCTAAATATAGCGTTGCTTTACCGTCACCGCGGCTCCCCGTCCCAGTGTGAAAGGGGCCTTAGACTCCTCTCCATTGACAAAGTTTCAGTTGTCTTCAGTTCTAAAACTCTGTTTTAATCATTTAGGTCTTTCCTCATTCAAATTTTCATCTCATTCTTTTCGGATTGGAGCCGCCACTGAAACTGCTAGATTGGGTCTGAGTGATTCTGTAATTATGCGTCTAGGTAGATGGGAACCTAGCAGATTTAATATTTACATTCGCCCTAATCTATCTCTCTGATTTTAGGTACAAAATCTTTCATTTGGATAGTTGGTCACTCATATATACACTGGGCTCATAAGAGGGCTTCTCAACGTTGCTATGGTTCCAACCTGTCTTTACCTTCACATCATTTTAAGATTCGCTTTACCTTTACCTGTTAAAAAAAAGATTCTCTGGAAAGGCATCAGAGGGCTACAATGGACTGATCTTTTCTTTCACCTTTCTACTTTATTTCATTCCTGGCCTTCTCCAAATATTTTAGTTCTGCATCTTGGTGGTAATGACGTTGGAAGAATTAAAACTTTAGATTTGATGTTTCGGATTAAACAAGATTTACAGATTTTGAAACTTTCATTTACACACACACACACACACACACACACACACACACACACACACACACACACACACACACACACACACACACACACACACACACACACACGTAGGTTTTTCAGAAATGGTTTCTCGTTTGCACTGGTTGGATTCAGCTGGTGGAAAACCCCTTGAAAAAGTTAGGCATAGAATTAACCATTCTCTAGAAAAATTCTTGCCATTACTAGGAGGATTTTCTTTCCGTCATATTGACTTGGAAGGAGGTTTCCCAGGTCTCTATAGACAAGATGGTATTCATCTTTCAGATGTTGGATTAGATATATTTAATCTAGGCCTTCAGACTTGTATTGAGCAGGCCGCGGTGCTGGGGTAGCCTTGGTTTGTTTTCAACAAACCCGGCTGGTGGGGGACTTTGTTTTATGAATTTTTCATTAATGCTCGAGTTATATAACTGAGCGAATTTAGAGTTGGTTACTAACCACTTCCCGACCGCTTAACGCCGATATACGTCGGCAAAATGGCACGGGCAGGCAAAATCACGTACCTGTACGTGATCGTGCATGTGCCTGCCTGTGGGTCGCGCGGCGCGCTCACGACCCGGTCGGGAGCTCCGTGACCCCGGCCGCGGGACCAGCGGACCCGATCGCCGCTGGTGTCCCGCGATCGGGTTACGGAGCTGAAGAACGGGGAGAGGTTTGTGTAAACAAACCTCTCCCCGCGCTTCCTACACTGACTGTCAGTGATCGGCTGTTCCCTGTCATCGGGAACGCCGATCAATGACGTCAGACGTACAGCCACGCCCCCTACTGTAAAAAAAAAAAAAAAAACACAACACGTCACACTGACTCCTCCCCGCCCCCTAGTGGTTAACCCTTTCACTACAACTGTCATTTACATAGGAATCAGTGCTATTTAAATAGCACTGATTTCTGTATAAATGACAAATGTCCCAAAAATGTGTCAAAAATGTCCGATGTGTCCGCCATAATGTCGCAGTCACAATAAAAAAAAAAAAAAAAAAAAAAAAAAAAAAAAAAAAAAAAAAAAAAATCGCTGATCGCCGCCATTACTAGTAAAAAAAAAACAAAATATATTAATAAAAATGCTATAAAACTATCCCCTATTTTGTAAACGCTATAACTTTTGCGCAAACCAATCAATAATCGCTAATTGCGATTTTTTTTACCAAAAATATGTAGAAGAATACGTATCGGCCTAAACTGAGGAAAAATATGTTTTTTTTATATATTTTTTGGGGATATTTATTATAGCAAAAAATATTGCATTGTTTTCAAAATTGTCGCTCTATTTTTGTTTATAGCGCAAAAAATAAAAACCGCAGGGGCGATCAAATACCACCAAAAGAAAGCTCTATTTGTGGGAAAAAAAGGACGCCAATTTTGTTTTGGAGCCACGTTGCACGACCGCGCAATTGTCAGTTAAAGCGACGCAGTGCCGAATCGCAAAAAGGGGCCTGGTCCTTTGGCTGCCAATTGGTCCGGGGCTGAAGTGGTTAATAAAATAATATTTTGAATAGAATTTATTGTTTACTGAGGATTGATCTTATTAAATACAATTATTTATTTATTATACCAATAAAGGTGTCGCGGCCATTTAAATGCCATACTGGTGTTTGTGTCTTTTATTTCATAAGTTATTTAATTATATAGAGCATGTGCAACATACAATCCCCATGACATTTTTGTTGAACGGGGTGCCTGAAATCTGACTTGTATCTTAGATCAGACTTCTGGGGAAATCAGTGAGCCAATCACACAAGCAGGAAATTAGGTTTCTGGGGGGCATTCTGTGTACAGAACACCTCCAGGTAACCATATTGCATATTCAGAAAATTACATTAGCTGCAGATTGAAAAGGAAAGGTAGTTTTTAATAGCATTCAATTACAATATGACGTGTCGCAATTGTATACGCTATATATTTTTTTTTTGTTTGCAATTTTTTATGCATACGACATAGCGAACTTTTAGGCAGACAACACATTACTGCTTGCCCATTGCAACCATTACAATTTTGTTCCCTGTTTACAAACCATAACCTGTAGAATCTGGAAGCTGATTGGCTGCAATGGACAACAAGAGATTTTTTTCATATACAAGCCCCATAGAACTTTTGATCTGTTTTTAGTACCCTTATAGCCCAATAACAGCTGTACTGTAATTCATCTACAGGACAGTCCCACCATTATTTACAGCTGATGGGGAGAAACTTTATGCAAAATGAATCAGTCCATGAATAATAAAAAGGTGGTGGCAGCTCACCTCTGGGTCCAAGTCTTCGTCCTGCAGCATCCAATCCGCTTCCTCCATGTGGAATTGACCAGTCTGTGAATCGTTTGACTACACAAATGGGGCAAAATGGTTAAAAACATTATTGTTTAACATTTATACACAGTTATGGGGGTGACAAAGCAAATGTACTTTACCTGAAATGCAGGACTAAGCAAGTGTGCAGCACTATATTATTCAGTCATATTAGACATGTTGCTTAGCTTAGATCACTAAGGCACCTTTCACACTGGGGCGGTTTGCAGGCGCTATTGCGCTAAAAATAGTGCCTGCAAACCGACCTGAAACAGCCGTTGCTGTGTCTCCAGTGTGAAAGCCCTCTGGCTTTCACACTGGAGCGGTGCGCTTGCAGGACGCTGGAAAATGTCCTGCAAGCCGCATCTTTGGTGCGCTGTAGGAGCGGTGTATTTACCGCTTCTATAGCGGCCCTTCCCATTGAAAACAATGGGGCAGCGCTCCAAACCCGCCCGCAAAGCGCCGCTGCAGTGGCGGTTTGTGGGCGGTATTAAACACTTTTTCGGCCGCTCGCGGGGGGGGGGGGGGGGGGGGGGGTAAAACCGCCCCGCTAGCGGCCGAATAGCGCAGCTAAAAAGACGGTAAAGCGGCGCTAAATATAGCGCCACTTTACCACCAGCGCCCCAGTGTGAAAATAGCCTTGAGTTTGTTAGCCCTGATTCACATCTGTTTTCAATCAGAATTTATTGCAGATAAATGATTAAAGAGTTCTTTAGCCCTGATTCACATCTGAGCATTTTGTAGCTCGAGGTTCAAAGAACCAAAATCCCAGGCTTATGAATTGTGTCTGTTCACATACGAGCATTAAGGGACCTGTAGCTTGATGTCTGGAGAATAAAAATATAAATCAGATACTTTAGAAGCGGAATGGTTTGTTTTTGGCCCCATTGACTTTAATGGAAACGCCTGAAAATGAGCGCTTTCCAAGTCTACAACCATCTCCTTCTCCTCCTAGTAACTAGTATTCCACTGGCGGCTAAAACATGTATAGATATGCCTGATAACGCACATAAATACACAGACAAAAAACCCTTTATATTTCAAACACATAAATGTATTCATTGAGTGTTTCTTTTCCTATATTATTTTCGGAGACAGCACTGCATAAGACGATACAACTAGTCAATGTTATCTGTTGTCACTGACCAATCATTGAGGGCTTATTTAGGTTGTTGGGGTTTATGCACTTTACAACATGCTAAAATGTGTCCAAGTTGCCCATAATAAAAATGACAGCATGTTCCAAACTCAGTGCAATGCAATTTTGAGAATACAACATGTCTGTTTTTTCAGCATTTTTAGTCAATGGCAACACATCAAAACGCAGCCAACATTTTTGATGCAACAGATAATAACAAGCTTTGGTCAATCACTGTTACCTCTATCCATTCTAAATTAAAATACAGGTATGCATTGAAAAGGCGCATCAACATGTGTCAATAACACATGTTAACACACAAAGGAAACGCATGTTGACATAGGACAAGGCAAAAAAAAAAAAAAAAAAAAATGCACCATAGATCCAAATGGGCCCTCAAACTCTATGACAGATTCATCTGGTAGGTAGGTTCATGAATTTGATCCCCCCATCTCATAGCACTTTCAGGGCTCATTTACACAAGTGTTGCCCTCTGAAGAGCGATTGATGGTGGATCACGTTTTACAGGGTGTTTGACAAGCAATTAGGAGGGCATATGTTGCCTCATCATCGCTTGTTTTAATCCCTAAAATCCAACACCACCATGCTACAACCATGTGATTGTGGAGAGGTTACAAAAAAGAAATTTGGGGGGCACACCCTAAAGAATGCATTAAGATGGTGCTGCCATAAGATCATACAACAGAACAAACATATTACAGCGCACACATGCAAAACTGACATTTACCTCCAGCAAGGCTATTTAAAAGCACCTAGACAGACATTTTCAATAAATATTATCAAAAAATATGGGGATTTGGTCACACCATATTGCTATAGGGTGCTTAAGCCCACTTACTGCGACAAAGTACCCCATGATTAGTGGGTCCTACACTATCCATAGATCGGGAGATCCTGCTTCTCTGAACCAAGGGCGATATACTCCTCTATATGGGAGAACATGAGGTCTCCACCCATGATACAGGTGGTCACTAATTGAGGTCCTTACTGAGTGGGGTGCTCCACCCAAAAGGATTTGGTCAAAATCCATACAATAGACAAAAAAGATATTTGGGGGGCACACCCTAAAGAATGCATTAAGATGGTGCTGCCATAAGACCATACAACAGAACAAACCTATTACAGCGCACACATGCAAAACTGACATTTACTTCCAGCAAGGCTATTTAAAAGCTATGGATAGTGTAGGACCCACTAATCATGGGGTACTTTGTCGCAGTAAGTGGGCTTAAGCACCATATAGCAATATGGTGTGACCAAATCCCCATATTTTTTGAAAATGTCTGTGTAGGTGCTTTTAAATAGCCTTGCTGGAGGTAAATATCAGTTTTGCATGTGTGCGCTGTAATATGTTTGTTCTGTGGAGAGGTTACAACACAGCTCCATCTGAGGCTGGGTTCACACTGCCATGTGGAGGAACTCACAACAGGGGTCCGGTGCATCCATGTTCACCGTTTTCAGGTCCGACTTTGGTCTGAATTCGAATCGAAACAGACCAAAAGACACACAAGACTCCTGTGCACCTGGCTCCACAGCCATCCTGGAGCTGTGAGAACTGGCTGTCTGGCTCCATTGAGAGACGGTCACAGTCTCCTGACATGCAAATTGAATGCGGGCAAACCCACATTCAATTCACACCGGTGTGAACCCAGCCTTATGCAAAGCATTGTGGCTGTATTGTGTGTATGCCCTCATATGGCTGCCTTTGCAATAACAAGGAGGTAAAAACAAGTCTCAACTGCATTTTTACCACCCCCAACCGCAAGTGTGGTCACACAGTTATTGTCAAAAGCAAGGATTCCATTGACTGCTGCCATTGCCAACTCGTGGAAGCAGTGCTGATTCTGAACTGTATGTAACACTATAGATATGTGCTCTGTCCAGGAACATTGGGCCCTACAATACAGGATAAGGAGCCCTGGCAAGGACAATATGCAACTGTGCCAATAGGGGCACTATAAACAGTCACATCTCCTCCCTGTCCAGTAACACCATACCTACCAACTTTCTGAGATGGGAATGAGGGACAGTTTTTAGCAAAAGTGTGTGTTGGCATAGGACACCACCCCCCCACCCCCCCTTAAATGAGAATTGTACCAAAATAATAGATTAGTTAAACCCACAAGTGCCTTTTTACCAGTACTATATTTTATATTGGCTTTTGGAATTTACAAATGCAGCCATTTAGAAATTGGATAAAAGGTTTAGCACTGGGAAACACTTTTTGAAAGAAAAAAAAAAATGCATTTTATATACAACTATATAGATCAGACCAAAATGAGGGACAACTGAGAAGGAAAGAGGGACAGGAGGACTTTGTTCCAAATCAGGGACAGTCAAAAGCTATGAGTATTAACTAATGATTGATCTACTGCACAAAACCATCCAATATACATGCTTCACAACACTGGGGTCTCAAATAGG
The DNA here is from genome assembly GCA_028564925.1 of Lithobates sylvaticus. Classification (NCBI taxonomy): domain Eukaryota; kingdom Metazoa; phylum Chordata; class Amphibia; order Anura; family Ranidae; genus Lithobates; species Lithobates sylvaticus. The sequence continues at coordinate 185,253,523 of CM053033.1, read as the reverse complement.
TCCACATGTTATCACAATAATGTTCTGTTCCCTGGAATATGCCCATGTCAGCCATTTTGGAATCACAGATCATAATATAGACACTCACACTTCTGTTTGCTGATCTTCATGTGCTCAGAGCTGGGGTAGAAGTCACTCAGGTGTCAGTGATAGAAGGTGATTATCAGGAAGAATCTCACAGGCAGATATCAAATGTGACAATCATCTGCAACATGCAGCAGCCACTGGGTAACAAAAGGCTAAAGCTGGACGTAGATGGATTGAAATTCGGCCAGTTCAGCAGGAAACAGGTGAATTTCAATCCATCTATGGGCTGGATGTACTGAACTCGCTCTTTCAATCAACTTCCGTGCAACCAGCCTGTCGTGTTTTTTACATTTGATCACTGCCGGCGGCTTATAGCCCACAGTAGTGGTCATTGTATTCTGCCGAAAGGGAAACCTCCACAGCAGGAGGAATTTCTCCATCATCACTGATTGTGTTGATGGGGGGAATCAAGCAATTTTCTTTCCTTTGACCTCTGATACACAGTAGTAGGGATGAGCTCCAGAGTGTTCGCACACTCCATGTGCAGAGCCCGCCAGGAAGTCGGCGCAGCTCTGCGCTAATCACAGGCAGTGAGACATGTCCCGATCTCTGCAGCCGCGCATCGGGGCAATGTCTCACTGCCTGTGATTAGCGCAGCGCTGCGCCGACTTCCTGGCGGGCTCTGCACGTGGAGTGTGCGAACACACCGGAGCTTATCCTTGCACAGTAGCTGTCAGGAATTCAGCAGGCAATCTTCCTCTGAACAGGGATTTTGAATGGGAAAACCATACTGTACCAAGTGTTTGGCTTGTTGTTGTGGTGTTGCCCTATTGATGTGAATGGGTCACGTTTGGCAGTGATACTGCCAGTTGAAGGTGACACAGGGTATCATTTTCATAGCACCTCAATTAGTGGGCACTAATATGCAATGGCGGCCCGCCCATAGGGGCACACGGGCGCCGCCCCAGACCCCCCCCCCCCACCATGTTAAATGGACTGTAGTGCAAATCTGCATAATGCAAAAAGCACAAAAAATGCACAGGTGTGAATCAGGCCTTAGCGATTCTTTGTGGCGCAGAGCAATGAGCCCGACCACTCCCCTCTAAAATTATTCTCCTTGTTGTGGGGTTTGTGATTGGCACCGCCGTAGGACATGGGCGGTGCTTTCCACAGAGCCGCAGCGTCACTTCCAGTTTCTGTGCCAGTGGGAAACCGGAAGTAACACCACCTCTTCGTGTATGGAACGCACAGCCCGAGCGGCGCCTTCTCTTGGAATCTTGGCCGGACCAGTAGGTTGGGACATTAGCTAGAAAAAAAAGTTATTTTGTGTGCATTTTGGGAACATGTCCTTGCAAACTCTGTTACTGTATGTGTTGTCCATGGCGTTTTTGGTGCTTGCATCACACTCAAAAGATGATGGGCACACTCGCTGCAATTGATGGGCACAGTGGCTGAAATTGATGGACACAGTGAGGCTGCAATTGATGGACACAGTGAGGCTGCAATTGATGGACACAGTATGGCTACAATTGTTGTGCACAGTGGCTGCAATTGTTGTGCACAGTGAGGCTGCAATTGATGGGCACAGTGGCTGCAATTTATGGGCACAGTGAGGCTGCAATTGATGTTTTTTTTTCAATATTTGTTTGCTCCCCCCCTAAAAAATGTTTGCACCAGCCGCAACTGCTAATATGGCTGGTAGCCATGTTAACTTGTGGTTGGGTAATCCGGGACAACTTGGTAAACCACAAATCAACTGCCTATTTTTACTGCCACTAGTGTAAACTTTGCCTTTTAATGCTGCTTGTTACAAGATGACATGAGACAAGTTCATGGTGTAACATGTTACTACAGCAGCACTCTCCCGATTCCTCATAGTGACAGTGAGCAGAGGATCCTCACTTCACACTTGCTGTCACAATTTAACCACTTACCGACCGCTCACTGTATATATATACATCATTTTTTTGAAGAGGGATATCTCGGTAACGGCAGCAGCTGCTGCCACAACCGAGGTATCCCTCTTCACAGTGAGCGGTCCCCTTTCCGATAATGGTGGTCATCGCGGCGGATTCAGCGATCGAGGCGATCGGGTCCTTTCCCTACCTGTGTATAGAGATGAATGAGGCTAAGATGGCCCCCACTCATCTCTATACCATAGGAGGGCGGAAGCGACGTCAAAACGTCACTTCCGCCCCTACGTCTTAAAGGGGAATTTCCAAATGTCATTTTTTTTAAATGAGATTTTTTTTGCATTTAAGTCCAAATATAAGATCTGAGGACTTTTTGACCCCAGATCTCATATTTAAGAGGACCTGTCATGCTTTTTTCTATTACAAGAGATGTTTACATTCCTTGTAATAGGAATAAAAGTGATCCATTTAAATTTTTTTTTAAAAACAGTGTAAAAAATAATAAAATTAAGTAAAATAAATAAGAAAAACCCCAAAAAATGTTTTAAAACACCCCTCGCGCGCAGAAGCAAACGCATACGTGAGCAGCGCCCGCATATGAAAACGGTAGTCAAACCACACATGTGATGTATCGCCGCGATCGGTAGAGTGAGAGCAATAATTATAGCTATATACCTCCTCTGTAACTCAAAAAATGCAACCTGTAGAATTTTTTAAATGTCGCTTATGGAGATTTTTGAGGGTAAAAGTTTGACGCCATTCCACGAGCGGCCGCAATTTTGAAGCAGGACATGTTGGGTATCAATTTACTCGGCGTAACATTATCTTTCACAATCCAAAAAAAAATTGGGCTAATTTTACTGGTGTCTTATTTTTTTATTCAAAAAAGTGACTTTTTTCCAAAAAAAGTGCGCTTGTAAGACCGCTGCGTAAATACGGTGTGAAAAAAAGTATTGCAACGACCGCCATGTTATTCTCTAGGGTGTTAGAAAAAAAAACAATATATAATGTTTGGGGTTCTAAGTCATCTTCTAGCAAAAAAAAACTGTTTTAAAACATGTAAACACCTAAAATCCAAAACGAGGCTGGTCTGGAAGTGGTTAAAAACAGCTGTGTCATTCAATCACAGAGTTCTGTGAATGACTGAACTACAACAGGGGTGCCCAACCTTTTGAAGCACGAGGGCCACTTAATCGACTTGGTAACCGGTCGCGGGCCACAATGAGTGGAGCAGGCGGATGGCAGGTCCGTGTCCACTATGCATATGCAGAGCAGACACGGACACAGCCCACTAAACTCTTGGTGGTAGGACAGTTTACATCTGCCACTTCTTAGAGGTGAATGGAGGGTCCAATTGGGTCAGACTGACCGTGTGAAAGGGGCCCAAGGCTGCTTTCACACTGATGCACTGAGGTTTTCATGAAATAGACTTCTATTATATTCTGCAGGTTTGGTGCACTTTGAGAAAACTCACCAAACTCGCAGGTAATAACAGAAGTCTATGGCTCAGTGCAGGTAACCGCGCAGGGGCACTGCTCTGCACACATGGATCAGTTTGAAACCAGCCCAGTAACCACTGCAGAACAGATATGCCAATACATACACTGTGATTTTAGCAATAAACTGAGCTTTAATAACAGTATTCTATTCTATTCTATTCCATCCCAGAGTAGGAGGTCCCGGGCCACATCAGAGTGCTCCGCGGGCCACATGTGGCCCCCGAGCCACTGGTTGGGCACCCCTGAACTACAAGTACTGTCTCCACCATGGAAGACAGTTTATAGTTCTCAATAAACTGCAAGGGTGCTGGTGAGCGCTCTTGTAGATCATTAAAGTGGATGTAAACCCAATTTTGATGTCATAATGTAGAGAATAAGATTTCCTTTCATTTGAGCCCAGTCTTGCCACACAGATTTACTCCAGCCCTGAGAAATCCTTTTTTTATTGTTCAGTTAGAAAAATCTTGACAAAGTGCTAAAAACGTTGTCAAAAACGCCCCCTTGCTGTGAGTGACAGGTGATTTACATATCTCATGCACTAGCCTGAGACAGGCACATCCTGTGTAATTATAAAAAGTAAGAAATCCACCCCTCCCCCACATAACAAATCCTGGTGATGGAAAGGAATGTTATTTGTGATCAGGTGACCTCAGACACACACACTGCACTATAACAATCATCAGATCACTGGATGTTCTACTCTGCCCAACTCTGACTACATACATCTCCCCTATATTCTTCTTGCTGTTCACTCGAGAATACATTTTCTTTCACTCTGGTCTGTGCATGTCTCAGGCTAGTGCATGAGATATGTAAATCACTTAAACTCAATAAAAAATATTGAACAAGAGATATGTAAATCACCTGTCACTTACAGCAAGGGTGGCATTTTTGACAAAGTTTTCAGCACTTTGTCAAAATGTTTCTAACTGAACAATAAAAGAGGATTTCTCAGGGCTGGAGTGAATCTGTGTGGCAAGACTGGGCTCAAATGAAAGGAAATCTTATTATCTACATTATGACACCAACAAAAAAATATATATATTTTTTGGGTTTACATCCACTTTAATGATCTACAAGAGCGCTCACCAGCACCCTTGCAGTTTATTGAGAACTACAAACTGTCTTCCATGGTGGAGACAGTACTTGTAGTTCAGGGGTGCCCAACCAGTGGCCCACAGGTGCAGAGCAGTGCACCTGCGCGGTTACCTGCACTGAGCCATAGACTTCTGTTATTACCTGCAAGTTTGGTGAGCTTTCTCAAAGTGCACCAAACCTGCAGACAGTGGCGGAACTACCGCCATAGCGACACACGCGGCCGCTATGGGGCCCGCGGCCGCTATGGGGCCCCTGGGGAGGAGGAGGAAACCCTGGGGAGGAGGAGGAAAGCATACTGCCGGGGGCCCGGGGGGGGTGGCGAGCACTGCCCGCACGGTCCCCCAGCCAGGAGAAGTGAGGAGAGGAAGAGGCGCGCTGTCCGTACAAGGCAGCAGAGCGCTGTGTAATAGCTTTTATTTGAATGTCCTGTGAGTTCCCGGGGCTCACGTCACATAGCCCCACCTCTTGGCCCGACGCTTTTGATAGACAGAACGCCGGTCCAATGCGGGACATGTGACGTCATCAAAGGCGCCGGGCCAAGAGGTGGGGCTATGTGACGTTGAGCCCCGGGAACTCAGGACATTCAAATGTTAGCTATTACAGCGCTCTGCTGGACAGCGCGCCTCTTCCTCTCCTCACTTCCCCTGGCTGGGGGACCGTGCGGCCGGTGCTCGCCCCCCCCCAATCTGAGACAGCCCCACGCTCGCCAATAAGGGGCTGCTGCAGTCTGGCTCACCTCTTCCACTGCACAGGTGAGGCTGCATTGGGCACGGGGGAGGCTGCATTGGGCACGGGGAGGCTGCATTGGGCACGGGGAGGCTGCATTGGGCACGGGGGAGGCTGCATTGGGCACGGGGAGGCTGCATTGGGCACGGGGAGGCTGCATTGGGCACGGGTGAGGCTGCATTGGGCACGGGGGAGGCTGCATTGGGCACGGGTGAGGCTGCATTGGGCACAAGAGAGGCTGCATTGGGCACGGGGAGGCTGCATTGGGCACGGGGAGGCTGTATTGGGCACGGGTCAGGCTGCATTGGGCATGGGTGGGGCCACGCTGCATTGGGCAAAGGTGAGGCTGCATTGGGCAAAGGTGAGGCTGCATTGGGCACGGGTCAGCCTGCATTGGGCACGGGCAGGCCGCGCTGCATTGGGCACGGGTCATGCTGCATTGGGCACAGGTGAGGCCACGCTGCATTGGGCAAAGGTGAGGCTGCATTGGGCACTGAACATGCTGCATTGGGCACGGGTGAGGCTGCATTGGGCATGGGTGAGGCTGCATTGGGCACGGGTGAGGCTGCATTGGGCACTGAACATGCTGCATTGGGCACAGGTGAGGCTGCATTGGGCACTGGACACGTTGCAGTGGGCACAGGTGAGGCAGTATTGGGCACAGGTGAGGCAGTATTGGGCACTGGCCATGCTGTTTTGGGCACAGGTGAGGCTGCATTGGGCACTGGACATGCTGTATTGGGCACAGACCACGCTGCATTGGGCACAGGTGAGGCAGTATTGGGCATGGGCAGACCACGCTGCATTGGGCACAGGTGAGGATTATTGAAGCGCTAACACCAGGTGTTTGGAGTATCTTTATCTGTTGATTAAACTTTCTGGAATACATATATTGCTATTGTGGTGTAGGATCTGGGCTCTTTCTTTCTTCTCAGACTCGAACCACACACCCTTTGAGCCCCGCCCTTTAAACCACTCCCACTGTTTAATTTAAGCCCCGCCATTTTTTGGGGGGGGTCCATACAACATTTTGCTATGGGGCCCTGTGATTTCTAGTTACGCCCCTGCCTGCAGAATATAATAGAAGTCTATTGCAAAGTGCAGGAAAGCCAAAGGTACACTGCGTTGCACCCGCGGTGCATGAAAACCTCAGTGCATCAGTGTGAAAGCAGCCTTGGGCCCCTTTCACACGGTCAGTCTGACCCAATTGGACCCTCCATTCACCTCTAAGAAGTGGATTTCTCAGGGCTGGAGTAAATCTGTGTGGCAAGATTGGGCTCAAATGAAAGGAAATCTTATTCTCTGCATTATGGGTTTACATCCACTTTAATTCTCAGTACAGGTTAGTAACTGTCTGCCTGTATGGGAGTTAAGGGCAGACAACTGTAATGAGAGTCTGCAGGAGCCGATATAGGAGCAGTATGTAAAAGAGTGGGGTACTAATGTGCAAACCACAAGGGGAAAGTAAATAAATAACCTACCAAAGTAGCTGCCAACATAAAAGTGATCTCACAATAGACAAAAAAGATAGTAATAGCAGGTAACTGTCTTGCTCAGCCGAGACCGGACGTTTTCTAGGACACTACGCTGCTGATTTTTAAACTAAATTGTAAGTTACTTTTATTTAATAAAATTGTTATTGCTTATACTGCACCATGGAGCCCTCCTCTCTTCTCCACATGTATATGAGCCTCAGCCTGTATATCCTGTGATAACGCTGAGGAGATCCGGGGAATAATCTGACCAAGTGTGGCATTATCATTAAGGCTTACTTGCTGAGCCTATGAGGTGAGAGGCTGGAGAAAACTATTTTACACAGAGGATTGTGGAACCCCTTCTTTGGATGGTGGCACTTTGCATTTTTATTTGTGGATATTTGTTGCTGCACAGTTGTTAGCTTGGACTGATTTTGCACCGTGTATATGATTATATGCACATTGAACTTGGGATTAATTATCTCTCCTTATTTGAGTAATCACATTATTCCCTTACTGAAAGTTACTTTTGGACAATTTTTTTGCACCTTATTTCATTGCCATTTGCACTTTATATTGTTATACATTTGCACAGATTATTGTAATTTATTGCACAATTAATTGTTGTTTGCACAGTATTTACCTTTGTTTGCACATTAGTTCGCACATGCGTTTATGCCACTGATGCATGTTCTTATTCACTTATTGATGTTCCTACCTCCACGGTTTGGACTTATTGGATTTATTTGCATATATGTGAGTCTAGTCACCTTCTTAGGACACCATTGAACATCGTTGAGAAAGCTGATTGCTGTTTTTGCACATTCATTCACGTATTTGTTATAGCATTGGTTTGTTAATCATTTGCTATACAATTTATATGAGAGATTCATTTTAAGGATGCTCTTATTTATTTGGATCCTTCCCTTTGGAATATCCAAGTAATTGTTTTATATATTATTTTTTTTTGTGATAAGATTATTAATTGCACGTTTTAGCTATTTTTTTGTTTTTATGGCTTTAATTCATGAAGCGCCACAATTATTTGTTTTTTATTAGTAAGCACCACATTACCTGCTATTGATATAGGAGCAGTGTTGTCACCAAAGGACAGGAAGTGTGCTAGAGTAACAGAACACCCCCATCGCTCTGTAGTCCAGTGTTTAACCTTGTTTCCAGTCAGGGCGCCCTTGAAAAGTATTTTCAGTCTTAAGGCTAAGCCCCCAGTCTAAGGCTTCAGTGACACCAATGCGTTTTTTCATGCTTTTTGCAGAAACGCAGGACATTATTTTTTACATGGGTTCCTATGGAACGCATTCACATAAATGCATTTTTGTGCCTCTGCATTTTTGGACAGGGTCGGGAATTTTATTAAACACAAAAGCATGTAGTGTGCTTTTCCCACGATTTTACAGCAATTTGCGGTTTTAAATCTGCCCAATAACAAATTTGCCATAAAAAAAAAAAGCATAAGACCTGCAAAACCCAAATCTTGGCAAAATAGCGGTAAAAAAAATCAACAAAAAGCACTGCAGAAATGCTCAAAAGCAACATGCATAGATGGAGCCTTATGCCACGTACACACAATTGGAAATGCCGCCAGCAAAACTCAGATGAGAGCTTTTTGTCTGAAAATGCGACCGTGTGTATGCTCCATCGGTCTTTTGCTGGCGGAATTCCAGCCAGCAAAAGATTGAGAGCATGTTCTCTATTTTTCGGTCGGGAAAAGTTCCTATCTGAAATTGCGATCGTCTGTAAGCAATTCGAATGCGCAAAAATTACGCATGCTCGGAAACAATTTGACGCATGCTCGGAAGCATTGAACTTCATTTTCTCGGCTCGTCGTAGTGTTGTACGTTACCGCGTTCTTGATGGTCGAAAGTTCAGAGAACTTTTGTGTGACAGTGTGTATGCAAGCCAAGCTTGAGCGGAATTCGATCGGAAAAACCATCCAAGATTTTTCGGACGAGAATTCCGCTCGTGTGTACGCAGCATAAGGCTTAGTTCCTGTTACTTCTTGTCATGAAATGCATGTAAAGGAAATTTATAACATACCTTCAAACCTTCTGACATCTTTTTAGCTCAAAATAGATAGGCAAAGGACTTCCTTCTTGTTACTGTCCTGGCTGGACAATAGATCTTCTGCAGTTGCTAAGACTAGATACTTCTTCCAATATGCAGTCTATGGAACAAAAGCAAGAATAATGGGTGTTCTGGATTTTCCTAGAAGTTTTAAAGACTGAACGTTTATATGGTTGCAGCCCATTTGGGATGTTACAAGATATCAAAACTACCAATTAGAACATTCAATTTATCTCAGAAAATGAAAGGATAAATATATGACTACCCTTCTCGCTTCAAGGATTTCTGTTCGGTTTTCATTTTTTCACATTCCTAAAACAGGGTGGGGCAGTTACCGTAAATGAGTGAGGTGCAACGTAGGTATGAACAGGGAACATATACTGTAGTGAGCTTGGTTCTATGAAGAAATGTCTATCTAAGGTGTTCTTCTTCTACAGTACAAAATCAGGGGCGTAACTAGAAATCACAGGGCCCCATAGCAAAATGTTGTATGGGCCCCCCCTCTGTAAACAGTCCCCCCCCCCCCCCCACAAAAAAAAAAAAATGAACTGTGCAAAACAGATGACAGTCTGTCTCCCACTCCCTTCTTACCTCTTGTCTAGACTTCAGAGCCTCCTCATGTGCCGAAAACGATGTCCCTTTCACTGGCTCGCTCGAGCGTTCTGCCCTGCCCACTCTGCTCTGTGCTCCTGCCTCCTGCTGTATGCAGCTGCGTGTGTCGGGACACGGCCGGACTCGAGGGGCCCGGGAGGCTTAACAGTAAACTTACATTCCTCATCCGGACAATTTTTTTGTCGGTAGGCGGAGTCTTATTAAAATTAGGGGGTGGACATTTGTTTGTAGATGTGGCCTAGTGGGGAAAGAAAAATGCGGAGCCATGGCAAAGTATGGGCTTGGTTTAATCGTACTATTGGGTGTGGCTTAAAAGGACGTGACTCAAAGGGGTGTGGTTAGAGTCTGAGATGAACGAGGGATGGAGGGAGAAAGAAAGAAAGAAAGAAAGAAAGAAAGGAGAGGGAGAGGAAGGAAAAAAGAGGAATGAAGGGACAGCGGGCCCAGATCCTACACCACAATAGAAATATGTGTATTCTAGTGTAAGTGTATGTAAGTTTAGCAATCAGTAGATAAAGATATTCCAAACACCTGGTGTTGGCGCTTCAATCATCCCGGCATCATGGTTATGGTGTCAGGATGATTGAAGCGCATTATTTCTTTTTTTAAATTATATAATCTTTATTTGTTTTTTTCATAATTATACAAAACACATTCTTTACTTACATAGTACATACGTTTAAAAAGAAAAATTCCACTACTCACACTTTACACGGAGTACCTTTCGACCTTTAGTCCCTTTTATCCTTCCCGACCTTCCCTCTTGACACCCAACTTGTTCCCTTTCTCTCTCTCTCCCCCCACCTCATAGTGGGTTTTCCAATTTATCCAACCATGGTCTCCACATAATTTCAAACTCTCTCAAGTTTCCTCTCCTTATATACACTGTTCTTTCTTTCCATGCTGTTTCTGTTGTTAACCTTATCCATTCTCCTACCGTTGGGGGTTTCTCAGCCTGCCACCTCTGCGCTATTAACTTTCTCGCCTGGAACAAGCCTCTCATTACAGCGTTGATTACAAAGGGACTGCCATTTATCTCCTCATCCAATCCCAGTATACACAGTCTGGGGTTCATTTCCAGTCTAACTTCTAATACGGTGTTCAGGATGTTAAGGATTTCAGTCCAATATCGGTGCAGTTTTGGACACTTCCATACCATATGTGCTAAATCCCCAGTATCCTGACACCTAGGGCACCTGGCATCTGCTCTCAATCCATACTCATATAGTCTCTTAGGTGTGTAATATGTCCTGTGTAACAGCATCAGGTATGAGACCTTCTGAGCAGGCGAGACCGATACCACGTGTCCTTTCTCCAATATCCTCATCCACTGTTCGTCTGAGAACGTTCCAAATTCTTTCTCCCATTTCCCCCTACATTTAAGCTGTTCTGGATTTTCTATGCTACCTTCGCATATGTGTAAATAAATTTCTGCTATAAATCCTCTGCTCTTATTTTGGGAACCTATTCTTTGGTACACTGGGGAGTTATTCCATATTGGATCTTGATTCTTGAATTGAGTATTTAACGCGTGTCTAATTTGTAGATATTTATAAAAGGACTGTTTGGGTATATCATATTCCACTCGCAGTGCTGTAAATGTCTTCAATACCCTACCCTCGTACATCTGTGCCAACTTATCTATCCCTTTTATTTCCCACTCTCTAATTTTCCCCATCTTTACTACTTCCTGCAAGTTTTTATTGTTCCAGAGGGGGGTGTATTTTGTCATACCCTCTAACCCCTTTACTACTTTTACTGCCTTCCACACTTTTAAAGCAAGTCTCACCGTGGGGGTTCTGTAAGGAAAGGAGCTTGCCTCTAGGACTTCTACTATTGATTTATGCGGAGTTCCTGCAATCATTAATTCCTTGTTGCTTCCTTCTGTCATGGCTCCTAGATGTTGCAGTTGGGCTGCTAAGAAGTAACTCCGTGGGTGCGGTACTGCCATTCCTCCCTTTCTTGTTGCTAGTTGTAGTGTTTGTAACCCGATCCTAGGCTGACCACCCTTCCATATAAGTTCTCTAAACAACGTATCTATCTTTCTGAACCATTTTTTATCTATCCATATTGGACAGTTATGCAGCAGGTACAAAAGCTGTGGCTGCCATAACATTTTGATCAGGTTGCATCTCCCTGCAACCGATAATGGGAGACGTCTCCAGATTGCAATTTTACTTTTAAGTCTGGCTAGGAGCGGTACTATATTATCATTTATGTAGTTGTTTGGGTTCCTTGTTATATATATGCCTAAGTATTTCATTTGTTCAACTACCTCTAGCTGTGAGAGATCCTGTACACTCTGATTCCCTAGAGGATCTATAGGCATTAATGCGGATTTTTCCCAATTTATGGTCAGCCCTGAGATTTTGCCGAAGTCTATGAGGATGTTCATCACCTGCCTGAGGGATTGCCCAGTATCCCCCAGGAAGAGGAGGACGTCATCCGCATACAATGCAATTCTCTCTTCACCCCCTGCTCTTCGGAACCCTTGCATATTTGTGTTTGATCTAATTACACTTGCTAAGGGCTCCATTGCAAGCGCAAAGAGCAGGGGGGACAGTGGACAGCCCTGCCTTGTCCCTCTCTCCAATTGAATCCCCTCGGAATACTCGCCATTAACCCTAATTTTAGCACTAGGGTCCTTATATAGGGTTTTAATCCATTTAATAAACGATGGGCCAAATCCAAATTCCTTTAAGACTCGCCATAAATATCCCCACTCTAAGCTATCGAAAGCTTTAACCACATCTAGGGCCATGACTGCCCTTGTGCCCGTGTTCTCTATTGGTATCTGTAGGTTAAGGTACAGCCTTCTGATATTCATACTGGTGGATCTGCAGGGTATGAATCCTGTTTGGTCAGGGTGTATTAGTCTAGAGATGATTTTATTTAATCTAATTGCCATTGCTTTGGCTAATATTTTAGCATCCGAGCAGAGTAGGGAGATGGGTCTATAGGATTTGGTCTCTAGCGGATCCTTCCCCTCTTTATGCAGGACTATTATCGTTGCCTCTGTCATAGACATCGGCAATTTCCCCTCCTCCTTTGCCCAGTTTAATACCTTAAGAAGTTCTGGCAATAGGATTTTCCCATATTGCTTGTAGGTTTCCGCAGGGAGACCATCTGGTCCTGGTGACTTCTGATTGGCCATTTCTTTCACCGCCAGCTGGATTTCCTCCAGCGTTAACGGTGCCTCCATTACCTCCCTTTCTTCTTCAGTGAGAACCGTGATTTCGGCATTTCTAAAAAATGTGTCCCCTTCCCCTTCCTCCATCGTCCCCCGAGATCTATATAATTTCTCATAGTATAATCTAAAGGTGTCTGTAATTACTGAAGTCTTTGATGAAATTTCTCCTTTCTCCGTCCTAATCGCAGGGACGGTGGAGGGAGGGGAACTAGCTCTCACTAACTGTGCCAGCATCTTTCCAACCCTTTCCCCCTCCCCATAGGCAACTTGTTTCTGAAACAATCTCTTGTTCTCTGATTTCCTAATAACTACTTCTTTATATTCCTGTTGTTTAGTTAGCCATCTACTTTGTTTTTCTGGGGTAGGGTCTTTAACATATTCTCTTTCTGCTTTCATCAGCTCCATCTTACTATTATTCTCCCCTTCTCTTGAGGACTTTTTAATTTTTGAAACTAGTTGGATAAGGATACCTCGCAAATAGGCCTTCAATGCATCCCACATTACTCCTTTTGTCACTGTCTCTTTGTTAAACTCTATAAATTCTTCCAGTTTTAATAGCACCTCCTTTGGGTCCCCAATTATTTCGAACCAAACTGGATTCATTTTCCATGTTCTAGGAGGTCTTTTCCCTTCTAAATTTATTGAAACAATCAGCAAAGCGTGATCCGATACCCCCCTAGGCTGGTATTCTATATCCCTTACTGTTTGACATGCTTCTCCATTTCCCAGAGCTAAGTCGATCCGTGAGAGTGTAGAATAGGAGCTTGAGAAACACGAGAATTGCAACACCCCCGGGTTTCTCGCTCTCCACATATCAAACAGCCCTACTTCTTGTAAAAACTGGTATAATCGGCTCTCATCTACCTTCTGCCTCTGTGTGCCTATCGGAAACCTGTCTATTTTTTTATTAATAACCTCATTAAAGTCTCCTACTGCTATGACTGGTATCCCGACTTTGTCTGTTAAAAATTCCATTAAGCTGTACATAACCTCAAGTTTAAACGGAGGGGGGATATAAATATTGGCAAGAACGTATTCTCGATTTTCTATTACACAATGCAAAAAGATATACCGCCCTAACCTATCTATACTGATCTGCCGACAGGTGAACCCCACCCCTTTTCTTACCATCACGGCCACTCCCCTTGAATAGGAAGTGTGCACTGAGTGGTATTGGTATTGATATTTTTTACTCTGATATAGTAGCTTGGTGTCTTGGGTTAGATGTGTCTCCTGTAGGCAGATCACTCCTACGTCACTCCTTTCCAGGGTCTCTACCACAGCTGATCTCTTAGCCGGTGTACCCAGTCCCCGTACGTTCCAGGAGCCAATATTCAGTACCCTAGTCTGCATAGACTATCGGAGAGAGAGAGCGGTGTAGAAGGAGGTCCCCATAAATGCATAGAACAGAGTACCACGGAGGCAAGAGGGAGGAGAAAAGGAAAAGAGACGGGGGAAGGGAGAGAAAGAAAGTGGAAGGAAAAAAAAAAAAAAAAAAAGAGAGAGAGAGAAAAAGGAGGAAGAGAGAAAGAAGAGAAAAAAAAAAAAAAAATAAAGGGAAAGGAAAGAGGAAAAAACTTCTTAACAAGAAGAAAAGGCCCTTGTGAAAAAGAGGACCCTTCGCCTATCTTAATCTTTCCCTCTAAGTGAAAACATGTGAGTCTTTCTTCTACATATTTATCTATCAGTGCTTTTAACTTGTGATTTATTTTCATATATATTATGTATTTTTTCCCATTTTTGCATCGTATCTTAGTGTTTCCTTCTAAGTGAAAAAGTGTGAGTCTTTCTTCTAGATGTTTGTCTATCAGTGTTTTTGGTTTGTTACTTACTTCCATATAAGTTGCGTGTTTTATCCCCTTTTTACATTGTTGACCCCGCCTCCCCCCTCCCCCACTATACCATTCTAGGTTATCCCTAAGGACTTTTTTTGTGACCATAACCAAACATCCCATACCTACCAACCTCCCCTCCCTCCTCCCCCCCTCACTTGTATACGGATCCATTCCCACCCTCCACCCTCCTCCCTCCCCAGCCATACATACACCAAACCATACACCCAACCATATTTTGGTGCTTACCCCCACAATTCCTACCCTGTCGTGCTATGTAGCTCCCACCACCCTCCACTCCATATGTATACATTATCTCTAGAACACATCTCTTCCTGTCCATCTAAGTTCATTCCGCTTTCCTTAATTCTGCTATCCCCTCACTTTATTTATTAATTGGTCTCCTCTATCTTCCAACCACGTTGCCACATTTGCAGGGGAGTCAAAAAAAAAAGGTCTCTCCCAGAGCTACCACACGTAGCCGGGCTGGGTACAATAATGCGTAGGTAACATCAAATTTCTGGAGTCTACGTTTAATTCCTATAAAGTCTGCTCTGCGCTTCTGCAGATCGGGTGAGAAATCAGGATATACTGAAATTTTAGCTCCATTAAAGAGGATATTCCCCATCTCTCTCGCCTTACGAAGAAGCGTTACTTTATCTTTAAAATTCAAAAATTTCATTAACATAGATCTAGGGTGCCCTCCTTGAGGTGGCGGTCTGAACGGGACCCTATGCGCCCTTTCAACCGAGAATTGTTGTGAGAATGTCTCTCTTCCAAATACTTCGATAAGCCATTTTTCTATAAATGCAATCGGGTCGGATCCTTCGCTTTTTTCTGGTAGGCCTACCAGCCTCACATTATCCCTACGGAGTCTATTTTCCATTTCATCCAATTTTCCTGCAAATTTATCTGATTGCTCTTTTAGGATTTTAACCTCTTGACTTAATGGGTACATGTCGTCCTCGATTTGACTAATTCTCCCCTCAGTTGCTGTTATTCTGTCAGCTGTCTTTTCAAGCTCCTGGCGCATCAGGGACAGTTCAACTTTAATATTTTTCATTTGACCACATAATTCCCCTAGGGTCTGTTTACATATATTAACTGCCTCCAGTACGTCCTTTAGTGTCGGCTCTCCTTCTGCTGTCAGTGCTTGAGCCACGGCCAGTTCTGATTTCCCGGGGACCCCCAGATTTTTGTTGGTCGAGTTCTTTACCCCACCTGGGGCCGTTACTGGGTTGTTTACTTGTCCTTGGCTCTTTCTATCGGTTGGCATTTTAACTTGGGGTTGTTGTCCTCCTTTAGATGGGGTATGATCTGGGGTATGAGCATACTTTTCCAATTTTGCTGCAGCTGATGCCCCGTTTGTTATTATAGACTGAACCCCCTTTTCCTTGTCCTTATCTTTAGCTGATCTTAATGATTGCGTCCCAACATTCTCCTGGTTAGCCTGCTCATCAGCTCTTCTCCTTGCTGACATATTACCACACCGAAGTCAAATCCAGCCAGGCAATAAATTTAAATTGCAATTGAGAAGGGTGGGGGATGGGTCCCTATTCGCAGCACAGCGCTATATGTTTTTTTTTTAAAAATAAAAAAATAAATCCAGGGACCTGTGTGCGGAACAGCACAACTTAATTTTTAAACAAGAAACAGGCCTCTAATTGCAATTAGAAATGAGAAGGTGCATAAGCATAGCAAACTAAATGCTACCCTCTAATTTAAAAGGAGAGGGGGGCAAGCACAGCACACAGCTTATTTTTTTTGCAGATAGGCAGTCCTCTATTTGCAGTTGAAGTTGACCAGATGTACATGTACGGTATAGCAATAGTAGTATTTTCAGCAAGTGACGGTCCTCTAATTACTTCTCCTTGCAGCTTTGTAGTCTTGGGATGGACACCCTCAGGGGCGATCAGAGAGGACTCTTTGGGGTTTCCCCCTCCTTCGGTATCCCGTTTTTTTTTTGGCAGCCGTACAGCTGATCACCCAGAACCGGCGTAGCGGTTTGTATTTCCCGCCGCTCTCTTCCTCACAGTACGAGCGGCGGACAGGAGGCGGCGTGTGACGTCACCTTCGGCAAGGCTTCGGCTGTTTCCGTGTGTGTGCAATATCAATGCAGCGCTGTGGTGTGATGCACTGCTCGGGCTGACTTCGGGAACCTCCGAAGAGAGCTATACGCCGAACGAGGGAACAATCACTCAGGCTCAGTGAGGGCTCGGCTTCTCAGCATGTCCAGCAGCATGTCCACATAGCGGAGGGTGGAGGGGAGCACACAGACGCTCTCACACTCTCATACCTCGCTCACCTCGCACACCACACCTAATGTCCGGTCACGCCCCCCTATTACACATCCGAAGCGCATTATTTCTATTATTACATTGTAATATAAAATGAAATACTTCAACTCACCATAATGCAGAATCAGTGGGAGCCCTAAGTGTGTCACTTGCCACGTCGCCTGCCACCAGATGCCATCAGGTGTCCCCAGCGGAGTGCTTCCTTACATCTCAGGTGTCCCCAGCCAGCGGAGTGCTTCCTTACTTCTCAGGTGTCACTGTCCCCAGTCAGCGGAGTGCCTCCTTACATCTCAGGTGTCACTTCCCCAGCCAGCGGAGTGCTTCCTTACATCTCAGGTGTCCCCAGCCAGCGGAGTGCTTCCTTACTTCTCAGGTGTCACTGTCCCCAGCCAGCGGAGTGCTTCCTTACTTCTCAGGTGTCACTGTCCCCAGCCAGCGGAGTGCTTCCTTACATCTCAGGTGTCCCCAGCCAACGGAGTTCTTCCTTACTTCTCAGGTGTCACTGTCCCCAGCCAGCGGAGTGCTTCCTTACTTCTCAGGTGTCACTGTCCCAGCCAGCGGAGTGCTTCCTTACTTCTCAGGTGTCACTGTCCCCAGCCAGCGGAGTGCCTCCTTACATCTCAGGTGTCACTGTCCCCAGCCAGCGGAGTGCCTCCTTACATCTCAGGTGTCACTGTCCCCAACCAGCGGAGTTCCTCCTTACATCTCAGGTGTCACTGTCCCCAGCCAGCGGAGTGCCTCCTTACATCTCAGGTGTCACTGTCCCCAGCCAGTGGAGTGCCTCCTTACATCTCAGGTGTCCCCCCAGCCAGCGGAGTGCCTCCTTACATCTCAGGTGTCAGTGTCACTGTCCCCAACCAGCGGAGTTCCTCCTTACATCTCAGGTGTCACTGTCCCCAGACAGCGGAGTGCTTCCTTACATCTCAGGTGTCACTGTCCCCAGCCAGCGGAGTGCCTCCTTACATCTCAGGTGTCACTGTCCCCAGCCAGTGGAGTGCCTCCTTACATCTCAGGTGTCCCAGCCAGCGGAGTGCTTCCTTACATCTCAGGTGTCAGTGTCAAGTCCCCAACCAGCGGAGTTCCTCCTTACATCTCAGGTGTCACTGTCCCCAGCCAGCGGAGTGCTTCCTTACATCTCAGGTGTCACTGTCCCCAGCCAGCGGAGTGCCTCCTTACATCTCAGGTGTCACTGTCCCCACCAGCGGAGTTCCTCCTTACATCTCAGGTGTCACTGTCCCCAGCCAGCGGAGTGCTTCTTACATCTCAGGTGTCACTTCCCCAGCCAGCGGAGTGCCTCCTTACATCTCAGGTGTCCCCAGCCAGCGGAGTGCCTCCTTACATCTCAGGTGTCAGTGTCACTGTCCCCAACCAGCGGAGTTCCTCCTTACATCTCAGGTGTCACTGTCCCCAGACAGCGGAGTGCTTCCTTACATCTCAGGTGTCACTGTCCCCAGCCAGCGGAGTGCCTCCTTACATCTCAGGTGTCACTGTCCCCAGCCAGTGGAGTGCCTCCTTACATCTCAGGTGTCCCCAGCCAGCGGAGTGCTTCCTTACATCTCAGGTGTCAGTGTCAAGTCCCCAACCAGCGGAGTTCCTCCTTACATCTCAGGTGTCACTGTCCCCAGCCAGCGGAGTGCTTCCTTACATCTCAGGTGTCACTGTCCCAGCCAGCGGAGTGCCTCCTTACATCTCAGGTGTCACTGTCCCCAACCAGCGGAGTTCCTCCTTACATCTCAGGTGTCACTGTCCCCAGCCAGCGGAGTGCTTCCTTACATCTCAGGTGTCACTTCCCCAGCCAGCGGAGTGCCTCCTTACATCTCAGGTTTCCCCCCCCCTTCCAATTGGAGCCCTCCTAATTATATATATATATATTGTGGCAGAGCGAAGCTCTGTCCCTTTGAAATTAGAGGTAAAGGAGATACAGAGTTTGCATATCTACAGACTATAGAATTTAAATGGAGAAAACTGCTCTGTCAGTTTTCTCCAGGTTTTGCTAGTCTTGGATGGGATCTCAAACTGTGTCCGGGTCTTGACGATAGCAAGCAAGGTGTGTGCCCAGCTGCACACAGACCATATAATGAGGGGCTAATGAGTGGAGGATGGTGGAGTGTGAGCAGCTTGCTGCTGCTGTATGAAGACAGACCTGTGGAGGGGTCATCCCTGTGTAAGGGGTATTCTTTGCCCAGAGACTGGGAAAGGAGGGACAGCCTTGAGAGTCGGGAAGACTAAGGAAGCCAGTGAGTCCAGGGGACTGGAAGGAATCAACTCTGTTGAGAGCAAGCAGAGGAACTGCTGACAAGAGAGAGCCAGGTGGCTTGGTATGTTTTTCATTTATGAATGCTTAATGAAGTTAAACCCCTGCGTGGGACTTCTGGATGGACTTTTGTGTTTTTCCTTTTTCAATAAACGTGGGCTACCAGGCCCTTAACTCTATACGCCCGTCTGATGAGGACTCGCTGCATTAAAAAAATGCATCTTTTCACTTGAGTTAAACACCCCCCATGTTACAAGTGGTGCTCGAATGCGGGCATGTAGACGGTGGAAACCGGGTCCTTGCTCCATGGTGAGTCGCATCAGGAATTACTGCTAGCTGTGTATGGCAGCCAGGCGAACAGCATTGCGCAAAAGTTTAGTTGATGGACTGTATTGCATGCAGGTGGTGTACCTGCGAATGAAAAAAAGTAAGTTCATCTGTTTCATGAACTGTGTTTGTCTGCATGAGACAACACAATCTGTGTGTGCAGGTGAGGAGAACCTGCAAGCGAAAGACAACTAGTCTTAAAGAAGACAGTACACTAACTTTTCCTGTGTTAAAAGGAACTTTGTTAAAAAGCATTGTGTGCCTGACTGCAGAGATGGGGCGGTCAAAACGCGAAAAGGAAGCAAAGTTTGCTGAGATGAGAGACAGAACCTTGTGGCTGGAGGGGTTGTTACCGACAGAACAAGCCCCAGACTGGTGCAAGATGCACTTAGCCGCACTGGAGCAAAGGAGAAAGAGGGCTGGTGTTGTCCCTAGCAACGCCTATGATGTCAAGTTGGAGAATCGCAAAGAGTGTGGCGCAGTGCAAGGGGCTCAGATCTTGGCCTCTGACTATATGCAACCCATGCTGCCTACAGAGGAGGTTGGGGACTTCCTTGTAAGATTTGAAAAAGTTGCTGTAAAGAGAAAATGGCCTAGGGACTGGTGGCCAAAACTGCTGCAAACCTTATTACGGATAGAGTTCCGGTCGGTTTACCATTTGATGGACGGGGACCAGGATGACTACCGCAAGTTTAAAGAGGAAATCCTTCTTAGAGGAGAGTTCCATCGCATCATGGACCGACAGCCTGACCGGAAGTTGGAGAGGTATGTGGTTGCCCATAGCAACGGCGGTGATGTCAAGTCTGCAGACCATATGAGAAAAGTATTGCCTGCAGAGAGTAGTGGCAAGTTGAAAGCCACAATGCATCAAAGAGTTTGGGAGAATCGGCAAAGCTCTGCTGGGAGACCACCGTTTCCATTAGCAACCAGAGAAAATGTGCCAATGAGAATGAGCTACAGGGAAGAGGTGCCCCACCATCCTCATAGAGATGCCAGTGAGATTATGCATGTTGGGAGAGTGCCATCTCCCTTAGCAACAGGAGAAAGTCGCCAAGTAACATGCCAGGAATGTGGTCAACTGGGGCATGGGATCTTTTCTTGTCCTAGCTTGTGGAATACAGCTGCTGATATTGTTGCTGGGCTTAACTCTTCACCTGCAAGCCCGGAGTCCTGTGTTAAAAGGCTTGCAGTCACCCCTGGCAACGAGGATTTTCCTGTTGTGTCGGCAGGGGGTGCTAAACAGTTGGAGATGCCTGCTGTAATTTCATCCGGTGGCCACCAGGGAGAGTGGGCCAGTAAAAGTGCAGCAGAGGACTGGTTTGTGAGACAACGTACTCAAATGATGGTGGTGACCCCTACTACTGCGGTGGGTAAGACTGTCTTTAATGAAATAATGGCTGGAACCGCTGGGTTGATGTTGAAAAAGACTGGTGCTGGTAAATGCATAGAAGAGACTGAATATGTGACTGTGCACACTGGAGTGGAAGTGACCCCAAATGGGAGATCCACTGTCTGTTTGGAAAAGGACTTGCCTCACTGCAGTGCCCTGTCCAGTGGGGAGGCAAGTGGTAAACTTGAATGTGACAATATGATGGGTAAAACTGCTAATATTGTGTTGGCTAAAGTGAATGGTCCAGTTGCTAATGGGCTAGTGCAGCTCACTAGAGATAACCCTGCTGTGAATGCGGTTAAAGATGTGCTATCTCCCCTAGCAACTGTGAAGAAGGCCACAGAGGTGTCCCTAGAAACCCCCAGGGAGCTCTGCGTTTTGGAGCCGGAGGTTGCCTGGGACAACTTTGGTGCTGCTCTGAGGGATAAGAGGGTACCTGAACATAGTGATGACAGGATGTTAAATGTTAAAACTGAAATGTTTGAAAACACTCATGGTGGAAATGGGTTAATGCAGTCTAGCAACGACAGGTATCAAAGCTCTAATGCGTTTAATGAAGCACCACCAGAGCAAGGTGGTGAAGGTGTGGTATTGCAGTCTGCTATGGTTAAAAATGTAGTGCCAAAATCTTATTTGAACCAAAGTGATATGTGCAATGTGTCTGTTGCTGAACCACTCTGTCCCTCTGGGTCTCCGTGTACAGTAGGAGCGGTACTGCGTGGTACCTCTGGGAGCACAGAGATAACAGACTGGGACAGGTGGACAAAAAGCCTGTTGGCTTTGTTGGAAAAGGCCTCTGTTGGTAAAAGTGGAGCAGACATGACTTCTGCAGTGCCAGATGAAGGACCTGCAGAGCAACTTGTATGCAAGGATGCACTTGCTACTGCAGATGAGGGTGTTCATGAGATGGAAACGCCAAATAAGGGCAAACGCACAGAAGAGGTCATGTCTGTGATAATGGATAATGCCGTGCCAAATGTGTTGGTGGAAGTGCCAGATGGCACAGCAAAAAATGACGTGATTGTAGTCACAGGTCAAAATGTTCTATGTGATGATGGTCAGGAGTCAGACTCAGGACAGTTGTTGGCAGAGGATCTCATGCCAGTGGAGTTGGTGTATAGTGAAGCTGCCCTAGACAACCACTCTGCTGGGTGCAGTTCCTCTTCAGACACTGCCCTGCCAAACATGAGTGAAAAGAAATATGACAAACGCATTGATATTTCTGACCGTGATGAAAAATGCAGCGCATTGTCAATTTTTGATGGTTTGATTACCATGGGTGACAACAAAAATAATGGTAGACCTGAAGATCTTGGTCAAGTTGCTCTGGTTGTAGCAAACCCTGAAAATTGTAATGAGATAGAGAAAGATATGATTGACACAGAAGAGGTAAAAGATACAGCAGAATTAGGCCCCCTACAGGTTCAGGAGGGTATTTCTGGGAAAAATTTCCTGAGGTCTGAGAAGGATCGTTATAAACAATGGTCGCAGGAAAATGGCCCAAAGCTCAGCAAGGTGTCGCATGACTTTAAAAGCTTAAAGTCGCAAGACAGTCAGTATGTCCTTCAGAGGGAGACTAGGATGAGGCTGCAGTCATATGAGGATGTTAGTGATGAAACTGACAAAAATAAGCATGCAGTGTACATGAGGAAACAAGTGACGCTAAGTTTGGACAGTAAGAGGGTGCCCGTACTTGGAGTACAGAGAGGGACCAGTGTCACCCTAATAAAAGAGCAAAGGGGTGGCAGCTTGCATGGTCATGCCAAAGTGAGGAGGTTGTACTGGTGTATATTGAAGGTTCAAGCTGATGTCCAGTGAGTTTAAAGGTAGGATCAGGGAAAGCAGAGTTTCCCCCAAAAAAATGATTAAGCCCAGGGACCCAAGAAGAAGGCTGAGGATGGTAAAATATAGGACCCTGTTAAGATCCAGGGTGGGACGTGCCTGGAAGCGCACCCGGAAAAAAGGTTGGGCCTACGTGGCTGACAGCCAGCACAGAGGTGTCCCAACCATGACGGGTGCTGGTGTTCCTCCCTCCGGATCGAAACAAAGGGGGGGGGGGATATGTGGCAGAGCGAAGCTCTGTCCCTTTGAAATTAGAGGTAAAGGAGATACAGAGTTTGCATATCTACAGACTATAGAATTTAAATGGAGAAAACTGCTCTGTCAGTTTTCTCCAGGTTTTGCTAGTCCTGGATGGGATCTCAAACTGTGTCCGGGTCTTGACGATAGCAAGCAAGGTGTGTGCCCAGCTGCACACAGACCATATAATGAGGGGCTAATGAGTGGAGGATGGTGGAGTGTGAGCAGCTTGCTGCTGCTGTATGAAGACAGACCTGTGGAGGGGTCATCCCTGTGTAAGGGGTATTCTTTGCCCAGAGACTGGGAAAGGAGGGACAGCCTTGAGAGTCGGGAAGACTAAGGAAGCCAGTGAGTCCAGGGGACTGGAAGGAATCAACTCTGTTGAGAGCAAGCAGAGGAACTGCTGACAAGAGAGAGCCAGGTGGCTTGGTATGTTTTTCATTTATGAATGCTTAATGAAGTTAAACCCCTGCGTGGGACTTCTGGATGGACTTTTGTGTTTTTCCTTTTTCAATAAACGTGGGCTACCAGGCCCTTAACTCTATACGCCTGTCTGATGAGGACTCGCTGCATTAAAAAAATGCATCTTTTCACTTGAGTTAAACACCCCCATGTTACAATATATATATATATATATATATATATATATATATATATAATATCTATAACAGCAGTGTCTCTGCTGCCATTACTGAAGGCCAAGGGGGGAACAAAATAGAGGCGGAGCCGGCCGGCTACAATAGAAATTTAGCTGCAGCACCGCCCACCTCCCACCCCTTTCAACAGCAGGTTACAGATGATAGACAGACCGGGGCGGGGTGTGGGTGGAGCCACAGCTCTATTTCTATTGTAGCCACTCGGCAGGCTCCCCTCTCTAGTCTCTTAACTCTGGTCTTCAGGAAAATGGCGGCTGGCGGAGACAATATCTCCGCCGGCCGCGGACCTCTATCGGCGGTGGCGGCGTGCAGCGAAAAAAAGAGAAATTTTAACGGAAACTAGGACCGGACCGCACTTGGCTGCGGGCCCTACTAGGCTGCGGGCCCCATAGCGAACGCGTGTGTCGCTATGGCGGTAGTTCCGCCACTGTAATGTTAAAGGCTAATTTCACCTTTTGCACAAATATGTGTAAACGAAACCCCTGTATTTAAGGCATACTGTTCAACAGGATAATCCAATCAATAGACAGGATAATTTGGTTGGTTGATAATGTTAGACAGGACAATTCAGTCGGTGGCAGGCTAGTCTGTAAGTTGAGCTGGGAATTTCTCTGGTTTTGTTTGACATGCGTCGCCCTTCCATGTGCTCCTTGCTGCAAAGGCCAGTTATAGATGGGGAAGTGGCCATTTTTGTGTACTGTTGGAATACTGGTGAGGGGATGCCCTGTACACCTTTGCTGCCATTGTGCTATATGCTGGGTGTCCAGTGCGCCCCTGTGCCTTTAAGGAGGGGTGGGTTCCCTCCAGGCTCACCTGTCCATTATTTATCCATTATTATTTATGTGCTCTTGCTATGGAGGCTCTCAAAAATGTATTTTTGAGTTAGGATGGCAGATAATACTGGGGTGTCATGAAGTGGCTCTGCAGCATACGCATGTACACTCTATTACAAAAAATATTGGGGTGCCTGCCTTTACACACACATGAACTTTAACCACTTGCTTACTGGGCACCTAAACCCCACTTCTGCCCGGTCCAATTTTCAGCTTTCAGCGCTGTCACTCTTTGAATGGCAATTGCGCAGTCATACAACACTGTACTCAGATAAAATTTGATAATTTTTTTATCAGCTTTCTTTTGGTGGTATTTGATCACCTCTGGGTTTTTTATTCTTTGTTAAAAAAATGTAAAAGTCTGAATTTAAAAATAAAGTACAAAACCGTTTTATATTTTGTTAATAAATTTAGCAAACTAGTATTTTTTCTCCTTCATTGATGTATGCTGATGAGGCTGCACTGCTGGACAATAATAGGTGGCACTGATGAGAGGCACTGATGAACGTTAGGGATGAGCCGAACACCCCCGGGTTCGGTTTGCACCAGAACCTTTGAACGGACCGAAAGTTTGCGCGAATTTTCGAACCCTATTCGTTACAATGGACGCGAACGTTCGAAATCAAAATTGCTAATTACAACGGCCAATATGCATGTTAATGTCATAAAACAGGTTTGGGGACCCGGGTCCTGCCCCAGGGGACATATATCAATGCAAAAAGAACTTTTAAAAACTAACGTTTTTTTTCGGGAGCAGTCATTTTAATGATGCATAAAGTGAAAAAAAAAAAAGTGAAATATTCCTTTAAATATGGTACCTGGGGGGTGTCTAAAGTATGCCTGAGAAGTGGCATGTGTTTCCCGTGTTTAGAACTGTCCCTGCACAAAATGACATTTGTAAAGGAAAAAAAGAAGCCATTTAAAACCACTTGCGGCTTTAATGTCATGTCTTGTCCTGGCCATATGGCTGAAAATCCTTGAGAAAAATGGCATGGCTACCCCATCACCCCCCCCCCCCACCCCCAGCCCCTTTGGGTCTTGTATTAAGGGGGACCCCGCACCCAAAATAAAACCCTATACCTACAAACCTATATATTCTGAACAGCAGTATACAGGCGGTGCAAACAAGACACGGACTGTAGGTTTGTTCTTAAGTAGAATCTGAACAGGTACATTATGAAGTTTAGCTCCATCCAAAAAAAAATCTATTTTTAAGCTTTTTGGAGAACATAGGGAGGGGTTATCACGCCTGTAACATTTGCTGTCTTTGCACATCTGTTCAGAACATTTCACCTCACTTTCCGTCCCAATGACAAATGTTTTTGGAAAAGTGGGGTTTTAATTGAAACAAGGATCAGTAGAGAGGAGATACCTTTTTCCCAAATTAAATCTAACATGATCGAATTTCCCTTCCTAGGGGTAGATTTCCTCCCACTTCCTGTTTTCTCCTTCCGTTTGCAAGTAGGAGTCGTTTGTAAGTTGGATGTTTGAAAGTAGGGGCCTGCCGTATATACTCTGCATAAATTTGCCCCATTAGATGTTGGTGTAGCCACAACACTGTAAGCCCTCACAGTTACTCTTGGTGGGCACAGGAATGGGCCCTGCTGTGAGTTATTAGATCGAGATTTGTAATTGCATGCACCTGTTGAACAGGGCAGAAAAATTGGGCCTTTGGTGGTGGTGGACGGTGTTGCCACAAGACTGTAAGCCCTCACAGTTACTCTTGGTGGGCGCAGGAATGGGCCCTGCTGTGCGTTATTAGATCAAGATTTGTAATTGCATGCACCTGTTGAACAGGGCAGAAAAATTGGGCCTTTGGTGGTGGTGGTGGTGGACGGTGTTGCCACAAGACTGTAAGCCCTCACAGTTACTCTTGGTGGGCGCAGGAATGAGCCCTGCTGTGAACTATTAGATCAAGATTTGTAATTACACGCCCCTGTTAAACAGGGACTGAAAAATTGGGCCTTAGGCACTGGTGCTGGTGCCACAACACTGCAACCCCTCACAGATACTGTACTTGGAGCACAGCAGTCAGACCTGTTGCGAAGCATTGCTTAAAAAATTGTAATTACATGCCCCTGTTAAACAGGGGCTGAAAAATTGGGCCTTAGGCACTGGTGCCACAACACTGCAACCCCTCACAGATACTGTACTCTGAGCACAGCAATGAGACCTGTTGCCAAGCATTGCCTAAAAATTGTAATTACACGCCCCAACAGGGGCTGAAAAATTGTGCCTTAGGCACTGGTGCTGGTGCCACAACACTGCAACCCCTCACAGATACTATACTTGGAGCACAGCAGTCAGACCTGTTGCGAAGCATTGCTTAAAAAATTGTAATTACACCTCCCTGTTAAACAGGGGCTGAAAAATTGGGCCTTAGGCACTGGTGCTGGTGCACAACACTGCAACCCCTCACAGATACTGTACTTGGAGCACAGCAGTCAGACCTGTTGCGAAGCATTGCTTAAAAAATTGTAATTACATGCCCCTGTTAAACAGGGGCTGAAAAATTGGGCCTTAGGCACTGGTGCTGGTGCCACAACACTGCAACCCCTCACAGATACTGTACTTGGAGCACAGCAGTCAGACCTGTTGCAAAGCATTTTTTTAAAAAAATTGTAATTGCACGCCCCTGTTATACAGGGGCTGAAAAATTTGCCTTAGGCACTGGTGTGGTGGCACCCAGAAACAAAAATATTCTTCCAAGCTATCAAGGAATGGATCATTGAGGAGGAGGAAGAGGATAGTCAGTGAACATAACAGGACAGTCACTCAGCATCAGCATAGGCAGTCTTGAAGGGATGTGACATTATAAATTATTCAGTTATATCCGCTTCAGGTGCCTGGTAGCTGGTGGTGATCCAAGACTGATTCATTTTTATGAAGGTCAGTCGATCAGCCGAGTCAGTGGACAGGCGCACCCTGTGATCGGTGACAAATCCTCCAGCAGCACTGAATGTGCGTTCGGAAAGAACGCTAGATGCAGGACAGGCCAGTAGCTCAATTGCATACTGTGCAAGCTCTGGCCAGTGATCCATCCTCAAGACCCAGTAAGCCAGAGGATTTTCGGTGGGAAAGGTGTCCAAGTCTGACCTTGCCCCTAGGTATTCCTGCACCATGTATATCAGACGCTGGCGATGGTTGCTGGAACCGATCATACCTTGGGGCTGCGGACTAAAAAATTGTCTGAACGCATCGGTCAGATGTCCACCTTCCCCACCGCTCCTTCTGCTACTGACCGAAGCCTCAGCAACTCGTCGTCCAGGACCAGGAGTTTGTAACCTCCCAGTTTCTGGGAACGCGTTGCACAGACCTTTCTGCAAGGCCTTTCTGCAAGGCCTCCCTGAGATGTCTCATCCTCTGCTCCCTCTGCGACGGCAAGATAAGGTCCGCAACCTTACCCTTACCTAACCGTACCATGGATCAAGGAGAGTGACCAGCCGGTAATGGTCTCTCTCCTTGATCCGAAGAATACGAGGATCCTTCCGCAGGCTTTGCAGGATCAGGGAGGCCATGCAATGTAGGTTAGCTGAGGCATTCGGTCCGGAGTCTTCTGGGTCACTGAGGACGACATGATCGCCAGCCACCTCCTCCCAGCCACGTACAAGTCCACTGGTTTGTTGGGACTGTACATCATCCCTAAAAGACTGCTGCTGCTGATGCTGAGTGCCAGGCTCCACCTCCATGCTCACACAATCCTCCTTCTCCTCCTCCTCATCCTCTTCCTGTGTGATGGGTGGGACAGAAGGAACACTGTCTGGATAAAGGGGGCCTTGAGAGGCAAGGAAGTCCTCCTCTTTCTGCCTCTGTTCTGCCTCAAGTGCCCTGTCCATTATCCCACGCAGCGTATGCTCCAACAGGTGGACAAGAGGTACAGTGTCACTGATGCATGCACTGTCACTGCTCACCATCCTCGTGGCCTCCTCAAATGGTGAGAGGACAGTGCATGCATCCCTGATCATGCTCCACTGGCGTGGGGAAAAAAAGCCAAGCTCCCCTGACCCTGTCCTGGTGCCGTAGTCGCAAAGGTACTCATTGATGGCCCTCTGCTGCGTGTGCAGTCGCTGCAGCATGGCCAACGTTGAGTTCCACCTGGTGGGCATGTCACATATTAGGCGGTTCTTGGGCAGGTTCAACTCTTTTTGCAGCTCAGCCAGCCGAGCACTGGCATTATACGATCTGCGGAAATGCACACAGACTTTCCTGGCCTGCCTCAGGACATCCTGTAAGCCTGGGTACCTGCCTAAGAACCACTGCACCACCAGGTTGAGGACGTGAGCCATACAGGGCACATGGGTGAGCTGCCCCTGTAGCAGGGCGGAGAGGAGGTTGGTGCCATTGTCAGAAACCACCATTCCTGGCTTAAGCTGGTGTGGCATCAACCACCTCTCGGCCTGCCCCTGCAGAGCTGACAGAACCTCTGCCCCAGTGTGGCTCCTGTCCCCCAAACACACCAGCGCAAGCACGGCATGGCATCTTTTTGCCTGCGTACTCGCGTAGCCCCTTGTACGCCTACGGAGCACCGCTGGTTCCGAGGACAGAGCACTCGAAGAGGCCATGGAGGAAGAAGAAGAGGAGGGGGTGGAGGAGAGAGGTGTGTCACAACCAGTAGTAGCATTTTGGAGGCGTGGTGGCGGAACAACCTCCAACACTACTGCACCTTGTCCTGCATCCCTCCCAGCTGCCAATAGAGTGACCCAATGGGCCGTGAAAGACAGATAACGTCCCTGTCCATGCCTGCTGGACCATGAGTCAGCGGTAATATGCACCTTACCGCTGACCGCCCTGTCCAGCGAGGCATGGACATTGCCTTCCACATTCCGGTAGAGAGACGGAATCGCCTTCCGTGAGAAAAAGTGGCGTTTGGGAACCTGCCACTGAGGAACCGCACATTCAACAAACTCACGGAAGGGGGCCAAGTCTACCAACTGAAAAGGCAGCAGTTGAAGTGCTAGCAATTTAGCCAAGCTAGCATTCAACCGCTGGGCATGTGGATGGCTGGGAGTATACTTCTTTCGACAGTCCAGCAGCTGGGAAAGGGAAATTTGCCTGCTACAATCGGACGTCGGTGTACTGCAAGTACTTGGTTGTGACACACCTAATTCTAAGTCCTCTCAGAGCAGCTTTCAGAGAGGAGTGAAGATATAGTGGGGATGGAGATCCCAGCTGATGAGGAGCAAGGAGAGGTCCGCTTTGTTCTTTGGTGTGGGTCTTTAATGTGCGCTTGCCAACGAGCTGCATGGCAGGTCGACATATGTCTGGTCATGCTTGTGGTGCCCAAGCGGCTGATGTTTTGGCCACGCGAGATACGCTTGAGACAAATATTGCAAATAGCAGTGGTGCGATCTGATGCACTCGTCTCAAAAAAGGCCCACACCAAAGAACTTTTGTGATAACGTGCAGAGGCAGCGCCCTGCACAGGCGGAGCTCTGCTGTGTGATTCAGTTGGTGTGCTGGCCTCTAGCTGGCCTCCGGAGGGCATCCTGCCTCGTTGGACATGTGCCGCCGCATCCTCCTCCTCTCTCCCTTCAGGCACCCACGTGGAGTCAGTGACCTCATCATCCCCTCCCTCTTCACCAATAGAGCAAACCTGGCAGTAAGCTGCAGCTGGTGGAACATTACTGCCAGATTGCTGTCCTTCAGCATCCCCTCTCTCTGCGCGCACACTACTGCCTTCCTCAAGCTGGGTATCATCATCAGAGCCTTCAAATCGTTGGGCATCCTCCTGGAGCATGTACCCAACACTGTGCTCAAACAGTTCGGGGGACTCCTCAGGAGGACATGGTGGGTCTAGGGAAGGGGTGCCTGATGATGCCATTGAGTACGCGTTGGCAGCTGCTCTGCCAGTACCCTGAGCCTGGGTGAGAGAGGATGAGGAGGGCTTGGTCATCCATTCTACCAAGCCTTCGGCATGATGCGGCTCAACATGTCCAGCTGCCGAAAACAAAGACAAGCGTGTCCCATGGCCACGTGCTGATGACGATGCACGACCACATCCACGACCAGCACTGTTGTCTCTAGAAACAGAGCCTGCTTGTCCTGTGATCTTGCCTCGGGGCTGTCTGCCTCGCCTTGGTGGTCTTCCAGCCATTGTAGTGGGTAGTGTATATTGTGCTGGAGTCACACAGCACACACACTAACTCCTGCAGATGGATGCCTTAGATGACAGCAACAGGGCCCTATGGCAGATAGAGGCTGCCTTAGATGACAAGAACTGGGCTGACACACACACACACACTAGCTCCTATGTGTGCTAACACACACACACACACTAGCTCCTATGTGTGCTGACACACACACACACTAGCTCCTATGTGTGCTGACACACACACACACACACTAGCTCCTATGTGTGCTGACAACACACTATAGCGCCTATGGGTGCTGACACAAAGACACTATAGGTCCTATGTGTGCTGACAAAAAAATAGAGCTCCTATGTGTGCTCACAACACACTATAGGTTCTATGGGTGCTGACACAAACACACTATAGGTACTATGTGTGATGACGAAGAAATAGAGCTCCTATGTGTGCTCACAACACACTATAGGTTCTATGGGTGCTGACACAAACACACTATAGGTACTATGTGTGATGACGAAGAAATAGAGCTCCTATGTGTGCTCACAACACACTATAGGTCCTATGGGTGCTGACACAAACACACTATAGGTACTATGTGTGCTGACGAAGAAATAGAGCTCCTATGTGTGCTCACAACACACTATAGGTCCTATGGGCGCTGACACAAAGACACTATAGGTCCTATGTGTGCTGACAAAAAAAATAGAGCTCCTATGTGTGCTCACAACACACTATAGGTCCTATGGGTGCTGACACAAACACACTATAGGTACTATGTGTGCTGACGAAGAAATAGAGCTCCTATGTGTGCTCACAACACACTATAGGTCCTATGGGTGCTGACACAAACACACTATAGGTACTATGTGTGATGACGAAGAAATAGAGCTCCTATGTGTGCTCACAACACACTATAGGTCCTATGGGTGCTGACACAAACACACTATAGGTACTATGTGTGCTGACAAAGAAATAGAGCTCCTATGTGTGCTCACAACACACTATAGGTCCTATGGGTGCTGACACAAACACACTATAGGTACTATGTGTGATGACGAAGAAATAGAGCTCCTATGTGTGCTCACAACACACTATAGGTCCTATGGGTGCTGACACAAAGACACTATAGGTCCTATGTGTGCCGACAAAAAAATAGAGCTCCTATGTGTGCTCACAACACACTATAGGTCCTATGGGTGCTGACACAAACACACTATAGGTACTATGTGTGCTGACGAAGAAATAGAGCTCCTATGTGTGCTCACAACACACTATAGGTCCTATGGGTGTTGACACAAACACACTATAGGTACTATGTGTGCTGACGAAGAAATAGAGCTCCTATGTGTGCTCACAACACACTATAGGTCCTATGGGTGCTGACACAAACACACTATAGGTACTATGTGTGCTGACGAAGAAATAGAGCTCCTATGTGTGCTCACAACACACTATAGGTCCTATGGGTGCTGACACAAACACACTATAGGTACTATGTGTGATGACGAAGAAATAGAGCTCCCATGTGTGCTCACAACACACTATAGGTCCTATGGGTGCTGACACAAACACACTATAGGTACTATGTGTGCTGACGAAGAAATAGAGCTCCTATGTGTGCTCACAACACACTATAGGTCCTATGGGTGCTGACACAAACACACTATAGGTACTATGTGTGCTGACGAAGAAATAGAGCTCCTATGTGTGCTCACAACACACTATAGGTCCTATGGGTGCTGACACAAACACACTAGCTCCTATGTGTGCTGACACAAACACAATATGGCTCCTATAAATCCCTGCCTGGGATGGGACAGAAGGTTGGGACAGAAGTTGGGGTGCAATGCTGTTCTAACAGCACTGCGATTGGTGCTACTGCAATGCTGTGCTAACAGCACGCACACACCAGACTAATCCCCAGCAGCAGATAATATCACACTCAGTGCAATTAGCAATGATTTCAATGACTCAGGAGTCAGCAATGGTTTAGCAAAGAAGAAATCAGCAGACTGCTCTTCTAAAAGCCGGAACACATGTGCCCTGGGCCGACGGCGGGGCGGCCTTTTATAGAGTGGGGCGTGTACTAAAGCCCCTGAGCTTTAATTGGCTACAGGCGTCCTGCCTGTAGCCAATTATTGCTCTCCTAGTTTCCGGCGCTGTGATTGGCCAAGCATGCGGGGTCACAGTGCATGCTTGGCCAATCATCAGCCAGCAATGCACTGCGCTGGCCGCAATGCATTGCGGGCCGCTCGCATCACACGAATGTGATGCGAACGGCCCAAATAGTTCTGGGCTCGCCGAGTGGGCGAACGCCCGGTGCTCGATTCGAACATGGGTTCGAATCGAGCACCAGGCCCATCCCTAATGAACGTCATTGAAGCATTGATAGTTGGCACTGAAGGGCACTAATAATTGTCACTGATGGGTGACACCCATACAGTATCGCCGGACCGGCTGAAAGAGACTGGTACTGTATGACAGTTCTTTAAATCTCTCAAGATCTCTCAGAAATGCTTTAATTTAATTGACAAGTCTGTGGCAGAAATGTTGTTGAGCATCCCACCGGCTGCTGGGTCAAGTGAGAGGGGCCTATCCGGTGGTTGCTAAATCCAGTCTGTGGAGCTGTTTGTCCTCTGGATTTTACCAATACCTCTAACCTGCAATTACCAGGTGCCTGAAATCCCCTTTACCCTTTGACCCTCTGTTGAGAGACTTTGTGCTTATCCCAAATAAATAAGTGAAAAAGGACTAAGTGTCGGATTCAACATTCTTTGGGCCACTTTCCAACGGGAACTCTAAGACGGAGAAGTGAGCAGGTGAGGTAACGGTAAGCCCAAATAAAACCAGCAGCTCCTTCGGGGGTTAGTGATATATATATTATACACACACACACACACACACACACACACACACAC
This sequence comes from Lithobates sylvaticus, assembly GCA_028564925.1. Classification (NCBI taxonomy): domain Eukaryota; kingdom Metazoa; phylum Chordata; class Amphibia; order Anura; family Ranidae; genus Lithobates; species Lithobates sylvaticus. The sequence goes on along the minus strand of CM053033.1, from coordinate 185,220,226 downwards.
ACACACACACACACACACACACACACACACACACACACACACATACGTATGGTATAGACTATATAACATAGTACATTAAAAACATGGCTGCATCCTAAAATGCTCAACACGTTTCGTGGTTAATCGCTTCCAGACCAGACGCTGCAGTTATACTGCGGCAGGTTGGCTCCCCTGCGCGAGCCGTAGGTGTACGTTGGCTCTTTAAGAAGCCTCCGGGCGTGTGTAACCAAAGCGTGTCCCCGGAGCCGATGTGAGTGCCCAGCGGAGCGCGATGACCGCCGGGCACCCGCGATCGCTCGTGACAGCGTAAACACACAAATCCCGGTTCTGTCAGGGGAGAGGAGACAGATCGTGTTCCTACTAAGTAGAAACAACAATCTCTCTTCTCCACTAGTCAGCCACATTCCCCCTCACAGTTAGAAACACATAAGGAACACAGTTAACCCCTTGATCGCCCCCTAGTGTTAACCTCTTCACTACCAGTGATATTTATACAGTAATCAGGGCATTTATTTTATTTTTTTTAAAGAAATTTTATTAAATTTAACAAGCAGTTACAGGTATAGTCAACAGTAACTTAAACAGTTGTCATAGAAAATTGCATGAACACATGAAATAATAATAGTGCATTTGGGCATATTCAGCTTTGGAAAAAATCAGGGCATTTTTATAGCACTGATCGCTGTATAAATGTCACTGGTCCCAAAAAAGTGTCCGATGTGTCCGTCGCAATGTTGCAGTCCCGATAAAAAATTGCAGATCGCCACCATTACTAGTAAAAAAAAAAATTATTTCTACTTTAAAAAAAAAAAAAAATTATAAAAATTTAAAATCTATCCCCTATTTTGTAGACGCTATAACGTTTGCACAAACCAATCAATATACGCTTACTGCCATTTTCTTTTTTTTTTTAGCAAAAATATGTAGAAGAATATATAGCGGCCTAAACTGAGGAAGAAATTTTTTTTTTTTTTTTTATTTGGATATTTATTATAGCAAAAAGTAAAAAAATATATTTTTATTTTTTTTTGAAAATTTACGCTTTTTTTTTGTTTATAGCATAAAAAATAAAAACCGGAGAGGTGATTAAATGCCTTTAAAAGAAAGCTCTATTTGTGGGAAAAAAAGGACGTCAATTTTGTTTAGGTACAGCGTCGCACGACCGCACAATAGTCAGTTAAATCGATGCAGTGGCGTATCGCAAAAAATGGCCCGGTCATTAAGCAGGGAAATCTTCTGGGGCTGAAGTGGTTAAAATCCACTTCCTCAGGAGCGGATACATCAACATGTCTGAAAAAGATATAGGTACCAATATAATCCAATATTTAACTCAAATATCAACAGAAAATACAGCAAGAGAGGAAAAGAGTGTGCTGACCTAATTACTTACATGGGGCTAAAGCTCAAAAAGCATGCAGTACTGGAAGATAATGGCCGCAAGGATCGCCTGTCCTGGGAGCTGAGGTATGGTACCCCCCATGGGCGAAACGGACGCCCACATAGTGTCCCCAGATACTGAAAGGTTTACATGTAGTAATGAGTGGTGATGAGAAGGAATGACTCCAATAAGTTTCTGTAAAATGAATAAATGACTTGCATATATAGGTGTACTAATATGAGTAAATATAAACATAGTACTATTGGAGAGTGTGAGAAATGAGGAAATGTGTAGAAGAACATTTCCTCATTTCTCTCACACTCTCCAATAATGTTTATATTTACTCATATTAGTACACTTATATATGAAAGTCATTTATCATTTATTCATTTTACAGAAACTTATTGGAGTCATTTGGTCCGATGCTGCATCTGTCCCCTGGCACCTCAGCAATCGAACATTGCCAATGGCTCGGTTCTCTCAGCTCCGCGAGCAGAGAGCTGAAGACTGTCAGTCAGCAGCTCTTCGCTCTATCCCCCCCAGGCTGACTGGAGCGCTGAGCTGTGGAGGGGTGGGGAGCGGCCCTCTTAGGGTCTCAGCAGCTCACTAAGAGGGGTGTAGCGGTACCCCCGTAAGGGCTGCTAATAGACTCTCTACCCCACTGATTACCTCGACTGCAAATCCTCCCTTACCTCTGACACCCTGGGTTCCTTCATGTTACCAGCTGTGGTAGTAAATAGAGACTTACACAATATTAGAGAAACAGTTCAAATGCGTTTACTGTAGTATCAAAGCACAAGATACATATGTATGTCAACTTTAGTCAATAATGGAAACACTCCTGTATACACACCCCTTTAGCTCAAGCTTATCTAGTAAACACAATATATTGATATAAAGTCCCCTGAATTGTGAATGAACACTAACTCAATACAGGGACCTATGTGAACAGGTTAACAGGAGAGTAAACACCTGGCACAATATCTTATGTGTCAGATCTCTCCCTTCTGCCTCCTCAACTCACAGGCCAAAAATCCTGCACAATATTGAAAACAGTGTAAAAAAATGTATATTCAATAGGATGGCTCCCTTTAACAGTTCAATGCAATTTGAGAAGATGAGGAGAGAAAATTATAAAAAGGTGAGAGAGGTTATTCCTTAAAATCCAGATGTCTTCAGCTAGCCTCTTTTGGGTTGTAAGTAAAGTAATCCAAAAAGGCAAAGTTAGAAAATCTGTGATTTATCCTGGTAGTAGTATAACTTCCTTCTTTTTATAATCCTAAAGATGTAATCTGATGTGGCTACTGAAATCAGTAATGTGTACCGAGCATAGCTATCTACTGGCTGTGTCCGTATAATAGAGAGTTTAACTTGCGTGGGACTACAAGTACCACCAGCTAAACTGTGTGAGTGTTGTTCAACAGCAGTGTCCTTAACTAGAACATGGGCTATGCCCGCTCACCACTCCAAATCTCAGATGGATTAGATAACGATGCAGATGATGAGAAGACTCCAGCCGAAACTCTTTCTCTGTGTCTTTGCTCTGGAAAATGGCGTCCACCACGCCACGCTGCAGCCCACTGGATTCTGAATTGCAGGCACCCCTGGATGACCCGGAACACCCACCGGTCCACTGCACCGAAGAAGCGATACTGTCCGCAGAGATCCCTCTGGGTATAGCTAATTTTGGATAAAGTAAGGGAGGGTTATAACCCGTCAGATTGTTTTTAGCCATCTGTGTCCCATTGGGGAGATTTACGTTCACTTCCTGTCCCATAACCAAACAGGAAGTGAGAGGAAATCCCTGCAAATTAAAGCAGGGTTCCAGCTGTTTGTTTTTAAAAACACCCCCTGTGTTGTTTGTTGGTTATCCCCACCAAGCACGCTCCCATCTTCAGTGTGGGCTTCTGAAGCCCACTGGTATCTTTTTTGGGGGCAACGGTGCTGCTGGCTACCCAGCATGCACCTCCCGATCTTGCACATGTGCGGTGCATACAAAGCACGGCGCATTCATTGAAGCGGAGGATGACCATTGGATCAATGACACTCATATCCCAGGAGCCTTTGGGCAGACGGATATGACGTGCCTCGCCACGTTGAGGTAATGCAGAAGAGGAAGGATTTACAAGAAAAAAATGGGAGTCGATAAAATGCCTGGAACTCGGCTTTAAGGGGATCTCTTGGGGCTCCCCCCACTAGGTCACTAGAATTAGTGTTCCCAATGGAAGATTCTCCCTCTATTACTGTTCTAGGATTTTCTTTTACTTTCACTGCTAAAGGTAAACAGGACTAACAGAGAGAGTCTCCCTAACAAGGGCACAGACAGCAATAAAAACTGATAGGTGTTCTAATCCCCCTCCCCTCTATTCAAAACAAACAAATAAAAGTTTTGTCTTTAGTTACACTATTGTGAATTGGATGCGGATTTTTCAGCATCCAATTCGCATGTCAGGAGATTGTGTGACGGTTCCCACATCTCCGCAGCGGCTCAGTTGCAATTTGCACAGGTGCTCTGTGCGTCTTTTGGTCAGTTTTTTCAGGTTCGGACCTGGAATGGTGAATGGAGACGTACCGGACTCCTGATGTGAGCCGGAGCATGCTGCAGTGTGAATCCAGCCCTAACTTCCATGGGCTACCAATCATTAACGTATGACATAACACGTGTTATTGCACCACAAACTGGTCAGGGCCAGTTACACTAATGTTTAATGGGAATACAATGCATGGTATATTGCATGTAACATGCGTTATTGCAATGCAGCATTTTTCCTTTAAAATGGTATTTCAACACATGGTCGTGCCTTGTGATACATTACTGAAAAAGGGTTATGTGTAATTTTTGGCATTATTTGGTGTGCGTTGGCAGCTCGTTCATGGGCTGCCTTAAAGTGTTTGTAAACCCTCTAATACAACTTTATATCTTCTGAAACTAGATAACACAGGCAGCTTATCGCTGCCTGTGAAAGTGCACTTACTTGCTTACTTTAGATTCTATTCCTGTTTGCATTTCGAATGACGTCATGCGCGCTTGCGCAGTGTGTAGTTGCTAGATCGGCATATATGCAATGCCGTTTTTATATGTCCGGCTTGTATGCTTAGTGCACTGTGAGACATTCTCCTCTGAACGGCATAGAGGAGAAGTCTCGCAATGTAAAAACCATTCTCCTCTTCCTGACACTCCCCCTTGTGACTGAACAAGCATACTAGCTCATTATGAATAACTTACCTGAGAACGAAGCCCCCGAAGCAACCCTCGTCCACGTCCTCCACCGCCGCCATCAATCTCGGAGTGACTTCCGGGTCTCGCTGCTCCAGCGCCGTCATTCGCTGGAGTCACAATGACGTCACTCCCGCGCATGCGCACGAGAGCGGCATATCAGCGCAATCTCGGCATGCTCAGTGCGCCTGCGAGCCGCTGTCTATGGCGCATGCGCCGTAGACAGCGGTGCCTGTTTTTTTTTTTCTAAATATCTCCTAAACCAGTGGTCATCAACCCTGTCCTCAAGGCCCACTAACAGGTCAGGTTTTATGTATTACCTTGGGGAGATGCAGACTAGAATACTGCAATCACTGAGCAGCAAATTATATCACCTGTGATGTATTTCAGTTATCTTGCAAACCTGGCCTGTTAGTGGGCCCTGAGGACAGGGTTGATGACCACTGTCCTAAACCATGTAGGTTTAGGAGATATTTATTGGACCTACAGGTAAGCCTTAGGCCCCTTTCACACTGGGGCAGTTTGCAGGCGATATTGCCCTAAAAATAGCACCTGCAAACCGACCCGAAACAGCTGTTGCTGTGTCTTCAGTGTGAAAGCCCGAGGGCTTTCACACTGAAGCAGTCCGCTTGCAGGACGCTGAAAAATGTCCTGCAAGCCACATCTTTGGTTCGCTGTAGGAGCGGTATATTTACCGCTCCTATATCGCCCGTTCCCATTGAAAACAATGGGGCAGCGCCCCGAACCCGCCCGCAAAACGCAGCTGCAGAGGCGGTTTGCGGGCGGTATTAATCCTTTTTTGGCCGCTAAAACTACGGTATAGCGCCGCTTTACCTCCATCGACCCCAACGCCCCAGTGTGAAACTAGCCTTAATCTAGGCTTACCTGTAGGTCAAAGTGTTTTGTAAGGGTTTACAACCACTTTAACGGCGCACTGAAAAAGATCTAAATAGGCGCTTAATATTTCATATTGTCATAACAAAGCAACATGGCAAATTATATTTAACATAGTCTTGCACTTTGTTACTGTGCATTTACACCCCTGTAGAAGGCACTCTTGATGTATCTTGTTTTGTATACAGCTGTATGTCATTGTTCAATGTCTTTATTTGCATTAGGATTATTTGTAATACTTTGTACAGCGCTGAGAAAGAGTCACAAACTGCCTGAAAAACGCACACTAAAGTGTGAACTCCATATTATCTGAGGGCGTACATCCAGTTCCTATACAGCCGAAGCTACTGCAACTAATGCAGCCACCACATCTAAGGGCTTTTAAGCTGCAATATATGACATTTTTGTTTTTGATTTTAGATAAACTTTAATTGCATTATAAAATAAGTTGTTTGTAGACTCACACCCATTCTCGGAACTGTATAGTATATCCAGGACAGGCTTGATGTGGTTACAGATTGAGTAATCAGCTCACACATTCCCATGGGGAGTAAAATATTCACTGAAGACACCATCCACATCGTCGCCACATCAACAGCCGCATCTTGGAGGATCATCGTCAGCCACATCTCGCAGGACCATCATCAGTCACATCTCGCAGGACCATCATCTCCTCAGCAACTACATCTCGTAGGACCATCCTCACCGCAGCCACCACACCGTCGCTACATCGACAGCCACATCTCGCAGGACCATCATCTACTCAGCATCCACATCATCGCCACATCGACAGCCGCATCTCGGAGGATCATCGTCAGCCACATCTCGGAGGACCATCATCTCCTCAGCAACTACATCTCGTAGGACCATCCTCACCGCAGCCACCACACCGTCGCTACATCGACAGCCGCATCTCGGAGGACCATCATCCCCTCAGCAACCACATCGTCGCCACATCTCGCAGGACCATCATCCCCTCAGCAACCACATCGTCGCCACATCTCGCAGGACCATCATCCCCTCAGCAACCACATCGTCGCCACATCTCGCAGGACCTTCGTCAGTCACATCTCGCAGGACCATCATCTCCTCAGCAACTACATCTCGCAGGACCTTCATCAGCCACATCCCGCAGGACCATCATCACCGCAGCCACCACACCGTCGCTACATCGACAGCCACATCTCGGAGGACCATCACCTCCCATCAACCGGACCTTCGCCACTTCGATAGCCACATCTCCCAGGACTATCATCTCGACAGTAACCACATCATCGCCACAACTCGCAGGACCTTCATCAGCCACATCTTGCAAAACCATTATCTCTGCAGCAACCACATTGTCGCCAAATCAATATCACCATCATCATACTTCTATTTTTTTTGCTCTCTCAGCATGTGCATCTACAAATACTCAGCGGAAACCCTTCGCAGGCTAAGAAACATCACCTCAACATTGCCAACGACCATTCAAAAAATACTACAAAAAGAGCAATTACTAAGGATCAACCACTAATCAAAGGAAGACCCCAACTCAGCCGCAACACTTAACATGCGCCTTGATTAACACCAGATCGGCAGTCAAGCACAGACAAGAAGTCCACGACTTCATCACCCAAAACAACTTGGATTGTCTCTTCATCACAGAAAGCTGGCTAACACCTGACTGCAACACCATCCTAACCGAATTGGTCCCTGAAAAATACAGGATCCTAACGGAGCATAGAATAGGAAAAAAAGGAGGAGGCCTAGCAGTGATCTTCAAATCTCACCTTACGCTCGGCAAACCCACGCTACAGAACCCAGTGCCTTTTATGGAGACACTTTCTTTACAGCTGCAAACAACACCCCAAGACAGCATTCATATACTGCTATGCTACAGACCACCAGGACCAAAGACAAATCTCCTGATACCCTTCACCAAATTTATTTCAATGCACACCCTGAAAACCAAAAATGTCCTGGTACTCGGAGATTTCAATCTCTGGGCAAACAACACCGAAGACCCCATCGCCTCTGCCTGCATAAACCAACTGGAAGAACTAGGTCTTCAACAACTGATAAATGCTCCAACGCATGGTTCAGGACACACTCTGGACCTCATCTTCAAACAAAATATCATCATCAACATACTCAACAACTCGCCGCTACCATGGACTGACCATCACGCCATCAAATTCGAAATCACCACCAACAACACCTTCCAGAAATCGAACCACTCAACAACGACATACGGGACCAGATCTCAGAAGAAGCTACACTCGGAACTCTTCAAAACTACACTATCCAACCAAATAACAACTTTAAATTTAAACCACTCGACGGAAAAAACACTCAACTCCTTAAACAAAGCGTTACTACAAACAGCAGACGCAATCGCTCCGAAACGCAGAACACTCATCCGCAATAAAAACTCTGGATGGTTTAATGGAACTCTTACTCTACTGAAGCAGGAACGCAGAAGAGCTGAAAGAGCCTGGAGAAGAAACTGTTCTAAAGAAAACCACACAAACTACAATACTCTCACAATGAAATATCACAAAGCTATCTTCAAAGCAAAAAAAGAACACTTCTCAAACACCATCACAAAAGCCCTAAACCGCCCTCGTGAACTATTCAAACTAGTCGCCCAGACTATGAACCCTACCTGCCTAGAGCCCCCTACCAACGAAACTCAAGAATTTTGCAATGAGTTATCGGATTTTTTTATCGACAAAATCGACAGCATTCGGGAAAATATCCAACAGAAAAATACAATCAACTGCATCCAAAAAGAGGAAGCCGATTCAAACATCGCACAACCACCGAATTTTTCGCTGACCCCGATCGCCATAGAGACCACAAGAAACATCATCAGAAGCCTCCGGGACAGCACTTCACCCAACGATATCATCCCCACAAAACTTCTGAAAGAATGCTCTGACATCTTGGCACCTACTATAACACTACTCATAAATCAGTCATTCAAAGAAGGAATTGTTCAGAACTCCCTCAAGCAAGGCATAGTCAAACCCCTCCTAAAGAAACCCAACTTGGATCCAAGAAACCCCAACCACCGAAGACCGATAACTAGCTTGAACACCATCTCCAAGATTATGGAGAAAGTAGTGGTACAACAGCTACAACTCCATCTGGACACACACAATCTCCTGGACCCTCTGCAATCAGGCTCCGCCCGGGCCATGGCACAGAAACAGCTCTCCTCAAAATATGGGATGATGCCTTGGAAGCAGCAGATGATGGAGAATCATGTCTCCTGGTACTCCTGGACCTTAGTGCAGCATTTGACACACTGGATCACAACACTTTACTCACCCGCCTCAAAGAAGTAGCAGGAGTCACAGTTTCAGACTTACCATGGTTCACTTCCTTCTTAGGAAATCGGTCACAGACAGTGAAACTTGGAGCCTTCACATCTGAATCCCGTGCAGTCTCCTATGGAGTCCCTCAAGGATCACCTTTGTCACCCGTGCTCTTCAACATTTACATCCGTCCACTCCTAAAAATCATCAGCAAATCTGATCTATGCTTCCACTCATACGCAGATGATACTCAACTCTACCTTCGGATCCCCGGACAAAAAGACCAATATCAGGAATTAGAAAAATGCCTCGCATCAATAGACGACTGGATGTCCACAAACTCCCTCAAACTTAACGGAACCAAAACAGAACTCCTTCTCCTAAATGCAAACCGGAAAACTAAATCTACGACACTATGGACTCCGCCCACCATCCTTGGACAGACCATCCCCCTAAGCATAAAAGCCAAAAGTCTCGGTGTCATCTTCGATTCAGAAATGTCAATGAATGCACAAATAGGATCAGTAGTCAGCGGATCCTACCACCTTCTACGCCTGCTACGTAGACTCATCCCCTTCATTCCAGAAAAGGACAAAGCCGTAGTGGTAGGAACAATCATCAACTCTCGACTTGACTATGCAAACTCCCTCTACATAGGACTACCTAAATTCCAGATTGCACGACTACAAGTTGTTCAAAACACGGCAGCAAGACTAGTCACAGGAAAAAAAACATGGGAATCCATCTCCCCATCCCTGAGGACCCTCCATTGGCTAACCGTAAAGAATCGGATCACATTCAAGACCCTCTGCTTGACCCACAAATGCACACAAGGAGATGCTCCTCAATACTTATGCGAAAAAATACAACACTACACCCCCAATCGCAACCTCCGATCTAACGACCAAAACCTCCTCCTTGTCCCCAAATCCCGGTACAAGTCAAGGGGAGAACGAAGATTTGCAGTCCAAGGACCACGGCTATGGAACGCTCTACCTACGAACATCCGCTTGGAAAAAGACCATCGGGCCTTCAGGAAAAAACTCAAGACCTACCTCTTCTAAGAAGGAATCAACGCAGGTCGGATCAAGCGCCTCGAGGCGATTCAGTTCGCAGTTGCAGCGCTATACAAATCATTCATTCATTCACCATGTGGTCAATGCTGGTATAACAGGTATAATTTTTCTTGAAGAAAGTGCACAGAATAGCTCGTCTCCTCAGATGGTATTTTAAGAGAACCTGTCATATAAATGCCAACAATTGGCTTTAACAGTATCTAGTGCACTCTAATAAGGTGCATTATGAATCTTCTTTGTACCCATTGCTAGGGTACCCCTGCTAGCAGAGACTGGGAAAAATTCCAGCTGGTCACATCCTCACTGTGGGATCACAGAGGGGAACGCAACCCTCCCATGCAGAAGGAAACGCAGTACCAGACTCCACCGTTGCATGCAATGCATTAGGCTTTGTGCACATCAAAGATTTGTTTTTTTGCAATAGGTTCTCTTTAAAGAAAAAGGATAATCAGGAGATGGTGGAAACAACATTTTTGGTCATATGCACTTCATTATATCATTTGTAAGTCATGTGCACGTCATTCTGTACTAAGGGATGCCAAAAACATGGAATGGTATAGCGAGCAGGTGGTATCGCGGATTCTTCGGATGAGAATGATCTTGGTGTTATCATGTTTCAGGCCGGGTTTACACTGGTGCAACACAACAGGACACTCATCCTACTTTGCCCTGCGACTTGAAGTCAGAGACGCGTCCAACTTCAATGAACGAGGATCCAACATGGATCCCTGCCAATACCAGGCACTGTGTTTGGTATGAATCTTGAGGGGTAACTCCATGCCAAATTTTAAATAACAAACCTGCATGGATTCCCCCTCCAAGGGCATAACAGATCCTTCGGTCTGGTATGGATTTAAGGGTAACCCCCTACGCCTAAAAAAACGGCGTGGGTGTCCCCCCAAAATCCATACCAGACCCTTATCCGAGCACGCAGCCCGGCCGGTCAGAAAAGCTGGTGGGGATGAGCGAGTGCCTCCCTCTCCTTAACCGTACCAGGCCGCATGCCCTCAACATGGGGGGTGGGTGCTTTGGGCCAGGGGGGCGCCTTGTTGATGAGGACAAGGGCCTCTTCCTGACAACCCTGGCCGTTGGTTGTCGGGGTCTGCGGGCGGGGGGGCTCATCGGGTGGCCTCCTTATTAAAGGGGGCTCCTGGATTCCAATAAGCCCCCCCCCGCCCGCAGTCCCCGACAACCATTGGCCAGGGTTGTCAGGAAGATAATGGATTTTGGGGGGACCCCCATGCTGTTTTTTCGGCGTAGGGGTTCCCCCTTAAAATCCATATCAGACCAAAGGGGCTGGTATACTCTTGGATTTAAAATTTGGCGTTGAGTTCCCCCTCAAGATCATCAGCGCACAAACCGCATGCCAAAGTCGGATCAGGCAAGACGGCGTTCTGACTTTAATAATATTCAGTGGGCTAAAGTAGGATCAGTCGGACCAAAGTAGTGCAGGGAGCATTTTCAAAGTCAGACCAGTTAAGACGGCTCCCATAGGGAAACATTGATTTTCACACGTCATGCGACATGAGCACCTAATGTCGGAGCGTTTGTCGCACCAGTGTAAACCCGGCCTAAAGTAGAACTCTACAGAATAAATACAGGTTTACTTTGGCAAAAGATTTTAGTTCTGTACAGTCAGCCTTGATATTTATACACTTCTGGCACAGTGCATAGCTAGGCAGGTGACAAACTTTAAAAGTAAGCCGGACGGACAGCGGGGGCGTGGCCTAGGCATGGCGGTGTGAGGTCTTGCTCTCCTGGAGCTATGCTCTCCCTCTGATGGCCGCTGAGATCCACTAACCCACCGACTAACCCATCGACCGAAAACGTTATGTTCCCGGCTAAGACCAAGAAAGACTCCCCAACGATCAATACCCCAACACGACCTGACATCAAACAATACTTCCCAGGAGCCCGGACCCGCAGTGCGAGGACGAGGGGGACGGAGAGCAATATGGAGACGGGCAGCAACCTAGAGACGGAGACGGCCGTAATGCAGAGCTCAGATCCCCAGAGCGCCATAGAGCAGAGTGCCGGACGTATGACAGCACAGGTGTCTAAAGCCCCCGCTATAGACGTGCACACAGAGAAACTTACGGACCGGGAAAAGGACATGGAAATCAGGGAACTCCTTCGGGCGCTCCCTACGCGGGCCGACATCGAGGCTCTCCCCACGAGGGCAGATATAGAAGCGCTTATCCTGAAAGTGACGGAGGCACAACAACAAGAACTACAGGGGATCCGAGCCGACGTTCAGCAGCTCACAGAACGAGTGGTGGAAGGAGATACCGCGAGAGCAGCGCTGGATGGGAGGCTGACGAGAGTGGAACAAACACAGATACGGCAGAGTGAAAGGTCAGTGGACTTTCAATTACAAATTGAAGATTTGGAGGACCGAAGCCGTAGACAGAACGTACGGATAAGAGGTCTCCCTGAGACTACTGGTATGGAAGATTTAAGAGTTACAGTCACTGCTATATTTCACCAGATTATGGAGGGGGGAGCGTTGGACTTGACAGAAATTGACCGAGTGCATAGGGTAAGCGGCCAGAGACCAACGGACTTGAATAGGCCCCGGGACATTATATGTCGCTTATATAGATATACATATAAAGAGGACATTGTACGTAAGGCCTGGTCAATAGGAACCATTACCTTCAAAGGAGCAGATATTAAAATTTTGCCAGATCTATCAAAGGCGACCTTGCAACGCCGAGCGATGTTAAGACCACTATTAGATCAATTGATACATATGGGCTATACGTACAGATGGAGATTCCCATTTGCACTAACTATACGGAAGGGAACATCCACATTCATATTAAACCGACCGACAGATCTTCCGAATCTATTTACTTTCCTGGGGACCCCACCTATAGAGGTACCAGACTGGCTACAGCCATTATCACGCCTATACCGAGCGGAGGCCCCTACCCGGAATCAACAAGGACCGCAGCCTCGTCTGGGTAGAGGGGGTCGGATAGCACAGGATTGAGGACATACCTCTGTATAGGATCAGGAAGGAGACCCCAGGACCAAGAAAGAGGAGTTGACCCCAAAAAAAAAAGGGAAAAAAATTAGAAAAGCGGGAGAGACCTATGCTTAAGGGAGGGTGGGGGTGGGGGTGTTGTTTCTGTTATTTTTTCCCCGTTTTCTTTTCCTTTTCTTTTTTTTTTTTTCTCATGGGGGGTTTTTTATTTATTTTTTTTTTTTTTGGTTGATTGCTCTCTCCCCCCCCCAAAAATATTTGTTTTTTTAACGTTTGTTTTTGTTCTTTATTGGGGGGGGTGATACCCCAAAGGAAATGGAAATATAGGAAGGACAACTGTGGGAGAGAGATGGGACTTGTAATAGAGGACCAAATTGGGAACATAGTTGGCCTCACTTTAAACTGGGAGACTGTCATCCCAACTTGTTTTTTTTATTTATTTATTTATTTTTTCCTTTTTTGTCTTTATTTTTATTTTTTTTATTTTTTTTTTGGGAGGGGATATATCAGAAGGACTATGGAGAAACTTATTAAGTGAGAGATGACTGACTGCAAATATAGGTTAAACTGTCCGAAATATATCTGTCCTCTTCCCCTCCCTCTCTCCTCCCTTTTTTTTTTTTGGGGGGGGGGGGGGGGATGGGGGGAGACGGGGGAGAGTACGGGAGGGGGGACTAGAGCGGTGCGGGGATCAAATGGGGAGGGATTGATACAGAGCACAATTTAAGGGGGTATTTGATTAAGATATAAATATTCAAGGATAGAATAATTTAATTTATATTATGAACTAAATTTGTTTATTTTATTTAATTTTGTTTATAATTTTTTTTATTTATTTTTTTCCCCTTTTTTTTTTTTTTTTTTTTTTTTTTTATATAATTTTTTTTTTTTTTTAATTTTTTAAAATTTTTATTTTTTTATTTTTTTTTTTTTTTTTTTTTTTTTTCACTTCTATGTCTTTGACGCACTTATTTTTTTTACACAATTTGTCATAACAGTACATTTATCACAACACAATCACAAATCAGCTAAATGTATAAATAGATCACGGGGGACACATATATTTGTCTGCACATCTTTATGTGGATGCAAAAGTATAGTACACCTTAATCACGAATAATACCACCATCGAGTGGTACCTAATATCCAACCCGGATAGGACAAGGAAGGTTCCTATTGGGAAGGATCCCCTTTTTTTTTTTTTTTTTTTAAAAGGTATTGGGGCAGAGAATTAGACACACCTAGAAGGAATTTGGAGTGGCGGATATGTATATATATATATATATATAGATTTGGTATTTTTTTTTTATTTTTTTTTTTTTTTTTTTTTTTTTTTTTTTTGCGTGTGGAATATTTTTACAACCAATGAGTTTGGGAGTAGTGGGGTTTTGGTGTTTTAGGGTGTGAATGTGGTTATGTAATGCACATGAATGATTTGGGCTGGGCAATATTGGGGGATACCGGCGACTGGGGTGGGATGCTGCTCCTGCGCCCACTCTGGTCTATCCATCTCGGTATGCCTCCCCCTACCCCTGTCGCCTCTCTTTTAGTTTTTTTTTTTTTTTTTTCCTCTCTCCCCCCCCCCCCCCCCCCCCCCCCCCCCCCCCCTTGGTATATGATTTTATACAAGATGATTGTAGCCGGTACAGATTACAGATATTATTAATTACGAGTATTTCTCGGATATACAGGCCGGTGTAGATAGATAAAGGTAAAAACAATAGGACCGGCGGCCAGCGGAGGGAGGAGAGTAGTCCCTCTCTGTCTGCAGGTGACACGCCCCTATTATTTTTTTTGCGTGTGGAATATTTTTACAACCAATGAGTTTGGGAGTAGTGGGGTTTTGGTGTTTTAGGGTGTGAATGTGGTTATGTAATGCACATGAATGATTTGGGCTGGGCAATATTGGGGGATACCGGCGACTGGGGTGGGATGCTGCTCCTGCGCCCACTCTGGTCTATCCATCTCGGTATGCCTCCCCCTACCCCTGTCGCCTCTCTTTTAGTTTTTTTTTTTTTTTTTTGGTCGGGTGGGGGCCCCCCCCCCCCCCCTTGGTATATGATTTTATACAAGATGATTGTAGCCGGTACAGATTACAGATATTATTAATTACGAGTAGGGATGAGCCGAACACCCCCGGGTTCGGTTCGAACCAGAACCTTCGAACGGACCGAAAGTTCGCGCGAATTTTCGAACCCTATACGTTATAATGGACGCGAACGTTCGAAATCAAAAGTGCTAATTACAACGGCCAATATGCATGTTAATGTCATAAAACAGGTTTGGGGACCCGGGTCCTGCCCCAGGGGACATATATCAATGCAAAAAGAACTTTTAAAAACTAACGTTTTTTCGGGAGCAGTCATTTTAATGATGCATAAAGTGAAAAAAAAAAAGTGACATTTTCCTTTAAATATGGTACCTGGGGGGTGTCCAAAGTATGCCTGTGAAGTGGCATGTGTTTCCCGTGTTTAGAACTGTCCTTGCACAAAATGACATTTGTAAAGGAAAAAAAGAAGCCATTTAAAACCACTTGCGGCTTTAGGTTTGATCTTAAGTAGAATCTGAACAGGTACATTATGAAGTGTAGCTCCATCCCAAAAAAATCTATTTTTAAGCTTTTTGGAGAACATAGGGAGGGGTTATCACCCCTGTAACATTTGCTGTCTTTGCACATCTGTTCAGAACATGTCACCTCACTTTCCGTCCCAATGATAAATGTTTTTGGAAAAGTGGGGTTTTAATTGAAACAAGGATTGGTGATAAAGTATCAGTAGAGAGGAGATACCTTTTTCCCAAATTAAATCTAACAGGATAGAATTTCCCTTCCTAGGGTAGATTTCCTCTCACTTCCTGTTTTCTCTTTCCATTTGCAAGTAGGAGTCGTTTGTAAGTTGGATGTTTGAAAGTAGGGGCCTGGCGTATATACTCTGCAGAAATTTGCCCTATTAGATGTTGGTGTAGCCACAAGACTGGTGGGCACAGGAATGGGCCCTGCTGTGAGTTAATAGATCAAGATTTGTAATTGCATGCACCTGTTGAACAGGGCAGAAAAATTGGGGGTGGTGGTGGTGGTGGTGGTGGTGGTGGTGGACGGTTTTGCCACAAGACTGTAAGCTCTCACAGTTACTCTTGGTGGGCGCAGGAATGGGCCCTGCTGTGAGTTATTAGATCAAGATTTGTAATTGCAAGCACCTGATGAACAGGGCAGAAAAATTGGGCCTTTGGCGGTGGTGGTGGACGGTGTTGCCACAAGACTGTAGGCCCTCATAGTTACTCTTGGTGGGCGCAGGAATGGGCCCTGCTGTGAACTATTAGATCAAGATTTGTAATTACCCGCCCCTGTTAAACAGGGGCTGAAAAATTGTGCCTTAGGCACTGGTGCTGGTGCCACAACACTGCAACCCCTCACAGAGACTGTACTTGGAGCACAGCAGTCACACGTGTTGCGAAGCATTTTTTTAAAAAATTGTAAGTACACGCCCCTGTTAAACAGGGGCTGAAAAATTGTGCCTTAGGCACTGGTGCTGGTGCCACAACACTGCAACACGGCCCTCACAGAGACTGTACTTGGAGCACAGCAGTCACACGTGTTGCGAAGCATTTTTTTAAAAAATTGTAAGTACACGCCCCTGTTAAACAGGGGCTGAAAAATTGTGCCTTAGGCACTGGTGCTGGTGCCACAACACTGCAACACGGCCCTCACAGAGACTGTACTTGGAGCACAGCAGTCACACGTGTTGCGAAGCATTTTTTTAAAAAATTGTAAGTACACGCCCCTGTTAAACAGGGGCTGAAAAATTGTGCCTTAGGCACTGGTGCTGGTGCCACAACACTGCAACACGGCCCTCACAGAGACTGTACTTGGAGCACAGCAGTCACACGTGTTGCGAAGCATTTTTTTTAAAAAATTGTAAGTACACGCCCCTGTTAAACAGGGGCTGAAAAATTGTGCCTTAGGCACTGGTGCTGGTGCCACAACACTGCAACACGGCCCTCACAGAGACTGTACTTGGAGCACAGCAGTCACACGTGTTGCGAAGCATTTTTTTAAAAAATTGTAAGTACACGCCCCTGTTAAACAGGGGCTGAAAAATTGTGCCTTAGGCACTGGTGCTGTGGCATGGATCATTGAGGAGGAGGAAGAGGATAGTCAGTGAACATAAGAGGACAGTCACTCAGCATCAGCATAGGCAGTCTTGAAGGGATGTGACATTAAAAATTATTCGGTTATATCCGCCTCAGGTGCCTGGTAGCTGGTGGTGATCCAAGACTGATTCATTTTGATGAATGTCAGTCGATCAACCGAGGCGGTGGACAGGCGCACCCTATGATCAGTCACAAATCCTCCAGCAGCACTGAATGTGCGTTCGGAAAGAACGCTGGAGGCAGGACAGGCCAGTAGCTCAATTGCATACTGTGCAAGCTCTGGCCAGTGATCCATCCTCAGGACCCAGTAAGCCAGAGGATTTTCGGTGGGAAAGGTGTCCAAGTCTGACCTTGCCCCAAGGTATTCCTGCACCATGTATATCAGACGCTGGCGATGGTTGCTGGAACCGATCATACCTTGGGGCTGCGGACTAAAAAATTGTCTGAACGCATCGGTCAGACGTCCACCTTCCCCACCGCTCCTTCTGCCACTGACCGAAGCCTCAGCAACTCGTCGCCCAGGACCAGGAGTTTGTAGCCTCCCAGTTTCTGGGAACGCGTTGCACAGACCTTTCTGCAAGGCCTCCCTGAGATGTCTCATCCTCTGCTCCCTCTGCGACGGCAAGATAAGGTCCGCAACCTTACCCTTGTACCGCGGATCAAGGAGAGTGGCCAGCCAGTAATGGTCCCTCTCCTTGATCCGAAGAACACGAGGATCCTTCCGCAGGCTTTGCAGGATCAGGGAGGCCATGCAGCGTAGGTTAGCTGAGGCATTCGGTCCGGAGTCTTCTGGGTCACTGAGGATGACATGATCGCCAGCCACCTCCTCCCAGCCACGTACAAGTCCACTGGCTTGTTGGGACTGTACATCATCCCTAAAAGACTGCTGCTGCTGATGCTGAGTGCCAGGCTCCACCTCCATGCTCACACAATCCTCCTCCTCCTCCTCCTCCTCCTCATCCTCTTCCTGTGTGATGGGTGGGACAGAAGGAACACTGTCCGGATAAAGGGGGCCTTGAGAGGCAAGGAAGTCCTCCTCTTCCTGCCTCTGTTCTGCCTCAAGTGCCCTGTCCATTATCCCACGCAGCGTATGCTCCAACAGGTGGACAAGAGGGACAGTGTCACTGATGCATGCACTGTCACTGCTCACCATCCTCGTGGCCTCCTCAAATGGTGAGAGGACAGTGCATGCATCCCTGATCATGCTCCACTGACGTGGGGAAAAAAACCCAAGCTCCCCTGACCCTGTCCTGGTGCCGTAGTCGCAAAGGTACTCATTGATGGCCCTCTGCTGCGTGTGCAGTCGCTGCAGCATGGCCAACGTTGAGTTCCACCTGGTGGGCATGTCAGATATTAGGCGGTTCTTGGGCAGGTTCAGCTCCTTTTGCAGCTCAGTCAGCCGAGCACTGGCATTATAAGATCGGCGGAAATGCACACAGACTTTCCTGGCCTGCCTCAGGACATCCTGTAAGCCTGGGAACCTGCCCAAGAACCGCTGCACCACCAGGTTGAGGACGTGAGCCATGCAGGGCACATGGGTGAGCTGCCCCTGTCGCAGGGCGGAGAGGAGGTTGGTGCCATTGTCAGAAACGACCATTCCTGGCTTAAGCTGACGTGGCGTCAACCACCTCTCGGCCTGCCCCTGCAGAGCTGCCAGAACCTCTGGCCCAGTGTGGCTCCTGTCCCCCAAACACACCAGCGCAAGCACGGCATGGCATCTTTTTGCCTGCGTACTTGCGTAGCCCCTTGTACGCCTACGGAGCACCGCTGGTTCCAAGGACAGAGCACTGGAGGAAGAAGAAGAGGAGGGGGTGGAGGAGAGAGGTGTGTCACAACCAGTAGCAGTAGTCGCGTTTTGGAGGCGTGGTGGCGGAACAACCTCCAACACTACTGCACCTTGTCCTGCATCCCTCCCAGCTGCCAATAGAGTGACCCAATGGGCCGTGAAAGAAAGGTACCGTCCCTGTCCATGCCTGCTGGACCATGAGTCAGCGGTAATATGCACCTTACCGCTGACCGCCCTGTCCAGCGAGGCATGGACATTGCCCTCCACATGCCGGTAGAGAGACGGAATCGCCTTCCGCGAGAAAAAGTGGCGTTTGGGAACCTGCCACTGAGGAACCGCACATTGAACAAACTCACGGAAGGGGGCCGAGTCTACCAACTGAAAAGGCAGCAGTTGAAGTGCTAGCAATTTAGCAAGGCTAGCATTCAACCGCTGGGCATGTGGATGGCTGGGAGTGTACTTCTTTCTACGGTCCAGCAGCTGGGGCAGGGAAATTTGCCTGCTGCATTCGGACGTCGGTGTACTGCAAGTACTTGGTTGTGACACACCGAATTCTACACCTTCAGTCCTCTCAGAGCAGCTTTCAGAGAGGACTGAAGGTGTAGTGGGGATGGAGATCCCAGCTGAGGAGGAGCAAGGAGAGGTCCGCTTAGTTCTTTGGTGTGGGTCTTTTATGTGTGCCTGCCAACGAGCTGCATGGCAGGTCGCCATATGTCTGGTCATGCTTGTCGTGCCCAAGCGGCTGATGTTTTGGCCACGCGAGATACGCTTGAGACAAATATTGCAAATAGCAGTGGTGCGATCTGCTGCACTCGTCTCAAAAAAGGCCCACACCAAAGAACTTTTCTGATAACGTGCAGAGGCAGCGCCCTGCACAGGCGGAGCTCTGCGGTGTTGTACAGTTGCTGTGCTGGCCTCTACCTGGCCTCCAGGGGGCATCCTGCCTCGTTGGACATGTGACGCCGCATCCTCCTCCTCCTCGTCCTCCTCCTCATCCTCTCTCCCTTGAGGCACCCACGTGGAGTCAGTGACCTCATCATCCCCTCCCTCTTCACCACTAGAGCAAACCTGGCAGTAAGCTGCAGCTGGTGGAACTGTACTGCCAGATTCCTCAAGCTGGGTATCGTCATCCGAGCCTTCGAATCGTTGGGCATCCTCCTGGAGCATGTACCCAACACTGTGCTCAAAGAGTTCGGGGGACTCCTCAGGAGGACATGGTGGGTCTAGGGAAGGGGTGGCTGATGATGCTCTGTCAGTACCCTGAGCCTGGGTGAGAGAGGATGAGGAGGATGAGGAGGGCTTGGTCATCCATTCTACCAAGCCTTCAGCATGATGCGGCTCCACATGTCCAGCTGCCGAAAACAAAGACGCGCGTGTCCCATGGCCACGTGCTGATGACGATGCACGACCACGTCCACGTCCACGGCCACGTCCACTAGAAACAGAGACTGTCTGCCCTGTGTTCTTGGCTCTGCACGCTCTGCCTCCCCTTGGCGGTCTTCCAGCCATTGTAGTCGGTAGTCCTGTGGGTGCTGCTGAGAAGAAAATATAGGAGCTCTGTGTGATGCCACTAACACACTAGAAGTCCTATAGGTGCTTCTGCAAAGAAAATATAGGAGCTCTGTGTGATGCCACTAACACACTAGAAGTCCTGTGGGTGCTGCTGAGAAGAAAATATAGGAGCTCTGTGTGATGCCACTAACACACTAGAAGTCCTATGGGTGCTTCTGCAAAGAAAATATAGGAGCTCTGTGTGATGCCACTAACACACTAGAAGTCCTGTGGGTGCTGCTGAGAAGAATATATAGGAGCTCTGTGTGATGCCACTAACACACTAGAAGTCCTGTGGGTGCTGCTGAGAAGAAAATATAGGAGCTCTGTGTGATGCCACTAACACACTAGAAGTCCTATGGGTGCTTCTGCAAAGAAAATATAGGAGCTCTGTGTGATGCCACTAACACACTAGAAGTCCTGTGGGTGCTGCTGAGAAGAAAATATAGGAGCTCTGTGTGATGCCACTAACACACTAGAAGTCCTATAGGTGCTTCTGCAAAGAAAATATAGGAGCTCTGTGTGATGCCACTAACACACTAGAAGTCCTGTGGGTGCTGCTGAGAAGAAAATATAGGAGCTCTGTGTGATGCCACTAACACACTAGAAGTCCTATGGGTGCTTCTGCAAAGAAAATATAGGAGCTCTGTGTGATGCCACTAACACACTAGAAGTCCTGTGGGTGCTGCTGAGAAGAATATATAGGAGCTCTGTGTGATGCCACTAACACACTAGAAGTCCTATGGGTGCTTCTGCAAAGAAAATAGAGGAGCTCTGTGTGATGCCACTAACACACTAGAAGTCCTGTGGGTGCTTCTGCAAAGAAAATAGAGGAGCTCTGTGTGATGCCACTAACACACTAGAAGTCCTGTGGGTGCTGCTGAGAAGAATATATAGGAGCTCTGTGTGATGCCACTAACACACTAGAAGTCCTATGGGTGCTTCTGCAAAGAAAATAGAGGAGCTCTGTGTGATGCCACTAACACACTAGAAGTCCTGTGGGTGCTTCTGCAAAGAAAATAGAGGAGCTCTGTGTGATGCCACTAACACACTAGAAGTCCTGTGGGTGCTGCTGAGAAGAATATATAGGAGCTCTGTGTGATGCCACTAACACACTAGAAGTCCTATGGGTGCTTCTGCAAAGAAAATAGAGGAGCTCTGTGTGATGCCACTAACACACTAGAAGTCCTGTGGGTGCTGCTGAGAAGAATATATAGGAGCTCTGTGTGATGCCACTAACACACTAGAAGTCCTATGGGTGCTTCTGCAAAGAAAATAGAGGAGCTCTGTGTGATGCCACTAACACACTAGAAGTCCTGTGGGTGCTTCTGCAAAGAAAATAGAGGAGCTCTGTGTGATGCCACTAACACACTAGAAGTCCTGTGGGTGCTGCTGAGAAGAAAATATAGGAGCTCTGTGTGATGCCACTAACACACTAGAAGTCCTATGGGTGCTTCTGCAAAGAAAATATAGGAGCTCTGTGTGATGCCACTAACACACTAGAAGTCCTGTGGGTGCTGCTGAGAAGAAAATATAGGAGCTCTGTGTGATGCCACTAACACACTAGAAGTCCTATAGGTGCTTCTGCAAAGAAAATATAGGAGCTCTGTGTGATGCCACTAACACACTAGAAGTCCTGTGGGTGCTGCTGAGAAGAAAATATAGGAGCTCTGTGTGATGCCACTAACACACTAGAAGTCCTATAGGTGCTTCTGCAAAGAAAATATAGGAGCTCTGTGTGATGCCACTAACACACTAGAAGTCCTATAGGTGCTTCTGCAAAGAAAATATAGGAGCTCTGTGTGATGCCACTAACACACTAGAAGTCCTATGGGTGCTTCTGCAAAGAAAATATAGGAGCTCTGTGTGATGCCACTAACACACTAGAAGTCCTGTGGGTGCTGCTGAGAAGAATATATAGGAGCTCTGTGTGATGCCACTAACACACTAGAAGTCCTATGGGTGCTTCTGCAAAGAAAATAGAGGAGCTCTGTGTGATGCCACTAACACACTAGAAGTCCTGTGGGTGCTTCTGCAAAGAAAATAGAGGAGCTCTGTGTGATGCCACTAACACACTAGAAGTCCTGTGGGTGCTGCTGAGAAGAATATATAGGAGCTCTGTGTGATGCCACTAACACACTAGAAGTCCTATGGGTGCTTCTGCAAAGAAAATAGAGGAGCTCTGTGTGATGCCACTAACACACTAGAAGTCCTGTGGGTGCTGCTGAGAAGAATATATAGGAGCTCTGTGTGATGCCACTAACACACTAGAAGTCCTATGGGTGCTTCTGCAAAGAAAATAGAGGAGCTCTGTGTGATGCCACTAACACACTAGAAGTCCTGTGGGTGCTTCTGCAAAGAAAATAGAGGAGCTCTGTGTGATGCCACTAACACACTAGAAGTCCTGTGGGTGCTTCTGCAAAGAAAATAGAGGAGCTCTGTGTGATGCCAATAACACACTAGAAGTCCTATGGGTGCTTCTGCAAAGAAAATAGAGGAGCTCTGTGTGATGCCACTAACACACTAGAAGTCCTGTGGGTGCTTCTGCAAAGAAAATAGAGGAGCTCTGTGTGATGCCACTAACACACTAGAAGTCCTGTGGGTGCTTCTGCAAAGAAAATAGAGGAGCTCTGTGTGATGCCACTAACACACTAGAAGTCCTGTGGGTGCTTCTGCAAAGAAAATAGAGGAGCTCTGTGTGATGCCACTAACACACTAGAAGTCCTGTGGGTGCTGCTGAGAAGAATATATAGGAGCTCTGTGTGATGCCACTAACACACTAGAAGTCCTGTGGGTGCTTATGCAAAGAAAATAGAGGAGCTCTGTGTGATGGGACTAACACACTTCAAGTCCTATAGGTGCTTCTGGGAAGAAAATATTGCTCTGTGTGTGTAATGGGACTAACACACTTCAAGTCCTATAGGTGCTTCTGGGAAGAAAATATAGCTCTGTGTGTGTAATGGGACTAACACACTTCAAGTCCTATAGGTGCCTCTGGGAACAAAATATAGGAGCTCTGCCTGCCTGCCACGAACACACTACAAGTCCTATAGGTGCTTCTGGTAACAAAATATAGGAGCTCTGCCTGCCTGCCACTAACACACTACAAGTCCTATAGGTGCTTCTGGGAAGAAAATATAGCTCTGTGTGTGTAATGGGACTAACACACTTCAAGTCCTATAAGTGCTTCTGGGAACAAAATATAGGAGCTCTGCCTGCCTGCCACGAACACACTACAAGACCTATAGGTGCTTCTGGGAAAGAAAATATAGCTCTGTGTGTGTAATGGGACTAACACACTTCAAGTCCTATAGGTGCTTCTGGGAACAAAGTATAGCTCTTTGTGTGTAATGGGACTAACACACTTCAAGTCCTATAGGTGCTTCTGGGAAGAAAATATAGCTCTGTGTGTGTGATGGGACTAACACACTTCAAGTCCTATAGGTGCTTCTGGGAAGAAAATATAGCTCTGTGTGTGTAATGGGACTAACACACTTCAAGTCCTATAGGTGCTTCTGGGAAGAAAATATAGCTCTGTGTGTGTAATGGGACTAACACACTTCAAGTCCTATAGGTGCTTCTGGGAAGAAAATATAGCTCTGTGTGTGTAATGGGACTAACACACTTCAAGTCCTATAGGTGCTTCTGGGAAGAAAATATAGCTCTGTGTGTGTAATGGGACTAACACACTTCAAGTCCTATAGGTGCTTCTGGGAAGAAAATATAGCTCTGTGTGTGTAATGGGACTAACACACTTCAAGTCCTATAGGTGCTTCTGGGAAGAAAATATAGCTCTGTGTGTGTAATGGGACTAACACACTTCAAGTCCTATAGGTGCTTCTGGGAAGAAAATATAGCTCTGTGTGTGTGATGGGACTAACACACTTCAAGTCCTATAGGTGCTTCTGGGAAGAAAATATAGCTCTGTGTGTGTAATGGGACTAACACACTTCAAGTCCTATAGGTGCTTCTGGGAACAAAGTATAGCTCTTTGTGTGTAATGGGACTAACACACTTCAAGTCCTATAGGTGCTTCTGGGAAGAAAATATAGCTCTGTGTGTGTGATGGGACTAACACACTTCAAGTCCTATAGGTGCTTCTGGGAAGAAAATATAGCTCTGTGTGTGTAATGGGACTAACACACTTCAAGTCCTATAGGTGCTTCTGGGAAGAAAATATAGCTCTGTGTGTGTAATGGGACTAACACACTTCAAGTCCTATAGGTGCTTCTGGGAAGAAAATATAGCTCTGTGTGTGTGATGGGACTAACACACTTCAAGTCCTATAGGTGCTTCTGGTAAGAAAATATAGCTCTGTGTGTGTAATGGGACTAACACACTTCAAGTCCTATAAGTGCTTCTGGGAACAAAATATAGGAGCTCTGCCTGCCTGCCACGAACACACTACAAGTCCTATAGGTGCTTCTGGGAAGAAAATATAGCTCTGTGTGTGTAATGGGACTAACACACTTCAAGTCCTATAGGTGCTTCTGGGAACAAAGTATAGCTCTTTGTGTGTAATGGGACTAACACACTTCAAGTCCTATAGGTGCTTCTGGGAAGAAAATATAGCTCTGTGTGTGTGATGGGACTAACACACTTCAAGTCCTATAGGTGCTTCTGGGAAGAAAATATAGCTCTGTGTGTGTAATGGGACTAACACACTTCAAGTCCTATAGGTGCTTCTGGGAAGAAAATATAGCTCTGTGTGTGTAATGGGACTAACACACTTCAAGTCCTATAGGTGCTTCTGGGAAGAAAATATAGCTCTGTGTGTGTAATGGGACTAACACACTTCAAGTCCTATAGGTGCTTCTGGGAAGAAAATATAGCTCTGTGTGTGTAATGGGACTAACACACTTCAAGTCCTATAGGTGCTTCTGGGAACAAAGTATAGCTCTTTGTGTGTAATGGGACTAACACACTTCAAGTCCTATAGGTGCTTCTGGAAGAAAATATAGCTCTGTGTGTGTGATGGGACTAACACACTTCAAGTCCTATAGGTGCTTCTGGGAACAAAATATAGCTCTGTGTGTGTAATGGGACTAACACACTTCAAGTCCTATAAGTGCTTCTGGGAACAAAATATAGGAGCTCTGCCTGCCTGCCACGAACACACTACAAGTCCTATAGGTGCTTCTGGGAAGAAAATATAGCTCTGTGTGTGTAATGGGACTAACACACTTCAAGTCCTATAGGTGCTTCTGGGAACAAAGTATAGCTCTTTGTGTGTAATGGGACTAACACACTTCAAGTCCTATAGGTGCTTCTGGGAAGAAAATATAGCTCTGTGTGTGTGATGGGACTAACACACTTCAAGTCCTATAGGTGCTTCTGGGAACAAAATATAGCTCTGTGTGTGTAATGGGACTAACACACTTCAAGTCCTATAGGTGCTTCTGGGAAGAAAATATAGCTCTGTGTGTGTGATGGGACTAACACACTTCAAGTCCTATAGGTGCTTCTGGGAACAAAATATAGGAGCTCTGCCTGCCTGCCACGAACACACTACAAGTCCTATAGGTGCTTCTGGTAACAAAATATAGGAGCTCTGCCTGCCTGCCACTAACACACTACAAGTCCTATAGGTGCTTCTGGTAACAAAATATAGGAGCTCTGCCTGCCTGTCACTAACACACTACAAGTCCTATAGGTGCTTCTGGTAACAAAATATAGGAGCTCTGCCTGCCTGCCACTAACACACTACAAGTCCTATAGGTGCTTCTGGTAACAAAATATAGGAGCTCTGCCTGCCTGTCACTAACACACTACAAGTCCTATAGGTGCTTCTGGTAACAAAATATAGGAGCTCTGCCTGCCTGTCACTAACACACTACAAGTCCTATAGGTGCTTCTGGTAACAAAATATAGGAGCTCTGCCTGCCTGCCACTAACACACTACAAGTCCTATAGGTGCTTCTGGTAACAAAATATAGGAGCTCTGCCTGCCTGTCACTAACACACTACAAGTCCTATAGGTGCTTCTGGTAACAAAATATAGGAGCTCTGCCTGCCTGCCACTAACACACTACAAGTCCTATAGGTGCTTCTGGTAACAAAATATAGGAGCTCTGCCTGCCTGCCACGAACACACTACAAGTCCTATAGGTGCTTCTGGTAACAAAATATAGGAGCTCTGCCTGCCTGCCACGAGCACACTACAAGCCCCTCTTTGTCAATCAATCTTTGTAACTGAATCTATCTAACTCAATCTCTGCAAGTGAATCTCTCTCTCTATCTATCTAAATGCAGCAGAGTGTCACAGGAACAGCCTGCTCAATCTGCGCCGGAACAGCATGTGACCGGCGCAGACGGCGTGGCGGCGTTTTATAGGGGGGGGGTGTACTACAGCCCCTGAGCTGTAATTGGCTACAGGCGTCCGGCCTGTAGCCAATTATGGCTCTTCGAGTTTCCGGGGCTGTGATTGGCCAAGCATGCGGGGTCACAGTGCATGCTTGGCCAATCATCAGCCAGCAATGCACTGCGTCGGCCGCGCCGGCCGCAATGCATTGCGGGGCCGCTCGCATCACACGAACGTGATGCGAGCGGCCAAAATAGTTCTGGGCTCGCCGAGCGAGCGAACGCCCGGTGCTCGATGCGAACGTGGGTTCGCATCGAGCACCGGGCCCATCCTTAATTACGAGTATTTCTCGGATATACAGGCCGGTGTAGATAGATAAAGGTAAAAACAATAGGACCGGCGGCCAGCGGAGGGAGGAGAGTAGTCCCTCTCTGTCTGCAGTTGACACGCCCCTATTTAGGGTTACGCTCACTTAAATGGTAATATGTATGTGAGCGCTTATATTTTTTTTTCTTCTTAGATACCTCTTGTTCTGTAAGAGGGAAAGGTGAGAGATTCGTTAATCTCTCACGGATACATTAGGGTTAATAGAACCCTCTTGTCATTTTTTTTTTTTTTTTTTTTTTCTCTTTCTTCTTCTCTCTCCTCTCCTTCTGTATATCTTCCTTTTTTTTTTTTTTTTTTTTTTTTTTTTCTCTTTCTTTCTTTAACCGTTTTTTGGGAAGATGGAGTCATTGAAGATCATGTCGATAAACGTTAAAGGATTGAATGTACCTGAGAAACGTAGAATGCTCTTTCAAGAGCTGAAACGAGCACATGTTGATGTGGCATATATTCAGGAAACCCACTTTAAAGAAGGCAAGATACCAATTTTAAAAAATAACCTTTATTCATCCGTATATCATGCTGCAAATAAGATCTCCAAAACTAGAGGGGTGTCAATCCTTATCTCCAGACGAGTACCGTGGAGCCTACAAGACATAAGAGCGGATACAGAAGGTAGATTTCTGTTTCTTAAAGGTACGATCGAGGGCATGAAGGTAACTTTTGCCACAGTTTATGTACCAAATTACAACCAAGACCATTTCATATGCTCTACTCTTAATGACCTCACGAAATTCGCTGTAGGTAAGTTATTGATGGGTGGGGATTTCAATTTAGCACTAGAACCCAAAATAGACACATCGATTGGCAAATCATCAATCACCAGGGGATGTCGTAAACAAGTACTGAAGGCATTTCATAACTCTCAACTTATAGATGCTTGGAGAGTGTTTCACCCTGAGGATAGGGACTATACCTTTTATTCCTCTCCACACAAGGTGTATTCTCGAATTGATTTATTTATTATACCACATCAAATGTTACCGGAAATTAGGGCTGTGGATATTGGAAATATCACATGGTCAGATCATGCCCCGATCACCTTGATATGGAGAGTGAACGAAGGCCCAAGCTCTAATAGAGGACAGTGGCGACTTAACGAGAGCCTATTAGACAATAAGTTAGTAATCGAAGAGGTGACTAAAGAACTACAGTATTATTTCCAACACAATACTACACCTGAAGTGGACGTAGGGACTATCTGGGAAGCGCATAAGGCCGTAATAAGGGGGATACTTATCAAACACGGCTCTAGAATTAAAAAGGCCAGAGAGGCAGAACTGACCCAATTACTGACAGAGATAAAGATTCTAGAGACTAAACACAAACGGATACCGGACATTACTGCGGAGGCTGAACTGGGCAATTTACGCAGACAAGTGACCTCCTTACTTCATTATAAAGCCAAGGCAGCAATGCAGCACTGCCGGAAATATTACTATGAATCAGGAGACAAATGTGGCCGTCTATTAGCTAGAGCCTTACAGGAACAGCGAACACAAGCATATATACCTTTTATTGTAGATGTAGAGAATAGAAAGGTACATACCCCTACGCAGATAGCATCTACCTTCTGGAAGTTCTATCAATCCCTATATAACTTACCTACAAGACAGCAACCACAACAGAATATAGAGGAATATATTTCATCGTCAGGGATCCCACAGTTAACAGAACAGATTATAGAGGAATTAGAGGCACCCATTACCTTAGAAGAACTGCAAAAGGCAATTAGCACATCCAAACCTGGTAAATCACCGGGCCCGGATGGGTATACCTATAAATACTATAAGACATTCCTTCCCCAACTTGGTAAACAGATGATACAAACATTTAATGCTCTGGGACGGGAGAGGATATGCTCTAAGGAAGCCCTGAAAGCATACATCACGGTAATACCTAAGGAGAACAAGGATCCGTCAGTATGTGGAAGTTACCGCCCTATTTCTCTGCTGAATGTGGACCTAAAGATATTCACCAAGATTATAGCCACACGTATACAACCACACCTGACGGACCTAATTCATCCAGACCAGGTAGGCTTCATACCAACCCGGGAAGCCCGAGATAACACTATAAAGGTTTTGAACCTTATCCACCTAGCTGATACTTCCAATACACCATCTGTATTTTTGGGCACGGATGCCGAGAAGGCGTTTGACCGGGTGGACTGGTCATTCATGTTCTCGGTACTACGATATGTGGGATTAGGGGAAAGGATGATTGGTTGGATTTCGAGTGTATACTCGAAACCAACAGCTCAAATTAAAATAAATGGACACCTATCAGATATAGTCTCAATTACAAATGGAACCCGGCAAGGGTGTCCCCTATCACCTCTTTTATTTGCACTAACTTTAGAGCCTTTCCTCTGTAAGGTACGCCAAAACCCTGATATTACAGGGATACAAATTGGGGCTGCACAATATAAGGTATCCGCCTACGCGGACGACCTTTTATTTTCACTTACGAAACCAAGTATATCCCTACCAAACCTTATGAGAGAACTGGATCAATATGGAAACCTCTCCAATTTAAAAATTAACATGTCAAAATCCGAGGCCATGGGAATAGCGATCCCACTATTGCAGACTGAAACTCTGAAGGCTAATTTTAAGTTCAGATGGACCACAATAGCACTTAAATACCTGGGCACGCTTATTCCACCTAAAATATCCCAAGTATATGCACTAAATTTTACACCTTTACTTAATAAAATACGGAACCTACTAGTGAAATGGCATCAGGGCTTTTTCTCCTGGTTTGGTAGGTGCAATATAATCAAAATGTCAATCCTACCTAAACTACTGTACATGTTCCAAACATTACCGATCTTCATCCCCCAAGAATTTTTCAAACAGATTAATACAATAATAACCCAGTTTATTTGGGCTAATAGAAAACCCAGGTTACAACGCCGACTTATGACCATGCCAAAACAGCACGGAGGGATGGCGGTACCAGATATCCAGAAGTATTACCAGGCAGTACATATGGGGAGATTAATAGACTGGTGTCGACACGCAGATTTTAAACTGTGGCCAAAGTTGGAGCAACTTCAAAGCAAGATCCCATTAAAACGGGCAGTCTGGTGTTATGCAGACCTGAATCGGACCTTAAGAAAACACCCAATCATAGGCCCTACCCTGCGTACTTGCTCACGAATATGCGCCAATACTAAGCTATCACCTGTTTACTCCCCCTTGTATCCCATTGTGGGGAATCCCCGTTTCCCCCCGGGATTACAGGAGGGACCATTTAAAACACTATTGGAGTCACAATGTTATCAGGCCTCGCACTTTGCACAAACAAGAACTTGGCCCTCATTAACGGAGTTGACCTCATCAAGGGACCGATTTAGTCTTGACTACTGGAGCGGGGCTCAACTCCGACACTTTTTAAATACTCTTCCTACTCCAGATAAATTTCAACGACCACTGACTCAGCTAGAAAAATTATGTGAAGAGAAAGGCCCATTATCTCATACACTTTCACAAATGTATGCGCTACTGATTACTCCCGTTGAGGGATATATTCCTCCATTTATAACGAAGTGGGAAACGACATTAGATAGGACCTTCTCCCCGGCGCAACAGAAACAAATAATAAATAGGGCCTTAAAATCGTCAATATGTACACGGGTTCAGGAAACCAACTTTAAAATTTTGACAAAATGGTATCGTACACCTTCAATACTCCATAAATATTCTCCCCTGATTCCGGACAAATGTTGGAGATGTTTGGAAGACAAGGGGACATTATTTCATATTTTCTGGTCTTGCCCGAAATTGGAATATTTCTGGAAGGAGGTGTATCGTATTTCTCAGAAATTTACGGAACATATCTTAACTGAGGACCCAGCCCTATTCTTACTACACGTTTCCCATATACCAGAAAAGATATATAACAAATCAATTTTGTGCCACCTTTTTAATGCCGCTAGATCATGTATTGCACGGCAGTGGAGGGATATGAGCCCTCCCTCTATTGCTTCCTGGCTAACGAGAGTGGAGGAGATAAATAAGATGGAGGATCTGATACTCTCGGCTCAAAATAATCATGAGAGATACTCAGAAACTTGGGTTCAATGGAATGAATTCAAACTTTCAGAGGAGGGGAAGGCTCTCTTCGTAAACTAAGGAGATTAAAGATAGGTTGGGATGTTTAGTTGAGGCTTTGGTCTTCCCAGAGGGCGGTTATATATTGGTGTTGGCAAATACCTTTCTTCTCCTCTTCCCCCCCCCCCTTTTTTTTCCTTTTTTTTTTTCTTTCTTTCTTTTGTCTTCTTTTTCTTTTTTCTTTTCCTTCCTTAGATACGACTCGGTTTTTTCTTTTCTACTTTTTGGGCCAAATAGTTGGGGATCAGATAGACCCCAAGACAAATAGACATTTGGAAATGATCATAATATATTTTTCCCCGGTATAACTACACTAAATGGAATAGAAGAGAAATACGAGATATATGTACGCTCGATAGAGAGACGAGTGAGTTAATGTTGTGTATGGACTAATTAATTGTTGTATGTACCATGAAAAATATAAATAAATAAATTTAAAAAAAAAAAAAAAGTAAGCCGGACTTGGCATTAAGGGCCCATGAACATTTTTGCGGCGCATTAACATAAGTAATATTAATGGCCAACACCAAGTTTGTTTGGGTTAAGCTGGCCAAAACAAATTGTTAATTTACTAATTGCTGCGCCCACTGTCAGTGCTGTATATAAACAGTATGGAGGCTCAGCTACATACAGTACACAGCACTGTGTTCAGGCAGTGGTACGAGGACTTACCGTTTGCTGTTGGAACAAAATTGGAGTTGGGCTGAGGGCTACTCAGCCATTCACAGGAAACTTTGTATTTTCATAAATGAAAGTAAGGCATAGCCATGCATTGGATAGAAGACAATCCGCAACTCCATACATGCTCTTCAATAAGTCCAAATTCTGTGAACAAGGCCATTATGGCTGAAACGTGTTACCATCTGCTTTACATACTGTATTTATCGTTTATGGAGTTACAATCAATTTGGACTTATTGAGGAGCATGTATGGAGTTGCAGGTTGTCTTCTATCCATTTACTTCATTAGCTGCTGAGCAACTGCACCCAAAAGTTTGAGGATCTCTACATAATCTGGGGTAGCAGTACCGTTTTTTTCTATTGAGACCCATGTGACACATTCACATTTCTGCATTTTCCACCAGTGAGTTTTTTGGAAAGGGTCAAGGACTTATGCCCACAGCAGGTTGCGTTTTTGGTTCCATAGACTTCAATGGAAATGCATCAAAAAACCGCTGCTTTAATTTTTGATGCATTCTGCTGTGTTTTTGCTGGTTTCTCCTGCATGACAACAGACACCTCCCAAAAAAAACACAAAATACCCCAGGAAATCGCATCAACGGTAACCTGCACTAGGTAGCCTGCATTAGGTGTGAACTAGGCCTAAGGGCTCTTTCCACCCAACGGACTCCGCTTTGCTCAACGGGGAGGGGGGGGGGATCCACTGATCCCCGCTGAGCAAGCGGATGACAGGTCTGTATAGCTCACTGTGCTGACACGGACCTGTCAGAGCTCCACTCTCCTCTATGGGGAGATCGGATGAATACGGGACTGCCTGTCTGTTTTCATCGGATTTGATCGTCCAGACGGATGGGAAATAAGGTCACCATACATCTGGATTTTATGGGCAGGATCGGATGTCAATGGTCATGTCACCGCTACAGAGAGGTGAATGGAGTGTCCGATCAGGTCCACCTGAAAAACTGACAGGCGGACCTGATCAGAAAGCCCGTGTGAAAGGAGCCTAAGGCTTCCTCACAGTGCTGTATACATTATGTTGCCAATGCTACATCCAGATTATATGGAGCCGATAGTGGCCATGCATTTATTAGTAAAGGAAATTGTTTGGACAAAGCTGGGCCAAACAGACTACTTCTGTCATAGTAAAAAGACTGATATCAAAGCTCGAGTTAGGCTTTAAAGCGGAAGTAAACCCATCCAAAAAACAGTATCATTTCTGGCACGTGCCGAAAATGCAACACTCCCATTGGTTATGCTCTCAACCAAACTATCAAACCATCCAATGGCTGGTGTCATAACTGATCACATGTGCAGCATCATGGCAGTTGTAGATTAAACAGAAGCAAAGAACTTTCTTGGTTGAAACCGATAGGGAGGTTTACTTACACTTTAACCACTTCCCGACCGCCCCCTGTATATATACGTCGGCAGAATGGCACGTACAGGCAGAATCACGTACCTGTACGTGACATTCTTCCGGCGGTTGGGGGGTCCGATCGGACCCCCCTCCGCCGGCGGGGACGGTCGGGATGGCTTCAGAAGCGATGCGGGACGAGGTAACGGCCAGTCGTTTCTGGCCACCCCCTCCCGATCGCTCTGGCCAATGGGATTCGTCCGCTTCCTTCCCCTTCCTGTGTAATTGTAAACACAGGCAAGGGGAAGTGATGTCACGCTCCTCGTGTCGGTCTTTCTGACCGGGACGCCGAGCGGAGAAGACATCAAGTAAGTGCACAAACACTACACTGACACCAGGCACACATAGGCACACATTTCACCCCCCTGTCACCCCCTGATCACCCCCCAGATCACCCCCTGCCCCCCCTGTCACAGTGTCACTGATTGCAGTGATCATTTATTTTACTGATCACTGCATTTAGTGTCAGTGTGACTGCAATAACTGTCAGGGCAGTTAGTTTTAGGCCCCTTTAGGTCCAAGGTAGCCCCCTACCCCCCCCCCAATAAAGGTTTAACCCCTTGATTGCCCCCTAGGTAACCCTTTCACCCCCTTTTGCCAGTGTCACTAAGCGATCGTTTTTTTTGATCGCTCTATTAGTGTCACTGGTGCCGCTAGGTAGCCAGTTTTTTTTTTAGGTAACCGCCAGGTTTATATAGGATTATAAATAGGTTTATAGGTCAGGTACCCCCATATTACAACCTAAATAAAGGTTTTAACCCCTTGATTGCCCCTAGAGTTAACTCTTTCACCAGTGATCACAGTATAAGTGTCACTGGTGACGCTGGTTAGCCAGTTAGTTATTTAGTTATTTAGGTTCCCCGTCAGGTTTTTATATAGTGTCAGGTACCCCCATATATTACCTAATAAAGGTTTTAACCCCCTGATTGCCCCTAGTTAACCCTTTCACCAGTGATCACCGTATAACTGTTACGGGTGACGCTGGTTAGTTAGCTTGTTTTTTTATACTGTCAGGGCACCCGCCATTTATTACCCAACTATCGGTTTAACCCCCTGATCGCCCGGCGGGTGATATCAATTAGGTGTTAGGGTCAAATAAGGTCTGCGTCGCCCCAGGTTAGTGCCAGTACCGCAAACACCCACGCGCAAAGCATACACCTCCCTTAGTGGTATAGTATCTGAACAGATCAATATCTGATCTGATCAGATCTATACTAGCGTCCCAGCAGTTTAGGGTTCCAAAAAACGCATTGTTAGCGGGATCAGCCCAGATACCTGCTAGCACCTGCGTTTTCCCCCTCCGCCCAGCCCAGCCCACCCAAGTGCAGTATCGATCGATCACTGTCACTTACAAAACACTAAGCACACATAACTGCAGCGTTCGCAGAGTCAGGCCTGATCCCTGCGATCGCTAACAGTTTTTTTGGTAGCGTTTTGATTCATTCGCCAGCAGCCTAGGAGCTTTTTTTCCTGTGAATCTCACTAGTGTACTACTAAATTTAGAGCCCAAAATGGCAAATCGCAAGTACACTAGTGAACAGGCCTACTTGTTTCTGAGTATGTCAGATAGTGAAGAGGAGGTCACTCATCTGTCAGAATCAGGCTCAGAATACGATCCAGTAGACGACAGCGGCTCCATGACAGATAGCTCTGGCGACGAAGGTGTGGTCCCTGCTAAGGTCAGGCGTACCCGATCCCGATCTTCTGATGTTGTTGAGGTGCAGGAACCGCAGGTCTCTCGTATGGAGCAGAGAAGTACTAGCGCCGCTATTCCTTCTGGTGAACTGGCAAGCACCAGCGGCCTAGTACACCCTGGACGTAGTCAAACCAGCACTGCAGTAACACTTGGTGACGTGGCGAGTCCCATAAGTGCAGTTCAAGCTGGCGAGGTGGCAAGCACAAGTAGTGTCCCGCTGCCACCAAGAAGAAGACAAAGGCAGGCCCGTCGATCACATAGTGTCCTTCCTGCAGAATTCGCCAATCCTGATTGGGTGCCCACCACTTCTGCAGAACCCGTACTTCCCCCATTCACTGGCCAACCCGGTATTCAGGTGGAAACAGCTGATTTTAAGCCATCCGATTTTTATTCGCTGTTTTTCACGGAAGATCTCTATAGATCTATTGTGGACCAAAGTAATATATACGCTGGTCAACACATCGCCGCTAATCCCCAAGTGCCTTCCCTTGCCAGAGATTGGAAACCAATTACGGTTTCCGAATTTAAGACCTTTCTGGGCCTTTCCCTCAACATGGGCATACACAAATTCCCGACGCTGAGGTCTTATTGGTCCACCTCACCGCACCACCATATGCCCGTGTTCTCTGCCTCCATGTCCAGGGCACGATACGAACAGATCTTGCGGTTCATGCACTTCAGTGACAATGAACTTTGTCGTCCTCGTGGAGACCCTGAATTTGATCGGCTCTACAAAATTCGGCCCCTCATAAACCACTTCAACCAATGTTTTGCAGCCTTGTTTACGCCCAATCAAGTTGTCTGCGTTGACGAGTCCCTGATTAAGTTTTCTGGCCGCTTGTCTTTCAAACAGTTCCTTCCCAGCAAGCGTGCCAGATACGGGGTCAAGCTCTACAAGTTCTGTGACAGGGCAACAGGCTATACGTGGAGCTTTTCGGTTTATGAGGGAAAAGATAGTCACGTAGAGCCGGAGAACTGTCCAGATTACATAGGGAGCGCTGGCAAGATAGTGTGGAACTTGGTGTCACCCTTATTCGGAAAGGGGTACCACTTGTACGTGGACAATTATTACACGAGCGTGCCACTGTTTAGTCACTTGTTTGATCATCAGATTGGAGCATGTGGCACCGTGCGACCTAATCGCCGGGCTTTCCCCAGCGGCTTGTAGATTCCCGTCTTAGGCTGGGGGAGAGAGCCTGCTTGAAGTGTAATAACTTGCTCGCTGTGAAGTGGAGGGATAATAGGAATGTTTTCGTTCTTACCTCCCTTCATGCAGACACGACAGTCCAAATTCGTACGGCGGCTGGTGTTGTGACGAAACCCCTCTGTATCCACGAATACAACCTTAATATGGGGGGGGTGGACCTCAACGACCAGTTGTTGGCGCCGTACCTAGTTGTCCGTAAGGCTAGACGCTGGTACAAAAAAGTGTCTATTTATTTATTCCAATTGGCTTTGCTGAATGCTCATGTGCTATACGGAGCTTCAGGCGGGACGTTACCCTTCCTTGAATTCCAGGGAGCGGTTGTCATGGAACTCCTGTATCCAGGCGATTCCACACCTCACCATCCCCTACCAAATGCAGTAAGCCGGCTGCATGAGAGGCATTATCCTCATGTCCTCCAGAGTACCCCTACCCAACGAGCCCCCCAAAGAAGATGTCGTGTCTGTAGCAAGCGCGGATTTAGGCGTGACACCCGTTATTATTGTCCACGCTGTCCTGACAATCCTGGTCTCTGCGTTGGTGAATGCTTTGAACGCTACCACGAACTAGTGAGGTATTAGCGTAGGGTACAGCATTTCACAGGCTAGGATACACTTTCACAGGGTCTCAAGAATGCCATCGCATTTTGAGACCCGACCGTTGCAGTTAAAATTATAGTTACAGGGTCTCAAGAATGCCATCGCATTTTGAGACCCGACCGTTACAGTTAAAATTATAGTTATAGTTTAAAAAAAAAGTGTAAAAAATAAAAATAAAAAAAAAAAAGTACAAAAAAAAAAAAAACCCCAAAAAAAATATAAAATAAAAAACCAAAAATAGTTGTCGTTTTATTGTTCTCTCTCTATTGTTGCTCTTTTTTACTCTATTCTATTCTGCAATGTTTTATTATGTTTTATCATGCTTGCTTTTCAGGTATGTTTTATTGTTAACCATTTTTTTGTTTTCAGGTGCGCCATTCAGTTGCAGCGCGGATTTATTTATCTTGACAGCAACAGCGTTTGCTCCCACGATACATAAAGCCGCGACTCCAACACTGTAGGAGGTGATTTCACCACCACAGTTAAAAAAAAGAGCATATATGCCGAAGCATGGGGGCAGCAGAGGGCGGAGGAGCGATTTTGCTCCTAATGCCACGTACATACGGTCGAAAAAAGTCCGACCATGTGTACGTGGCATAACTTTTTTGCGGGAGGATGCCCCCATGCTTCGGCATATATATATTTTAGGCACCGGTTGCGTTAACAAAATGTTTTATTTTTTACTATGTTTTTTTTTTTGGTATTTGCTTTGCAGGTATGGTATGGTAAGGTCTTACTGTTATACTGTAATGTTACTTTGTTTTAATGTTAACCATTATTTGCTTAGCAGGTACGCCATTCAGTTGCAGCGTGGATTTATTTATCTTGACAGCAACAGCGTTTGCTCCCACGATACATAAAGCCGCGACTCCAACGCTGTAGGAGGTGATTTCACCACCACAGTTAAAAAAAAGAGCATATATGCCGAAGCATGGGGGCAGCAGAGGGCGGAGGAGCGATTTTTGCTCCTAATGCCACGTACATACGGTCGAAAAAAGTCCGACCATGTGTACGTGGCATAACTTTTTTGCGGGA
The DNA here is from genome assembly GCA_028564925.1 of Lithobates sylvaticus. NCBI lineage: Eukaryota > Metazoa > Chordata > Amphibia > Anura > Ranidae > Lithobates > Lithobates sylvaticus. The sequence goes on along the minus strand of CM053033.1, from coordinate 185,182,453 downwards.
GGATGCCCCCATGCTTCGGCATATATATATTTTAGGCACCGGTTGCGTTAACAAAATGTTTTATTTTTTACTATGTTTTTTTTTTGGTATTTGCTTTGCAGGTATGGTATGGTAAGGTCTTACTGTTATACTGTAATGTTACTTTGTTTTAATGTTAACCATTATTTGCTTAGCAGGTACGCCATTCAGTTGCAGCGTGGATTTATTTATCTTGACAGCAACAGCGTTTGCTCCCACGATACATAAAGCCGCGACTCCAATGCTGTAGGAGGTGATTTCACCACCACAGTTAAAAAAAAGAGCATATATGCCGAAGCATGGGGGCAGCAGAGGGCGGAGGAGTGATTTTGCTCCTAATGCCACGTACATACGGTCGAAAAAAGTCCGACCATGTGTACGTGGCATAACTTTTTTTGCGGGAGGATGCCCCCATGCTTCGGCATATATAAATGGTGCATGTATGCCCATCATTAGAAGTGGGTGGATGAAGGGAGGTATTCTAATGGTGGGCATACCCACCGCGCCATTGGGAAATTGGGAAAGCATTTTATCACACCGATCTTGGTGTGGTCAGATGCTTTGAGGGCACAGGAAAGATCTAGGGTCTAATAGACCCCAATTTTTTCAAAAAAAGAGTACCTGTCACTGCCTATTGCTATCATAGGGGATATTTACATTCCCTGCGATAACAATAAAAATGACAACTAAGAAAAAAAAAATGGAAGGAACAGTTTAAAAATAAAATAAAAAAGCTAAATAAAAAGAAAAACTAAAAAAAAAAAAAAAAAAAAAGCACCCCTGCCCCCCCTTCTTTTGCGCAAAGGCGAACACAAGCGTTGGTCTGGCGTCATATGTAAACAGCAATTGCACCATGCATGTGAGGTATCACCGCGAAGGTCAGATCGAGGGCAGTAATTTTAGCAGTAGACCTCCTCCGTGAATCTAATGTGGTAACCTGTAAAGGCTTTTAAAGGCTTTTAAAAATGTATGTAGTTTGTCGCCACTGCGTGTTTGTGCGCAATTTTAAAGCATGTCGTGTTTGGTATCCATGTACTCGGCCTAAGATCATATTTTTTATTTCATCAAAAATTTGAGCAATATAGTGTGTTTTTAAGTGCATTAAAATAAAAAAAAGTGTATTTTTTCCACAAAAAATGCGTTTGAAAAATCGCTGCGCAAATACTGTGTGGAAAAAAAAAATGCAACACCCACCATTTTAATCTGTAGGGCCTTTGCTTTAACAATATATATAGTGTTTGGGGGTTCAACGTAATTTTCTTGCAAAAAAAAAATATGTTTTCATGTAAACAAAAAGTGTCAGAAAGGGCTTTATCTTCAAGTGGTTAGAAGAGTGGGTGACGTGTGACATAGGCTTCTAAATGTTGTGCATAAAATGCCAGGACAGTTCAAACCCCCCCCAAATGACCCCATTTTGGAAAGTAGACACCCCAAGCTATTTGCTGAGAGCAATGTTGAGCCCATTAAATATTTTTTTTTTTGGTCCCAAGAGATTGAATAATGAAAAAAAAAAAAAATAATATTTTTTTTTACAAAAACTTGTCACTAAATGATATATTGCTCAAACATGCCATGGGCATATGTGGAGATACACCCCAAAATACATTCTGTTGCTTCTCCTGAGTACGGGGATACCACATGTGTGGGACTTTTTGGGAGCCTAGCCGCGTACGGGACCCCAAAATCCAAGCACCGCTTTCAGGCTTTCTAAGGGTGTAATTTTTTTATTTCACTCCTCACTGCCAATCACAGTTTCGGAGGCCATGGAATGCCCAGATGGCACAAACCACCCCCAAATGACCCCATTTTGGAAAGTAGACACCCCAAGCTATTTGCTGAGAGGTATGGTGAGTATTTTGCAGATCTCGCTTTTTGTCACAATGTTTTGAAAATTGAAAAAAAAAAAAAAAATTTTTTTTCTTTACTTTCTTCATTTTCAAAAACACATGAGAGCTGTAAAATACTCACCATGCCTCTCAACAAATAGCTTGGGGTGTCTACTTTCCAAAATGGGGTCATTTGGGGGGTTTTGTGCTATTTTGGCATTTTATGGCCTTCGAAACTGTGATAGGTAGTGAGGAGTGAAATCAAAAATTTGCACCCTTAGAAATCCTGAAGGCGGTGCTTGGGTTTCGGGGCCCCGTACGCGGCTAGGCTCCCAAAAAGTCCCACACATGTGGTATCCCCATACTCAGGAGAAGCAGCAAAATGTATTTTGGGGTGCAATTCCACATATAACCATGGCATGTGTGAGCAATATATCATTTAGTGACAACTTTTTGAATAAATTTTTTTTATTTATTTTTTTTGTCTTTATTCAATCACTTGGGACTAAAAAAAAAAATATTCAACGGGCTCAACATGCCTCTCAGCAAATAGCTTGGGGTGTCTACTTTCCAAAATGGGGTCATTTGGGGGGGTTTTGTGCCATCTTGGCATTTTATGGTCTTCAAAACTGTGATAGGTAGTGATAGGTAGTGAGGAGTGAAATCAAAAATTTATGCCCTTAGAAATCCTGAAAGCGGTGCTTGGTTTTCGGGGTCCCGTATGCGGATAGGCTCCCAAAAAGTCCCACACATGTGGTATCCCCGTACTCAGGAGAAGCAGCAGAATGTATTTTGGGGTGTAATTCCACATATGCCCATGGCATGTGTGGGCAATATATCATTTAGTGACAACTTTGGGCAAAAAAAAAAAAGTTTGTAATATTCCCGCAACTTGTGGCAAAATATAAAATATTCCATGTACTCAACATGCCTCTCAGCAAATAGCTTGGGGTGTCTACTTTCCAAAATGGGGTCATTTGGGGGGGTTTTGTGCAATTTTGGCATTTTATGGCCTTCGAAACTGTGATAGGTAGTGAGGAGTGAAATCAAAAATTTACACCCTTAGAAATGCTGAAGGTGGTGCTTGGGTTTCGGGGCCCCGTACGCGGCGAGGCTCCCAAAAAGTCCCACACATGTGGTATCCCCGTACTCAGGAGAAGTGGCAAAATGTATTTTGGGGTGCAATTCCACATATAACCATGGCATGTGTGAGCAATATATCATTTAGTGACAACTTTTTGAATACATTTTTTTTTTTATTTTTTTTTGTCTTTATTCAATCACTTGGGACTAAAAAAAAAAATATTCAATGGGCTCAACATGCCTCTCAGCAAATAGCTTGGGGTGTCTACTTTCAAAATGGGGTCATTTGGGGGGGTTTTGTGCCATCTTGGCATTTTATGGCCTTCAAAACTGTGATAGGTAGTGATAGGTAGTGAGGAGTGAAATCAAAAATTTATGCCCTTAGAAATCCTGAAGGCGGTGCTTGGTTTTCGGGGTCCCGTATGCGGATAGGCTCCCAAAAAGTCCCACACATGTGGTATCCTCGTACTCAGGAGAAGCAGCAGAATGTATTTTGGGGTGTAATTCCACATATGCCCATGGCATGTGTGGGCAATATATCATTTAGTGACAACTTTGGGCAAAAAAAAAAAAAGTTTGTAATATTCCCTCAACTTGTGGCAAAATATAAAATATTCCATGTACTCAACATGCCTCTCAGCAAATAGCTTGGGGTGTCTACTTTCCAAAATGGGGTCATTTGGGGGGGTTTTGTGCTATTTTGGCATTTTATGGCCTTCAAAACTGTGATAGGTAGTGAGGAGTGAAATCAAAAATTTGCACCCTTAGAAACCCTGAAGGCGTTGATTGGGTTTCGGGGCCCCGTGCGCGGCTAGGCTCCCAAAAAGTCCCACACATGTGGTATCCCCATACTCGGGAGAAGCAGCAAAATGTATTTTGGGGTGCATCTCCACATATAACCATGGCATGTGTGAGCAATATATCATTTAGTGACAACTTTTTTTTTTTTTTTTTTTTTTGTCTTTATTCAATCCCTTGGGACTAAAAAAAAAAATATTCAATGGGCTCAACATGCCTCTCAGCAAATAGCTTGGGGTGTCTACTTTCCAAAATGGGGTCATTTGGGGGGGTTTTGTACTTCCCTGCCATTTTAGCACCTCAAGAAATGAGATAGGTAGTCATAAATTAAAAGCCGTGTAAATTCCAGAAAATGTACTCTAGTTTGTAGACGCTATAACTTTTGCGCAAACCAATAAATATACGCTTATTGGCATTTTTTTTACTAAAGACATGTGGCTGAATACATTTTGGCCCAAATGTTTGACTAAAATTGAGTTTATTAGATTTTTTTTATAACAAAAAGTAGAAAATCTCTTTTTTTTTTTTTTTTCAAATTTTCGCTCCTTTTCCGTTTATATCGCAAAAAAAAAAAAAATCACAGAGGCAATCAAATACCATCAAAAGAAAGCTCTATTTGTGGGAAGAAAAGGACGCAAATTTCGTTTGGTTACAAAATTGCATGACCGCGCAATTACCAGTTAAAGTAGTGCAGTGCGAAATTGAAAAAAGACCTCTGGTCCTTTGGCTGCCAAATGGTCCGGGGCTGAAGTGGTTAAGGCAACTGACTGGCTCAAAACAGGACATGACCCTTTTTTGGTTTTGCTGTGCAATGCAACATAGGTGTGTTGCGAGTGCCATTCTTCTATTGTGTTGAAAGTGCCAGTCAAAAAGGGAACAGCACTGCAACACAGGTTACTGCAATGCAGAAGTGTAAAGGATCCCTAATGCCGTGTACACACTACCGGACTTTGACGGCCTGAATTTCGTCGGACTTTGACGGACTTCCGTCGAATCGGACTTGTCTACACACAAATCACACCAAAGTTCGACTGATTCGACCGTGATGACGTACGACAGGACTAGAATAAGGAAGTTCATAGCCAGTAGCCAATAGCTGCCCTAGCGTCGGTTTGTGTCTGTCGGACTAGCATACAGACAAATGGATTTTTTGACTGGACTCGAGTCCGTCGAAAAGATTTGAAACATGTTCTAAATCTAAAGTCAGTCTGATTTTTCGACAGCAAAGGTCCGATGAAGCCCACACATGGTCGAACTGTCCGACGGATTCGTTCTGTCGGACCTTTGCTGTCAAAGTCTGGTCGTGTGTACACAGCATAAGGCATCGTTTAGGCTTGTGGTTGGAGCCAACAGCCCTCCTGCTTAAGCTGCAACAGCAGTAGACGGTGGTGTTTACATGTCATGCCCGTGGCAAAGTTGACACGACGTGTAGCGATTGGCGGGCAATTCAAGTCAATGGAGAAGCACCACAAACGCCCCAAAACTGTGTGCAATGCATACAGTTGCGGTGAATTTGTCAGCAAAAAATGGGGTTAAAACATACAGTATGGAGGCACTGAATAACTTCCTCACTGCCCATCAGTAACCTCCGGAGCGCGATTAGGCTTTAGAGGCCAGAGAGATTTAGACGCATGTCTAAATCTATCCTAAACGTTTCCAAGGTGACAACTTCAGTAACCTTGTTGTGCTAATCTGCATTTCAACCATTCTTTGTGGTCCCCCTGTAAATTCCAGGCAGTACACCTCGACTGTACTCCGGTTCAGATTATGCCCTAACCCATACTGACACTAAACCCACCCCCCGTCATTCTACACTCAAATGCCAGAACATTTACTGGTAGAATCATTTGTTAGTTGAATGACAGAGCAGAATTTAGAGGTGAGACGTTATCCTAACCTGGGCAGAATTCATGACTCCATGTACAGCCAAGGACCCAAAGTGCCCCACAGGGATACATGAATCAATTTGAAGGATAACATAGGTACTTGTGGACCCCATACGGTGCATTACAAGGTGATCTGGAATGTGGAATTCCCTTTCAATCTTGGATCATGATGCAGTAACCCAAAGCAATGAACTCATGCTAATACCAGAAGATCATTTCTAATGGGCTGCTCTTTGCCTTATTAAAATACCCCCATCAGTCTCTCTAGGTGTAGGATATAAAAATCTATTCCAGATCACAACTGCAGACAACACACGGTGACATAATTGATTCTGCGTGATGTACCCCATCTTCCATATCCAACACACACAAGGCTTGTAGTGGAAAGAACACCTAGGAATTTATTAAAAATAATCTATAACCACCAAACGATGACAACATGCACATGAGTTTACTGAGAGAGTAAAAGCCAAAACTGCCATATCACATAATGGAATGTCAGACGAATGTGAAATGATAGAAATGACACTTGAAAAGTAAAGTGCAGTTACCAAGAGCAACCAATCAGAAATCATTTTTCATTGATGTGAATGAAAGGTAAAACAGTTGCTATGGGTTAATGCACACTGCTGCTCTTGAAAAACAAATAGAACAAACTTGTTTGCAGAACTGGACATTTCTCATCATTGCTTTGTTTCACCCTCATACCTATACTGGCCTTTGAAGAGCAGCAACTCTGAAAACCAAAATACAGTCATCACTATGCATGCTGAATGTAAAGGGACTCCACTGGGACAGAAGATGGCTCGTGAACTTCACACCAGGTTATAATGCCATGTAAAACGTTATGTTTTTGATGCATTCTAGTGCTTTTTTTGATGCCTTTCAATGCATTTTTTCCCCCCCAAAGTGTCATAGGCTTTTTTTTTTTTTTTGCTGTAGTTCATTAGTTACTTATATAGTGCTGTCAATTTACACAGCACTTTTACATGCATATTGTACATTCCCATCAGTCCCTGCCCTCAAGGAGCTTCCAATCTGAAAGTTCCTAGCTCACATTCATACATACACATACTAATTTAGAGAGGAGCCAATTAATGTCTTTGGAGTGTGGGAGGAAACCCACGCAGGCACAGGGAGAACATGCAAACTCAAGGCAGGTAGTGCCACAGGTTGAGATTTTCAATGCACTTAGATGCATTCCAGTGCGGTTTTGCAAAGTTCCAGTACAATTCTGTGCAGAAAAAAAATGCAGCATGTTGTTTTTTTTTTTTTTTTTCCTCCTTGCACTGAAACTGACCATACTGATGTGAACTAGGCCATTGCAACCTATATACTCTACTGTCCATGCATTTTTGATGCAGAAAAACGCACTGGACTGCATCTGATGTGAACCAGCCCCAAGATTCAATGCACAACCCACCCAACCTTCTCTCTCTAATGCTCTTCACTCTGTGGTTATTTGTAGTTTTACATGGCATCATAGCCTAGTGCACAACCCACCCATCCTCCTCTCTCTGATGCTCTTCACTCTGTGTTTTTTTGGTAGTTTTACATGGCATCGTAGCCTAGTGCGCAGCTCAGAAGTTTGCCCATTTAGAGCAACTGATTTCAAGTAAACGGTGGTCAAGTGAACCTGGCTCTGATTTACTAAAATGTAAAAGGGAGACGAGGTGAACCTGCAAAACATCCAATCAAGAGAAGTAGCTCATTATTTCCCCCAATGTTCTTGGCAGTTGGATATTTGGAGGTTCAACTTTAGCAAATCAGGCCCACGTTGTACAGAAGTTGTTGTACGATGCTACAGCTCAGCTGTGCCAGGAAAATCTTCCAAGATGCCCAGCTCTGCTGTCAGGGCAGAACAGTGACTTGTGCATTTTGCATTGGCCTTTTTTCCACCCCAGTCTGTATTCTTCCACGAGATTCCTCATTCAGTAAGTGCTCAACTACCTTGGTGCACTCAATCCCTCCACCAATCAATAGTGTTTGGGAGTGACCGTGCTGTGCAGATGGTTAGCCTCATTGGTTGAGCTGCAGGACACTTTGCTGTAGTTTACACCAGTTCTTTCTGATCCATTCTGATAACAGCATAGACTGGTCATGCAGCTACAAGAAAACAGTAAAATCTTTAAAAAGGAATCTACATACAGCTTGCAAGACCCACTTGAGCTGGATCACAGCTTCTGGAAACAAACAGGCAGCTATGACAGTACGAGAACACAAAACAGATCCTAGTGCATATTACTGGCATTTCTTTGCAGCATTTTCCTGAATTCAATTTCTAAAATTAGAATCAAACTAAAAAAGGTCGGCATGGCAGGGACATCCATGTAGACGCTAAATAACAGCCAGTGGTTTAGCTCCATGCCTCGACAGTGACAAACTAATTATACAAGCAGTATTCACATTTTAATAGCGTTTTTCTGAAAATATCGCAGGGTGACATTACACTCTTTCCTGCTCAACGAAAGTCCATTATTTAATAAAAAAAAAAAAAAAAAAGAAGACATCCGAAGAGGTATGAGAGTTGGGTGGAGAGGCGACCATCTTTAATTCATTGGTGTTAGCTGCCGTTCACGAGGAGCGGAGAATGATATTAGGACAACGATTGGGTGTAATCCATAGACAGAGTGTGTGGATGGTATAGAGGCTTCAAGGGTATTATACTGTCCAGGGCATGTGAAAGGCGCTAGCGGGGAGGGGAGTACAGTGCGTGGCTTCAAAGCTTCTCAGATGTTTCTGTGCCTAAAGAAAAAGAAAACTGGGTTATAAAAAAAAAAAACACCACATAAGATTGTGCTTATACCTGAGCGAAGCTATAAAAGGTTTGTAGACACCTATATGAGCTTGTTGGACATCCCATTCAAAAACCATGGGCATTAATACAGTACTGTTGTAAATAAGAAAACCTGGATCGTAATCAATGTTCCAGTTCAGCCCAAAGTTGTTCAGTAGGGCCAAGATCGGGGGGATCTGTGCATACCACTCCTTTTTCTCCACACCAAACTCATACAACCATGTCTTTATGAAGCTGGCTTTATGCACAGGGGCACAGTCATGCTGGGAAAAAAAAAAAAAAAAAAAAAAAAAAAAAAGGGCATTCCCCCCAAAACTGTTGGGGGAACTGTTGTTGTCACAAGGTTGGAGACATTCATTAACCTCCCTGACGGTATTCCCGAGTCTGGCTCGGGGTGGAATTTCAGTACCGTTAGCGGTAACCCCGAGCCAGACTCGGGATCGCATTGCGGGATACAGGGAGAGTTATTTACCTTGTCCCCTGGATCCTGCGATGTCTCCCCGCTGTGTGTGCGAGCTCCTCCGCTTGATTCACACAGTGCCCGAGTGCCGCTGAGCTTTGCTCCCTGTGACATTGCGACGCACGGGAGTGGAGATCGGCGCCAAATTCAAAAAAGTAATAAACACACAATACACATACAGTACTGTCAGGCCCGGATTGGCCAAAGGGCAAACCGTGCAAATGCCCGGTGAGCCGCGGCCACCGGGCTGCAAGTCCTTGCGGGGCCCAAGGCTTGAGCTTGCGCCGCTCATCCAGCCTCTCCCTCGGCCGCCCGGCTGCCAGTTAAGCTCAGCCATCAGCGCCGGGGGGGGGGGGGGGGGGGCAAGATGAGACGTCTTTGGCGCGGCTACACGGCCGCTCGTATAGGTCAGCCGTTGGTGCTGGGAGGAGGAGCCAGAGCAGGCACCTTGGATCTTCTGTTGAGAAGTGCCGGCAAGACACCGAAACAGAAAACGTGAGTTCAGCCCCCCGGGGCGGCTGTATATAGAAGAATAATTCTCTCCATCTTCCTCCTGCAGTAGCAGAATGCCTGCGAGAGGTAGAGGAGAAGCAGCCATTCTGAGACTGCAGGAGGAGGAAGAGGATGGAGAGAATTATTCTTCTATATGCAGCCGCCCCCACCCCTCCTCCTATCCTGCTTCTCTCTGCTGCTCCCCCCTGGGCTCTCCACCACACCCATACTCTCTGCCACCCCCCCCCAATGCTCTCCGCCCCCCCCCCCCCCCCATGCTCTCCGCTGCCCCCCCTGTGCTCCACAGCACCCCCATGCTCTCTGCTTCCCCCCCTGTGCTCTCCACATCCCCCATGCTCTCTGTTTCCCCCATGCTCTCCACCTCCTCCCCATACTCTCCACCCCCCCCCCGTGCTCTTCACATCATCCCCATGCTCTCCACTTTCCCCCCTGTGCTCTCCACATCACCCCCACGCTCTCCACTTTCCCCCCTGTGCTCTCCACATCACCCCCACGCTCTCCACTTTCCCCCCTGTGCTCTCCACATCCACCATGCTCTGTTGCCCCCCATGCTCTCCGCTTCTCCCCTGTGCTCTCCACATCCATGCTCTCCACTGTCCCCCCTCCCCCGTGCTCTCCGCCACCCCCCATGCTCTCCACCTCCTCCCCATGTCTTCCACCCCCCCCATGCTCTCCACTGCCCCCCTGTGTGCTCCACAGCACCCCCATGCTCTGTAATCCCCCCATGCTCTCAGCCACCCCCCATGCTCTTCACATCACCCCCACGCTCTCCACTTCTCCCCATGCTCTGTTGCACCCCATGCTCTCCGCTACCCCCGTGTGTTCCACAGCACCCCCATGCTCTCCGCTTCCCCCCTGTGCTCTCCACCTCCCCATGCTCTCCGCCACCCCCCCCCCCCTGTGCTCTCCACATCACCTCCACTTCTCCCCATGCTCTGTTGCCCCCCATGCTCTCCGCTGTTCCCCCGTGCTCTCCGCCACCCCCCATGTGCTCCACATCACTCCCACACTCTCTGCTTCCTCCCTGTGCCCTCCACATCTCCGTTGCCCACCATGCTCTCCGCCAGCCCCCCCCCCCATGCTCTCCGCCAGCCCACATGCTCTCCACTGCCTCCCTGTGTTCTGTCTCTCCCCTGTGCTCTCGCCCCACCCCATGTTCTCAAGGTTCTTCCCTGTGCTCTCCAACCCCCCATGCTCTTTCCTGGTCCCACCTCACCCCCCCCCCGCCCCCCACCTCTGGTGGGTTCCCCCTTTACTCTCTCAGGGGATCTGTCAGGGAGGAGAGAGTGGGGAAGGGGCCGGTTAACATGTCATGGGCTGCTCAATGCAAAATGCCCGGGCCTATTTTTTGTCCCAGTACGGGCCTGATTACTGTAATCTTACAGATTACAGTACTGTATAAAAAAATTCTGCAACTGAGCACATATCAGTGTTTTTGATTTGATTACTTTATTGAATAATTTTTATTATATTATTATTTGTTATAATTATTATTTATTAATATTATAATTTATGATTTTGTGTTTCAAACTTTATCATACCTGGGATGTCTACTAGACTCTGGTTTGGACAGATTTAAGTGAGTTATTCCTAAGAATTGCAGGCCTACAAAATTAAAACGCCAAATTTCCATGCAAAATAATTGTACCGCTTTCAGCACCTAAAATCAGAAATAATCAATCATACTATCTCCCTTTACCCAGCCTTTGCCTCCTATTTCTCCTTACTCCTGCTCCCTCCTTCCCTCTCCCATATCCTCTCGCCCTTCCCTTTCTTGTGCTCCCATGGCTGGCTGGAAGTTCTGCACCACTATGCAGACAAGAGTGACAGTGTACCCCTTGCACAACTCAATGGCTAGTTCTGCCAAGTTGAACCGTTTGGTTTTCACCTTTAATTTCTTAGTGCCAAGGTCCTTTTACTGGTGTCCTGCACCCCCTTCTATTATAGTCTCTGGGGGTGTTACCTCCTAACCGCATCTCTCCGAGTGATAGTGCTCCTCATTTATTTACCCGAATTTCAACCTCTATCATTGTGGAAGCTGGAAGATTTGTTGTTATCCCTCCTGTCCAACGGTGGTTAAATGCATTAATGCTTCCTAATCATATCTTACCACAGGGCCTGTATGGAACGCGCTCCCTGATTTTACAACCAGTCTGAGCATTATTTGATAAAACTTTTCTACCTGTTAAAGAAAAACACTCAAACTGAATCGTTTGGAGGGATGACCGCATACTTTTATCCTATGTTGGTGTGATGATTGAGTGTGCACAAACTTTTGGCCCATATATTGTATTACTAAGGACAGCTGCGTCTGAAACACATAAGGCCAGGCCAGCCATTTCTGCTTTTATCATTTCGGAATTATAAAAGTTTTCTTTATCCATTATGGCAGCCTATGTATTTCACAAAATACTTCTTTGGAAATATATAAAGCCTGAAAAAGGTATGTAAGGCATCTGGAAAGCTTGCATCTTTAATAACCCAACCAGCCAATAAATGGAATCACTTAAACTACAAACTTTGTTAAATTTCCACTTAAAAAGTGACCCATTCTTTGCAATCTAACAAAACCTGTGTGCATAGAGGCTGTAGTAAGTTATATATTGCTTGTTCACTCATTATCAGAAGTGAAGGCAACGTCAATAGAAAAATTATATATAGCCAATTGGATTTTTACATCTTTTGGTATACAGTTGCTCTCAAGCGATTGCAAAAAAGCTGCGAGATGAGTAAGGGGGCAACGATGAGCCTACAAAAGCCCTTATGTGCAGGTTCAGTTATATGGAATGGCTTCACAAAATGAGTGATTTTAAGGGCCTCTGTCAAACGGCTTTCGCTCACAGCAGATAGGATTTGCATTCCTACAGTGCATCCGGAAAGTATTCACAGCGCTTCACTTTTTTCCACATTTTGTTATGTTACAGCCTTATTCCAAAATGGATTAAATTCATTATTTTCCTCAAACTTCTACAAACAATACCCCATAATGACAACGTGAAAGAAGTTTCTTTAAAATCTTTGCAAATTTTATTAAAAAAACACATGTTCATAAGTATTTGAAACCTTTGCCATGACACTCAACACTGAACTCAAGTGCATCCTGTTTCCACTGATCATCCTTTAGATGTTTCTACAACTTGATTGATTGGAGTCCACCTGTGGTAAATTCAGTTGATTGGCTATGATTTGGAAAGGCACACACCTGTCTATATAAAAAGGTCACACAGGTAACAGTGCATGTCGCAGCTCAAACCAAGCCATGAAGTCAAAGGAATTGTCTGTAGACCTCTGAGACAGGATTGTATCGAGGCATAAATACATTTCTGCAGCATTGAAGGTCCCAATGAGCTCAGTGGCCTCCATCATCCATAAATGGAAGTTTGGAACCACCAGGACTCTTCCTAGGCCAGGCCACCAGGCTAAACTGAGCGATCAGAGGGAGAAGTGCCCTAGTCAGGAAGGTGACCAAGAACCCGCTGGTCACTCTGACAGAGCTCCAGCGTTTCTCTTTGGAGAGAGGAGAACCTTCCAGAACAAGCATCTCTGCAGCACTCCACCAATCAGGCCTCTATAGTAGAGCCACTCCTCAGTAAAAAGGCACATGACAGCCTACCTGGAGTTTGCCAAAAGGCACCTGAAGGACTCTGACCATGAGAAACAATTCTCTGGTCTGATGAAACAAAGATTGAATTATTTGGCCTGAATGGCAAGTGTCATGTCTAGAGGAAACCAGGCACCGCTCATCACCTGGCCAATACCATCCCTACAGCGAAGCATGGTGGTGGCAGCATCATGCTTTGGGGAGGTTTTTCAGCGGCAGGAACTGGGAGACAAGTCAGGATCGAGGGAAAGATGAATGCAGCAATGTACAGACACATGCTTGATGAAAACCTGCTCCAGAGCGCTTTGCAGCTTAGACTGGGGTGAAGGTTCATCTTCCAACAGGACAACTCTGTGAATGTCCTTGATTGGTCCAGCCAGAGCCCAGACTTGAACCCGATTGAACATCTCTGGAGAGATCTGAAAATGGCTGTGCACTGATGCTCCTCATCCAACTTGATGGGGCTTGAGAGGTCCTGAAAAGAAGAATGGGAGAAACTGCCCAAAAATAGGTGCGTCAAGCTTGTAGCATCATACTCAAAGACTTGAGGCTGTAATTGGTGCCAAAGGTGCTTCAACAAAGTATTGAGCAAAGTCTGTAAATTCTTACGGTATGTACATGTGATTTATTTATTTTTTTAATAAATTTGCAAAAATGTCAAACTTATTTCATGTTGTCATTATGGGATATTGTTTGTATAATTTTGAGGAAAATAATGAATTTAATCAATTTTTGAATAAGGCTGTAACAACATAACACAATGTGAAGCTTTGTGAATACTTTCCGGATGCACTGTATATACTGTAAGTTTATGGGAATGCTAACCTACTTGAAGCAGGTCAAATGCACCCGTCAATGAATCCTGAATGCTCTCAGAAGCATTTCCAACTGATGTCAAACTTATGACAACATCACACACCCACAATGAAGCACAATTTCCAAAGATTGTCCGGTTGCTAAAATTTATGATGCTGCAGCAAGTGAAGTGTCCGGATTCCACCTCTCTGCACTCATACTGGGTCGGAGGCTCAGAAAGCCAAAGAATTAGCAAAGCCAAACAATTATGTTGGAAAACGAGAATTCAGCAATGATAGCCCAACTATTTCACTCATGTTTCCTTCAATGTAGAATATACTGATATGTACTAAGGCCCAATCTGCAGAGTCCATTTTCCACAGCAGCAAATCTCAGTATTTACCATTTCTCTGCAATTAACAGTCCATGCCTGAACAATGCAGCAATTTACATTACAACACCATGACACCATCCATAATACTGACTGACTGCAGTTTATTATAGAAATTGTGAAAGATTTTATGAATGCTTTCATGTGGCTAACACAAATAATCATTAGTTTTATAATGAATAAGTGGACATCAGACTAAATGTGTGCTTCTGAAGAGCAAGTCTTTTATGGCCTCTTAATGGAAAGGGGAATGGATATCAAAGCACTATCGACTGAGTACAGATAGAAAAGATAATACTGTAGTAGTGTATTAGGCCAGCCATAAATGGAGCGAATTTCTTTCCTGGGACCACAGACAGTGTTGATGCGGGAATCACTTCTGCCTGGCCATTGTCTTCTCCACGTGGAGCAAGAAGACAGTGATTATTGATAGCAGCTGCTAGGGATAATCATAGGTAAAACCCGGCATGTTGGTTTTACCAAAATTGATAGATCGATCAATTTGGTACATTCAGCCTGCCCACACATGGTTCGAATCTCGACCGGTTCCTGCTGAACTGATCAAGATTGTAACGGTGTATGGCCTGCCTTAAAAGCCAGAGCTAGAATACTGGAATGCAAGTACAGAAAAAAAAAAAGAGAAAAAGTGACATAATTAATACATACAAGATACAGAGCCAGCTGCTGTCTTCCTTCTATGCTCATCTCCTCTCCTAAACAGAACAAAGACAAATCAATACATTGTGCAATATCTCACCAGTGTGAATAGAGGTACAGGGTCCCTTTAAATATAACAAATAGGAAAAATGCACTACATTGCTGTATCAAGACATGCATGGTTTGATTACAATATTGCGGGAATGGCTGTGATGGAACCTCTGGATTGCCTATATCCTCTACCATCATTTTATAAAGGACTAAGGTGCCCTTGATTATCATAGCCCCATCAAGTTAAATGGCTATAGGAGCTGTGCAAGGTAGACATGCCTGCAACAAGCCAGAACCCTTGTGTGTTTTCTGAGGACTACGGGAAGCGCAGGGTGTTTATGTTCTCTACTTGGCTGTGGCGTGTTCTACAATGTATTGTTATTTTAGGAACGGGGTTCATTGTAACCCTTGTATATGTGGCACATAAGTTTTCTTTATCACACAATCCAGCTGGAGGCCCAAAGGACTTCCTGAAGGATGAGGTCCCAACTACCACCAGTCTTGCCATAACCAGCACACAGCTCCCCCCAGGAACCAGTTAGTTATCTGATCGGTAGCAAAACAAGTTAGATCTTTTCCTATCAGCTGTGCAAGACTCCAATACCATATGATGGAGTCTTGCACATTTTAGGGGTACCTTCAGTAAAATATCCTTTAAAATTGCTTCCTCTTAAAAGTAGTTCCAAAGGTTCAAGGTTTTTTTACTGTCATGCATTCTAAACCACACCTTTCTGTGCAACAGCCCCCCCCCCCCCCCCAATACCTACCCGAGCTCCATCCCAATCCAGTGATGTGAGCGAGAGCCTCAGCTCTCCCTCCTTTATTGGCTGTGGCTGTCAATCACAGCACGTGAGCCAATGAGGCGAGAAAAAGGGGGGGCCGAGTCGTGGCTTTGTGTGTGAATAGACACGCAGAGCAGCGGCTCAGGAGTGAGCCTGCTTAGGGCTCTGGGGGCACTCGGCAAAAGTGAGGGGGCGGGAGACCCGCGAAGAGGAGGATCGGGGCTGCTCTGTGCAAAACCACTGCATAGAGCAGGTTTTTTTTTTTTTTAAATCACTTTAAACGCCTCCTACAAGGTTACAGTAACACTCCTTCTTGCCATCCCTTGGTCACCTTTGTTTCATTAATCTTTTAATCATAACTTGTTAAAAAAAAAAAAAAAAAGGCATGCCTGCTGCAATATCTGATATAAAGCTGTATGGTACTTCATCACTAGATCTTACCAGTCCTTCAGGTTGAATGAAGCATCATTCAGCCCACTTCCTCTAAACCCTGCCTGTCATGGACCCACTTACTGGTGGGATGTCATCATAAAGCCTGGGCTCAAAGTACCATCGCAGTGAACGCAACTTAAGACCTGTGATGTCACCAGACTAGTCAGAAGACTGTGTTGTGTGTTGTGTGTGTGTGTGTGTGTGTGTGTGTGCATTCAAGGGCTGGCGTTCTAATTTAGATCTGATGATTGCCGGGACTCACCTACAGACCATGGAAAGTCCCCCGAGTTCTCTGCCTTATAAGACTGAAGCACAGATAGACACCAGTCCTCTTCTACTCCATAATGGCTGAATACCGAGGCTGTTTGAAGAAAACAAAAGAAAAAAGGGTAAAATAAAGTAAATCTGTAATGATAAAACACAGGCCACTGGCAACACCTTTTTTACCTGGATGTTAAAGCCATCATCTAGTTCCATTGCTTTGTGAGCCAGTGACCTAGAACTAGTATTCAGCCAGTAAAGTCAGGTCACCCTAAATGCCCGTTTGTTCTGGGTTAGGGATTTACTACCTCAAAAATTAGCTTGGACAGCCAGAGAAAGTAATTTCCAAAAGTCACCAGTATTTCTGTCATGGCTGGTTCAAAAAAGAAAAAAAAGAAGAAGTATCACCAACAGTTGCAAAGAAGCCGATACTCTTGCAGAACCAGGGGCTCCAGAGTACTTGCGTGTTTTAATGAACCCTGGTTCACACTGATGCTATGCAATGCGGGAAACGCACAGGAATCGTTGTTTCCTGTACCACAATTGCACTGTGTACATGTGATCTGCTGCAGGTGTCAATTAAAAGTTAACAGCACCTGAAAGACAAGGCACAAAAACGCAGTGTGTTTGACTGAACTGGATCGCATGGGTGTAAACACCTAAGCGATTTTGTTCCAGTGTGAACGAAAAAAAAAAGCTGCCTGCATTTTTTTTTTTAATGCGGTGAGATTTGAGCCATCCAAGATGAATGGGCTCAAATAGAAATGCACAGAATTGAATGCGATATGTGTGTGTATGTATGTATGTGTGTGTAAATATATATATATATATATATATATATATATATATATATATATATATATATATATATATACACACACACTTCAGTAATCCCATGCAACCACATTTCCCCCTATATGTTTACAGCAGTCAGCACGATGCGATCACTGTCCAGCAACTCATTTATTGCACCCTGCATAGAAACATAAAAGAATTGTGGCAAAAAAAAGACCAAGTCGTTCCATGAGTCTACCCTTTTAGTTTTACTGAATTACGATTGACTGATTCATTACCTCTGCTACAGGTTTGTTTAAAGCATCAGCTACTCTTTCAGTAAATAATAGTTTTGAACTACTACTGTTCATTTGAGGTCATGTCCCTGTTTTAGATCTTGGCTTCATACTGAAAATACAGCCCTACTAAACCTTATTCACACTATGTACAGTGCATCCGGAAAGTATTCACAGCGCTTCACTTTTTCCACAGTTTATGTTACAGCCTTATTCCAAAATGGATTCAATTAATTATTTTCTCAAAATTCTGCAATCAATACCCCATAATGACAACATGAAAGAAGTTTTTTTTTTTCTTTTAATCTTTACAAATTTATATAACAAAAAAAAAAATCCACATGTACATATAGTATTCACAGCCTTTGCTAAATACTTTGAAGTACCTTTGCCACCAATTACAGCCTCAAGTCTTTTTTAGTATGATGCTACAAGCTTGGCACACCTATTTTTGGGCAGTTTCTCCCATTCTTCTTTGCAGGACCTCTCAGACTCCATTAGGTTGGATGGGGAGCGTCGGTGCACAGCCATTTGCAGATCTTTCCAGAGATCGGGTTCGAGTCTGGGCCAATCAAGGAATTTCAGAGTTGTCCTGTAAACCACTCCTTTGTTATCTTGGCTGTGTGCTTAGGGTCGTTGTCCTGTTTGAACATTAACCTTCACCCCCAGTCTGAGGTTCAGAGCACTCTGGGGCAGGTTTTCATCTAGGATGTCTCTGTACATTGTTGCATTGATCTTTCCCTCAATCCTGACTAGTCTCCCAGTTCCTGCCGCTGACATCCCCACAGCACGATGCTGCCACCACAATGCTACACGTATTGGCCAGGTGATGATTGGGACCTTCAATGCTGCAGTACCTATCCCGAGATCTGTCTCGGAGGTCTACAGTCAATTCCTTGGACTTCATGGCTTGGTTTGTGCTCTGACATGCACTGTTACCTGTGGGACCTTTTATAGAAAGGTGTGTGCCTTTCCAAATCATGGCCAATCAACTGAATTTACCACAGGTGGACTCCAAGTTGTAGAAACATCTCAAGGATGATCAGTGGAAAGCAGGAGGCACCTGAGTTCAATTTTGAGCATCATGGCAAAGGCTGTAAATATATATGTACATGCGATTTTTCTTTTTTTATAAATTTGCAAAGATTTCAAACAAACTTCTTTCACGTTGTCATTATGGGGTATATGGTTTGTAGAATTTTAAGGAAAATAATGAATTGAATCCATTTAGGAATAAGGCTGTAACATAAAATGTGGAAAAAGTGAAGCGATGTGAATACTTTCTGGATGCACTGTATTTAAAGGTTTCAGTCGTGTCTGTTTCCTCCCTTTTACTGGTTTTGTTGCCCATCTCTGGATTAATTCTTATCAATGTATTTTTGTTAAGCGAGGTCTACAGAACAAAAAAAATAAATAAATAAAAAAAAGGCTTCCAAATAAGGTCTAACTAAAGAGCTATACAGGGGAATCCAGATCTAACTTCTTCTGCTTGTGATCCCTCTAGTGATACACCACAAAATAATAATTTTTGCTTTCCCCACTGCCAGGTTACACCGTTTGCTCATTCTGCAACCATATGAATGAACCACCCCAAATCTTTTTCAATATGTAGCTCTGGCCAACACTGCATTCTATCAGATTATTCTGCAATACCGTATATACGCGAGTATAAGCCGAGGCACCTAATTTTACCACAAAAAAATGGGAAAAACTCATTGACTCGAGTATAAGCCTAGGATGAGAAATGCGCAGCTACTGTAAGTGGAAAAGAGGGTCAACCATGCCCATTTGCAGCCTCACTGTGCCCATTTGCATGCCTCACTGTGCCCATTTGCAGCCATAGGTCCCCTAAACTTCAAACTCGGTAGTTAAGGGTTCCTAGATGCAGCCAAAATTTGGGGTCTCTGGGCCCAAAGGGTCCTGAAATGACATTGCTGCAGATGGACACAGTTGACCGACTTTGGGGCCCTGTATCTCGGGGCCACTTGGAGCTAGGAACCCCAAATTTGGATATGTTGTAATGTTCCACTGGGTTTGCACACCAATTTGGGGTTCCTAGCACCAAGCGGCCCCGAGATACGAGGCCCCAAACTCGGGTCGGAAAATGTCAAGCACTTTTATGCAGCAAAAAATGAAATTTTCCAACCCGATTTTGCGGCCCCCTATCTCGGGGCCTCTTGGTGCTAGGAACACCAAATTGGATATGTTGTAACGTTGGTTCCACCAGGGTCCCGAAATTACATTGCTGCAGATGGACACAGTTGACCGACTTTGGGACCCCAAATTTGGATATGGTGTAATGTTGGTTCCACTAGGTTTGCACACCAAATTTGGGGTTCCTAGCACTAAGTGGCCCCGAGATACGGGGCCTCAAAGTCGGGTCGGAAAATTTCATTTTTTTGCTGCAGAAAAGTGCTTGACTCCAGTATAAGCCGAGGGGGGCACTTCCAGCACACAAAAAAAATGTGCTGAAAAACTCGGCTTATACGCGAGTATATACGGTAATAAAAAAAAAAAAAAAAAAAAAAAAAAAAAGGAAGCACACTGCACTTTCCACTGCATTTACCAATCTTCCAGCAAAACCTCTTATGTTTCGCATTACAAAACACCTCTAAGAATATCAACTCTATTGCACACCTATGTGTCACCAGCAAAATTACATACCAAGTACCTTTGCCCACCAAACCTTCAGTTACTGCACATCATTTACATGTTAAATAGAGAAGACCTAGTACAGAGCCTTGTGGTACACCAGTGACTGTTTTGTTCCAAATAAACCCTGTTTAAAACCACTCTGATATCTATCCTTTAGCCAACTGAGACACCTTCTAAACTATCCAGAACCAACTAACTACATTTAAAATGAGAACATAAAAAGATGGACACTCAACCTTCTTGTTCTGGAGTGGCGGCTCCAAGCCACATCTTCACCGCCCTCCGCCCCTCTTCTGTCATCACATTGGGATAACTAAGGATATGAAGACAGATCAGAAAAAACAAAGGATAATAATGAGAATGTAACAAAAACCAGAAAGAATAAATTCCCAGTTTACTGCCATCAAATTGTACAGGGACCTTAACCACTTAAGCCCCGGACCAATTTGCAGCCAAAGGACCAGGCCCCTTTTTGCGATTCGGCACTGCGTCACTTTAACAATTGCACAGTCGTGCGACGTGGCTCCCAAACAAAATTGGCGTCCTTTTTTCCCCACAAATAGAGCTTTCTTTTGGTGGTATTTGATCGCCCCTGCGGTTTTTATTTTTTGCGCTATAAACAAAAATAAAGCGGCAATTTTGAAAAAAAATGCAATATTTTTTACTATAATAAATATCCCCCAAAAATATATAAAAAAAAAAAACTTTATTTTTTCCTCAGTTTAGGCCGATACGTATTCTTCTACATATTTTTGGTAAAATAAAAAAAAATAAAAAAAAAATCTTAATTAGCGATCATTGATTCGTTTGCGCAAAAGTTATAGCGTTTACAAAATTGGGGATAGTTTTATAGCATTTTGAGTAATATTTTTTTTTACTAGTAATGGCGGCGATCAGCGATTTCTATTGTTACTGCGACATTATGGCGGACACATCGGACATTTTTGACACATTTTTGGGACCAGTCATTTATACAGAAATCAGTGCTATTTAAATGCACTGATTCCTATGTAAATGACAATGGCAGTGAAGGAGTTAACCACTAGGGGGCGGGGAGGGGTTAGGTCTGGGACGTGTGTGTTTTTTTACAGTAGGGGGCGTGGCTTTACGTCTGACGTCACTGATCGGCTTTCCCGATGACAGGGAACAGCCGATCAGTGACAGGCAGTGTAGGAAGCATGGGGAGAGGTTTGTTTACACAGACCTCTCCCCGTTCTTCAGCTCTGTGACCCGATCGCGGGACACCAGCGGCGATCGGGTCCGCTGGTCCCGCGGCCACGGAGCTCAGGACCGGGTCGCGAGCGCGCCCCATGGCTGGGCTCTTAAAGGACCACGTACAGGTACGTGGTTATGCCCAGCCGTACCATTCTGCCGACGTATATGTGCAGGAGGCGGTCCTTAAGCGGTTAATGGAAGGTTGTCACAACCTTTACTGGGCATTTATACAATAAGCAATACAGTCCTGGAGGTTGTCCCTTGAAACAAACTAGTCAGCTCCCAAGGTACTACCGCAACAGGTTCTTAATGTCTCAAGGTATAGACGCCTAGCACAGCTGATTTCTGCTGTATCCCTGTACATTTGCCTGGCTGGTCTTCCTCACCGGCTCTGCAGCAGACCGAGAAGGAGGTTGTTTCCCCGATTCGATGCAATGTCCTCTGGGGTTCTGTGAAGAATAGTGAGTCAATTAGGCAGCCATATGTAGAAATTGCTCTCATGCTGACAACTGTCACATACTTACGTGGTTGTGATAATTTCATCATTTGTTCTTCTGATCAGCAGAACAGGACCCTGAAACCTTGCAGAGAAAGATGATGTCAGAAACAAAGTACAAGACAGGACCCTTCAAGCAGAATAATAATGCAGGACAAATCGTCAGGTTCACTTTAAAACCGCTCTTCTCTTTGTTCCCACTCCACTCTATTCAGCTGCCAGCAGCTAGGAAAGTATTTGGTACTTCTGGGTATAGAATACTATTTGGGGAGGCAGTCATTCCCCTGTGCAAGCTCCAATTAGAAGGATGACTAAAATTTACACAAGGGTTTTTCACTTGCCATAGGACAGCAATAGGCCAGTCACCAATACTTCTGGATATGAATGTGACAGCAATGGTGCTTGATGATTGGTCTAGCACTGTCACATTGAACAGGTAGGTGTTCTCTGCATTGTGTGCCCTTCTACTGGAGTGACTCCGCTTACAGAGGATGCTTTCTCCTCACTCCCAGCACTGAGCGGGAAAGCAAAAGACAGAAAAGTAAATTTTGCTGGTTGGGGGGGCATATTAACATAAACCATATGGGTAAAGCAAAGGTTCACTATATGTAGCCTACAGGCCCCAGACAGCAGCTAGCTGGGTGCATGATCTGGCCTTTCTTACAAGAGACTGTTCTACAAATATGTATCCTCACTTCACATGGAGAAGGGGGGCTCTCAGGGGCCCGCCACTTTTTAAGTTAAAGCAGTAGCATATGGGATAACCTATAAAAGGGTGTGATGCAACAACTGTTGTGCAATGACTTAAAAAGTCATGGCAATCATCGAGTTTTAGCAATACATTTAGCATTAGTACCTGCATAGCTGCTCTGCATTGTTTAGATTTAGATACTTCCGGACTGTTCTGGTTACCAGACCTCCTGTATGAAGGAAAGCCAAAATAGTAACATTAGACAGAGAAAATTAAACACATTTTTTTTTTTACAATCGCAAAGCTAGAGAGATATAAGAGATGGAAATAAGAGAATCACAGGGACATGACTTACGCCAACTTTCTGGCATCACTTTCAAGGCCAGAGGAACCAGGTCATCAAAAGAGGCATCAAGGACAAGAGCACTTATGTCTGGATAGGACATACAGCCCCATGTGGCTGTAGAGAAAAAAAAAAAAAAAAAGACTGATGTACATTCAGGTTTCTTCTTTAAAGACGAATTAAACCTCCAACAAAAAATGCTGCAAGCAGGCAGCTCTTTATTGCAGAACAGACATGGCATGCATGGCTGCAATAAGACAAACTTATCTGCCTGTTCACAATTAAATGTACACAGAGCAGACATTCCTGGCATATTGCAGTGGTCCTGGAATGAAAAGACTCACATGTGCATGCGTGGGAGTCACATCATCCCCAACCAACCAACGAATTACCACAGCGCTGTGGCAGTTCATTTTCTCTTCCCTTTAGATTGTATCTGCTTGCCCGCTGCTGCTATGCTTTACAGAAGGGGTAGGTAACCTGGGGCCCTCCAGCTGTTGTGGAACTACATTTCCCATGAGGCATTTCAAGGCTGGCAGTTACAATTACTCCCAGAGGCAAGATGGGACTTGTAGTTCTGCAACAGCTGGAGGGCCCCAGGCTGCCTACCCCTGCTTTACAGACCCAAACAAAATAAATACATTTTACCCTGCAAAAAAATTTGCATTTATTATTTTTTTCTAAAAAAAAAAAAAAAAAAAAAAAAATCGAACTTGTACTTTAATTCTGATTTAAAGCAATCCGCTGCAGAACTTATTTTCTGTGATAAGACGGCCTCAATCTTCCAGGTTATATAATGGCCAGTACCTTTCAACCCACTTCCATTGAACTCAGGAGGTCATAATCCCACCCCTAGGGCAATGTCATCACACAGCCTGGGCTTAGAGTATTACTGCTCAAAACAACATCATTAGGGATCAAAGACGAGAAGAAAACTGGTCAGGGAGACTGCAAAGAGGCCTACAGCAACATTAAAGGAGCTGCAGGAATAGCTGGCAAGTACTGGTTGTGTGGTACATGCGACAACAATCTCCCGTATTCTTCATATGTCTGGGCTATGGGGTAGAGTGGCAAGACGGAAGCCTTTTCTTATTAAGAAAAACATCCAAGCCCGGATAAATTTTGCAAAAACACATCTGAAGTCTCCCAAAAGCATGTGGGAAAATGTGGTATGGTCTGAAAAAAACCAAGGTTGAACTTTTTGGCCATAATTCCAAAACATACATGTCTGGCGCAAAAACAAGACTGCACATCACCAAAATAACACCATATCCACTGTGAAGCATGGTGGTGGCAGCATCATGCTTTGGGGATGTTTTTCTTTCTGGAACAGGGGCCTTAGTCAAGGTAAAGGGAATTATGAACAGTTCCAAATACCAGTTAATATGGGCATAAAACCTTCAGGCTTCTGCTAGAAATCTGAACATGAAGAGGAACTTCAACTTTCAGCATGACAACGACCCAAAGTAAACATCCAACTCAAAGGAATGGCTTCACCAGAAGAAGATTAAAGTTTTGAAATGACCCAGCCAGAGCCCAGACCTGAATCCGATTGAAAATCTGTGGGGTGATCTGAAGAGGGCTGTGCACAGGAGATGCCCTCGCAATCTGACAGATTTGGAGTGTTTTTGAAGAGGAGTGGGCAAATATTGCCAAGTCAAGATGTGCCATGCTGATAGACTCATACCCGAAAAGACTGCTGTAATGAAATCAAAAGGTGCTTCAACCAAGTATTAGTTTAAGGGTGTGCACACTTATGCAACCACGTTATTTTATTTTTACTTCCCTCCACCTAAAAGATTTCAGTTTGTTTTTCATCTGAGTTGTACAGTTTATAGGTAACAATAAAAAAGGTGGAAAAAGTTCTGAAATGATCTTGGTCTAATTTTTTTTTTACAGCAGAGAAACCTGACATTTTAACAGGGGTGTGTAGACTTTCTATCCACTGTATACTTTATAGGAGATTTTACAGATTAGCCACTTAGGGGAAACGTCTGTGGCACAGTACAATTGCTCTCATAACTGGTGAGACTATCAGCCTCTCCATTGCTTTCAGTGAGTCATATGAATTGGCAAAGCATCCATATGAAGTCAACGTGAAGCACTGCAAACCAGGAAACAGCGCCTGCATATATGTAATAAGGAAATATGGCCACCCTCCATGTATTTATAGCATCGCAACTATAAAAAAAGTGACAGGGTTTTAAAAGCATTATGACACTGACTAAATCTTTTACATCAAGCCGATTACCTATACGCATTATCATAAAAAAAGTCATTACATTCCCTTAAAATCTTTCCTCTGCCACATGAGGGATTTAAATGTTAATGCTTTCTAAAGCAAAGTGTTGTTGCCTAAGGCCCCTTTCACACTTGTGCTACTTCAAAGTCACGTGATTTTGCCGCAATTCGCGCGCCACAATTTTGGCCGCGATTTCAAGGAATGCCTGTGTAAATGGCATCAAAATCGGACCAAAGTAGTGCAGGGACTACTTTGAAGTCGTACTAATTTGAATGGCTGTCATTGGAAATCATGGGGTATGACTTGTCATGCTACTTTGCAGTCCCAAATCGTGGGACAAGTCAAGTGTGAAAGGGGCCTAAAGCAGGCATTAAGATTTTTATGCTCATATTGCAACAAAACAAGAATTTAAGTGGCTGGTTGCTAAGAAAATCACATTTCCTGCCATACTGTCTCCTGCCTTCAGACCAGTTTTCTCCTCTTTACCAACTGCCCCCGTCCCCCCCTCCGTCCCCCCACCATGTAAATTCCCCCCTTTTTTTTTATTTATCCACAAAGTCTGGCAGCCCCAGTCCCCTCACACCTGTGAAGCCGCCGATAGACCAGGCATAAACAGTGATGTCTTGCATTTTGAAGCCGAGTCGATACAAGGCATACTGGATAACAACGTCCATTGCATTTGCTTCGTTCTGAGGAAAAGGGACACCCTGCAGAAGAAAGAAGACCTCTGGTAAAAGCATTTAGATGAAATAAAATTAGATGCCTCTATATAGTGCCACAATTTTTGCAAACCATTGCAGATTCATACCGTTCTCTGGACTGAATAAACCAACGCTTTGCTTTACCATGTGCTTTATCAGAGTGACTGCTACATGAGAGGGATTGCCCTTATTACCACCTGAGCAATCTCAGGTTTGGAATGGGCAAAGGAGTACTGTCCGCACTTCTGTATAAAAAAAAAAAAAAAACCTTAAAGTAGAACTATTAGGTAAAACTTTATTTTTTTTTTTCCACTTTGAATAAGGGAGGGTTATTTTTGCCATCTGTGTTCCATTGGGGGGGGGGGGGGGGGGGGTCAAATCAGGAAGTGAGAAGAAATCCCTTCAAAATGAAGGGAATGTCAATTAAGGGTCATCAGAACTAGTGACCCCACTGGATGATTTCCCATCTATTACTGTTCTGGGGACAACACAAAATGTGGATTTTTTTCACTTTCAATGATAATGGTAAGCAGGACAAATAAGAGGGTGAATTTCCTTAACGGGGACACAGACAGCAATAAAAACTGACAGGGATTCTAAGCCATCTCCACTCTATCCAAAACTCAAAATAAATAAATGCACATTTTTTTGCAGGTAAAAAATGTGCCTTTATGTATTTTTTTTGGAGCTTGTAAAGCATTGCACCAGCGATCAGTAGATTGCTGTTGCCATGCAGGTCTCCTGCAGATCTTTCTGTGTAAAAACAGGAGGAACATTTTCCCAAAAATGAACCTATACTTTAAGCTGATCATACATGGGTCAGTTTTTTTTTTTATCGTTAGGCCATCATCGGGTTGAAGGACAAAAACTGACCCAATTCCCCCATCCACATATTTGATTTTGCCCGTGGAATGGCGACAAACAACAATACATTAAATTATCCATAGGCAATGCTTTAAAAGCCTTTATAGGTTACCACTTTAGTTTTTCACAGAAGGGCTGGTGCTAGAATTACTGTTCTTGCTGATATTCGTGGTAATACGTCACGTGTGGTGTGATCGCTGTTTACATATGTGTGCAGGTCCTATGCATGTGTTCACTTTTGCAGGCGGAGACAGGGAGACTGGGGCACTTACATTTTGTATCTCATTTTATTTCATTTTGTTATTTTAACACTGTCTCTAAATTTTATTTTTTTATCAACTTTATTCCCATCACAAGGGATGAACAACATCCCTTGAAATAGACTCCTAATCTCTCAAAGAGATGCTATTAGACCCCAGATCTCTCCTCTGCCCTTAAAAGCACCAGATCAAACCAAGAATGAAACCAGAACTAACTACATACTCTTCGTTTCTGGTTTCTTAGACCATATCGCTCTATAGTCAGCTGGTGGGATGGGAGAGCCCGGGAAGGCAGCAGAAAACCTTAGACGTAACAGTATTTCCACGAGTCTTTCAGGACAGCAACTGGAGAGCGTGCAGTTCCACCCATTTTCCCAGGAAACACTGCAGTTTCTTTATAGTCATTTCCATCATGGCCTCAGTTATTATAGAGTACCTCCAGCCATGCTAAAATTAGACAAGTAGAACATAGCAATAATGCTACATTTTATAACACTATTAGGGCGGGTCATCGCCGATGTCCTGAAAGGCTCGTAGAAATACCGTTACCCGTAAGTCTAACTAAGGTTTTCTCACCTCGTCTTTCAGGACAGCACCTGGAGATAAGAGAGTACTTACTCTAGGGTGGGACCACCGCCTGCGGGAAAAGCCCTGCCAAACGACTGCTCTGACGCTGAGAGCAAGTCCAACCTGTAGTGGCGGGTAAAGGTGGAAAAACTTGTCCATGTAGCCACCTTGCAGATCTGTCCCGGTGAAGCCCCTGCTTGTTCCGCCCAGGACGTTGCTACTGCCCAGGTTGAATGGGCCACTATGCCTGCGGGAAGATCTACCCCTGAAGCTTTGTAGGCTTCATTGATGGCCATTCGCAGCCATCTTCCTATGGTGTTTTTAGAAGCATTGTACCCTTTACGCGGGCCTGAGAACAATATAAAACAGTGAATTCGATCTTCCAAATTCTCTTGTGACTTTGAGATGCAGTATACATCTTCTTACATCCAGGCTATGGAAAGTTCTTTCCTTAGTGCCGGATGGTGTAGGGCAAAAAGTTTGGGAGAACGATTTCTTGCGACCTATGAAATACTGTTGAAACCTTTGGTAGAAAACCCGGGTCAGTTCTTAGCACTACCCGGTCCGGAAACAGAAAAAAAATGGTTTAATGATAGACAGGGCTTGCAGTTCACTCACGCTTCTAGCTGACGTAACCGCCACTAAAAGTGCTAATTTGAGCAACCAAAATTTGACTGTCGCTTCCTCTGGAGGTTCAAAGTGTTTTTCCGTCAAACCCGGTAAGACCACCGATAAGTCCCATTTCGGAAAAAAATAAAACAAACAAAAAGGGGCTGGCTTAGCTCTGGCCAATGCCTAAAAAAAAAAAAAAAAAAAAATTATATATATATATAAATATTATAGAAAGTCCACAGTTGCGCTAGCACGTCCAGTCCATCCATTTGATCTCGCCTGTTCAGGGAGAAATAATCCTCCACCTTTGCGTTGGCCTGGGATGTAAACAGATCGATCTGGGGGGCTCCCCATTTTCGTATTAGCATCTGGAAATCTTTTGAGTTCAAACTCCAATTCCAGTATTCTTTCCCTGCTTAGAAAATCTGCTACTAGATTCAGATCTCCCTTTAGGTGTACCGCCGCCAGGGATGCTAGGTTGCCTTCTGCCCCGGACAGAATCTGAAGGGCTGAAAACAGCAACACTCTGCTTTACATGCCTCCCCGTCTTTTTATATAGGCCGCTGCTGTGGCGTTGTCGGACAACACCTGAATGTTGTGACCTTGGACTTGATCCTTGAAGGCCCACAGTCCCAGAAGAATGACCCTCAATTCCCTCCAATTGGAGGATCTCTTGGTCTTTCCATTTGTCCATTCTCCTTGGGCCATCTGTCCTTCCAGATGGGCGCCCCAACCCCAAAAGCTTGCGTCTGTTGTCAACCTCCTTTCTATAGGAAATGTCCAAAGTAGGCCCTTGTCCAAGTTTGACTGTCTCCTCCACCACCACAGCTTTCTCTGAACCTGAGGGGGCATCTTTATCAACTTCTCCAGAGACTACCCATTGGACCAATTCCTCAGAATTGCCTGCTGGAGATGTGCCCATTGCATTGCTGGTATTGATGCTGTGAGGAGTCCTAGTACTGACACAGCTGCCTTTATTGAGATTGGCAGATTTGTTTGGGTCTTTTTTTACTGCATTTTGGACTTTCTCTATTTTTTCTTCTGGGAGAAAAATTCTTTCCTGCATGGAATTGATGGTATACCCCAGAAACCTTATTGTTTGAGACGGGATCATGTTTGATTTCCCTTTGTTTATGATCCAACCGAGACTCTCCAAGTGTCTCTTTCAGAGGCTTTTCCAACAGATCCCCTGCTTTGGCAATTAGCTTGAGGTCGTACAGATATGGTACAATCGAGGGGTGCCAAGGCTTCTGCTATAACTTTTGTAAATATCCTCGGCGAGGAAGACAGCCCTAAAGGAAGGGCTCTGAACTGTAGATGTGAGATTGACCCTCCCATCTTGACCACTAACCGAAGGTATTTCTGCGATGCTGGTGCTATACACACATGAAGGTACGCATCCCTCAGATCTATGGATGCCAAAAAACAGCCTGGCGTCAGAAGACTCTTTACTGAAAAAAGTTGTGTCCATCCTTAACCTCTTGTATCGGATGCATTTGTTTAATATTTTCAGGTTCAAAATTAATTCGAATTTCCCCGATGGTTTCCTTACTAGGAATGCGTGCGAATAGCACCCTTGTCCTTCCTCTTCAGGGGGGAACAGTTCTAATCACTTTCTATTGAATGATTTCTTGCAGGAGAGATGACATTGCTAGAAATTTTTCTAGGTCTCGGGGAGCCTGGGTTATTGGTAGGGACAGAGAGAACTCCAGTCTGTAGCCCTCTGATATTGTTTTGAGGACAAACAGACTGGTTGTTGTCTTCCACTGTGGGAAAAAAAGCTTGCAGCCTTCCTCCCACAATCAGAGGACTGTCCAATTTTTTGTGGTATGGCCAGGAGGTCGGAATAGTACCCCTGACTTGCCCCTCTCACTTTGGGACCTCCAGGGTCTTTTGTAACCTGTCCCCTTCGTGTCCTGGGCTTGACGAAAAGTACTAAAATGTTTCTTGCCCTGAGGGATCACCACCTTTTTTTACTGGGAAGGCCTTCTTTTTATCTGCCGTCCTTTCCAGCACAGCTTTAAGATCAGGGCCAAACACTAAATTACCCTTGAAAGGAAGATCACATAACTTTGCCTTTGAGGCCATATCCCCTGACCATGTTTTAACCCATAGTGCTCTATGAGCCGAGTTAACCAGAGCCAAGGATCTTTCAGACATTTTTATAGATTCAGCGGAGGCATCTGCCAGGTACCCTACTGCTTTCTGTAGAACTGGCAGTGTGTCTAACAGGTCCTTGTGGGAAGTTCCTGCTTCAATATGGGTTTTCAACTGTTCAAGCCAATGCTCTAGGTTTCTGGCCACCACAGCTGACGCCATAGCTGGTTTTAAAATGGGCTACAGTTGAATCCCAGGCTTTTTTCAATAGGGAATCTGCCCTTTTATCCATGTCGTCTTTTAGGACGCCCATATCCTCAAAAGCCAGGTCTGTGTTCTTTGACACCTGTGAAAAAGCTGCATCAAGCTTTGGTTTCTTATTCCATACTTGAGCGCTATCCTCCTCGAAAGGAAATCGCAGTTTGAGAGATTTAGAGAAGGGGCCCTTTTGCTGCTCTCACCACTGTGGAGCTCGCCGTCCCTCCTTCCAGCCTGCAGCCGTCGGTCTGAAGAGAGCGGGGACCCCCAGCAGTCTGAACCCTCGCAGGGTATGAAGAGGAGACAACGGAGCACCCCCCCCCCCCACCCGTAAGGGGGGATGCTGGGCTGGGCTGACCTGTATCACAGACTACACCACAGGTATGCCCCATACTATCCACACCTGGAGAGAGCATAGCACACCCTTGGTTCCCTGCAGCGCTTCCACCATGGTGGAGGAAACACTACAACTGAGGCCATGGTGAAAGTGACCGGTCTATAAAGAAACTGACTGCAGTGTTACCTGGGAAAATTGGTGGAGCTGCTCTTTCCAGGTGTTGCCCTGAAAGACGAGGCGAGAAAGATCGATTTTACATAAAAGTGCTTTGCCAGCAAAAAAAAAAAAAAAAAAGAAAATACCGGGATCGTGCCTGTAGCTGCAGGCATCATCCTGGTACAACCACTTCAGCCCCACCTTGTACTGGTATGTTGGAGGCTTAGACCCCTTTCACAACAACCCCACGTCTCCTTCACTTTTTTTTTATAATTTAAATCTTTATTCAACTTTTTTACAATTTACAATTATAGCATATTTTATTACAGAGACATACAATAAGACGTTTTCATAAAAGCCATTAGGCCCAATCTCTTGCTACGACTGACTCGTGTACATTATGTATTATGGTTTTCCTTTGTCCCCCTCCCCCCCCCCCTCTCCTCCCTTTACTCCCCTCCCCTCCTCCCCCTCCCACTGTATTAATGCATTGTATTTAACTGCTCTCTATCACCTCTTTACTACGAGGGTGGAACAAAGTCCACAAGCACTTCAGTAGTCTATCTTCTATTACCTTAGCGAGGTACTGTCATTTCTCTTTCTTATTAATTGCCCTATTAGAAAAAAAAAGGAAAAAGAAAAAGAAAGGGGGACAACTTAGTTCTTAATCTATTTACGCGTGGTCGCCCTTTTTTGTCAACCATGGGCTCCACATCCTCTCAAATTCTTTAAGGTTTCCTCTTTTTAGATATGTTATTCTTTCCCGACATAGGGTCTCGTTTATTGTATTAATCCAGTTATTCACTGTGGGGGGCTCTTTTGATTGCCAGTACATTGCAATCAATTTCCTGGCCTGGAACATGCTTCTTAGAATTGCAACCGTGGTGCTTTTCCTCTCTCCCCTTTCTCTTCTAAATCCCAAAACACACACCATGGCCTCCTTTTCTAGTTTAACTGCATATACATCTCTTAGAATGTTGGTCACCCTTTCCCAATATCGGAATAATTTTGGACACTTCCACATCATGTGCAGGAGGTCGCCAACCCCCTGACATCTTGGGCATTTGTCGTCTGCTCTCCTGCCAAACCTAAACAACCGTTTAGGCGTGTAGTAGGCCCTATTTACCAGCATCAGATGGGATATCTTTTGCGGGGGGAGACTGATATGGCTGGGGCCATCTCTAATATTCTTTTCCACTGGTCATTTGATATTACCCTCATGTCTTCCTCCCATTTCAGCTTTACATTATGAAGTGCTCTCCCTGAGTTCATTTTATGGGTTATCTGCCCATATATCTCTGATATCAGTCCCTTCGTGGAGCCTGAGTGTAGTATATATTGCCATAGGTGGGTCTCATTCCATATCGAAGGAGAACCCGGGAACTGGGCGTCGAGGGCATGTCGTATTTGCATATAAAAATATAATGTATCCTGTGTTATATTGAATTCATCTACCAGCTCGTTAAATTTTTTAATTCTATTGCCATTATATAGTTGTCTTAAATCTTTTGATTCCCCGTTGTTCCCATTCTCTATTTTTCCCCACCTGAAGAACTTCTTTTAAGTTATTATTATCCCATAGAGGAGTGTGGTCGGACATTCCGTTATAACCCATTTTTTTTTTGATTGCTGTCCAAAGTTTAACTAGCATTTCTATTGTGGGGTATCCAACTCGGAAAGAGTCCGCCTCTAGCGCTTCTATTATGGTGCCGTGTTTGGACTCTGCCACTATTATTTTTCCATTTGGGTTCCCCCCCTCTAAGTCCCCACACCCCATGAGTTGCTGCAGTTGGGAAGACCAGAAATAGCACTCTGGGCGTGGGACGGCAAATCCCCCTGCCCCTACCGGTAGTTGGAGAGTACCAAGGCGGATTCTAGCCTGACCACCCTTCCAGATTAATTCCCTGAATAGGGTCTCAATTTTTTGGAACCACTTTCTGTCTATCCATATCGGGGAGTTGTGGAGTATGTACAGGAGTTGTGGCATCCATATCATTTTAATTAACCCACATCTCCCCGCTACTGACAGAGGAAAGTGCCTCCAAATCGAGATTTTCCTCTTAAACTTAGACAACAACGGTACAAGATTTTTACATAGATACTGATTGGGATCCTTTGTTAGCGTTATCCCTAAGTATTTCATCATGTCTACTACCTTTAACTGGAGTGTTCCTGGTATTGTTGGGTGACTGATAGCATCTATGGGCAGGAGTTCCGATTTGTCCCTGTTTGTAACTAAGCCGGAAAACCTGCCAAATTCCTCCACTACCCCAAGGGCGTTTGTCAGTGAATTGTCGGTGTCTCCTAAAAACAACAGAACGTCGTCCGCGTATAATGCGATTTTTTCCCCTCTCCCTGCCTTTTTGCAGAAACCTCTTATATCAGGGTTTGTTCTTATTGCAATGGCCAACGGTTCCATTGCCAGGGCAAAGAGCAGGGGTGATAAGGGGCACCCCTGTCTTGTCCCTCTCTCTAATTCGAACGCCTCCGACATTACGTTGTTAATTTTCAACCTGGCTATGGGATTCTTATACAGCATTTTTATCCACCTGGTGAATGAGGGACCAAATCCGAAGCCTTCCAATACTCTCCACAAATATACCCACTCTATACTATCAAAGGCCTTGGTCACATCTAATGTCATTATCGCCCTTGGTCCCCCATTCACCACCGGGTCCTGTATGTTCAGAAAAGCCCTTCTGATGTTGATACTTGTCGAGCGGCCCGATATGAATCCTGTCTGATCTGTATGGATTATTCTTGTCATGATTTTATTTAGCCTGGTTGCCAGGACCTTGGCCAGAATCTTTGCGTCGGAACAAAGGAGAGATATCGGTCTATATGCCACGGCTTCCAGAGGGTCTTTACCCTCTTTTAACAGGGCTATGATTGTTGCCTCTAGCATCGAAGCTGGTAAATCTCCCTCCCTGAACGCCTCCTCCAGTGTATTTAATAATTCGGGTAGCAAAACTTCACCATATTGCTTGTATGTCTCTATTGGGAGACCATCCGGGCCGGGGGATTTCTGATTGGCCATATTTCCCACTGCCTGTTGTAGTTCAGCTAGGCTTATTGGGGTCTCAAGTTCTTCTCTCTCCTCCGGCGTGATACATGGAATCTCCAATCTCCGCAGGAAATCGTCCATCAATCTCTCTGCTCCCACCTTCTGGGCTGTGTAGAGGTTTTTATAAAAGGCTCTAAAATAGTGGACTATTCCTGCGGTGTTGGAGATGATTTCTCCTCCCTCCCCTCTTATAGCCTGAATCGTTGACGGTGGTGCATTGGACTTCACTAGGAGCGCAAGCATCCTCCCCACGCTCTCACCCTCTGCGAAGGACGCCTGCCGCTAAAGGAGTCTTTGTTTCGGCCTTCCTCATAATTAACAATTTATATTCCTGTTGCTTATCCAACCACATCTTTTTCTTTGCGTCTGTCACATCTGTTATATATTGGTTTTCTGCACTTAATGTCTCCCGTTGGGATCTTTCCTCCTCTGCTCTAGCGTCTTTATTAAATTTTGCTATTTGTTGGATCAGTGTCCCTCTTAAAAATGCTTTTAGGGTGTCCCATATTATTCTTGGCCGCGCCGTACTGAAGTTAAATTCCAAGAATTCTCTTAATTTGGGGAGAACCCCATCTGCCTCTTTAATTAGTTCGTACCAGCTGGGGTTTATTTTCCACTCTCGCCGATTTTGTTTTTCCCCTATTTTTACTGTCGCTATTATTAGAGAGTGATCAGATATTCCTCTAGGCCGGAATACAATATTTTCTATAATTTGTGACGCTCTCTCGTTCCCGAGGACCAAATCTATCCTCGAGAGAGTAGAGTGGGTGGCGGAGTAGCATGTATATTGCCGGGCTGTGGGATTACGTGTCCTCCAAATATCCATTAACCCCATTTCCTCTATAAATTGAGTCAATTTACACTTTATTGTAGTAGCAGGGGTTCTATTTACAGGGAACCTATCTAGGTCTCTATCCGGAGCTTCGTTAAAATCTCCTACTACCAAGACCGGTACCTCGCCTTTGTCCAAAAGGAAATCATTCAGTCTAAGCATGACTTCTAATTTAAATGGTGGGGGAATATAAACATTCGCCAGTACACATGTGACCCCCTCTATCATAAAATACAGAAAAATATACCTCCCATGCACGTCTATACTGATCTGTCTACAGGAGAAATTCGACCCTGCCCTCACCAGTATGCTTACCCCTCTGCTGTATGAAGAGTACACTGAATGATACTGGCAATGGCATTTCCTGTTTTGCAGGAGCGGCGCGGTTTGTTTGGTCAAGTGAGTCTCCTGTAGACAGATCAGTCCCACCCCACAGTTTTCCAATGTCGAAAAGATTGCTGCTCTCTTAACTGCCGTCCCCATTCCTCTATCATTCCATGTGGCCACTTTCAAAACCATCCTCTTTTCTTTCTTCTTTTTTTCATGGGGTGAACTAACTGCCCCTTTCGCAGTGAGTATCTCTCTAAAAATACACTCGGGATTTCCACAGTGATAAATAAAGGAGGAAGAAAAAGAACAAAAAAAAAAAAGAAAAAAACAAGAGACAAGGGCCTATTATTTTTACCCCATATCTCAGTGCGAGTCCCCTTAGGTTCTCGTTTTTCCACTACAAACATTGTGATCAATTGTGAACAGGGCTTATCCCACGTTGAGAAAGGAGAAAACAGAAAAAAGAAGAAAAAAGAAGAACAAAAAGAAAAGAAAATTTCTCTCGCTTCCCTTCCCCCCTCTCCTCCCATTCCTCCTCCCTCTCTCTCTATTGCCCATATTTTTATCCCTAGTTTCATGTCTATGTGTCCATTCATCGTGCTTGCATTTTCCTTATTATTTCTGGTGATACCTCTCTGTGTTATGTCTACATCATCCCTCTTCCCTTTTTGTGTTAATTGATTTATTGCGTGTTTATCCCACCCCCCCCCCCCCCAACTCCCCTCTTTCCCCTCCCCTACCCCCCTCTCCCACCCCACCTTACCAGGTGTTCCCCTAAGGGGTTCCGAGTGACCATTTCCCATTCTTGCTTGTCCTCATTCACAACCATTCCACTAATACAGTATTTGTGTGCGTTTATCTCCCTCCCCACCCACCCTTAAATTGTTAAGTGCATTCCGACCAAAAATAAAGAAAAAAGAAAGAAAAAGGAAAGGGGAGAAAAAAGGAAAAAAAAACATCGATAACACAAACTAATAGTGGTACACAATATTACCAAGTCAATACGTAGTACATATACATATTTCAAGCCCACATTCATGAATGTATATCATTTTCCCCTTTCCTTCCCCCCTCCTCCCCCCTCCCGCTCCTCTCCCTCCCAACATTATTGCATGTGTTAACAGCCAAAAGAATATCTTTCAGTGTAGGTTCTGTTTCTGTAGGTTGGCGGGACTCTGCTATTCCTATATCATTTAAATTATTTCCGTTATCTTTGTTGCCCGGTGGTTTGGCCAGTGGTAATGCTGCTGGTAAGGATGTGCTGCTTGCATGGCCCTGGCCTTGGCTTTTTCTGTCTGTCGGACCCCCTTGTTGTACTTTGGTCTGCGTATTTTGTTTTTGGTGGTGTCTGAGCCGGGTTATGTGCGTACTGCTCCAATTTAGCCGCTGCTGTGGTTGCTGACACTTGGGAATTTTTCTCTTTAGATGATCTTAAATGCTGCATGGCTTTAATTTCTCAGTTGGTCAGAAAGAAGAAAAGAGGGGGAAGGGGGTTCCCGCAGAGGTATTATACTAGTTATAAAAATATAGGAATATTGCCCGCTAGGCTGTTGGCAGATTTAATTAAACTTTCCGTTGCCTCTACTCCGTCTGTGTGAAGCAGGTGTATAAAGCAGGTGGGGGGAGAAACAGGAGAGAGAGGATAGCAATCTCCACTTAGCCCCTTAACTAAGCTTAGTCACGGGGGGGCATTCAATATACTTCAGTGTAATTAGTGCATGGACCATCCGCTTAAAACAAAGTTCATTCCTTACTTATCAAATTAGGTGGGAGAGGAGAGGGTGAAAAAAAAGGAGGCAGGATTGCTGGGCTAAACGAGTATTTGAACGAATGTTTCAAGGTTGTGTCAGTCACTTAAAAATGGTATTAAATGCTTTAGAAAGTAGCGTTTTTTTTTTTTTTTTTCTTTTTGGAGGGGGGAGAGACTCCTTCCTGAGGATATATCCACAAGCTTATTCAACACTGTACATTCATGTAGGTTCTACTCACGTGCCCTGGGTATACTGGGCGTACCGTACTACAGCGCTTGTCCTGTTGGCAGTTTGGGGTGCTATCCGCGGGTATCAGTCGGTTCCCTGTCCCCCTGGTCCGCCTTCCTCAGCTCCGACCCCCTTGGTGGGGTAGAAGCCAGCGTCTTGTGTGGTACTCTGCACCGCTAGTATGGACACGCACACCGCTTCGTCAACACGGCTCACCTCTGGTTCTGCCCCTCCGTGTGCGTAGTATGGCGCTCTGCCTGTGACGTCAGGCGTTGCTCGGCAACCTTCGGAGTTTATTCGGCCCTTCTTGGTCCCGCTGAGACGGCCGCCCTGCGCTGCACTCCACTGGCAATGTGCTGGCTCTCTCACAGCCGCGGATGGAATCCGTAAGTGCCGGTTCTATAATAGTACTCCCCGCACTGCTCTAGATGGCGCGCCTTAAAACAGGAGCTCCACGGAGTATTTCACACGGCACATGTTCCTTCTGCTGTCTGGGATATCATCATGCTGAGTGAGCCGGTTAACAGGGTGGGGGAAAGAGACGCACACCTGTCCTCACTCAACTCGCATCTCGATTCTCCTCACATCACGCTCTCATTCTCACTGCACTCATGTCCGGTCACGCCCCACGTCTCCTTCACTTTAGTTAAAAAGAAAGTATCCTGGATTATGGCCCAGGAAAAGATGAGCACACTACTAGATACTACAGAGAAACACAAAGCCATCTGGGAACTCAATATCTACGGATGGGACTCGCCCCCTGATCTGGTTCATATATACACATGGGGTGATGTGGGACTGTTCACGTCACTACTTCTTTCCTATCTTCTCTTTTACTTCTCACTCTTGAGCAGGTGTTACTACATCCCTGACCTTGGGATTCCTCCATGGGAACACGGATAATTCTCATGGTTGTCTCCGATGGCTGGGGTACCTACTAAAAATAATCAAGAAAGGTACAAGGAAATATAATCCTTTGGATACCTCCCATGAAAGCTTCCACTACTACACGATTCCTTTGAGGATCTGATATGGGTATCATACATTAATAATTAACATGGCATTCTTCTCTCCTGTCTAACTTTTTCAATGTCTTCCATTGAATTTGTTTGACTTGGTACTCCAAGAGCTTAGTTCATCGCCATAATGTTATCTTGACCCAATATAAGGCAACTTTTTACTGTCAATTTGCTTATACCGTAGAATAAGATCTCTCTTAGGAATCTTCCTCAGGTTCCAATGCTACTAACACATGCGATTCACTTTGGGAGCCCTTGGAGGCCCTTCGCCTCATGACATGCATTGATCCCAGAAGGGGCGTCATGTGTGTGTGGGGGGGGGGGGGTTCAGCTACCTCTTCTCCCATTGATATGGTATGGCAAGCTCGCTTTTCACAGTCTAGCTACAGTCTGGGGAAGGTACACGACCTGTAAATGTTACTTAACTGCAGCAGAGAAGAATCCGGTTTCCCGCCCTGCCAGACAGAGCTGTGCGGCAGAGTAGTGTGAATTACGGGACTAGAAATTGACAAATACCAATCCTTTGGCAGGTAAAACAGCTCCCTTATATGCATTGCATCTGTGTATTTAGCGGTTTTCCTGGAGTTCAGCTTAAGACCCCTTTCATGCTGGGGCTGCCCGAGCGTTAGCGATAAAGCGCTGCTCGTTTTAGCAGTGATTTACGGCTGCTAGCGGCGCGCTTTTAACCCCCGCTAGTGGTCGAAGGGGTTATAAACGCCCGCGTTTCGTCGCTTCCGACACCATTTTCAGGCGCTGCCTATTCATTGCAATGGGCAGGGGCATTTTGGGAGCACTGTATACAGAGCTTCCAAACCACCCCAAAGATGCTGCTTGCAGGAGTTTTTCTAATGTCCCGCAAGCGCACCGCCCCAGTGTGAAAGCACTCAGACTTTCACATTCGGGCAGCATGGGAGGCAGTTTTTAGGCACTTTACAGGTGCAATTTCTAGCGCTAAAACGCCTGAAAACTGCCTCAGTGTGAAAGGAGTCTTAAGCACACAAACACGGTGTCCAGAATGCCCTCAAGTACTCCATATTGCAAGGAAGCAACATTTGAAATTTTGTCAGTTTCAGAAAATCCCAGTTCTGATACAAACTCTTTTCAAATAGAAATACCTAAAGGAGCATGCCTCTTACATGCAGCGCATCTGGAAGTGGGTTGAACTAGTCTGGATCAGAAATATAGTACCCTTGCCTTAGCCTAGATTACATCTTACCGTACTGCCTGCAAATCCAGGATGATTCCAACCAAGGACAGAATAACCAGCTGAAAGAAGAAAAAAAATAAAAAAATTCCATAAGTGCATACATTTCAACCTAAAGGGTTACTTTCCTGTGGATTGCTTTCTATAATAGCATAACAACATTGGATATACTTTGAGTCATTAACCCTTTCCTGCCTGCAATCTGCATAAATTCACCATTCCCAAAAGAGAGGCCCCATGCTTGGGATATAACAATAACTGTCAAATCAAAGACGTTTTCCAGCTGACACATTAAAGGGGCTGAATGCTCTCCATCACAGGAGTCACTGACAGATTTGGACTCCAATCAGAATGTT
Source organism: Lithobates sylvaticus (assembly GCA_028564925.1). Classification (NCBI taxonomy): domain Eukaryota; kingdom Metazoa; phylum Chordata; class Amphibia; order Anura; family Ranidae; genus Lithobates; species Lithobates sylvaticus. The sequence goes on along the minus strand of CM053033.1, from coordinate 185,142,754 downwards.
TTCAAATCATTTGATCACTAGGTCAACTATGACATAGTTATCAAAATGCAGACTGAAGCGGTCATTGACAAAATAAGCCTTCAGCTTGCATATAGTACAGTGTATAAAGCCGGTCCGAACTGCATGTACTCTCCTTCAGGAAAAACTGACAAGTTTTAAACATAAAAAAAAAAAAAAACCACAAACAGAATATGCTGGACGGATATAAAACACTCTCTAACCTTCCAGCGGAGTGGAGACACAGCCAACCTCGTAAAAGCCAGCATTTCCTTCACAGCAGATAACCTATCCATTGGGAGAAAGAAAAAAGGTTAAATCGTTTTTCATGTGGATCAAGATTAAATTTACATGTCATTTTTGGAAAGCCAATATTTCTGAAATCAGGAATACATTAGGATATACGTAGGGCAAACATAAGGAGTTCTTAAACCTCACATCGCTGTACTATAATATCTGCAGTCCTGATCCAGAGTAAGAGATGGTGAAATATGAGCTTAAAGCAAACCGGTCACAACAGCTACCTGCACAAAACGCTCAATATATATATAAAAGCTAGAAGTTCTAAGCACAATTAAATCTTTTTCAGATTTCTAAGTCTTCAGTGAACCCAGGGTGGGTTCTAATCAGTGGAGTATCATCCATGTGTGCAGGGTGTTCACTGCACATGGGCCTCCCACTGTGACCCACACATGGATGGTCCCCTGGTTCACAGCCAGGGATGATCGGTGCGGCGGGAGGGACAGCTGTGAGCACCGTTTTTTCTGTATAGCTTTTCAGCTAACAGCAGCTTCTCCTCCTCCTCTCCCTCTCGCTGCCGTCAGCTATCAGGATGGAGAGTAGAGGAAGGGACCAGTAGACATGTCATTTACCGCCCCCTTCCTTTTCTCAATTTGACACAGAGCGATCGCTACCGATCGATCCTGTGTCCTGTAATAACTGAACAGAGTAAACTGTGTGTTACTCTTTACTTATGAATGGAGGAGCCTCCGTTTCCTGTCCAGTAATTTTCAATGCTGATAAAGGGACTGGGGAATCTCTGTCCACACACACACACACACACACACTACATATACACAAACATATAACCCCCTCCTCCCAAAAAGCATTTTGAAATTAATAAAATTAATAATATATATATATATATTATACAAACACACACACACACTACACACTGCAATTCTGTGCATTTCAATTTGAGACCAGTCATCTTGGATGGCTCAAATCGCAAAAAAAAAATATGCATATATATATTTTTTTTTTTTTAAATAAAGACCTTCCGACACCGTCCACTGCCCTACGCTACATTTTGATCAATGCCTAGGGCCCACTGGTTTCATGATACGCCTCTGGTTCTAATCTGATGTGTACTGCTCACTTTGGCCACATGTTCTGCGCCAGAAACATGGCAGAAGGTTCTTGAGAAAGGTGGTTGCCACACCCTGAAATGTTTTTTTTTTTTTTTTTTATTTTTTTTATCTCCTCTTTTCACCAGCCTGGCTCTGCTTCTGATCATCAGTTGCTATATGAATAAAGACTCATACACACAATCGGACTTTGCACCAACTTTCCAGTGGATTTTTGTACAAAGGGTGTTGGCCCCAAGTTGGTATTGCCTACACACGATCTGACTTTTTAGGCAACAAACATGAACGTAGTGACGTTTCAACGTACTGATGACACTTTAAAAGAGGACGTTCGAATACTCCAGCGCCACCTTTGGTCAACTTCTATATTGTTGTCTGATCTTTTGCATTGGTTCTGAGCATGTGCGTTTGTACATTTGTACAAAGTCCAATGGTTTTGTGTACACACGGTCGGACTTTGCTCCATCGGACTTTTGTTGGCAGAAAGTTTGTCCGTTCGCACAGCTAACAAAAGCCCGATGAAAACTAAAAAAGTTGGTCCGATGGAGCGTACAGTCGGATATTGGTCCAAAACAGCTAATTTGCATGTTTGTTGTCAAAAAGTCAGATCGTGTGTACGGGCCTTAAGTAGTGCTTTACCTATGTACATGAATGCATTTGTTTGGCTATAGCTTGGAATTAAACAATGGAACACGCGTGCTGTGTTATGCTTGGTGGGGATATGACAGACTTAGATATTTGCAACTATTGTTTAATTGGGCTTAATATGTGAATTGCAAAAGCATTCTTATATGCTGCGATTATGCTGTATATTTAAAACCAGAGTGCGGGCTCTGCCTATAACACTCCTAAACCCTTTATGGCTGCGATCACCTGTTCTTTGGCATGATGTATAGGGAGTGACCTTTGCCAGAAACAAGTCTGAACTGCAATTTTCCTCAGGAAGGTCAAGTAATTTAACCCTTTTGCTGCCAGGCCCTGTGCTCCACTTAAAAAAAAAAAAAAAAAAAAAAAAAAAAACTCTTAATATTTCCCCTTACAGCTTTCAGAGTTTGTGAAAAGCACATGACCAGTAGAATAAAAAGGTGCTACAGTTTTAGGCCCCACAATAGTTGCGAAAAATGCAAATGTTTATAAAATCGCTATTTTCACAAAAAAAATTTAATAATATATATACATGGGGTATACAGTACTAAAGAATGCGCCCATGGAGGGCCACGTTTACCCACACAGGGATGCACAGGTGTTCAACCACATAGGGAGAGATTATATATATATAATATATATATATATATATATATATATATATATATATATATATATATATATAGATATATATATATATATATATATATATATATATATAAATAATCTCTAGCTAATATTTTTTTTCCATTATTGGTGGGGGGTAATGAGAGCAGGCAGGTAAGGGAGTTAGAGTGGGGGTGGGGGCATTTTAGATGTCAGCATAGGCAGGTGGAGGGGCGGAAGAGAAATGGCGGTGGGGTAAATTACTCTGATCATTGGCTTGTCAGCCACTGATCAGAGCGATCAGTTTGTTCAGTTCAGCAGCATCTTCTGAACAATTCTGCTATAAGTTCATGATCACTGAAGTGACCATGAGCTTATTGCAGAGGAGGAATGCAGGTCCGTACGGCGTACAGACCTGGCCAGCTTGAAGCAGAGCTGTAGATCAGTACGGTATGGACCTAGCAGCGAAAGTAAACTGAATTACCATTTGTTGGCTAAAGCATTGTGTATCAAACAATTGTATTTTTCTTTTATTGCAACTGATCTTCTGCTGCCTGTTTACAGCTACTTCTTGTCTACATGCACGCCAACACTGACTGCATGGAATTTCTCAGAGCGGGTTTTTGACATATCTCCTACATCTAAATATTTATATAAAAAATGCTTGAGCAATAACCATCATCTTTAAAATCAGTCATGCGAGTAGGATTTATATAAAAATAAAAAATAAAAACACAACCTTGCATGCACTTCTCATATGCTGATGTTTAAATGTAAGAAACTAAGGGATTAGAGATGACTTGTATTTGCTGGGTGTCGGATTAATTATTGGGACACAACTTTTTTTGTAGAAATGATTGGGAACAAAAATTAACAATCATATGCAAGCAAAAACGCATTTTTCTTTTTTTTTTTCCTTGCATGTGACTGGGTACTTGTTGCAAAGTGAAGCTTTACCTTATTTACTAAGCTCTGGCGCAATTGTACTAGCAGGGCCTAACTGCACTTTGCAAAGTGCACATTCTATGTGCCTTTAGTAAATCAATGCCACTGTATGTTGCACTTACCAGCTTTGATCCAGGGCTGTCCCCGGAGCTCCTGCGGTCCACAAATATGGTGTCTATTTCATTGCCATCACATGCCAGCAGCTTCGCTCGCTTCCCATGATACTGTGATCGGAAATATAGAACAAGATTTGCCTGAACTAGAGGTAGAGTAGCAGTGGTAATACTGTTAAAGAGTCCATGGTGCAGAAAACACCAAAAGAATATACAGATATTACACATTACAGTCTCACCTCTTCCACCAAACGAGCCTGACCCTGTAATAACATGGGCATGAGAGCCTTCTGTAAGAGGTACACAGATCCGGGGTATAGCATCCTTCGGCCGAATGAGTGAGCTACAATATAACTACAAAAAAGCAGCAGAACTCAGTTTCAATAGGTCAGCATAACATATATAAATTTATAAACGAATGAAATAAGGGGGGGGGGGGGGGGGATGTGCAGCCTTGGAGCTTTAGAACTACCGACTGCAGCATTTTGAAGCAGAAGGATGACAAATCCATTACCTGGTTATCTGACATGGGAGCTTCTGCACCCTCTGTAACATGCCGTCAGCAGCTCCACGTGTTCGAGGTTCTGGTTTCAGCAATGACACCCCACCTGATGACTTTTCTGTCTTCTCATCTGTACTGCAGAGACAGGGAGATGATAATCAATGCAAGTACAAAAGTCCTCAATTATTGTTAGAGAAATATCCAACTGGCTTGCAGACACTAAGGAGCAGGAAGAAGTGGATGTGACACTGTTTCGGGGGTAAGAACCCCTTTCTCAAGTCATATCCACCTGCCACATTAGGTGCACCTATGGCTGAAGCCATACTCTCTGGATTGCTGTGGGTTGGCCATGAGTACAGGCCAGCCAAAGTAATGAATGGCCCAACTGGAAATGTGTAGAAACTAAACGCCATCAGGACTTTTTGTAAAAGACTATGCAGTAACAGGGAAAGCCACATAGTGAAGAACCCTTGAGTGAGGCTGAAGGGAAGTATTTAGGCAAGTGGCTAAAAGTGTGTGTGTGTGTGTGTGTGTGTGTGTGTGTGTGTGTGTGTGTGTGTGTGTGTGTGTGTGTGTGGGTGTGTGTGTGTGTGTGTGTGTGTGTGTGTTGTGTGTGTGTGTGTGTGTGTGTGTGTGTGTGGAGGGGGATAGCTGCAGCAGCTAGAACATGTTACATGATGATTTCCTAAATACGGGTGGAACAAGTAACATGTTCCAAAAGGTGAACTTATCCCTTAAAGTAGAATTCCTGCCCAACACTAACTAGCTTTAAAAAATTCCCCCTCCCTCCTCCTAATACCTATGCTGACTAACCTGTGAATACGTCCCTATTTTCTGCCCACTGCGGTCCGGTCATGTGAACCGGCTTCCCTGTGCCAGTTAGAGGCAGCTGCAAGAGAGGAGGGAGCGCCAACAACGTCTGGGACATGGGACCCTATGGGCAACATCACTGCTTTCAGAATTCCAGTGCTTTGTCAAGAACTCACTTCTCAACCCTGCAGCCGCTGCTGACTGACACAGGGAATATATGTGACATGAGTGGAAGAAAATAGGCAAGTGTACATTTTATTTAAGTATATTTTTTTTTTTTTTACACACACAGGTTAGGCAGCAGTGGACATTTTTATGGCTATATAGCATTAGGTAAAAATTCTACTTTAAGCACTTCACCACCATATTCTTTTTATAAAATATATATATATATATATATATATATATATATATATATATATATATATATATATATATATATATATATATATATATATATATATATACACACACATATACACACACACACACACACACATATATATACATATTCATATATACACACACACACACACACACACACATACATACATATCCCTCAAAAATTACACTCGCATTTTGCGAGTGGATGATCACAGCTTTTGTTTCAATAGGACTAGGACTAGGACGTGTGACGTATCAAAGTTCCCTGGACAAGGGGAGGGGCTTATGTGACGGCACGCGGTGGGGGAACACACAGCTATTGAAACAAGCTGTGATGTTCCCTGCTGTGATCATCCAGTGGCGGCTCTCCTCTCTTCCCCTCCACAGGTAGGCAGCACATGGCACACAGGCTGCACATGGGGGACACAGGCTGCATTGGCGGGCATGTATAAAGTTGTTAATATTTTTATAACTTAATTGCATAAAACATTAAAGTGTCATTTGATGAGATAATTTATGAGGGCGGGTTAACTGGTGGCGAGTAACCCTTGAGGCCTGGCTAGTAGCTCAGGACTTGAAATTTTGAGGTATGTATGTATGTATGTATGTATGTATGTATGTATGTATGTATGTATGTATGTATGTATGTATGTATGTTTTTTATTTTTTTTTCTCAAAAAACAGGTGGGTTACTTTCTAATTCTTAATGGTTAGAGCAACGTCAATGTGGGCTCCCAATATATCAGCCAATTAGATAAGGACTAAAAAAAAAAAAAAAAAAAAAAAAAACAAAAAACGGGACAATCCATTTACTGAAAAATTGTTCAGAAAAATACAAACTTGAAATGCCAATATGCTGCTACTGCACAGTTACGAAAATCACTTTTCTTCATCAGGCTGTGTGTAACCTTCTGTTAGATAATGACCTGCCTTTATCCAAACCAGGGTGTAACCCCACAGGTGTCCATACCCAATGTACTAATTATAAATCTCATGTGTATTAACCCCCAATAGGTAAGTCAATCACATAGCTAGGTAAACGGTATAAAACATTTTATAGCTAGTTTTTTTTTTTATAAGAACAAATACAAGTCATAGTCTCTATTCAATCCGTTAGGATATAGAGACTGTAACTTGTTAATCCACTTTTCTTTAATTTAAGTATTCTGTCTCCCCCTCTTTTATTCCTAAAAACTTCCTCCAAAACCATAAACCGAAGGTCAGAATCGGGTAAACCGGGTTGTTTATGTCCGATTGTACTTCTATGTTGGGCTATTCTGCCCTTAATTTTCTGGGTTGTTTCCCCCACATAAATCAATTTGCAAGAGCATGTGAGGATGTAAATCACGTATGAGTATTGACATGTATGAAAACCATTTATTACAACCCTTTCCCCACCAGAGGGGTGTATATAATGATCACCTTTAAGTAATAAATTACACTGAATGCAGTAAAATGTCATTTTAGTTTCCTGTGTCCTGGCCTTACATTCCGATCTAACTAGGGAGTCTCTCAGTGTTTTGTTACGCCTATAGGCTTTTATAGGACCCTGTTGAAAAATGTCAATTTGGGGGTAAGCACGTTTCAGGAGTGGCCAATGATTCTTAATGATTTGTTACTGTTTTACTGAAATGAAAAAACGGCAATCTTTGTTTGTCCCGTTTCCTACATATGGTCTCGCCCCCCTCACGTTGCAATTTAATAACCTCCTGTGAGATCATCCTCGATGGTTACCTTCGGTCCCTGAATTTCTAGCACATTTCTTCCATTCTAATTTGTCTGACACTTTCATTACTTACTATGCACTTCACCCTTATTAATTGGCTCCTTACAATTGAGCGAAACACAGAAGACATGTTGTGGATGATAACTGTCAAACAATAAAAGTTGATTTGTCAGTGGGTTTTATATATAGATCGGAATTGGTCTGATTCTGATCTATACGAATCCTTGTGTCCAAGAGGGGAACGGATTTGCCACCGATGTTAATTTTAAACTGAATCTCGGGACAGAATGTATTCAACATTTCATCAAATGCCTTTAATGACTCGATGTTGCCCCACCATATCGCAAACACGTTGTCTATGTAGCGCCACCAAAAAAATGTGTTTTTGCTCAAAAATCGCTCATGAATGCACAGGCATATGGCGGGGCAACATTCAAGCCTATTGCAACCCCATTACATTGGGCATAGAATTGATCTTTAAACAGAAAATAGTTGTCGTTTACCCAGGAGGAAGCCTTACAGATCATGTCCCAAATTTTGGGATCCAGGAATTTTCTTGTTGGGAATACACCCACTCATAATACCCTCACATGGGAAAAAACTATTGAAGAGACATACTTCCCTTAAATTGCATGGATTGACTTTAGCTGAATACCATTGGGTACAAAGAATTCCGAGGGGTTTACGGGTGAGGTTATCTCCCACACTCTAATGATAAATATAAAAATACTTTCATGCAAATTCTCAACAAATGTTCATTTGACCTCATGACTCTGACTAGCTCTTATATTAATACGGAACGTGCGGTACTGTCAGACCATTGGCTAAAGGTTGAACAGGAATTAAAAGCCTCTGTGACACCTAAGGAATTCACTAAATGCAAAGAATTAGTGGATGACATTACCAGTAAACACAGGTCTGATTTGGAAATAAGGAAAAAGAAACAAAATTTGATTGAGACATTGAAGATTATGAAAGGAATCAAGTCTACCGATGGCCCCGCCCCTACAATCGACGAGGTCGTTCTGAGTAATGGGAATGTAAGGCGAGATATATCGGACAACGCATCTGCTAATACAGAAATAGATTCCTCATCTACTTTTTTGCAACACGGTCGAAGAGGGGGACCCCCTCGGATGCAAACCAGATCTCGTCTCAACCGAGAGGAGATGGGGAGGTTCCCAGAGATATCGCAACAGCAGAGGCTGTCGGGGACGATCACGGGAAACCTGTTCGATAATATATCCAGACGGATCCTGTCACCGGAGGAGGTAGGACTTATTAAAATCGAGGACTTTCTTTTTGTCCTTAAAGTTATTTAGATCCCTTTCAGCTTGATCAAGACCTGTATAAGTTATTTTGGAACATAAAAGGTGGACAGTAAATCTTTTCCACAAGCCGTTTGTTTATGGGGAACCATTGGGTGACTCTTTAGACTGCAAATCATTTGGTTTAAAAGTCAAATCCAAATTAGTACCACCCACATCATATGCCCCTATTGAAATGTTTGTCAAGGAGGTCACACAACTAAATCTCTTGGGTTGATTACCGGGGATCATATACCCAACAATCTATTAACCAAAAAAAGAACAGCCTTGCGATGACTCAGCAAACTGGACGATATCGTGCTGAAACCGGCCGATGAAGGGGGACAGGTGGTTATTATGGATCCCCACATGTATGAGGAAGAAATTCTTCGGCAATTAAGTGATCAAGCAGTGTACAAAAAAGGTGACCAGTGATCCTACTTGGGGTGCAAGAAAATTATTGGAAAATATTTTGGAACCGGCATTGAAAGAGGGGACTATCTCTCGTGATCGCTTTGAATTGTTGTTGCCATCACACATACGGATTCCAGGTCTGTATACATTGCCCAAAACACATAAAGATAGTCAATTACCACCAGGACGTCCCATAGTTTCGGGATGAGACTATCTTTGTTCCCACAGCCCAATTTCTGGACAAAATTCTGTTCCCTCTGGTGAAGAACACCAGGTCCTATATTAGGGATACTAATGACTTCCTACACAAAATTCGGGAAAACTCACAAAATGTCATGGAGATGAGATTCTAGCAACATGGGATGTTGCCAGTCTTTATATCTCAATCCCACATCAGAGTGGCATTGATGCAGCAATAGGACTAATCAGGAATAGTAATGAATATTCTGGAGGTTCAGATTGCGTTATTTGAGAAACTTCTACAAGTGGTTTTATTTAACAACTATTTTCTGTTTAACCACTTCAACACCGCCCGCTGTCATACGACGCCCACAAGGTGGATCTACCTGGGTGGGCGTCATATGACGTCCTCGGATTCCCGGCCGCCTGGGGGGCGCGCGCGCGCCATCGCTCGGGACCCGGTGCGAGTGCCCGGCGCCGCGATGTCCGCCGGGCACCCGGGTTTGCCCGTTAAAACAACGGGACCGGGCGGGACCGTGGAGCTGTGTGTGTGTAAACACACAGCTCCACGTCCTATCAGCGGAGAGGAGACCGATCATGTGATCCCAGTACAGAGGAACACATGATCGGTCTTCTCCCCTTGAGTCCCCTCCCCCCACAGTTAGAATCACTTCTATTAGGAAACACATTAACCCCTACAGCGCCCCTAGTGTTAACCCCTTCCCCGCCAGTCACATTTACACAGTAATCAATGTAATTTTATAGCAACGATCGCTGTGTAAATGTGAATGGTTCCAAAAATGTGTCAAAAGTGTCCGATATATCCGCCGCAATGTCACAGTCACGAAAAAATAAAAAAAAAAAAAAAAAAAAAAAAAAATAGCAGATCGCCGCCATTACTAGTAAAAAATATAAATAAAAAAAATTCAATAAATCTATCCCCTATTTTGTAGACGCTATAACTTTTGCGCAAACCGATCAATATACGCTTATTGCGATTTTTTTTACCAAAAATATGTAGAAGAATACGTATCGGCCTAAACTGAGGAAAAAACATCTTTTTTTTTTTTTTTTTTTAAATGGGATATTTGTTATAGCAAAAAGTAAAAAATAGTGTTTTTTTTTTCCAAATTGTGGCTCTTCTTTTGTTTATAGCGCAAAAAAAAAAAAACCGCAGAGGTGATCAAATACCACCAAAAGAAAGCTCTATTTGTGGGGAAAAAATGACGTCAATTTTGTTTGGGTGTAACGTTGCACGACCGCGCAATTGTTAGTTAAAGCGACGCAGTGCCGAATCGCAAAAAGTGCTCTGGTAAGGAAGGGTAAAAAATGGCCCGGTGCTGAAGCGGTTAAAGATCAATTCTATGTGCAATGTAATAGGGTTGCGATGGGCTCAAATGTTGACCCGCCATATGCCTGTGCATTCATGAGCGACTAAGCACAAACATTTTTTTTTTTGAAAGAACTTTTTCAGAGGCATTGCGCCAAAATTAACATCGGTGGCAAATCCGTTCCCTTCTTGGACACAAGGATTCGTATAGATCAGAATCAGATCAATTCCGATCTATATATTAAACCCACTGACAGAAATCAACTTTTATTGTTTGACAGTTATCATCCACCACATGTGTTAGGTGTTTCGATCAATTGTAAGGAGCCAATTAATAAGGGTGAAGTGTTTTCTTGTTAAAAAAATAAGGGTGAAGTGCATAGTAAGTGATGCAAGTGTCAGACAAATTAGAATGGAAGAAATGTGCCAGAAATTCAGGGACCGAAGGTATCCATCGAGGATGATCTCACAGGAGGTTGTTAAATTGCAACGTGAGGGGGACGAGACCATATGTAGGAAACGGGACAAACAAAGATTGCCGTTTTCATTTCAGTAAAACAGCTATAGTGAATTATTTTTTTTTGAATCATTAAGAATCATTGGCCACTCCTGAAACGTGCTTACCCCCAGATTGACATTTTTCAACAGGGTCCTATAAAAGCCTATAGGCGTAACAAAAACACTGAGAGACTCCCTAGTTAGATCGGAATGTAAGGCCAGGACACAGGAAACTAAAATGACATTTTACTGCATTCAGTGTAATTTATTACTTAAAGGTGATCATTATATACACCCCTCTAGCGGGGAAAGGGTTGTAATAAATGGTTTTCATACATGTCAATCCTCATACGCGATTTACATCCTCACATGCTCTTGCAAATTGATTTATGTTGGGGAAACAACACAGAAAATTAAGGACAGAATAGTCCAACATAGAAGTACAATCAGACATAAACAACCCGATTTACCAGTATCCTGACATTTTTTGGAACGGGGACATCACGATTCTGACCTTCGGTTTATGGTTTTGGAGGAAGTCTTTAGGGATAAAAGAGGGGGAGACAGAATACTTAAAATTATAGATAGATAAGGGAGGTATGGTGGATTAACAAGTTACAGTCTCTATATCCTAACGGAATAAGACTATGACTTGTATTTGTTCTTAGAAAAAAAACTAGCTATAAAATTTGCTGAAAACATTTCTTATGCTCTCTTTCGTAGATTTAATGGTAATATACGGAACTGGATACAGGAAATATATTTGAAGATGATCTACTTTGAATACAGATGTTTATGTAGTACAGTCATAAAATCTGTGTAAAATATTTTCCATATTAGTGATTTCTCAGATGGTACTAGTGCAATATTTGCGATTTGTTGTTTGTACACACACACACACACACACACACACACACACACACACACACAAGTATTTGGTCGGATTATTATTGATACATTGTGCGTCTTTTTGGATTGATATTTTTCCTTTCATTTTGTTTCTTTTTTACAATTTTGTTTGCAGTATTCATGATTTCAAAAATGTATCCAGTCATTTATTATTAATTTCTACAAATTGTTTTGTCTTTCCTATATCATGTGTGTACACTGTTTTATACCGTTTACCTAGCTATGTGATTGACTTACCTATTAGGGGATAATACACATAATTTACAACTAGTACATTGGGTATGACACCTGTGGGGTTACACCCTGGTTTGGATAAAGGCAGGTCGTTACCTAACAGAAGGTTAAACACAGCCTGACTAGCCTGATGAAGAAAGGTGATTTTCGTAACTGTGCAGTAGCAGCATAATGGCATTTCAAGTTTTTTTTTTTTCTGAACAATTTTCCAGTAAATGGATTGCAGCATTGGAGCAATTGTCACGTTTTTTTTTTGTCCTTATCTAATTGGCGGATATATTGGGAGCCCACATTGACATTGCTCTAACCATTAAGAATTAGTAAGTAACCCACCTGTTTTTTGAGAAAAATAAATAAATGATATTATAATTATATTATATATATATTACACACACATACACACACGGCTCAAAATGTTTCAAGTCCTGAGCTACTAGCCAGGCCTCAAGGGTTACTCGCCACCAGTTAACCCGCCCTCATAAATTAGCTCATGATATTACACTTTAATGTTTTATGCAATTAAGTTATAACAATATTAACAACTTTATCCATGCCCACCAATGCATGCCTGTGGCATTTCAAGTTTGTATTTTTCAGCAAATGGATTGCAGCAATTGTCCTGTTTTTTTGTAAAATGATATACATGTTTTGGGGGTTCAAAGTAATTTTCTAGCAAAAAAAAAAAAAAAAAAAAAACAGTACATTTTTACAAGTATGTGAGAAGTGTCAGAATTGGCTGGTAATGAAGTGGTTAATAAACTAAATACATTTCAATTTTTGTTTTAAAACACTATAGGACTGCTATGGGCAACTCTCTATTTTTGTTGCACATTTTATAGCTTGTCTATACAATGCAAGTCACTATAATTATCCAATGGCTGTAGTGTTTGCCGAAACTTATTTGGCTTTTCCCCATAAATACATCTGTCTACCTATTTAGACAGGGTGTCTTACCTGCTTGTCTCATCCCATCGAAAATCCACTGGCCAACTGCGAAAGTCAAAGTTGTAATTGGAAAGCAATTTCTGTGAATGAGATAGACATATTGTCAGGCTGGTGTCACCCAAGCTTCTGGCTCCCAGAACACACACGTGGCTGAATACTGCAGCAAAATTTGGGCTACAACTGTCCAGACCAAAGACAGCCATGCTAATCTCCTTATTAGGCTACACACAGTTGGGAGTAACAGTTTATATATAGGAATCGTTATTGCAACTATTGCATACATACAGTAAAAACTGTTAAATTACCTTGTTTTCTGGACAGTTATCCATTCTGGTGCTCTGTAAGATGCTTATAAACTGAATATATTGAGGGTTCGTCCATCTGCCCAAACCTGCAAAGAAAAGAGATGGATACATGGATAAACAAGAATATTGCCCAAACCTAATCACTGAAAAAGGCCAGAGAGAATATCAAGACAAAATAAATAATTGGTTTGCAACCCATTAAATCAGACTCTGGGGTCCACCTATTTTGTGTATTTTCAACTATTGGGGAGATCCACACTTCTTATTGCTGTGGCAGACTTTTGGTTTCAAACTTCCAATATATTTCAGAGGGGAAACCACCGGGAGGTCCATGACCTAAATATGTTCTAGGCACTTGACTTCTGGTGGCTTCAGGGACGGTGCTACCACTAGGCAAACTAGGCAACCGCCTAGGGCGCACTGCTGTCTAGGGGCGCCCGGCCACTGGTTTCCCTCCGTGTTTGCATGCTCTGCAGGATGTAACTAACTCAGTCTCAGGTAGCTGCTCCGTCCGACCGGTAGTGTAATTAGAGGTGCAGTGCAGCACTGGAGCCAGCGCTAGAGGAAGCAGAGCCAATGCTTCGTGTATGGTGGCACCTCCTGTCACATAGGCAGGACAAAGGGGGTGGGGTCAGGGGTGGAGCCAATGGGGTGGCAAAATGAGATTTTGCCTAGGGTGTCAAAAATCCTTGCACCAGCCCTGGGTGGCTTTGTCACAAGAACACAGAAAATGTACAGCTGTCTGTGACAGCTTAGCTAAAAAAAAAAAAAAAAAAAAAGCCCAAAGCTTGGATTGTCAAAGCTGGTCCAGTGTAGGAGATCTGCCTGACAGGGTCCCATACAGCTATCATGTTGGGTTTGGTAGAGTAATGTACAAGTTTTTATTTTTTAAACTCTCTCACCTCTCAGACACGCCACTCCCGCCAGCAGGAAAAGCAGCGTCATGCCATACTGTCCTAGGAGAACCAGCCTGGTGGCACTCATATGTCCTACAAACAAACAGAAAAGTATCAGCAACAAATGAAGCAGTTTTTGAACAACGCTGCTTACACTATGGGGTTTGGCATTTTAAACAGTATAAAAAGTAGACCGGCGTGCTACCTTAACATCCGATTAGATTTAAAATATTTTTCCACCCCAATGAGAGCATTAACGCCAATCCCTGATCTGGCTTACCCTTTCGGTACATGTAAAAGGCAGCAAGTGGGGAAGAATAGTAAGAAATGGTCCAAAGGACAGACACCTGGAACAGAGAAAGAAGTAAAAGTGTAAAAAATAATATAATAAAAAAATAAAAAAAAAAAACACACACCAGTCACAAAACAAAATAGCTTTATACATGCATTCTTTAAAACAGCCACTAGCAAAAAAACATTTACTCCAGTTATTTACTAAAACTGCAAAGTACAAAATCTGGTGCGGTTCTGCATAGAAACCAATCAGCTTCCAGGTTTTATTGTCAAAGTTTAAATGAACAAGCTGAAGTTAGAAGCTGAATGGCTACCATGCACAGCTGCACAAGAGTGCTCAAGGTTTAGTAAATCACCCCCTGTGGTATTCAGTGTAGGTGCTTTTTTTTTTTTATTACATACAATTCGGGGGGGGGGGGGGGGGGGGGCGTGTCTCTGCACATGCAGACCAAGCTGTCCAGCAGCAAGTGACAGTTACAAGAGTTGGGACAAACCATATAACAACAGGGATATGCAATTAGCGGACCTCCAGCTGTTGCAGAACTACAAGTCCCATGAGGCATAGAAAGACTATTCGCACGCATGACACCCAGAGGCAGAGGCACGATGGGACTTGTAGTTTTGCAACAGCTGGAGGTCCGCTAATTGCATAACGCTGCCATATAATGCTGCCATATAACATTGTCTATATAACACTGCTTTTCCACAAAAAAAAAAAAAAAAAAAAAACCCAGGCAGCGGAAGTTCTATTTTTGGGTGGAACTCCGCTTTAAATTTGCGTTTTTAATCACTTTGAGATATCTGTACTTTTTTCTAAAATAAAATGTTATATTTTCTCTCGATCCAGTGAAAAAAAAATATACACTTATTTATTATTAACCTATTTATATATGAGCATTCAAAAGGATTACAGATTTCCTTTGCAATAAAGCCATAAAGACCTAGGAATGTGTACACCCTGAGATAGCCAACAGTAGCTGGGCACAGAGTGCAACGCAGACTACAACGCATGGAGCGGGATTGCGTGTGGCTCAAAGACAGACTGCATTCTGTACCAATACTGTATACTGTAGGACACAAGCCTTTTGAATCTGTGACCTCAATATCTGGTGTGCAATTAGAGCTGTAATTTTTTTTTTTTTTTTTTTTTTTTTATTAATTCATGCAGAGGGAAAGCATCTTATAACACCAGTGATTTATCATCAATGTGCATATTAAAGCTAGACTCCAGGCTAAAAAAAGGCTATTTTTTTAGCCTTTTTACTCTTATTGTACTGTCAACTTACACATCGCTTCAGTTCGCATTGTAGCGCTATATATACAGTGGTGTGAAAAAAGTGTTTGCCCCCTTCCTCATTTCCTGTTCCTTTGCATGTTTGTCACACTTAAGTGTTTCGGAACATCAAACCAATTTAAACAATAGTCAAAGGACAACACAAGTAAACACAAAATGCAATTTGTAAATGAAGGTGTTTATTATTAAAGGTGAAAAAAAATCCAAACCATCATGGCCCTGTGTGAAAAAGTGATTGCCCCCCTTGTTAAAACATACTATAACTGTGGTTGTCCACACCTGAGTTCAATTTCTCTAGCCACACCCAGGCCTGATTATTGCCACACCTGTTCACAATCAAGGCATCACTTTAAATAGGAGCTGCTTGACACAGTAAGGTCCACCAGAAGATCCTTAAAAGCTACACATCATGCCGAGACCCAAAGAAATTCAGGAACAATTGAGAAAGAAAGTAATTGAGATCTATCAGTCTGGAAAGGGTTATAAAGCCATTTCCAAAGCTTTGGGAATCCAGCGAACCACAGTGAGAGCCATTATCCACAAATGGCGAAGACATGGAACAGTGGTGAACCTTCCCAGGAGTGGCCGGCCGCCCAAAATTACCCCAAGAGCGCAGCGACGACTCATCCAAGAGGTCACAAAAGACCCCACAACAACGTCCAAGGAACTGCAGGCCTCACTTGCCTCAGTTAAGGTCAGCGTTCATGCCTCCACCATCAGGAAAAGACTGGGCAAAAATGGCCTGCATGGCAGAGTTCCAAGGAGAAAACCACTGCTGAGCAAAAAGAACATCAAAGCTCGTCTCAATTTCTCCACAACACATCTTGATGATCCCCAAGACTTTTGGGACAACATTCTGTGGACCGATGAGACAAAAGTGGAACTCTTTGGAAGGTGCGTGTCCAAGTATATCTAGCGTAGAAGGAACACTGCATTTCAGAAAAAGAACATTATACCAACCGTAAAATATGGTGGTGGTAGTGTGATGGTCTGGGGCTGTTTTGCTGCTTCAGGACCTGGAAGACTTGCCGTGATAAAAGGAACTATGAATTCTGCTGTCTACCAAGAGATCCTGAAGGAGAATGTCCGACCATCTGTTCGTGTACTCAAGCTGAAACGAACTTGGGTTCTGCAGCAGGACAATGATCCTAAACACACCAGCAAGTCCACCACCGAATGGCTGAAGAAAAACAAAATGAAGACTTTGGAGTGGCCTAGCCAAAGTCCTGACCTGAATCCTATTGAGATGTTGTGGTATGACCTTAAAAAGGCCGTTCATGCTCGAAAACCCTCTAATGTAACTGAATTAGGACAATTCTGCAAAGATGAGTGGGCCAAAATTCCTCCAGGACGCTGTAAAAGCCTCATTGCACGTTATCGCAAACGCTTGGTTGCAGTTGTTGCTGCTAAGGGTGGCCCAACCAGTTATTAGGTTTAGGGGGCAATCACTTTTTCACACAGGGCCATGATGGTTTGGATTTTTTTTCACCTTTAATAATAAACACCTTAATTTGCAAATTGCATTTTGTGTTTACTTGTGTTGTCCTTGACTATCGTTTAAATTGGTTTGATGTTCCGAAACACTTAAGTGTGACAAACATGCAAGGAACAGGAAATGAGGAAGGGGGCAAACACTTTTTCACACCACTGTGTGTGTGTATATATATATATATATATATTATATATAATTTTTTTTTTTTTTTTTTTTTTTTTTTTTTTTTTTACACACACACATATATTATGAATGGATGGATGTATGTGTACACACACACACACACACACACACACACACACACACACACACGTTCACATCAGTTCCTGCCCTTAAGAGCTTACTAGGGACAATTTTGACAGGATCCAATTAATCTACCAGCATGTCTTTGGAGTGTGGGAGGAAACCCACACACGCAGAACATGCAAACTCAAGGCAGGTAGTGTTGTGGTTGGGATTCGAACAGGCGACCCCAGTGCTTCTAGGCAGAAGAGCTATCCACTTAGCCACCATGCTTGCCCCCAAAGCCCTGCCATAACAGCCCTCTCTGGCAGAGGAAGAGACCTGACCTTTTTCGGATGCAGTTCAGTAACACCTACAAGTCTTGTCCAATTAAAAAGTTACCTGGTCAGCACAAAACAGGGCTTAAAAGCATTTCTGAAAAAAACGATTCCATTGACAGTACATATAGGAGTGGTGAGAGTGGGCACCCCGTCTCGTTACGTTATACATTTCGAAAGGCGACGACAGCCTTCCGCTGACTTTAACCATTGCGGTAGGTCGAATGTATAGGATTTTAATCCATCTTATAACTTTCAATCCCAATTCTAGGTGTTGAAGCGTATCCATCATGAATCCCCAGTCTACCCCGTCAAGCGATTTTTCCACGTCAATTGACAGGAGCATTACTGGGGATCCCGTTTCCCCCCTGTCGCAACATTAACACTGTTTTTATGCTACTATCTCTACCAGGTACAAACCCAGTTTGGTCTGGGTCCACCCATATGGGTATCAATTTTTTTTAGTCTTGTTGCCAGGATTTTTGCATAGATCTTCATATCAGCATTCAGTAAGGATATGGGCCTGTAGTTGGAGCAAATAGTTTCATCTTTTTTTGGGGTATTATTGTAATGTGAGCTAATAATGACTCTCGCCTTGTTTCTTCCTCTTCTTTTAACTTATTCAAGTATTCACACAGCTTTGGGGTTAGTTGTTTTTTTAAAATGTTTTCTAGTATTTAATCCTAAACCCATCTGGTCCTGGGCTTTTGTCTATAGGGGTTTCTTTCAATGCCATTTTGATTTCCTCTTGCGCGATTGGTTTTTCCAACTCTGTCAAGTGTTCCGCTTACAGTTTTGGAAATTTGGCCTTCATCAAGTAATCTTGTATTACTTTTTCTCATTTCCTTTTCTTCTTAGGTCTCTTGTTTTCTTATTGCGTAAAGTGCACTGTAACGTGATTAAAATGCTGATGCAATATCTGTTTTCTTATATACCATTTCTCCTCTTTCATTTTTAATCTTTGCAATATAATTTAAGGTCTTCTTTTTTCTTAAGATTTTTGCAAAATGCTTCCCTGGCTTATTACCCCATTTGTACCTCTCCTGTGTCACTCTATTGAACTCCTTCCTAGTCTCCTGTTCCATCAGCTCTTTTAATTGATCTCTTTTTATAATTAGAGTCCTATGGGTTTTCGCTTCCGCTTGATTTTTAGGACTTTGTTCCAGATCATGCATTTCCTTTATGATTCTCTCCGTGGTATTTCATCTCTCCTTTTTCTTGCCCCAATGGAAATCAATTTCCTCTTCTAACAGTCTTATGTGCTTCCCATATAGTTGCTCCCTTTATAAGGGGGCCCCCAGATCTGAGTATGGGGTACGATGTACCCCTACCCATTCACCTAAGGTGTAAAATGTATAGAAAAAAATATTTTAGTTGCTTTTACCTAGCTCTTTAGTCGTCGTCGCCGCCGTCGTCTGGGGTCTCGATCCGCCTTCGGGGGTCTCTTCTGTTCTTTTCTTTTGGAAGTATTGGTCAATTCAATCTCTTCTATTATGATGTTTTCTGTTTCGTTATCTATTAGATCTTCATTTAGGGTCTCCATGGGCCTTTACCATAGTTCGTCCCCACCCCTTTCCTGGCCTGCCAGGCTGCGTGCTTGGTGAATTTGGGGGGAACCCCCATGTAATTTCATCTTCATTGTAACAGGGGCGTGATCTGACACTGTTGTTATTCCCATTGTTGTTTCCAATACTACCTCCAGGGCTCTATGCTCAACCAAGATGTAGTCCAACCTAGAGTACGTATCATGCACTGCCGAGTTTTGTGCTAGGGTGTTGAATTCTCCAGGATATCAACTAATTGATGTTCATGTATTTTTTTTTTTTTTTTTAAATCATTCTTAGTGTATGTTCACTGACCAATGAAGCTGAAGTACTATCTAATTTATGGTCCATGGAGGAATTAAAATCTCTGGCCAGAATTAACTTGCCTTGTTTGAATTCCATCAAATCATTTAGTACTGTTATCAAATATTGTTTGGGATTCTTATTGGGGCAATATACATTCGCAAGTGTATATTTCATACCCTGTAAGGTCCCTATCAGGAAAAGGAAGCGGCCCTCTGGGTCAACTTTTTTTTTCTACTATAAAGCGCACGTTTTTTTCCCCAAAGCCTATTGCTACTCCTTTTGGCCTCCTTATTGGAGAATCTCCATAATACCATAATGGAATGTTCCTTGAATATAACTTGACATTTGTATCCTGTGCAATATGCGTCTCTTGTAAAAATGCGACCCTACGGAATAATCGAGGCATAGGAGAGGCGAGGGTGGGCGATGAGGAACATAAAATCGCGGCATACGCAGATGACATCTTGATGTATGTAACCAACCCAAGAGTAACATTGCCAAACATAATCAGATATAAAAAATAAAAAAAATATGGTGAACTCTCGAATTTTAAAATAAACCCCATCAAAACAGAAATATTAAATATAGGAGTAGAAAAAAAATGAAGAACTTGTATTACAAAGGGAATTTCCATTCCATCATTTTCAAGGATTAGGATCGAAAACACATTAAGTAGAACTATATTGCATAAAAATATCTGGATACCACGTAAACAAAGAACATTAGATTTGGAGACACACGACTTGACTATAAAATGAGTTTAACCACTTTACATCCGTGCTATGGCCGAATGACGGCCATAGCGCAGATCTCAATTCCCGGGAGGCCTTCATATGACGTCATCCCCTGTGCACACTCCCTGCGCGCGCTGTGATAACAGAGTCACTGAGACTCGGGTGATCAGCGATCCAAGTAAGGGGCGGATCCCGGCCCCTTACCATGTGATCAGCTGTCAGCCAATGACAACTGACCACATGATGAAAACAAAAGTTCGCAATTTTTTTTTTCTCCTCCGTTGTCAGCGTGAGGAGGAGAAAATAAAAATAAAAATAAAAGCCGATCACCAGCTCATTTTAAAGGGACATCGGTCCCGAAAAGTCAGAGGCAATTATGCCTCACGTAATGCCCACAAGTGCCACCTGTCAATGCCCACAAGTGCTGCCTATCAGTGTAACTCATCAGTGCCCATCACTGCCACCTATCGTTCCCATCACTGCCACCTATCGGTGCCCGTCACTGCCGCCTCATCAGCGTACATCAATGACGGACAAAAATTACCCATTTAAAATTTTTATACTAAAATAAAAAAATAAAAAAAAAAAAAAAAAAAAAACCACACACACATTTTTTTTTGGGAGGGGGGGGGGGGGGGGGGGAGAAGGGGGGAGGGGGGGGGGGTGGGGGGGGGGGGGGGGGGGTAGGGGGGGGGGGGGGGGGGGGCGGGGGGGGGGGGGGGGGGGGGGGGGGGGGGGGGGGGGGGGGGGGTGGGGGGGGGCGGGGGGGGGGGGGGGGGGGGGGGGGGGGGGGGGGGGGGGGGGGCTTTTACATTTTTTTTTAACAAAAAAAAAATAAACGCAGGAGGTGATCAAATGCCACCAAAAGAAAGCTCTTTTTGGGGGGGGGGGGGGGGAATGATAAAAATTGTATTTGGAGTACAGTGTTGTATGACCGCGCAATTGTCATTTAAAATGCGACAGCGCTGAAAGCTGAAAATTGGTCTGGATAGGAGGGGGGTTTAAGTGCCCGCACTATATCAACAAAAAAATTGGGTATATAAAATTCACCACTAATTGCACTTACCGCAACAAATATTTTTGGCCCAGGGAAGGGGGACACTTTTGGTTATTAAAATGGGGAATGCACAAATAAGGACATCACTTCACAACATGGGAAGATGAGAACACTATTGTAAGTAAGAAAATAAAATGGGTGAAAGATAAGTGATTGGGAATATTTCCAATTAAAACACTTGGTAAACACACTACCTCAACCAATTAGGAATGGAAAGAATTAAATTACACTGGAAAAACTCTGTGGTGTACAAACTCTATTAAAATACGGTATATCTAAATTGTATGGAATATTAACAGATTTGGAAGGACAAGAGATAACCTCCCTATATAGAGAAATGGGAAAAAGAAATAGGTATGAAATTAGAGGATCAACAAGTGAAAAGAATGATAGGAGCAGTGTATAACTACGCAACAGATATAAAAACACAATATAAAATTAACTACAAGCTATTGGTTAGATGGTATTTGACACCAGACAAAATTCATAATTATCAACCGGACAAATCCCCACAGTGTTGGAGGGAATGTAGACAGAGGACCACAATGACACACATTGGGTGGGAATGCCCAAAAATTAAGGAATATTGGCAGGAAATCCTGGAACATATAGAAGAGATAACTGAAAAAACATAATTAACAGCCTGCAGATGTGTCCATTACGTGAATCAAAAGTTTCAAATAAACAATACGGAAAATCACTAACTCCAATATTACTGAATGCTGCAAAAGAACCAAATTCCCAAAAAGTGGATAAGCATAGAAAAATAACGGACGCAAGCGAATAGAATACTATAGCACAATGGAATACCTATGCAGTAGAGAAAACAGGCAACCAGGAAGATAACAGTATTTGGGGAAGATGGAAAAATTTAAAAACTTCAGAGAAATATCTAGAAAAAAAATGACAGAGGGAGGCAGGGCCTGAGTAGGCCCGGAAAAAATAAAAAAGGACCGAGCGCAGACCAATTGGGAGGAGAGAAGTAGGGGGGAGGGTGGACGAGTATGGGTAGGGAAAGAACTGAATTTCTGCAAGATAGATATAACAGTAATACTAGCAACTAAAATGTTTAAATTAAAGTTTGGACTTTTATTACTACCGTGTTTAATTAATTAAAAAAAAAAAAAAAAAAAAAACACACCTTAAAAAAAAAAAATCTGATAATAGTAGAAATAAGAAAATACCACAATGATGTGAAATCAAGAAAGACAATAAATGACCGTAAAAGTTGAATAAAGTCTCTTGATAGTGTTCGCTGAGGTTAAAAAAAAAAAAAAAAAAAAGAATTTCTGGCAGATCAATGGGTCCTATTCTGTACTTACAGTGTCTTTTGCTGGCGGACCCAATTTTTTTTGCCATATTGCACAAGGAAAATGCACTTAATAAGCGCCCCCCCCCCCCCATCCATAACGGTTAATGGAGGAGCAGGCTGCCATCTCTCACATGCCCCAAGTGCCTGGCAGTAGATGGTACATTTTACCATATGGTATGGGACGGTCCGGTCACACGCTCCCTTTGGTCTGCAGTTACAAGCTTTATTGGCTCCGTACACCAACTGCCCAATATATGCAACCCTTCCCGGTGTCTAGTGCGATATCTAGATGATGACACTATCCCCCAATTGCACAAAACTCCTTTGCCTATTGTTTTACTATGCTAATAAACAAAAAAATAAATAAAAAATCACAACACTATACTCATTCAGTTGAAATCTCACACATTGACCCATTGGGTTGGACTTGTCGATCAGGCTATCCAAATGTAGAAGTTACAATATGGTGAACCGTGCCTGCCTTAAAATGTGAAAAGGTTTGAGCCTCCTGGGATCCCATCAGACTAAAATGGTATACCTTTTGTATGTCATGCCATGCACCTGCGAGTTACTGGGGCTTGACGCCCCAAAGTGCGTCTTGATGTATTGAATTATATGTTGTATAGTATGGGAAATCTGAAAACATGTCTTTTGTTCCTGTTTTTCTTCAGTTTGGTACACTGTGTGCCTTTGTACACAACTTTGTAAACTCAATAAAAAAAATAAAAATAAAAATGTTCTTTTAGTAAAAGAAAGAAAGCTGAGACACAGTAGACAGATGAGCTGACCTCTCTGCCACTCTTCTCTCTCACCCCATCAGCATGCTCTTTGCACTGTTGCACAACTCATTGGTTCTTTGAGCTGCTGTTCCCCCTCTCAGGGACTGCAAGAGGCAGCTGCCAGATCAAATTGTCAAATTCAGGCGCTTACACTAAAAAAAAAAAAAATAATATAATATAATATAAATAATATAATATATATATATATATATATATGATAATATACAATGGTGTGTTAATGAAGATGGAGCTGTATTTACTGCCTGGAGTTTAGATTTAGGCCGATTTCACACTTATACGACCTGGAAAGCAGCGCGACTTGAAGCAATACCTGTGTATTCTTGAAGTCTATGGACCTCAAGTTGCATCAAAGTCAGACCAAAGTAGTGACGGGACTACTTTGAAGTCGCACAGATATCAATGGTACTCATTGGAAAACATGGGGTACGACCTGTCATGCAACTTTGCCGTCCCAAGTCGCAGGACAAGTCACACAAGTGTGAAAGGGGCCTTAAAATGAACTTGTAGATGCAGGAAAAAATAAATAAAAACAATACTGTAGGTAAACAAGAAGACACTGTAGGGTGCCAGGATAATTAACGATTTAAATATAAAAAAAAAAAAAAACACATTAAAAACAAAAAATCCAACCCAATTTAAAATGGTTATAGGTTTCCTTTGTTTGTAAATCCCTTTATGTGGAAAACACAACTCACCCAAGCCAAGATGCTATCTGTATGCTTCTCTAGAGCTCTGGGCTGATAGAACGATTCCTGATGGAGACACAAAGTACAGACTGTTACAATATATGTAAAACCCAACAACGAATCTCTTTTTGATCCCTTTTGTTTTTTAAATATACCATTGAAAAAAATCACTTTATTATATTGGTTTGGCAAGTGCATATTAAAAAAAAAATAAAAATAAAAAACACCCCTGTTGACCTCAGAAATTCAGAGCTGTCCTGTATCCTACACGAACTTCTTGTGTTCTCTCAAAGAGTCTTCCTGGTTTAGCAAAAGTTACTAGGCAAAAAATAAAAACTACCATTACTTTAGCCACAAATAATAGCCCTAGATTTATTCCTCCTACAATGGTGACATGAACACGTGTTGTGCAATCATCATTTATGAACTCAAGTGAGGTTTCCACCCAAATCACTTCTATAATGGTCACCAGAAAAGTGCAGAGTAAAAAAAACAAAAAAAAAACAAACAATATGCTATTCATACATTATAATCAAAACCTTATAGCAGCTGCAGCAGCGCAATGCTAAGGCATCTCACACACGGCCATAGAGCACGCAGAGCCCGTGTAATCACTCTCTCGGGGCCAACTGCTGCATAGTGCCTCCCACTGAAAGAAATTAGAAGATGCTGCTGTACTTGGTTAAACTCCAGGAGAGTTGAGTAATGCACACTAACAGACATGTGCGTTCAGAGCATGCGCCCGTGTGCATGTAGGTGCTTTACGAAACTCCAGGCACAGTCGCATAGAGACACATTTTCCAAATTCAGTTCAATGAGCGGCAGCAGCAGGTCCAGGAAAAGTCAATAACGCAGGCAGTGTGCATGAAGCCTAAAGCCAAATGCACATGGGTGTAGCAAAATAATCCTGTTTATGCTGGATCTTTATGTCAAGAGCTGACAGAAAAATCCAGCATAAAAAATGCTCGGTCTGGCGCGTATTTATGTGTGTAAGAACGTAATTTAATCTAGTGGCTAGAATATTCAATTGTTCTAGCCACTACATTGAAAATACATGCATATATGTGTAAAAAATTATACCAGTACGCTTCTCTCTGAATGCTCTAAAATATGAAAAACAGGAACCTAAATTTCACTATGTGCATATTATATATATATATATATATATATATATATATATATATATATTATATATATATATATACACACACACACACACACACACACACACACACACACACATATACACACACACACCTCATGCACATAGTGAAATTTATATTCATGTTCTTCATATTTTAGAGCAGCATCAACGCCTCCAAATGGACGATACGGACTGATTTATTGGGTTATTAAAAAAGCACACAGTTGGGCCCAGTTTTAGGTCATTGAACACTTGGCAGAGTGGATCTCCCCAGCCCACACACTGGTAGAATCAGCACATTTTTTTCACCATTAACCGATTGAGATCTGCGCTTCAGCCGAATGACGGCTACAGCGTGGACCTGCATTACCGGTCCCGTGCACGGGCGGCCTGCGCGCCCCCCTGAAGATCAGCAAGTCTATGAGTCTCGCTGGCGCGCTCTGTGATCAGCGAGTCTATGAGACTCGCTGGATCACAGATCGGAGTAAGGGGTCGATACCGACCCCTTAGCTGATCATGTGATGTCAACACAGCCGGTAATCGGCTATTTTTTCTCCTCACGCTGACAAAAAAAAAAGCCAATCACCGGCAGCAGGGAGAGGCACATCAGTCCCGATCACTGCGAGCGGCTACCAGCTCCTCAGTGCCCACCTGTGCTCCCTACAAGTGCCACCTAGCAGTAGGCAACAGTGCCACCTACCAGTGCACACCAGCGCCACCTGTCAGTGCCGCACATCAGTGCCACCCATTAGTGCCCATCAGTGCCACCCATTAGTGCCCATCAGTGCCACCCTATCAGTGCCACCCATCCGTGCCATCTTATCAGTGGCCATCAGTGCTGCCTTTCAGTGGCCATCAGTGCCGACTTATCAGTGCCGCTTTAACTGTGCCTATTAGTGCAGCCTATCAGTGCCCACCAGTGCCGCCTCATCAGCGCATATCAATGAAGCAGAAAAATTACCTGTTTGCAAAATTTTTTAACAAACTATTAAACATGATTTTTTTTTTTTTTTTTGTTTGTTTAGCAAAAAGTGAAAACCCCAGCTGTGATTAAATACCACAAAAGAAAGCTCTATTTGTGGGGGGAAAAAAAAAAAATTATAAAAATTTAATTTGGGTACAGTGTTGTATGACCGCGCAATTGTCATTCAAAGTGCGTCAGTGCTGAAAATTGGTCTGGGGGGTTTAAGTGCCCAGTAAGCAAGTGGTTAAAGTAAATCGGCAGCAGGTTTCACTATAGAATCTGATAAAGTGAAGCTGCACTGACTAAATTAAACTAAAAGTGCTGCCTAGGGGCCGACCACAACCCGACTTCTCACCTCTCATGACATGTTTCACATTACTGACACTTCATCATCCAGCCTTGACACTATTGGTCAGGCAGGCATTATAATTGGTCAGGGGGCCAATAAAAAGTGTAGCCTAGACCCCAAATTGTGTAAAGTCAATTCTCCATAGCAAAGGAAAATTCCTCTCACATGGTGAGGACTGGGCTCCTGCAATTAGGCAAATCTTTATTTTTACTTTTGGTCAATCCTGACTATTGCCCCAACTAGGACTTATCGGTTAGTACTGCCAATAGATTGTTTTTCCTCATGGATGGTGGATGCAAAGAAAAAGGATGGAAAAAATAAAATAAATAATGCAGCCAAATTAATGCACAACGGCTGCAGCTTGTTTTAGGGCCAGTTCACAGCATGAATCACACGTGCGTTCCTGTACAAGTCACAAGCGAGTCGGGGGCAGTGCGGTTTTAGCCTTTTGATTTGAATGGGCTGATATCATAACAGGCCACATGAAAAGTAGTGCAACGCACAGCAATGAGATGGCATGGTACTATTGTATCATAGAGCTGCACGATTCTAGCGAAAATGAGAATCACTATTTTTTGGTTTAGAATAAAGATCACGATTCTCATGGCGTAACATCATCTTTCACATTATTAAAAAAAAATTGGGCTAACCTTACGGTAAATTTTTTTAAATCATTGAAGTGTATATTTTCCCAAAAAATTGCGTAGCGGTCTTTCAAACGCAAATACAGTGTGACATAAAATATTGCAACAATCCCCATTTTATTCCCTAGGGTGTCTCCTAAAAAAAAAAAAAAAAAAAAAAAAAATGAGAGATATATATATATATATATATATTATATATATATATATATATATATATATATATAATTATATATATAAAAAATGTTTGGGGGTTCCAAATAATTTTCTAGCAAAAAATACTGGATTTAACTTTGTAAGAAACAAGTGTCAGAAAAAGGTTTTGTCTTTAAAAAGGGGTTGCAAAGACAAATTTATTTATATTTTTTAAAATAAAAACATGTTATACTTACTCCACTGTGCAGCTAGTTTTGTACAGAGTGGCCCCGAACCTGGTCTTCTGGGGTCCCTCGGCGGCTGTCTCATCTCCTCCCCGCAAGAACTAACCACCTACGTGCAAGCTCTCTCGCATGGTGGTTAGTTCTTACGGGTGCGGTCCAGTGATACGGCCGGCGGCTATAGCCGCTAACTGTATTACTCGGCCCTGCCCCCTGTCACACCGCATCATTGGATGTGATTGACAGCAGCACGAGCCAATGGCTGCTCTGCTTTCAATCTATCCACGCTTGCCAATCAACAGCCAGGCTAAGCGGCGAAGAGGACACCGGGGAGCGAGCGCAGAAGGTGAACGGGCTCAGGTAAGTAAAATGGGGGGGGGGGGGGGGGCGGTATTGTCGGATTTTTTTTTTTTTACCTTAATGCATAGGATGCATTAAGGTGAAAAACACGAACCTTTACAACCCCTTTAACCACTTCAGCCCTGGAAGATTGGGCTGCTCAATGACCAGATGCTGTACCCAAACAAAATTTACGTCCTTTCCTCACAAATAGAGCTTTCTTTTGATAGTATTTGATTGGCTCTGCGATTTTTATTTTTTGCCATAAAACAGAAAAAGACCGAAAATTTCGAAAAAATTAAAATAGATTTTCTCTACTCTTTTCTTTATATATATATATATATATATATATATATATATATATATATATATATATATATATATATATATATATATATAGTGCCTTGCGAAAGTATTCGGCCCCCTGAACTTTTCAACCTTTTGCCACATTTCAGGCTTCAAACATAAAGATATAAAATTTTAATTTTTTGTGAAGAATCACCAACAAGTGGGACACAATTGTGAAGTGGAACGAAATCTATTGGATTGTTGAAACTTTTTTAACTAATAAAAAAATGAAAAAAGTGGAGCATGCAAAATTATTCGGCCCCCTTGTGTTAATACTTTGTAGAGCTGCGATTACAGCTGCAAGTCGCTTGGGGTATGTCTCTATCAGTTTTGCACATCGAGAGACTGAAATTCTTGCCCATTCTTCCTTGCAAAACAGCTCGAGCTCAGTGAGGTTGGATGGAGAGCGTTTATGAACAGCAGTTTTCAGCTCTTTCCACAGATTCTCGATTGGATTCAGGTCTGGACTTTGACTTGGCCATTCTAACACCTGGATACATTTATTTGTGAACCATTCCTTTGTAGATTTTGCTGTATGTTTGGGATCATTGTCTTGTTGGAAGATAAATCTCCGTCCCACTTTCAGGTCTTTTGCAGACTCCAACAGGTTTTCATCCAGAATGGTCCTGTATTTGGCTGCATCCATCTTCCCCTCAATTTTAACCATCTTCCCTGTCCCTGCTGAAGAAAAGCAGGCCCAAACCATGATGCTGCCACCACCATGTTTGACAGTGGGGATGGTGTGTTGAGGGTGATGAGCTGTGTTGCTTTTACGCCAAACATATCGTTTTGCATTGTGGCCAAAAAGTTTGATTTTGGTTTCATCGGACCAGAGCACCTTCTTCCACATGTTTGGTGTGTCTCCCAGGTGGCTTGTGGCAAACTTTAGACGAGACTTTTTATGGATATCTTTGAGAAATGGCTTTCTTCTTGCCACGCTTCCATAAAGGCCAGATTTGTGCAGTGTACGACTGATTGTTGTCCTATGGACAGACTCTCCCACCTCAGCTGTAGTTCTCTGCAGTTCATCCAGAGTGATCATGGGCCTCTTGGCTGGATCTCTGATCAGTCTTCTCCTTGTCTGAGCTGAAAGTTTAGAGGGACAGCCAGGTCTTGGTAGATTTGCAGTGGTCTGATACTCCTTCCATTTCAAAATGATCTAAAGTGTTTTTAAATGAATAAAAACAGTAGCGCTAATAATCACAGTGTCTGTGAATAAACTAAATATTTAACCTGTGTAAACAATACTGAAAAATATGTATAAACAGTGCTAAAAAAACAACAACACAATTAATCACCTATATACATAAAGTGAAAAATTAAAGTGAAGTGTGATTATATATTTTTGCAGGTGTCCAAAAAAGGGGAACAAATCCAAACAAAAGTCCATAAACTGTTACTTGTAGTGATAATGTTTCAAAAAGTGACAGAAAAGTGAATGAAAAATCCTGTGTCAAGTGTCTTTTAAACAAAATTCTTGAAGTGACTTGAAAAAAATATCTTCCACCACACCACCTGTGTTCAGTGCTACCGCACCCTAAGGAATCGCACTCACCAGCAGTATATGCCTTGCACTCTCATGCTCGGCCAACTCGCTTAATAGCTCCACATGGGTCACAGATGGATCCAGACAGAATGTTAGATAATTGCACTCCACATATAAGGAAAAAAGAGATGCTTCCAATAGTGAAGTAGAGTAAACCATTTATTTCAACAGCACACAAAATTCCTCAACCATTGTACTCACATCCTTCATATAAAAATAAGATATATTTTTTTCAAGTCACTTCAAGAATTTTGTTTAAAAGACACTTCAAAACTTTATTTGCTTCAGGATTTTTCATTCACTTTTCTGTCACTTTTTGAAACATTATCACTACAAGTAACAGTTTATGGACTTTTGTTTGGATTTGTTCCCCTTTTTTGGACACCTGCAAAAATATATAATCACACTTCACTTTAATTTTTCACTTTATGTATATAGGTGATTAATTGTGTTGTTGTTTTTTTAGCACTGTTTATACATATTTTTCAGTATTGTTTACACAGGTTAAATATTTAGTTTATTCACAGACACTGTGATTATTAGCGCTACTGTTTTTATTCATTTAAAATCACTTTACATTATTTATTTATTTAAGTAGCTGCTTAGTTTATTTTTATACACATAGGTGTTTTAATTAATTTTTCTTTGTGCGCAGTGGTGGTGTGGAATAGTAGGAGGGCGAGCGATTTTCATACCAGTTTATTTTGATTTCAAAATGATCGCTTGCACAGTGCTCCTTGGGATGTTTAAAGCTTGGGAAATCTTTTTGTATCCAAATCCGGCTTTAAACTTCTCCACAACAGTATTACGGACCTGCCTGGTGTAATCCTTGGTCTTCATGATGCTCTCTGCGCTTTCAACAGAACCCTGAGACTATCACAGAGCAGGTGCATTTATACAGAGACTTGATTACAAACAGGTGTATTCTATTTATTACCATCAGTCATTTAGGACAACACTGGATCATTCAGAGATCCTCGCTGAACTTCTGGAGTGAGTTTGCTGCACTGAAAGTAAAGGGGCCGAATAATTTTGCACGCACCACTTTTCAGTTTTTATATAGATTTCGTTCCACTTCACAATTGTGTCCCACTTGTTGGTGATTCTTCACAAAAAAATTTAATTTTATATCTATATGTTTGAAGCCTGAAATGTGGCAAAAGGTTGAAAAGTTCAAGGGGGCCGAATACTTTCGCAAGGCACTGTACACACACACACACATATACACACACACACACACACACACACACACACACACACACACACGCTTTTATTTATTTTTTAATTGGTTTGTGCAAAAGTTATAGCGTTTACAAACTAGGGTACATTTTCTGGAATTTACACAGCTTTTAGTTTATGACTGCCTATCATTTCTTGAGATGCTAAAATGGCAGGGCAGTACAACCCCCCCCCCCCCCCAAAATGTCCCCATTTTGGAAAGTAGACACCCCAAGGAAATTGCTGAGAGGCATGTTGAGCCCATTGAATAATTTATTTTTTAGTCACAAGTGACTGAAAAATTACAAAAAATAAAACAAACATTACACAAAGTTGGCACTGAATGATATATTATTCAAACATGGCATTGTTGTATGTGGAATTATGCCCCAAAATACATTCTGCTGCTTCTTCCGAGTACGGGGGTACCTCATGTGTGGGACTTTTTGGTAGTCTAGCCGCGTACAGGACCCCAAAAATCAATCACCGCCTTCAGGCTTACTAAAGGCGGAAATTTTTGATTTCACTCCTCACTGCCCATCACAGTTTCGGAGGCCATGAAATGCCCAGATAGCACAACCCCCCCCCCCCCAAATGACCCCATTTTGTAAAGTAGACACCCCGAGCTATTTGCTAAGAGGCATGTTGAGTATTTTGCAGATCTCGCTTTTTGTCACAAAGTTTAAAAAAAAAAAAAAAAAAAAAAAATTCTTCTTTTCTTTCTTCATTTTCAAAAACAAAAAGCAAAATACTCACCATGCCTCATAGCAAATAGCTTGGCGTGTCTACTTTCCAAAATGGGGTCATTTGGGGGGGGTTTGTGCATTTCATGGCCTCCGTAACTGTGATAGGTAGTGAGGAGTAAAATCACAATTTTACTCCTTAGAAATCCTGAAGGCGGTGCTTGGTTTTCGGGGTCCTGTACGCGGCTAGGCTACCAAAAAGTCTCACACATGTGGTATCCCCGTACTCAGGAGAAGCAGCAGAATGTATTTTGGGATGCAATTCCATATATAACCATGCCATGTTTGCACAATATATCATTTAGTGACAACTTTGTGTAAAAAAAATTAAATAAATAAAAATTGTAATTTTCCCGAAACTTGTGGCAAAATATAAAATATTCCATGGACTCAACATGCCTCTCAGCAAATAGCTTGGGGTGTCTACTTTCCAAAATAGGGTCATTTTGGGGGGGGGGGGGGGGGATGAACTGTCCTGGCATTTTATGCACAACACTAGAAGCTTATGTCACACATCACCCACTCTAACTGGAAGACAAGGCACTTTGACACTTTGTTTACATAAAAAAAAATTATATATAAAAAACTTTGAATCCCCAAACATCATATATTTTTTTAAAAGCAAAGGCCCTACAGATTATAAGGCCCCTTTCACACCGGGGCGTTTTTCATGCGGTGCAGCGCTAAAAATAGCGCCTGTTCACCGCATGAAAAAATCCGGCCCCTTTAACTCCAGTGTGAAAGCCGGCGGGCTTTCACACTGGAGCGTGCGCTAGCAGGATGACAAAAAAAGTCCTGCTAGCAGCATTTTGGAGCGGGATAGGAGCGGTGTGTTCACCGCTCCTTCCCATTGAAAAGAATGGGAGACCGCGGTAAAACCGCGGCAATACCGCCGCAAAGCGCCGCTACGGCGGCGCTCTGCGGGGGGTGTTTACCCTTTTTCGGCTGCTCGCGGGGGGTAAAACCGCACCGCGAGCGGCCGAAAACCGCGGTAAAAACGACGGTAAAGCAGCGCTGTTTTACCGTCACCGCGGCTCACCGCCCCAGTGTGAAAGGGGCCTAAGGGTGTTTTTTTTTTTTAAATTTTACGTAAATTTTTTTAATGCATTAAAAACACACTACATTTCCCAAATGTTTGATGAAATAAAAAAAGATGATCTTTTGCCGAGTACATAAATACCAAACACGACATACTTTAAAAATTGCGCACAAACGTGCAGCGGCGACAAACTACATACATTTTTAAAAGTCTTTAAAAGCCTTTACAAGTTACCACTTTAGATTTACAGAGGAGGTCTACTGCTAAAGTGACTGCCCTCGATCCGACGTTCGCGGTGAAACCTCACATGCAGCGTGAAATTGCTGTTTGCATACAACACGAGACCGACACTTGTGTTCGCCTTTATGCGTGAGCACAGGGGGACAGGGGTGCTTTTTTTTTTTTTTTTTTTTTTTTAATTATCTCAGGTAATGTAAATATCTCCTATGATAGCAATAGGTAGTGACAGGTACTCTTTTTTGAAAAAAAAATGGGGTCTATTAGACCCTAGATCTCTCAAAATGCTTTCCCAATGGCGCTGTTTATATCCGGCGAAACCCAAGTCATGAAATGCTTGTAGCGTCCGGTTTATTAGGCCATAGAGCTGATTGGAGCAGTTCTGGTCTCCAGTCAGCTGGTGGAACCACCGGCTGCATTCTCGGGTTCCCTGGTGGGACAAAAGAGCCAGAGAAAGCCATGGAAGACGGCAGTGAGGGGGGGGGGGGGGGGACGTTCCCTCCCACTGCTTGTAAAATCAATCTAGAGGCTAATTAGCCGCTAGGATTGCTTTTACATGAAAGCTGACTGCTGGCTGAAAATAACGATACCTAAACCTGCAGGCACCATTCCATTATAACCATTTAAAGTCCAGCAACATACCAGTACGTTGCTGGTCCTTGTTGGGCATATATTGTAATGTTCTTTTTTTCATGCAGCCTGTGGACTGAACGAAAAAAAAAAAATAATAAAAAAAAAAAATAAAAAAGAGATCGGCGCTTCATCCACCCACTTCTAATGATGGGCATACATGCACCATTTTTTTTCCCAACTGTGGTGGTGAAATCACCTACTACAGCACTGGAGTCGCTGATTTATGTATCGTGAGAGCAAGCGCTGTTGCTGTCAAGATAAGTAAATCAGTGCTGCAGCTGAATAGCATAACTGAAAAGCAAACAATGGTAATAATACAACATTAACTCAATAAAAAAACATTTTTTATCGCAATCTGTGCCTAAAAAAATATATGCCAAAACACGGGGGGGAAATTCGCCCCTAATGTTAGGAGCAATTCGCCCCTTCAACCCTGCCCCCATGCTTTGGCATATATGCTCTTTTTTTTTTTTTAACTGCGGTGGTGAAATCACCTCCTACAGCACTGGAGTCACGCTTTACGCATCGTGGGAGCAAACGCTGTTAATGTCAGAATAAATAAACCCGGGCTGCAGCTGAATGGTGTACCTGCTAAGCAAATGAAGGTTAACAATAAACAAAGTAACATTACAGTACAACAGTAAGACATACTATACCCGCAAAGCAAATACAATAAAAAAACACAGTTAAAAATAAAACATTACAGTTAATAGAGCGGACAATAGAGAGCGAACGTAAGAGAGAAGAAAAATAAAAAACGACAACTCTTTTTTTGGCTTTTTTGTGTTTTTTTTTTTGCATTTTTATAAACGGTAAACGTTCCAGATTAGGGTCTCTCAAAATGTGATGGGCATCTCATCTTTCGAGACCCTGTGTAAGTGTGCCCTAGGACTGTGCAATGCTGTACCCTACACTAATACTCCACTAATGCAGAGACCAGGTTGGTCAGGACAATAAGTGTGTGTCATGCCTATAGCCACGTTTTCTGCAGACACGACATCTTTGGGGGGTTTCTTTGGGTAGGGGCACCAGGGAGGACATACGGAAAATGCTTCTCATGCAGCTAGCTCAATGCATTTGTGTTGGGAAGGTGGGCCATAGCACTGTCTGGAAACAGAAGGGCTGTGATGATCTCTTCCTGGAATTTTAGGAAGAATCCAGTCCGTCCTGAAGCTTTGTAAAGCACAAAAGCATTCATCAGAGCCAATTGGAATAAATACAGACACTTTTTTGTACCAGCGTCTGGCCTTATGGGCAATTAGGTACAACGCATACAAACTTGTCGTGAGGTCCACCCCTCCCTTGTTAAGGTTGTATTTGTGGACAGAGAGGGGTTTCTCCACAACACCAGTCGCCGTAGGAATTTGGACCGTCGTGTCTGCATGAATGGAGGACACAACGAAAACATTCTGTGAATCCCTCCACTTCACTGCGAGCAAATTATTACACTTGAAGCAGGCTCTCTCCCCGTCTAATTCGGGATTCTACAAGCTGTTGGTGGAAGCCCTGCCAATTAGGTCGCACGGTGCCACATGGTCCAATTCCATAATCAAAAAGGTGACTAAAAAGTGGCACGCCTGTGTAATAATTGTCCACGTACAAGTGGTACCCCTTTCCGAATAAGGGTGACACCAAGTCCCACACAATCTTACCAGCGCTCCCGATATAGTCTGGGCAGTTCTCCAGCTCTACGTAACTATCTTTTCCCTGGTAAACCATAAAACTATATGTATAGCCTGTTGCCCTGTCACAGAGCTTATACATCTTGACCCCGTATCTGGCACGCTTGCTGAGAAGATACTGTTTGATAGACAAGCGGCCAGAAAATGTAATCAGGGACTCATCAACGCAGACAACTTGATCGGGAGTAAACAAGGCTGCAAATTGTTGGTTGAAGTGGTTTACGAGGGGCCGAATTTTGTGGAGCCGATCGTATCCAGGGTCACCCGCTGAGGGTGACAGAGTTCATTGTCATTAAAATGCATGAACCGCAAGATCTGCTCGTATCGTGCCCTGGTCATAGAGGCAGAGAACACGGGTATATGGTGAATTTGGTCAGTGGACCAATATGACTGCAACTCACTTTTTTTTTTTAAAACTACGCCAATGAGGGATAAGCCCAGAAAGGTCTTAAATTCAGTGACTGTAATAGGTCTCCAATCTCTGGCATGGGGATTTGCACCTGAATGCCGGGTTGACCATTGAATGGGGGGACGTACGGGTGCTGCAGAAGTGGTGGGCTCCCAATTGGCAAATGCAGCAGGAAGGGCACTATGGGCTCCATGGCCTATCTTTGTCTTCTTGGTGGCTGCGGGACACTAGTTGTGCTTGACAGCTTGAATTGCACTTATGGGACTCACCACGTCACCATGCGATACTGCAGTGCTGGTTTGACTACAACCAGGGTGTACTAGGCCGCTGTTGCCAGTTCACAAGAAGGATGAGCGGCACTAGTACTTCTCTGCTCCATACTAGAGCCATGCAGTTCTTGCACCTCAACAGCAGAGGAAGATCGGGTCTGGTACGCCTGACCTTGGCAGGGACCACAACTCCGTCAAAGCTATCTGTCAGGGTGCCGCTGCTGTCTACAGGGTCGTATTCTGAGCCTGAATCTGACAGATGGGCGACTTCCTCTTCACTCTCATCATATGTAAACAAGAAAAAGACGGTTATCGGCATTCATCTCCTCACACTGACAGCGTGAGAGAAGAGCCGATCAGTGGCATTTCCTCACAGGGGAGATCTGCACAGGTAATTAGTACTCTTGTTATCAGTGCCCAGCAGTGGTGCCAGACAGTGCCGCCTATCAGCATTCATCAGTGCCTCATCAGCAGGGCCGCCATCAGGGGGGGTACAGCCCACACTCATGTAAGGGGCCCTGGCATCCCAAGGGGCCCGGATGTCCCAAGCGACTCGGGCCCCCAAGGTATTTCCACCTGCTGCCTGAAGGCTGGATGATTGACAGCCACTTTCGGCCACTCCGCCACACTTCTTGGTTGCCAGGGCAACGCAAAGATCACTACTCACAGCCCTGCCGATTAGACACCTCGGGATGCACTTCTGCTGGGAATGGTGGAGGTGGGTGGAAAAGTTTCCGCCCTCCTCCACCAATCGCAGCAGAAGTGCATCCGGAGGCTTCTAATCGGTGGCGCCTGTGAGGAGTGAGCTTGGCGTTGCCCCGGCAACCAGGAAGTGTGGCGGAACGGCCAAAAGTATAGAGGGTCTCACAGCCATAGTGGGACAGCTCCTTGTGACCGGGAACAGGACTAAAACGGGGGGGGGGGGGGGCACCTGCTGGTCTCATCTGATGTTCTCCTCCTGCTGCTCCCCCCAGTGCCTGATCTCCTTCACGTCACAAGTGGCAGAGCTGCAGACATTGTGGAGATCAAGCGGCAGGAGGAGAAGACAGATTGCTTACATTCCACGGAGCTCATCCCTGCAGCAGATGGGGAGCGGAGTGCTGGGGAGGGATCAAAGGTGATTGGCAGGAAGAGCTCTCCCTGGCACTCCCCTCCAGTCATTAGCATGCTCCTTTCTACCCATTTCCTGCATCAATGTCCTGGCTCCTCCCCCCTGCAGATGCTGGTGAGTAGCTGGGTCTGTACACACATGTACCAAGTGGAATGTTATGTTACAGGTAGTGTCTGAAATACTTTGATATCTCACAATTTATGCACCCCCCCCCCCCCCAGGTAACTTTTCTTGTGGGTCTGCCAATTATAGAATCTGTCCCGTTAGACCCCTTTCGCACTGAGGCCTTTTTGCGCTAAAAATAGCACCTGAAAACTGCCTCTTCTGCAGCCCCAGTGTGAAAGCCTGAGTGCTCACACTGGGGCGGTGCACTTGCAGGACAGGAAAAAAAGTCCTGCAAGCAGCACCTTTGCGGCGGTGCGGGAGCAGTGAATACACCACTCCTAAACCGCCCCTGCTATTGAAAACAGTGACCAGCGCTGGGTTAGGGTTTCCCCTAGAAGAACAAGGTTATGACTTAGAGATTGGAATAGGGACCTCCCCCAAAGGTCAACGGTCAGTAGGCGGGTCCCCAGAGGTCAAAGGTCAAGAGGTCTTGCTGACCCACCCCCACACCAAAGTACCGCCTACCCAAACTAAGTCGGGGCATGAACAAATTGGGGTAAGCGCTTTGCCCTAAACTAGCGGCACTTTACCGTCAATGCGGCCTGTGTGAAAGTGGCTTTAAGGAGGAGGAAGAGGAAGAAGGAAGAGGAAGAAGGAGGAGGAAGAGGAAGAAGGGAAGAGGAAGAGGAAGAGGAAGAAGAAGGAGGAAGAAGAGGAAGAAGAAGGAGGAAGAAGAGGAAGAAGAAGGAGGAAGAAGAGGAAGAAGAAGGAGGAAGAGGAGGAAGAAGAAGGAGGAAGAGGAAGAAGAAGGAGGAGGAGGAAGAAGAAGGAGGAAGAAGAGGAGGAAGAGGAAGAGGAAGAAACAATGGAAGGAGGAGTGGGACTTGGTATGGCATGTCAGTGAGCAGATTCGGTGGTACGGCCAGTGGGTAGGCCCTAGGAAATGTTGATGGTCAGGCTCGAGGGGGTGCCAGCCTAAAGCTGTGCAAAAACTTATTTACAAAATTTT
This sequence comes from Lithobates sylvaticus, assembly GCA_028564925.1. Taxonomy (NCBI): domain Eukaryota; kingdom Metazoa; phylum Chordata; class Amphibia; order Anura; family Ranidae; genus Lithobates; species Lithobates sylvaticus. The sequence continues at coordinate 185,104,399 of CM053033.1, read as the reverse complement.
ATAACAAACTAAGAAAAAAACTTTTTTTTTTTTTTTTTTTTAAATATTCTGTCTTTTTTAATTTGTTTAGCAAAAAGTAAAAAGTTCAGCGGTAATTAAATGCCACCAAAATAAAGCTCTACCGGTCTCAAAAAAAGTAGTGTTGCAAGACCGCGCAATTGTCATTCAAAGTGCAGCAATGCTGAAAATCGGCCCGGGCAGTTAAGTGGTAAAAGTGCCAGTAGGCAAGTGGTTCAAAAAAAAAAAGGAAGAGGGCAGAGAAGAGACTAGAGCTGTTGCTCAAAGCAACCAACCAGAATCCTTGTTTACTAAGAGAGGTGGGGCCTCCCTGGTTGCTATTGGTAACATCGCAGCTGTCATGGGAAGATATGTAGAATATGTACACTGACAAACATAGAGCTCCCCCTCCCCCCAGGACAATGCCCCGTCCTCTCACCCAGGAAGGCTCGGACTCGTTCTCCTCCCGGGCCCGGCCTCGGCCATGATTGAGCCGATACACTCTGTAGAGACGCGGCCCTCGGATACACAGGTAGAGCAGCCCCACTCCCCGAATCCAGCGGTGGGACAGGCTCTCTCTCCCGGCCGCCATGCTGCTGCTACTGCCGCCCGGCACCGGAGCAGAGCAGAGGGAAGCAGCAGGGCCCTGACGTTTCCAACACACAACCTGACCAATCACAGCCCGGCAACACAAGAAGGGCGGGCGCCTAGTGACAGAGGGCGGCCACGTTTTTCCAACACAATCCTAGTGATTGGGCTGCTGGCGGGAGAGGTGGAGTTGAGATAAGGAGGTCTCAGAGTAGTGTCACGCCCCCTTGCTAAGGGATGGCGAGGTGAATCCGAGCCAGCTTATCTGATTGGTTACAGGACATGGCAATCATCGCTGAAGTTCCTTTTCACTTCCTTACTGGAAACTGCGCTCAGCAATGATCGGCGTGTGGTGTGGCCAATCAGAGGGCGCGTCAGTGACAAGCCCTCCTCTGGCTGAAACCAAGTCTGAGTGTTGTCTCCCAATTGGCTGATCGGAGAGCAAACATAGGGAGTGATTGGACAGGGATCTCAGGGGTGTGGTTGTAAAGAACCGCTATGCAGTATTTATATTCCCTGTGGCGCTGTTGCCCAAACTGTGTCTATATATTGTTGAGAGACTGGGGACTACTGTATATTTTTATCTGTGACCCAGCTGGGAAATTTTCTTCACTTCCTCTACTTGTACAGGAAGAAGAGTATTCCATTGTCACTGACAGCAATAAAAACTGGACAGATGTTTCCAACCCTTCCCACTCTGTTAAAACAATGCTTAAGAGGTGTGCACCCTAAAAAATTTTTTTTAAAAGTCAGCAGCTACAAATACTGCAGCTGCTGACTTTTAATAATCGGACACTTACCTGTCCCAGGGTCCAGCGATGTGGGGGAAGGAAGCCCCCCCTCATTCTCCGCTCGCGGCGCCGGCATTCTTACTGTGGGCACCCGGCTGTGGCTTCACAGCCAGGCACCCACTGCGCATGCGCGAGCGGTGCCGTGCGCCATGATATGACGCTCAGTCATCTGGGACATGTGACAGGTCCCAGATGACTGTGCGGAGCCGAGGGGAAGTGAGGTCAGTGCCCGGGCACTGAAGGTGGCAGACTATGAGGGACCCCCTAGCAACAGGCATTTAGAAGTGAGTTTTCCAATTATTTTTATTTAATTTTTTTTTAATGATTTTTAAGCATTTTTTTTTTTTTTTTTGGTGGCAACACCACTTTATGTAGCACTGACCCCCAAAGGAGCTGCTGAATTTGTTTAGGCCTGTACTCTGCTAGTGAACCCCTACTGACTTGGCTAAGTCCCCTTGACACAGCTGTGTGTCAAGGGGACTGCAAGCTGGTGTTGAGCTAATGGTGAAGGATAACCCCACAATATACAGTATAATAACAGTATACCTTTGTTATTACCTGGATATCCAATGGCTCCACCTGCTGGAAAAGGAACAATACTCCACACCAAAATACTTAACCAAAAGTGTATTTTACTGTAATTATGATAATAAGGTGATTACAATAATTGTGCTGTCACTTCAACGTAACATACAATGAGTCTGAACAACAAATGAACATAGTGTAACTACAAGGGAGCTCCCCCTACTTTTAAAGCTAGTTGCAAAGCCTTGCAATAACACAGGCTTTGATCTTCTTTTCTTCTGCTAGCTATAACGGTCTGTAATAATTTGTAATCCAAAGAGTAATGCCAGGTACACACGGTCAGAATTTCCAATGGAAACAGTCCGATGGAAGCTTTTCATAGGATTTTCCGACCGTGTGTATGCCCATCGGTCTTTTTCTGTCGGCATTTCCGACGGACTTTGGATTGAGAGCCTGTTCTTAATTTTTCCCAACGGAAAACCTTTCTATTGGATTTTTCGATCGTGTGTATGCAATTCCGACACGCAAAATTCAGACGCATGCTCGGAATCAATTCGAAGCATTAAACTTCCCTTTTATAGTGCCGTCGAACGCAACGTAACGGTGTTACTGTTTTGGTGTGACCGTGTGTAGGCAAGACAGTTTGAGCGAAATTCTGTCGGAATTCTGACGGGAAAACCATCAGAGCTTTTTCCGACGAGAATTACGACCGTGTGTACGCGGCATAAGAGAGTAAGGGTTAACTTAAAAGAGATCCTGGGGCTGTTCCTGTAGATGCTTCAATGGTTACTGCCTCTGGTATGGCACAGTGCTAAGATGCAGTGAGAAGTAGGCCTTAAGCCTGCCTAATGTCAGTCTCTGTTAGATCCTCTTTCGTGGGACTACAGGTTCCAGCAGCACTGTGTAAAAGTCTAACTGAATGCAAGTGCGTAATAAACTGTGGGCAACAGCCCTCTCACCAAACTGGATCTGAAGAAATGCAACAGCTCTGTTCCGATTCACAAGGTCACCAGGAGCTCTCAGTTACCTCCATCAGGGTGCCTCTGGATCCTTCGCGATCCGTCCACACTGCTGTCCCACTGCTATCATACGGTATCGCCGGATCGGCTGAGAGAACCTGGTACAGTATGTCAGTCCTTTAATTTCATCCAAATCCCTCAGTAACACTCAAGTGTAACTCACAGGTCTGTGGCAGAGACTTTACCGAGCATCCCACCGGTTGCTAGGCCTAGTGAGAGATGTCTATCCGGGGGTTGTTGAATCCAGTTAGTGGAACAGTTTATCCTCTGGATTCTTCTAATACCTTCATCTTGCAATTTAAGTGCCTGAACTCACCCTTAACCCTCTACCCTTTATCAAGAGACTTTGTCTATTTTCTAAATAAAAAACATAAAAGAGGATTCAGTGTCAGTTTCAACATCCTTTGGGCCACTTTCCATGGGATCCCCAAGACGGAGAAGCAAGCAAGTGAGGCAACGGTAAGCGCAAATAAAACCAACAGCTCCTTCGGGGGTTAGTGCTACATGTGGGGGCTCGAGTCCGGGATTTGCCGTTACCTCTCGCAACTAAAGAGAACTGTTTGTGTGGAATTTACACGGTAGAGGGTTTTGGACTGCGCCATTTTTACAAGTGGTTAATGGCGGGCCACTGCCTGGCGCATAGACCGTGTAGGTGGAGTTGAGAAAAGCCTGCGAGTTGCGTGACCGGAGGAACCAGTGGGAGGAGTCTTGCCTGTTCTTTTCCTGCACGAGGCACCGCGTAAGTGTGTCAAAGGAGATAGAAGGAAGAGTCTGATTATTTCTTTGCTAAAGAAAAATGTTCCGGATGCCAGGAACACCATCCATCATGGGACCCAGGATATTCTCAGAGGGAAATGCCACAAGTGTGAGACTGCCTGGGACTCTGCTTACGGATACAGGAATTCGCCTGGGACCACAGAGGCGTTCTGTACTGTACACGACAGGAGATGTTGAGGCCCTAGGAATGCTCTGCAACAAGTGCGAGGGACTGGTCGCAAGTCTCCGGCTGTTTGTCCGATGCCTGCAATGCGGACAATACTTATTTACAGTGGAGCAACCCACCGTGCCACCTCGTGCCTATCGAATGGACTGGGCCACGGGCATCGCCACCGAGAAGTCCGCTGCATATGCTTCTATGGCGAGGCCTGCATCTGCAAGACCTACTACTACAGCCAGTGTTCCCGAGGGAGATGCTGCTGCTACTACCACCGGAGGAGCCACTCCGGGCATCATGGACACTGCTTCGTCCACTGCCACTAAATTCCCTACATTGGCTCACAAGAAAGTAGGGTACGTGAAAGCCTCCTGTGGCCGTGGGAGGGGCCTACCCCAGAACTTGCCTGGATCGAATCGGGGGAAAGTGATCGCTCCCAAGGAATCCACCACAGATACGGGTGAGAACTCTGGGGGAATTGTAAATGTACATAGCGGTACTGTATGTAGATATTTGCCAGCGGAAGAGTTACGGGACTCAGAAATAGATTCTCTGTCTAAATTATCAGGGGATAATGACTTGTTCGAGACTATGTCCCAGGAAATGTTATGGGCTAATGCAGATGATGTGGCTGCAACATGCAATGTGTCTGGCTGGCTAGCCTTAAATTCGGGGAGTGCATCGCCTCGGGTGGGAACTCCTACACCCATTAAAGAGACTTTACCCAAAAATGTCCAAAAATGTCAGTTTGTCTGAACCTAAGAGATTGCCTTTTACCATGGTACAGAAATCACCTAACTCATGTGTGCCTCCTGGGGATAGAAGTGCCCGAGCCCTGCCTAGGCTCGCACGGTCCCAGCAGCTGCTGAATAAGCAAGTGGCTACAGAATATGGATTGGAGTTCCCATATGTTCCAAAGGAGGTGATGCAAGATATTGAGCAAAACAGAGAGCATTGGTATGCCAGTGATTAAGGATGGGCCCGGTGCTCGATGCGAACCCATGTTCGCATCGAGCACCGGGTGTTCGCTCGCTCGGCGAGCCCAGAACTATTTTGGCCGCTCGCATCACATTCGTGTGATGCGAGCGGCCCCGCAAAGCATTTGGGGCCGGCGCAGTGCATTGCTGGCTGATGATTGGCCAAGCATGCACTGTGACCCCGCATGCTTGGCCAATCACAGCGCCGGAAACTCAGAGAGCCATAATTGGCTACAGGCAGGACGCCTGTAGCCAATTACAGCTCAGGGGCTTTAGTACACGCCCCCTCTTATAAAAGGCCGCCACGCCGTCGGCGCCGGTCACATGCGTTCCGGCGTTAGAGAGAGCAGGCTCATTCTGTGTCACTCTGCTAGATTCATTTAGAAAGATTTATTTAGAAAGATTCATTTAGAAAGATTCATTTAGAAAGATTCATTTAGAAAGAGGGGCTTGTAGTGTGTTCGTGGCAGGCACTGGCAGCAAACAGAGCTCCTATATTTTGTTCCCAGAAGCACCTATAGGACTTGTAGTGTGTTCGTGGCAGGCACTGGCAGCAAACAGAGCTCCTATATTTTGTTCCCAGAAGCACCTATAGGACTTGTAGTGTGTTCGTGGCAGGCACTGGCAGCAAACAGAGCTCCTATATTTTGTTCCCAGAAGCACCTATAGGACTTGAAGTGTGTTAGTCCCATCACACAGAGCTATATTTTCTTCCCAGAAGCACCTATAGGACTTGTAGTGTGTTAGTCCCATCACACAGAGATCCTATATTTTGTTCCCAGAAGCACCTATAGGACTTGAAGTGTGTTAGTCCCATCACACAGACCTATATTTTTCTTCCCAGAAGCACCCATAGGACTTGTAGTGTTAGTCCCATCACACAGAGATAATATATTTTGTTCCCAGAAGCACCTATAGGACTTGTAGTGTGTTAGTCCCATCACACAGACCTATATTTTCTTCCCAGAAGCACCTATAGGACTTGAAGTGTGTTAGTCCCATCACACAGAGATCCTATATTTTCTTCCCCAGAAGCACCTATAGGACTTGAAGTGTGTTAGTCCCATCACACAGACCTATATTTTCTTCCCAGAAGCACCTATAGGACTTGAAGTGTGTTAGTCCCATCACACAGAGATCCTATATTTTGTTCCCAGAAGCACCTATAGGACTTGAAGTGTGTTAGTCCCATCACACAGAGATCCTATATTTTGTTCCCAGAAGCACCTATAGGACTTGAAGTGTGTTAGTCCCATCACACAGACCTATATTTTCTTCCCAGAAGCACCCATAGGACTTGTAGTGTGTTAGTCCCATCACACAGAGATCCTATATTTTGTTCCCAGAAGCACCTATAGGACTTGAAGTGTGTTAGTCCCATCACACAGAGATCCTATATTTTGTTCCCAGAAGCACCTATAGGACTTGAAGTGTGTTAGTCCCATCACACAGACCTATATTTTCTTCCCAGAAGCACCCATAGGACTTGTAGTGTGTTAGTCCCATCACACAGAGATCATATATTTTGTTCCCAGAAGCACCTATAGGACTTGTAGTGTGTTAGTCCCATCACACAGACCTATATTTTCTTCCCAGAAGCACCTATAGGACTTGAAGTGTGTTAGTCCCATCACACAGAGATCCTATATTTTGTTCCCAGAAGCACCTATAGGACTTGAAGTGTGTTAGTCCCATCACACAGACCTATATTTTCTTCCCAGAAGCACCCATAGGACTTGTAGTGTTTTAGTCCCATCACACAGAGATCCTATATTTTGTTCCCAGAAGCACCTATAGGACTTGAAGTGTGTTAGTCCCATCACACAGACCTATATTTTCTTCCCAGAAGCACCCATAGGACTTGTAGTGTGTTAGTCCCATCACACAGAGATCCTATATTTTGTTCACAGAAGCACCCATAGGACTTGAAGTGTGTTAGTCCCATCACACAGAGATCCTATATTTTGTTCCCAGAAGCACCTATAGGACTTGAAGTGTGTTAGTCCCATCACACAGACCTATATTTTCTTCCCAGAAGCACCCCATAGGACTTGTAGTGTGTTAGTCCCATCACACAGAGATCCTATATTTTGTTCACAGAAGCACCCATAGGACTTGAAGTGTGTTAGTCCCATCACACAGAGATCCTATATTTTGTTCCCAGAAGCACCTATAGGACTTGAAGTGTGTTAGTCCCATCACACAGACCTATATTTTCTTCCCAGAAGCACCTATAGGACTTGAAGTGTGTTAGTCCCATCACACAGAGATCCTATATTTTGTTCCCAGAAGCACCTATAGGACTTGAAGTGTGTTAGTCCCATCACACAGAGCTACATTTTCTTCCCAGAAGCACCCATAGGACTTGTAGTGTGTTAGTCCCATCACACAGACCTATATTTTCTTCCCAGAAGCACCCATAGGACTTGTAGTGTGTTAGTCCCATCACACAGAGATCCTATATTTTCTTCCCAGAAGCACCTATAGGACTTGAAGTGTGTTAGTCCCATCACACAGACCTATATTTTCTTCCCAGAAGCACCCATAGGACTTGTAGCGTGTTAGTCCCATCACACAGAGATCATATATTTTGTTCCCAGAAGCACCTATAGGACTTGTAGTGTGTTAGTCCCATCACACAGAGATCCTATATTTTCTTCCCAGAAGCACCTATAGGACTTGAAGTGTGTTAGTCCCATCACACAGAGATCCTATATTTTCTTCCCAGAAGCACCTATAGGACTTGAAGTGTGTTAGTCCCATCACACAGACCTATATTTTCTTCCCAGAAGCACCTATAGGACTTGAAGTGTGTTAGTCCCATCACACAGAGATCCTATATTTTCTTCCCAGAAGCACCTATAGGACTTGAAGTGTGTTAGTCCCATCACACAGAGATCCTATATTTTGTTCCCAGAAGCACCTATAGGACTTGAAGTGTGTTAGTCCCATCACACAGAGATCATATATTTTCTTCCCAGAAGCACCTATAGGACTTGTAGTGTGTTAGTCCCATCACACAGAGACCTATATTTTGTTCCCAGAAGCACCTATAGGACTTGAAGTGTGTTAGTCCCATCACACAGAGATCCTATATTTTGTTCCCAGAAGCACCTATAGGACTTGTAGTGTGTTAGTCCCCATCACACAGAGATCCTATATTTTGTTCCCAGAAGCACCTATAGGACTTGAAGTGTGTTAGTCCCATCACACAGACCTATATTTTCTTCCCAGAAGCACCCATAGGACTTGTAGTGTTTTAGTCCCATCACACAGAGATCCTATATTTTGTTCCCAGAAGCACCTATAGGACTTGAAGTGTGTTAGTCCCATCACACAGACCTATATTTTCTTCCCAGAAGCACCCTATAGGACTTGTAGTGTGTTAGTCCCATCACACAGAGATCCTATATTTTGTTCACAGAAGCACCCATAGGACTTGAAGTGTGTTAGTCCCATCACACAGAGATCCTATATTTTGTTCCCAGAAGCACCTATAGGACTTGAAGTGTGTTAGTCCCATCACACAGACCTATATTTTTCTTCCCAGAAGCACCCATAGGACTTGTAGTGTGTTAGTCCCATCACACAGAGATCCTATATTTTGTTCACAGAAGCACCCATAGGACTTGAAGTGTGTTAGTCCCATCACACAGAGATCATATATTTTCTTCCCAGAAGCACCTATAGGACTTGAAGTGTGTTAGTCCCATCACACAGACCTATATTTTCTTCCAGAAGCACCCATAGGACTTGTAGTGTGTTAGTCCCATCACACAGAGATCCTATATTTTGTTCCCAGAAGCACCTATAGGACTTGTAGTGTGTTAGTCCCATCACACAGAGATCCTATATTTTCTTCCCAGAAGCACCTATAGGACTTGAAGTGTGTTAGTCCCATCACACAGAGATCCTATATTTTCTTCCCAGAAGCACCTATAGGACTTGAAGTGTGTTAGTCCCATCACACAGAGACATATATTTTGTTCCCAGAAGCACCTATAGGACTTGTAGTGTGTTAGTCCCATCACACAGACCTATATTTTCTTCCCAGAAGCACCTATAGGACTTGAAGTGTGTTTAGTCCCATCACACAGAGATCCTATATTTTGTTCCCAGAAGCAACTATAGGACTTGAAGTGTGTTAGTCCCATCACACAGAGATCCTATATTTTGTTCCCAGAAGCACCTATAGGACTTGTAGTGTGTTAGTCCCATCACACAGAGATCCTATATTTTGTTCCCAGAAGCACCTATAGGACTTGTAGTGTGTTAGTCCCATCACACAGAGATCATATATTTTTCTTCCCAGAAGCACCTATAGGACTTGTAGTGTGTTAGTCCCATCACACAGAGACCTATATTTTCTTCCCAGAAGCACCTATAGGACTTGAAGTGTGTTAGTCCCATCACACAGAGATCCTATATTTTGTTCCCAGAAGCACCCATAGGACTTGTAGTGTGTTAGTCCCATCACACAGAGATCCTATATTTTGTTCCCAGAAGCACCTATAGGACTTGAAGTGTGTTAGTCCCATCACACAGACCTATATTTTCTTCCCAGAAGCACCCATAGGACTTGTAGTGTTTTAGTCCCATCACACAGAGATCCTATATTTTGTTCCCAGAAGCACCTATAGGACTTGAAGTGTGTTAGTCCCATCACACAGACCTATATTTTCTTCCCAGAAGCACCCATAGGACTTGTAGTGTGTTAGTCCCATCACACAGAGATCCTATATTTTGTTCACAGAAGCACCCATAGGACTTGTAGTGTGTTAGTCCCATCACACAGAGATCCTATATTTTGTTCCCAGAAGCACCTATAGGACTTGAAGTGTGTTAGTCCCATCACACAGACCTATATTTTCTTCCCAGAAGCACCCATAGGACTTGTAGTGTGTTAGTCCCATCACACAGAGATCCTATATTTTGTTCACAGAAGCACCCATAGGACTTGAAGTGTGTTAGTCCCATCACACAGAGATCCTATATTTTCTTCCCAGAAGCACCTATAGGACTTGTAGTGTGTTAGTCCCATCACAGAGACCTATATTTTCTTCCCAGAAGCACCTATAGGACTTGAAGTGTGTTAGTCCCATCACACAGAGATCCTATATTTTGTTCCCAGAAGCACCCATAGGACTTGTAGTGTGTTAGTCCCATCACACAGAGATCCTATATTTTGTTCCCAGAAGCACCTATAGGACTTGAAGTGTGTTAGTCCCATCACACAGACCTATATTTTCTTCCCAGAAGCACCCATAGGACTTGTAGTGTTTTAGTCCCATCACACAGAGATCCTATATTTTGTTCCCAGAAGCACCTATAGGACTTGAAGTGTGTTAGTCCCATCACACAGACCTATATTTTCTTCCCAGAAGCACCCATAGGACTTGTAGTGTGTTAGTCCCATCACACAGAGATCCTATATTTTGTTCACAGAAGCACCCATAGGACTTGAAGTGTGTTAGTCCCATCACACAGAGATCCTATATTTTGTTCCCAGAAGCACCTATAGGACTTGAAGTGTGTTAGTCCCATCACACAGACCTATATTTTCTTCCAGAAGCACCCATAGGACTTGTAGTGTGTTAGTCCCATCACACAGAGATCCTATATTTTGTTCACAGAAGCACCCATAGGACTTGAAGTGTGTTAGTCCCATCACACAGAGATCCTATATTTTTGTTCCCAGAAGCACCTATAGGACTTGAAGTGTGTTAGTCCCATCACACAGACCTATATTTTCTTCCCAGAAGCACCTATAGGACTTGAAGTGTGTTAGTCCCATCACACAGAGATCCTATATTTTGTTCCCAGAAGCACCTATAGGACTTGAAGTGTGTTAGTCCCATCACACAGAGCTATATTTTCTTCCCAGAAGCACCCATAGGACTTGTAGTGTGTTAGTCCCATCACACAGAGATCCTATATTTTCTTCCCAGAAGCACCTATAGGACTTGAAGTGTGTTAGTCCCATCACACAGACCTATATTTTCTTCCCAGAAGCACCCATAGGACTTGTAGTGTGTTAGTCCCATCACACAGAGATCATATATTTTCTTCCCAGAAGCACCTATAGGACTTGAAGTGTGTTAGTCCCATCACACAGACCTATATTTTCTTCCCAGAAGCACCTATAGGACTTGAAGTGTGTTAGTCCCATCACACAGAGATCCTATATTTTGTTCCCAGAAGCACCTATAGGACTTGAAGTGTGTTAGTCCCATCACACAGACCTATATTTTCTTCCCAGAAGCACCCATAGGACTTGTAGTGTGTTAGTCCCCATCACACAGAGATCCTATATTTTGTTCACAGAAGCACCCATAGGACTTGAAGTGTGTTAGTCCCATCACACAGAGATCCTATATTTTGTTCCCAGAAGCACCTATAGGACTTGAAGTGTGTTAGTCCCATCACACAGACCTATATTTTCTTCCCAGAAGCACCCATAGGACTTGTAGTGTGTTAGTCCCATCACACAGAGATCCTATATTTTGTTCACAGAAGCACCCATAGGACTTGAAGTGTGTTAGTCCCATCACACAGAGATCCTATATTTTGTTCCCAGAAGCACCTATAGGACTTGAAGTGTGTTAGTCCCATCACACAGACCTATATTTTCTTCCCAGAAGCACCTATAGGACTTGAAGTGTGTTAGTCCCATCACACAGAGATCCTATATTTTGTTCCCAGAAGCACCTATAGGACTTGAAGTGTGTTAGTCCCATCACACAGAGATCCTATATTTTGTTCCCAGAAGCACCTATAGGACTTGAAGTGTGTTAGTCCCCATCACACAGACCTATATTTTCTTCCCAGAAGCACCCATAGGACTTGTAGTGTGTTAGTCCCATCACACAGAGATCCTATATTTTGTTCACAGAAGCACCCATAGGACTTGAAGTGTGTTAGTCCCATCACACAGAGATCCTATATTTTGTTCCCAGAAGCACCTATAGGACTTGAAGTGTGTTAGTCCCATCACACAGACCTATATTTTCTTCCCAGAAGCACCTATAGGACTTGAAGTGTGTTAGTCCCATCACACAGAGATCCTATATTTTGTTCCCAGAAGCACCTATAGGACTTGAAGTGTGTTAGTCCATCACACAGAGATCCTATATTTTGTTCCCAGAAGCACCTATAGGACTTGAAGTGTGTTAGTCCCATCACACAGAGATCCTCTATTTTCTTTGCAGAAGCACCCATAGGACTTCTAGTGTGTTAGTGGCATCACACAGAGCTCCTATATTTTCTTCTCAGCAGCACCCACAGGACTTCTAGTGTGTTAGGGCCATCACACAGAGCTCCTATATTTTCTTTGCAGAAGCACCCATAGGACTTGAAGTGTGTTAGTGGCATCACACAGAGCTCCTATATTTTCTTCTCAGCAGCACCCACAGGACTTCTAGTGTGTTAGTGGCATCACACAGAGCTCCTATATTTTCTTCCCAGAAGCACCCATAGGACTTGTAGTGTGTTAGTCCCATCACACAGAGATCCTATATTTTGTTCACAGAAGCACCCATAGGACTTGAAGTGTGTTAGTCCCATCACACAGAGATCCTATATTTTGTTCCCAGAAGCACCTATAGGACTTGAAGTGTGTTAGTCCCATCACACAGACCTATATTTTCTTCCCAGAAGCACCTATAGGACTTGAAGTGTGTTAGTCCCATCACACAGAGATCCTGTATTTTGTTCCCAGAAGCACCTATAGGACTTGAAGTGTGTTAGTCCCATCACACAGAGATCCTATATTTTGTTCCCAGAAGCACCTATAGGACTTGAAGTGTGTTAGTCCCATCACACAGACCTATATTTTCTTCCCAGAAGCACCCATAGGACTTGTAGTGTGTTAGTCCCATCACACAGAGATCCTATATTTTGTTCCCAGAAGCACCTATAGGACTTGAAGTGTGTTAGTCCCATCACACAGAGATCCTCTATTTTCTTTGCAGAAGCACCCATAGGACTTCTAGTGTGTTAGTGGCATCACACAGAGCTCCTATATTTTCTTCTCAGCAGCACCCACAGGACTTCTAGTGTGTTAGGGCCATCACACAGAGCTCCTATATTTTCTTTGCAGAAGCACCCATAGGACTTCTAGTGTGTTAGTGGCATCACACAGAGCTCCTATATTTTCTTCTCAGCAGCACCCACAGGACTTCTAGTGTGTTAGTGGCATCACACAGAGCTCCTATATTTTCTTTGCAGAAGCACCCATAGGACTTCTAGTGTGTTAGTGGCATCACACAGAGCTCCTATATTTTCTTCTCAGCAGCACCCACAGGACTTCTAGTGTGTTAGTGGCATCACACAGAGCTCCTATATTTTCTTTGCAGAAGCACCCATAGGACTTCTAGTGTGTTAGTGGCATCACACAGAGCTCCTATATATTCTTCTCAGCAGCACCCACAGGACTACCGACTACAATGACTGGAAGACCGCCAAGGGGAGGCAGAGCGTGCAGAGCCAAGAACACAGGGCAGGCAGGCTCTGTTTCTAGTGGACGTGGCCGTGGCCGTGGACGTGGTCGTGCATCGTCATCAGCACGTGGCCATGGGACACGCGCGTTTTTGTTTTCGGCAGCTGGACATGTGGAGCCGCATCATGCTGAAGGCTTGGTAGAATGGATGACCAAGCCCTCCTCATCCTCCTCATCCTCTCTCACCCAGGCTCAGGGTACTGGCAGAGCAGCTGCCAACGCGTACTCAATGGCATCATCAGCCACCCCTTCCCTAGACCCACCATGTCCTCCTGAGGAGTCCCCCGAACTCTTTGAGCACAGTGTTGGGTACATGCTCCAGGAGGATGCCCAACGATTCGAAGGCTCGGATGATGATACCCAGCTTGAGGAATCTGGCAGTACTGTTCCACCAGCTGCAGCTTACTGCCAGGTTTGCTCTAGTGGTGAAGAGGGAGGGGATGATGAGGTCACTGACTCCACGTGGGTGCCTGAAGGGAGAGAGGATGAGGAGGAGGACGAGGAGGAGGAGGATGCGGCGTCACATGTCCAACGAGGCAGGATGCCCCCTGGAGGCCAGGTAGAGGCCAGCACAGCAACTGTACAACACCGCAGAGCTCCGCCTGTGCAGGGCGCTGCCTCTGCACGTTATCAGAAAAGTTCTTTGGTGTGGGCCTTTTTTGAGACGAGTGCATCAGATCGCACCACTGCTATTTGCAATATTTGTCTCAAGCATATCTCGCGTGGCCAAAACATCAGCCGCTTGGGCACCACAAGCATGAGCAGACATATGTCGACCTGCCATGCAGCTCGTTGGCAGGCACACATAAAAGACCCACACCAAAGAACTAAGCGGACCTCTCCTTGCTCCTCATCAGCTGGGATCTCCATCCCCAGTACACCTTCAGTCCTCTCTGAAAGCTGCTGTGAGAGGACTGAAGGTGTAGAATTAGGTGTGTCACAACCAAGTACTTGCAGTACACCGACGTCCGATTCTACCAGGCAAATTTCCCTGCCCCAGCTGCTGGACCGTCGAAAGAAGTACACTCCCAGCCATCCACATGCCCAGCGGTTGAATGCTAGCTTGGCTAAATTGCTAGCACTTCAACTGCTGCCTTTTCAGTTGGTAGACTCGGCCCCCTTCCGTGAGTTTGTTCAATGTGCGGTTCCTCAGTGGCAGGTTCCCAAACGCCACTTTTTCTCACGGAAGGCGATTCCGTCTCTCTACCGGCATGTGGAAGGCAATGTCCATGCCTCGCTGGACAGGGCGGTCAGCGGTAAGGTGCATATTACCGCTGACTCATGGTCCAGCAGGCATGGACAGGGACGTTACCTTTCTTTCACGGCCCATTGGGTCACTCTATTGGCAGCTGGGAGGGATGCAGGACAAGGTGCAGTAGTGTTGGAGGTTGTTCCGCCACCACGCCTCCAAAACGCTACTACTGCTACTGGTTGTGACACACCTCTCTCCTCCACCCCCTCCTCTTCTTCTTCCTCCAGTGCTCTGTCCTCGGAACCAGCGGTGCTCCGTAGGCGTACAAGGGGCTACGCAAGTACGCAGGCAAAAAGATGCCATGCCGTGCTTGCGCTGGTGTGTTTGGGGGACAGGAGCCACACTGGGCCAGAGGTTCTGGCAGCTCTGCAGGGGCAGGCCGAGAGGTGGTTGACGCCACGTCAGCTTAAGCCAGGAATGGTCGTTTCTGACAATGGCACCAACCTCCTCTCCGCCCTGCGACAGGGGCAGCTCACCCATGTGCCCTGTATGGCTCACGTCCTCAACCTGGTGGTGCAGCGGTTCTTGGGCAGGTTCCCAGGCTTACAGGATGTCCTGAGGCAGGCCAGGAAAGTCTGTGTGCATTTCCGCCGATCTTATAATGCCAGTGCTCGGCTGACTGAGCTGCAAAAGGAGCTGAACCTGCCCAAGAACCGCCTAATATGTGACATGCCCACCAGGTGGAACTCAACGTTGGCCATGCTGCAGCGACTGCACACGCAGCAGAGGGCCATCAATGAGTACCTTTGCGACTACGGCACCAGGACAGGGTCAGGGGAGCTTGTTTTTTTTTCCCCACGTCAGTGGAGCATGATCAGGGATGCATGCACTGTCCTCTCACCATTTGAGGAGGCCACGAGGATGGTGAGCAGTGACAGTGCATGCATCAGTGACACTGTACCTCTTGTCCACCTGTTGGAGCATACGCTGCGTGGGATAATGGACAGGGCACTTGAGGCAGAACAGAGGCAGGAAGAGGAGGACTTCCTTGCCTCTCAAGGCCCCCTTTATCCGGACAGTGTTCCTTCTGTCCCACCCATCACACAGGAAGAGGATGAGGATGAGGAGGAGGAGGAGGAGGAGGATTGTGTGAGCATGGAGGTGGAGCCTGGCACTCAGCATCAGCAGCAGCAGTCTTTTAGGGATGATGTACAGTCCCAACAAACCAGTGGACTTGTACGTGGCTGGGAGGAGGTGGCTGGCGATCATGTCATCCTCAGTGACCCTGAAGTCTCCGGACTGAATGCCTCAGCTAACCTACGCTGCATGGCCTCCCTGATCCTGCAAAGCCTGCGGAAGGATCCTCGTGTTCTTCGGATCAAGGAGAGGGACCATTACTGGCTGGCCACTCTCCTTGATCCACGGTACAAGGGTAAGGTTGCGGACCTTATCTTGCCGTCGCAGAGGGAGCAGAGGATGAGACATCTCAGGGAGGCCTTGCAGAAAGGTCTGTGCAACGCGTTCCCAGAAACTGGGAGGTTACAAACTCCTGGTCCTGGGCGACGAGTTGCTGAGGCTTCGGTCAGTAGCAGAAGGAGCGGTGGGGAAGGTGGACGTCTGACCGATGCATTCAGACAATTTTTTAGTCCGCAGCCCCAAGGTATGATCGGTTCCAGCAACCATCGCCAGCGTCTGATATACATGGTGCAGGAATACCTTGGGGCAAGGTCAGACTTGGACACCTTTCCCACCGAAAATCCTCTGGCTTACTGGGTCCTGAGGATGGATCACTGGCCAGAGCTTGCACAGTATGCAATTGAGCTACTGGCCTGTCCTGCCTCCAGCGTTCTTTCCGAACGCACATTCAGTGCTGCTGGAGGATTTGTCACCGATCATAGGGTGCGCCTGTCCACCGACTCGGTTGATCGACTGACCTTCATCAAAATGAATCAGTCTTGGATCACCACCAGCTACCAGGCACCTGAAGCGGATATAACGGAATCATTTATAATGTCACATCCCTTCAAGACTGCCTATGCTGATGCTGAGTGACTGTCCTCTTATGTTCACTGACTATCCTCTTTCTCCTCCTCAATGATCCATGCCACCACACCAGTGCCTAAGGCACAATTTTTCAGCCCCTGTTTAACAGGGGCGTGTACTTACAATTTTTTAAAAAAATTCTTCGCAACACGTGTGACTGCTGTGCTCCAAGTACAGTATCTGTGAGGGGTTGCAGTGTTGTGGCACCAGCACCAGTGCCTAAGGCACAATTTTTCAGCCCCTGTTTAACAGGGGCGTGTACTTACAATTTTTTTAAAAAAAAATGCTTCGCAACACGTGTGACTGCTGTGCTCCAAGTACAGTATCTGTGAGGGGTTGCAGTGTTGTGGCACCAGCACCAGTGCCTAAGGCACAATTTTTCAGCCCCTGTTTAACAGGGGCGTGTACTTACAATTTTTTTAAAAAATGCTTCGCAACACGTGTGACTGCTGTGCTCCAAGTACAGTATCTGTGAGGGGTTGCAGTGTTGTGGCACCAGCACCAGTGCCTAAGGCACAATTTTTTCAGCCCCTGTTTAACAGGGGCGGGTAATTACAAATCTTGATCTAATAGTTCACAGCAGGGCCCATTCCTGCGCCCACCAAGAGTAACTATGAGGGCCTACAGTCTTGTGGCAACACCGTCCACCACCACCGCCAAAGGCCCAATTTTTCTGCCCTGTTCATCAGGTGCTTGCAATTACAAATCTTGATCTAATAACTCACAGCAGGGCCCATTCCTGCGCCCACCAAGAGTAACTGTGAGAGCTTACAGTCTTGTGGCAACACCGTCCACCACCACCACCACCACCACCACCGCCAAAGGCCCAATTTTTTCTGCCCTGTTCAACAGGTGCATGCAATTACAAATCTTGATCTAATAACTCACAGCAGGGCCCATTCCTGCGCCCACCAAGAGTAACTGTGAGAGCTTACAGTCTTGTGGCAACACCGTCCACCACCACCACCACCACCACCACCACCGCCCAAGGCCCAATTTTTCTGCCCTGTTCAACAGGTGCATGCAATTACAAATCTTGATCTAATAACTCACAGCAGGGCCCATTCCTGCGCCCACCAAGAGTAACTGTGAGAGCTTACAGTCTTGTGGCAACACCGTCCACCACCACCACCACCGCCAATTTTTCTGCCCGGTTCAACAGGTGCATGCAAGTACAAATCTTGATCTATTAACTCACAGCAGGGCCCATTCCTGTGCCCACCAGTCTTGTGGCTACACCAACATCTAATAGGGCAAATTTCTGCAGAGTATATACGCCAGGCCCCTACTTTCAAACATCCAACTTACAAATGACTCCTACTTGCAAATGGAAAGAGAAAACAGGAAGTGAGAGGAAATCTACCCCTAGGAAGGGAAATTCTATCCTGTTAGATTTAATTTGGGAAAAAGGTATCTCCTCTCTACTGATTCTTTATCACCAATCCTTGTTTCAATTAAAACCCCACTTTTCCAAAAACATTTGTCATTGGGACGGAAAGTGAGGTGACATGTTCTGAACACATGTGCAAAGACAGCAAATGTTACAGGGGTGATAACCCCTCCCTATGTTCTCCAAAAAGCTTAAAAATAGATTTTTTTGGGATGGAGCTACACTTCATAATGTACCTGTTCAGATTCTACTTAAGAACAAACCTACAGTCTGTGTCTTGTTTGCACCACCTATATACTGCTGTTCAGAGTATATAGGGTTGTAGGTATAGGGTTTTATTTTGGGTGCGGGGTCCCCCTTAATATCCATACAAGACCCAAAGGGGCTGGGGTGGGGGGGGGGGGGTGATGGGGTAGCCATGCCAGTTTTCTCAAGGATTTTCAGCCATATGGCGGCCAGGACAAGACATGACATTAAAGCCGCAAGTGGTTTTAAATGGCTTCTTTTTTTCCTTTACAAATGTCATTTTGTGCAAGGACAGTTCTAAACACGGAAAACACATGCCACTTCACAGGCATACTTTAGACACCCCCCAGGTACCATATTTAAGGGGAAATTTCACTTTTTTTTTTTCACTTTATGCATCATTAAAATGACTGCTCCCGAAAAAAAACGTTAGTTTTTAAAAGTTCTTTTTGCATTGATATATGTCCCCTGGGGCAGGACCCGGGTCCCCAAACCTGTTTTATGACATTAACATGCATATTGGCAGTTGTAATTAGCACTTTTGATTTCGAACGTTCGCGTCCATTATAACGTATAGGGTTCGAAAATTCGCGCGAACTTTCGGTCGGTTCGAAGGTTCTGGTGCGAACCGAACCCGGGGGTGTTCGGCTCATCCCTACCAGTGATGTGTGGGACTATATGAAGGTACCAAAGCCCTTTAGGAAACAAGGATGTTCCCCCAGTATGTATGAACGCTTCACCGGGTGTCTTCAGCACTGGAGCTTTGGGAGACATATCTACTCCAACAAAGTTGTTATTTGCCGGCCGGGAAAAGACAACGTAATATACTTTATTACCACCGTGGATGCCAAGGGGAAAATGTTAACCTTACCAGATCCCCGGTTTTATTGGTAAAGTAATCACTGAGACTGTGTTTTTTTTCCCTGCTTGAAGAAAAAAAGTTTTTGCAAAAGTACAAGGACTGTGGGGCTAGTTAGGTAGTGTTAGGTTTCTCAGAGGAAAGCTTCATGTCAAGGTCATCTACCGGCCACAGAACTTGTATAAAGGACTTGCATTTAATCGTTCTTGCCACTGGTGGGAGTTTGCACAAAAAGTTGAACAATTGCACGTAGACACATAGGCCAAATACACTGGAGAGAAAGTCAAATTTTCTGCTGGAAATGGGATTTAGCCTCCTATAACTGCACATTTAGTATGTCTGTTTTTTCCTGTTCTGTGTGTTTTGTTTCAGGAATTGGGGTTTGTGTGTGATGTAACTGGTTCTATGTCAAATTGTTCAAATATATTATCTGTTCATTTTTTCCCTTCCTTTCCATCCCTCGTCCCAATTTTGAGTTCAGGTACCGACTTTCAGGACTGAAAGTCTTTATTTTTTTTTCCTTCCCAGACGATAAGGACATCGTCTAAATGGGAGGGGGGAGTATGTAGCGCTGGCTCCTGATGAGCAGGCGCTATTGTTTTTGCAAAATTAACTTGCCTGAAACCACAGTTGGGCTTCAGGATAATTTCTCTAAATTTCTGGTTTCAGTACCAGTCCAGCTGGGTTGCACTGGGTTCTCCTTGACCGCAGGTGTCGCTGTCACCGCTGGCAAGAGTAGAAACGCAGTTTCTGACCCAGCCCCATGGCCCTCCTGGCCTGGGGTGTGGAACTATGCATCCTGCGTCCCAGCGATTTTTGGAGCCTACTGATCCAGGGATGGTCCGGCGCCGTCTCATCTGAATGGAGAGGCCCAGCAACTGAAGAACCCCAGGGGAGGACCCTTTCAGGAGAAGACCGTGTGCAAGGCTGGTTTCTCTGAAGGAGCCTGGAGACTTAGTTGGAGGACTCAACCTGGATCAACATTCATACGGTATCCCTGGATCGGCTGAGAGAAACTGGTGTACCGTATGTCAGTCCTTTAATTTCATCCAAATCCCTCAGTAACGCTCAAGTGTAACTCACAAGTCTGTGTCAGAAACTTTACCGAGCATCCCACCGGTTGCTAGGCCTAGTGAGAGAGGTCTATCCGGTGGTTGTTGAATCCAGTTCATGGAACAGTTTATCCTCTGGATTCTTCTAATACCTTCATCTTGCAATTTAAGTGCCTGAACTCACCCCTAACCCTCTACCCTTTATGAAGAAACTTTGTCTATTTTCTAAATAAAAAAACCCAAAAGAGGGTTCAGTGTCAGTTTCAACATCCTTTGGGCCACTTTCCACGGGGGTTCCCCAAGACGGAGAAGCAAGCAAGTGAGGTAACGTTAAGCCCGTTCTGTATATAGCTGGGAAACAAACCGCTCGATTCTGGCTATCTCCCCATGCCCCCACTAAGAAACTTTGGATAGAACAGGTTAATTCTATACTTATTAGGAAACGGTTAACATATCAACACAGCTATGACGACCAAAAGTTCTCTTCTATCTGGCAGGCATGGTTGGATACCCCAGGACTTTCCCCACCTCAACTAATTATGCACAGATTATTACAGGCATAAGTGATTAAGCTTCTCTTAGTTCCTTGTCCAGGCAGAGATGTAGGGGCATTACTTGTCCCAGTTAACCTCATACAAGACAGACTCAAAACTGCACCCTCTGTCTTGTGCATTGTGTATTATACCCAGCCAGCTGGCCGGTGGTCTTATTGCTCGTAAGGGGAATAGACCCCCCTTTTTTGTTAAGATGTTACTGTTTTTGTTCTGTTCTGTTTTTGTTTTGTTTTTTTCATATCCATGTGCCTTGTACATGCGTTCTGTATAAGATATCTCTTATGTACCCAACAAATCTGGGCTATGGTTATGGTAATATTTTGGTCATAAGGTTTGTTTATACTATGTGAAATATGCAATATCTCTTATTGTATGTTTTGGGTTTATTATCCTTATTGTTTATTGTATTGTATATTTGTAAAATTTTGGCACAAATAAACATTTTTCTGATAAAAAAAAAAAAGAGACAACTGGAGCAAGTAGGAGCGGTCCATACCCCTCCAAAGCAAAAGTTAATCTTGACACCCTTATAAAAGGTGGTCTGTAAGGGCCCACAGGAAGCTACAGGGAGCCACTGTTATGGTAGAACCCTGCAAGGACCCTGTGATGCCAGGAGAATGGTTGGTGTAGCTAGCGTGTAGCTCCTTGCAAGCCCTTTGGAGTGGATTCCATCTTGAGGAGGTGGGAACGGCGTGTAGAGACCATTGGATCAATGGGATTTCTTTTAAGAAAATTCTGGCTGTAGGATATAGTTCCAATCTTTGAGAGGTAATTATAACCTCATTACACTATATTATATGTATAAGTGCTTGTAGATCATGTAGCATCAAATTTATGAGTATTTTGACATATTTTTCTACAATAACCATTCCCTGAAGAAGACTATGACTGAACAAGTCGAAACGCGTTGGAATGTTTATGTGAATACCATTTTTGTAAAGTATTGTCAATGGACAGTTGTACTGTGTAATAATTGTTGGGCACAATGGAACATGGTTGTGCATACTTGTAGCCAGAACTCATATAATTCCATCACAATATTGAATCTGATTTTGTTTAATATAAGACTTTTATCTAAATCAATCCTTTTAAATTGGAATACATAGCTGCTAAAAAAAAAAAACCCTGGGGCAATCATTATATTTTGTAATTTTCCGGGGTGTGCAGCTCTACTAACTCTCTGATATGGTCCACTGTTTAGTTAGGGTCAATTAAATTTCTAACCTTTTTTTGGTAAAGAGGTTACTGGCTGGATGGAAGATCACTCCTCTGGGCATGGTGTTCCTTCCCTTTGTCATGTATATACCTACGTGTGTTAAAATTTCTTTACAAGAGTACATGTAAATGCTTAGTGTATACATATATATAAGTTTATATAGTTTTCTACACTGCCAAAACATGTATATATTGTTTAAATTTTTTTTTTTTTTTTTTACTTCTAAACAAGTGGCTTGAAAAAGTATCCATACCCCTTGAATTTTTCCACATTTTGTCATCTTACAACCAAAAATGGAAATGTATTTTATTGGGATATTATGCAATAGACCAACACAAAGTGGCACATAATGTGAAGTGGAAGGAAAATGTAAATGGTTTTCAATTTTTTTACAAATAAATATCTGAAAAGTGTGGTGTACATACGGAGCACTTTTCAATCCATCATCCGAAAATGGAAAGACTATGGCACAACTGCAAACCTACCAAGACATGGCCGTCCACCTAAACTGACAGGCCGGGCAAGGAGAGGATTATTCAGCGAAGCAGCCAAGAGGTTCATGGTACCTCTGGAGGAGCTGCAAAGACTTACAGCTTAGGCCAGAGAATCTGTCCACAGGACAACTACTAGTCATGCACTCCACAAATCTGAAAAATCCAACAGAGAACCAAGCCCCAAAAAGTGAAACCAAGGAGCCAAAGTAAGTCAGTAGGGAAGTCACCCTGGACTGCAGCTGCCGCACTCAAATGACCAAATGAGCATAGGACAAGAAAAACTGATTTGGGAGCGCAGATCCAGAAAGTGACAAAAAAATCAAAAAGAAATCCATGCTTGGCTATAATAAACTGATTTTAATTTAGCATGGATTTCTATTTGATTTTTTGTCACTTTCCGGATCTCAGCTCCCAAATCTGGCCTTTATGGAAGAGTGTCAAAAAGAAAGCCATTGTTGAAAGACAGCCATAAGAAGTCCCGTTTGCCATTTGCGAGAAGCCATGTGGGGGACACAGCAAATATGTGAAAGAAGGTGCTCTTGTCAGATGAGACCAAAATTTTACTTTTTGGTCTAAAAGCAAAACACTGTGTGTGGTGGAAAAAAAAAAACTGCACATCACCCTGAACACACCATCCTCGCTGTGAAACATGGTGGTGGCATCATCATGTTATGGGGATGCTTTTCTTCAGCAGGGACAGGGAAGCTGGTCAGATTTGATGGAAAGATAGATGGAGCCAAATACAGGGCAATCTTAGAAGAAAACCTGTTAGAGTCTGCAAAAGACTTGAGACTGGGGCAGAGGTTCACCTTCCAGCAGGACAACGACCCTAAACATACAGCCAGAGCTTCAATGGAATGGTTTAGATCAAACCATATTCATGTGTTAGAATGTCCTAATCAAAGTCCAGACCTAAATCCATTTGGGAATCTGTGGCAAGACTTGAAAATTGCTGTTCACAGACGCTCTCCATCCAATCGGACAGGGCTTGAGCCATTTTGCAAAGAAGAATGGGCAAAAATGTCAATCAACAAAGTATTGACTCAGGGGGGCTGAATACAAATGCACGCCGCACTTTTCACATATTTATTTTTTTTAAAATGTGAAAACCTTTAATCATTTTCCTTCCACTTCACCATTATGTGCCACTCTGTGTTGGTCTATCATATAAAATTCCAATAAAATACATTTATGTTTTTGGTTGTAACATGACAAAATGTGGAAAATTTCAAGGGATATGAATACTTTTTCAAGGCACTGTACCTTAAATGATTCATATTAATATATTTTCATATTATTAGTATTCATATTAAAATACTTAGATTACTAAATGTTAATTTGGCATTAAATTAATATAACAATATTGTTTATGTCCAATCCAATGTATACTTGTTGTAAAATGTTTGCGATTGTATGTGAAATACAAAACCTCATGTATGTTTAATATGTTTCAAACAATTAATAAAACTGTATTGTACACAAAAAACGTATATTTTTGTGCAGCTATTTATTTTTCACCCATGTGGTGTACCACATGTTGTATACTGTATATGTTACCCCATTACCTTGTTAATTCCCTTTTACCCCTCCTCTTTTCATTGGATGCGCTTGTCGTGTTTTTTGGTCCATGAGGACAGGGCCTATTTTTTTTTAGGTAGCACCCACAGTGTACAGAGTAGATGCATTTAGTTTTTGCAGCTGGGTTAATTTGTTTGTGTTTGGCTGTGCAGGGCTCCAAGGGCTGTGCCTCTGTTACCCCCCCCCCCCCTGGCTTCTAGAACTGGCTGGATAGTTCTGGAACTCGGAGGTTGGAGAAACAGAGGCTAAAGCCTGAATATTTATGCAGTCTCCACCAATCCCTGGATAGGCAAGGCCCAGAAGGTGGGGAGATAGGCCATAAATGTTCAGGAGCCTAGAAGTGAGAGCAGCAGAGTACAGGGTCCAGTGAGAGCAGCAGTAGGTAAAGCTACCCTGACAATCAAGATCTGGGCCTGTATAGCAGGAAGCCTGTGCAGCAGCCTCTTGGACCTCAGAATTCACCAAAGAGGGCGTGAGTAACTTCTTTTCATTGTACCCTGAGCTTGGATAGAAGGGGGCAGCAAGGTGCAATATTTTGTATGCCAATAACCATGGGTCTGCTTAATCCTAGTTTATAGCCATCAAAGCCATCCTACACCTCTAACTCGGGTTAAAAGCAGCTAGATGCATCAGCAGTTCTCTAAGGAGTAGCACCTGTATTCATCAATTGGAGCTTTTTGCTATCAGTTTAGCTGTGCTATCAAATCCTAGTTCATTCCCTAAAAAAATAAAATAAAAACAAAACAAAAAGACCATGGACTGAGTCTGTGCGAGAGTTGCCGGGCTGTGTGCATAATGGAAGGTCCAGAAATCCATCTGCTCTTATGGGGGTAGTGCTACACAGGATAGGGTAGTGAATGGTTGGAACATTTGTCAAGTTTTTATTGGCATTAAATTTACCATTAATATCCAACAGGAAAGTAAGTGTCAACTTTTTATATTTGGTCATTTTTAAGTCTCAAGGATGTTTATACACCAAAACCCACTTTAAGGGGATGGATAGAGATGGGTATATACCTATAAACAGCTGCCATCACCCCAAATGGAAAAGTATTGGGGAACACATAAATAATATATGAAAAGGCTTTAGACAGCATAGTGTCTCCAACCATTTTAGAATAGCACATAATAAAGATCTAAGCGGATTAAAATTCTATGGGATAGATAGAATAGAAGGTCATCGGAGGGGTTCAAATTTAACACAAGAAATTTCCAGGAATGAAACAAGGTGGATCTTTGAATTGGGGACATTAACCCCTCAGGTCCCTCAACATTAAACTGGACGCAAACTGTTTCATCGCCAATTATTGAATATAATATTTTTTAAATGCAAATACCCAGTTACTGATCCTAAGGGAAAAGTTCTACTGAGGTGCAATTCATGATTAGTAACCATAAGGTGGTGCTGGATTTGAAAATAGCAGTGATTGAGGTGCATTTAGGATGTTTAACCACAAGATGGTGCTGCTGCATAAATACATTTTTTTTATAATAAATATTTTTTTATATTTTAATATAATATATATATGTATATATACTGTTTATTTGTTATGCTATTTTTGATTAGAATATAATGCATTTATTTATTTATGATGTATAAAACTTGCATAAAATTTTTATTGGGGAAATGGATGGGTTTAATGATCAAAACGGTAATAAACCTCCTAAAACCTCCAACCCCCCCCCCCCCCCCCAAAAAAAACACTGCAAGACAATAGCATAATGTGCTAGTATGTATTGCATATATATATATACACAACGCAACACCTTTGGTTTGGTTTGACATTTTATTCCAACAAGGTCAACGCTATATAAAAAGGCTATAAAGGAAAGGCCCATGTTTTGGTTTAGATACACATTCTTAGGGGTGTTCAGGGCTTAGTGCTAGAATATATTTGACACCTACGTGAAGACATGTGAAATACACAAAAAGTTTCAACCCACAATGCTAAGCATAATTAGAGCAATTATGATTTGTTATTTGCAAGGCAACATGCATGTTTGACTTTCTTGATAAGGGGCATACTTGTGTCTCCATTTTAAAGAACCTTTGGCTGGTGAATAAGAGGTTCCTGTTTATCCATGTGTTAATAAGGTGTAAACGTTTTAGGGTAAATTATAAGGTTTGTAGAAATATAGCAAAGAAAAGGCTCACTTTAATTATAGCTTGGATTACCATACTGATGTAGAACACAAGTAAATAATCTCCAGTACCCTCCAACAAGACTATATGGTTGATAGACAGAAAGTAGCCATTGTAGATTTTTTCTGGCAACAACAGAATAAATATATATTCACCCCCATACTCTTCCAAGTTAATGAAGTTCATTGCTAATGGGTGTGGTTATTAACTATGTAGGGGGAAATAGAGAGAGTAGAGAGTGTAGCTGTATTTATATAGTTATTTGGCTAAAAGAGGCAGGGTAACTCAATGTACATGATCCTATAAGACATTTTTGTTCACTACACCTAAAACATATTTTACATTTTTTTGTTACGTCAATACTTGGTGGGTAAAATGAGCTCCTACTTCTTATAGTGCACCTCCCTGGAGGAAAGATTTCTGCTCTTGAGTTTTTAGTTCCTATTAGTTACCATAGCTCCCAACTGTCCTTGATTTTTGGACTGTCCCTGGTTTGGAGCAATGTCCCTCTGTCCCTCTTTCCCCCTCATTCGTCCCTCATTTTGGTCTGATCTATATAGTTGTATATAATATGCACTTTTTATCTTTCAAAAAGTGTTTCCCAGTGCTAAACCTTTCACACAATTTCTAAATTGCTGCATTTGTAAATTTTAAAAGCCATAAAGGAATAGTAGTGGTTAAAAAAAAAGCCATTGTGGATTTATTTACCATTTTTTTTTGGTTAATTCTCCTTTAAGGGGGTGTGGCAGGGGGCGTGTCCTATCCCTACATACATTTGCTAGTAGGTGTCCCTCATTCCCATCTCAAAATGTTGGGAGGTATGAGTTACTCCAACCACTTCAAGGCCTTGTGTACATAAACATCCATTTTGGACATAGACCTTTGAAGCAAGCAAAGCTATGAGAATGCATGCTTTAAACATATCCGCACACACACAAAAAAACAGTGCAAGACATCTGATGTACATTTACAGTGCATGTGGAATACATTTAAAATGCCCTTGCTTGTGATACCAATGATCAGCTGCTGTTGTTGATAGCCTTACAAGTTAAAAAAAAGAGATGGAAATGGGCCATCAGAAAAATAAAAAGATGGAAACTGACAGCAGTTCTAATGCTTCCCTACTATATCCATAATGATAGATACATGTTAAAAGAGAAGTATGGGAATACTGCCTCTGTCCCCTACTGGCTCCAAGGCTTATTGCTCGGTTTTCAGAGCTCCCTGAGCAGAGAGCTGGTGACTGTCAGTCACCAGCTCTCTGCTCTGCCCCTCCAACGCTCACTGGAGCACTGGGCTGTGGATTGGGCGGAAGCGGCCGGCTCAGCCTCTCAGTGGTTTGCTGAGAGACTGAACCGGGTGACGGTCCATGCATGTGGGCAGATCCCGACCATATGGTCACGATCTTTCCCGAGCCTGGACCGGCTCTGTGACGTCAGCCCACTGTCTGTTGAAAACGGGTCACAAGAGTGCAGAACAAACTGTACTCCTGTGATCCACAGGAGAAGTATAGCCAAACAAGCTTTGGCTGTACTTCTCCTTTAAATAGCAATGCACTATAATGCAGTATGGATATAACTGAAAACGCTGGTCTTAAATACCGTAAGATTAAATTCAATTTTCAAGTTCTATCCTCAGGACATTTTCAGAGCACTTTCCAAATACAGTTGATACATTACATTTGAAATGGCAGATTCCAAAATGGCCTTGTATGCACTTTCCAAGGTTTTGACTCAGGATTTCTGATGTGCTCCACATTATTAAAAAGACATGGCATTTGGGGGCAGGGGAGCCATAAATTCTAGTGTGGAGCAATGAAAATACAAGGAATGGTTTTCTCCACCAATGTCCTTCTACAATTAAAGTATTGATTTGGGGTAAAACTGTCCTTTAACATGGACCTATGCTCAATAGTTTACGTAACACTAATGCCGCGTACAGATAATCGGACATTCCGACAACCAAACTTGTCTTGCATACACACGGACAAACAAATGTTGTCGGAAATTCCGAACGTCAAGAACGCGGTGACGTACAACAAGTACGACGAGCCGAGAAAAATGAAGTTCAATAGCCAGTGTGGCTCTTCTGCTTGATTCCGAGAATGCGTGGACTTTTGTGCATCGAATTGCGTACACACACTCAGAATTTCCGACAAAAAGTCTTCTTGTCGGAAAATTTGAGAACCTGCTCTCAAACAGTTGTTGTCAGAAATTCCGACAGCAAATGTCCGATGGAGCCTACACACAGTCGGAATTTCCGACAACAAGCTCACATCGAACATTTGTTGTCAGAAATTCCGTTCGTTTGTACGTGGCATAACAATTTTGCTGGGATGGATAAACAAAGTATAGAAGAAGGGATGAAGTGCCAACGTTTACTGGCGTAACAGGTGTTCAGTTCAATGCTGGCCACATGTCTGTAAGCCTTGGCACTTGGTCACGTGATCTCAGCTGAAGAATCTAAACTGTGATTTTCTACTGCAACTGAGATTTATTTATCTATCTCAGCATAACTTTTTACACAGCTTCATGTTAAAATTAATGTATTGGTCACCTTTTATTGACAAATTAATGAAACGCTAATTATCATGAGTTAAAAACATGTACGGTAAGTAAATGCTGTGTGATATTACTGTAAATGGTAACAAAACATATACATCACATTCTAAGTTTATAAGAATCTTGTGTAACATTATCATGATTAAAGCAATCTTATATAACGTTATTGTGGTCCTCATAATATAAAGTAGAATACAGAGATGCCAAGTAATGTCAGGATGGTGATGTGGGGAGCTTGAACCACAAAGCCCCCATTACAGTTGTCTGTGATGCAGCATGTAGCATTGTAGTTGAACAATTTCATGACTCCGGATAGTTGGCCGGTCCTGTTGCACTCTGATGTTGTTACACATCCAGTTGTGGTAAAAATACTGTCAGATCCTGTTTGGGAAAAATGAATAGCTGTGTTAAATAACAACATTCCTGAAACTGTAGGTGGTTATTGTCTGCAAGAGGCACTTTTAGATATGAGAAATAGAGAATTAAGCAATAGCATGCAATTCTATAAAATAGTTTTTTATGGATTATTATAATGATCATATTAATTATTATTATAATACAGTATTTATATAAAGGTACCAGTCTGGACAGCACTTTACAAAAAAAAGTTGCAATACAATTCAAGACAAGAGGTTTATGAGGGTCCTGCTTGTGCTACTAAAAAGGGAAGGCTTACGTACACACGATAGGAAATTCCGCCAGCAAAAGTCCGATGAGAGCTTTTGGTCGGAAATTCCGACCGTGTATATGCTCCATCGGACTTTTTTTGGCGGAATTCCCGCCAGCAAAAGATTGAGAGCAGGTTCTCTATTTTTCGGTCGGAAAAAGTTCCGATCCGAAATTCTGATGGTCTGTACAAATTCCGACGCGCAAAATTCCGACGCATGCTCGGAAACAATTTGACGCATGCTCGGAAGCATTGAACTTCATTTTCTTGGCTCGTCGTAGTGTTGTACATCACCGCGTTCTTGGCGGTCAAAAGTTCATAGAACTTTTGTGTGAGCGTGTGTATGTAAGCCAAGCTTGAGCGGAATTCCGTCGGAAAAACCATCCAAGATTTTTCCGATGGAAATTCCGCTCATGTGTACAGAGCATAAGCGATACAAAAGACAATAACTGTGAGAGATTATTTGTTTGAGAATGAAAATTTCAGCTTTTAGGTTGAAGTGTGATAGGCTTCCTTGAAGAAATGAGTAGGGATCGCCTACAGTTGGACAGAGCAATGCCACGTACACATGATCGGACATTCCGCCAACAAAACCGTCTATTTTTGTTCGAAGGGTTGTTGGCTCAAACTTGTCTTGCATACACACGATCACACAAATGTTGACCAACGATTACAAACGTGGGAACGCGGTGACGTACAAAACGTACGACGAGCCGAGAAAAAGGAAGTTCAATAGCCAGTGCAGCTCCTTCTGCTTGACTCCGAGCATGTGTGAACTTTTGTGCGACGGACTTGTGTACACACGATCGGACTTTCCGACAACAAAGTTTTGTTGGCGGAAAATTTGAGAACCTGCTAGCGAACATTTGTTGGCGGCAAGTTCTACAGCAAATGTTTGATGGAGCATACACACAGTCGGACTTTCCGACAACAAGCTCACATCCAACATTTCCCGTTGGAAAATCTGACCGTGTGTACGCGGCATTAGACATAGCCATATAGGTTGAGGTAGGAAGTTCCAGAGGATGGAAAAGGCTCTGTAGAACTCTTGGACATGAGTATAGGATGAGGTGACAAAAAGCTAGAGAGCAGGAGGTCATGGGAAGAGCATTTTAATTGGAAAAGGGTATAAAATATTGTAGACTTTTAAAGAAGAACCCCAGGAAATTGATTTTTTTAAAAATAATATAAACACTTTACTTTTTTAAATTAAAAATATGTTTTAAAATTAAAATTGAAATAAGAGTTTTTAAAATCTACTGGCACACAAGGAGTTCCAGATTCTCAGTTCCAGCTGGTGACATACTCCCTGACCCTGCACTTAACTTAAATGCTTATTTTTGTCTGACAGTTAAAGGATTGTTTTGTTGGTGTTCTCTGGTATCTCTGGTATGGGTGCTTTGAAAGATATGGTTGCAGCAAGTTCGAACTGGGGATGTGGTACCATTACCATAAATCAGACCAAATTTAATTATTTAATATAAACCTCTGTAGCTATAAGCATTGTGGAGAAATGAATCTTCATCCTCTGCAAAAAAGGCCCCTTTCACACTGGTGTGCTTTTGTTATGCTTTTCCAGGGCGTCAAAAGCGCATGAAAACTATATCCCATTATATCCCATGTAACTGTTCACACTGCAGGTGTGCGGCACTTTGAAAAGTCTTGCATGTTGCAATCTTTGGTGCAGTTTTTCAAAAGTGCACTAAAAAGACATCTTTCATGGTAGGTTAATGGCGCATCAAAAGCATATCAGCGTGAAAGGGCGTCTACTTTCCATAGTTTTTAGGCTCTGTTCACACTTTGGAAGTGCAAGACTTTTTGTGCAACCCCACACATCGTGTTTAGGGTAGTCTGTTAATTTCAATGGGTTACCCAATGCACAAGAAATTAGCAAAAAAAGGTGCTGGACATCGCACGGCTCAAAAACACATGGCACTGTGGTAAGAGTTAATGCCCCCCCCCCCCCCACAAGTCTGCAAACAGGCTACATGTTTTTGTGCATTGTGAAAAAGTGCGTGATTTTGTGTGCATTTCTGTGAGCAAAGCCTTAAATGATGAATAGAAGGACTGTAGACTGTGTTAAAAGGTCACATTTGCTAAAAAAAAGAAGAAGGAGATTTTGGGGTGATCTATCTAGCTATCTATCTATCTACAGTATTATCTATATATCCTACTAAAAATGCATATCAATGTATAGTCTATTATACTAGAGCCTATGCCATAGTTGCATGACAAATTCATAAACAACAACATGGATAAAAGAGTAAAAACAAAATAATTATTTCCCCTCCTCCTTCTACTATTACTGCTCCTAAAATTTTAATGAGTGAAAAAGAGCATGAAGGTATAATGTTATATATAAATAAAATTTTAAGTTTTAACTACAAAATAAAAAAAAAAACCTGTCATAATATAAAGTTATTAATACAAAAATAATAGAGATATTGAAAGCAAGAAAAGTCAGAGAAATCAGGAAATAGGAATGAAATGAAGCCACTAGATGGCATCAAAACACGTGAAAAGGTTCCTTATTATACCACAATAACAAATGAATGCAAAACAAATAAGTATTATTTAACAACTTGACCTCCGGAAGAT
This sequence comes from Lithobates sylvaticus, assembly GCA_028564925.1. NCBI lineage: Eukaryota > Metazoa > Chordata > Amphibia > Anura > Ranidae > Lithobates > Lithobates sylvaticus. The sequence continues at coordinate 185,072,478 of CM053033.1, read as the reverse complement.
TAAATCTCTTCATGACCAGTTAATTTTTTACTATTCAGCACTGTGCTACTTTAACTGACAATTGCTCTGTAATGCAACATTGTACCCAAATGACATTTTTATAATTTTTTTTCACACAAATAGAGCTTTCTTTTGGTGGTATTTAATCACCACTATTTAATTTATTTTTTTTTGCTATATAAACAAAAATATACCAAAAAGTTTGAAAAAAAAAACATATTTCTGCTATAAAATTTTGCAAATAATTAATCTTTCTTCATAAATTTAGGCCAAAATGCATTCTGCTACATTTCTTTGGTAAAAATAACCCAATTTGGTGTATATTATTTAGTCTGTGCGAAAGTTAGAGTCTACAAACTATGGTATATACAGTATATATTTGAAAATGTATCAATTCTGATAAATGCCTTTCTCATTTCTTGAGACCCTTAAAATGCTAGGAAAGTATATATATATATATATACATATACCATGCAATTGCCCCCTTTTGGGAAAGTAGACAGTCCAACGTGTTTAGTAAGAGGCATGGTAAGTTTTTTTGAAGTTGCGATTTTTATTGTAACAATTCTTTGGAAAATTATGAAATAAAATATAATTTTTTTTTCTTACATACTGTCACCAGTACAGTAAAGTGTTATCATATGACTGATGTAGTAGTGATCAGGGATACTGACTGGTGAAAAAAAAAAAAAGTTTAAATAATTTTACGTTCAATTTTTTTTAAACACATTTTTTTCTTTTTTAATATTATTTTCTTTCTTCTTTACAATTTTTTTTACATACTTTCATCATAGTAGTTCAGTGTCACCATAGTGACAAGGAATACCATTTTTTAGAGCCGACGATTGACTCTCTTGTAATAGTACTCGGAATACCTAAATAGCCACTCAATTGCTATTTCAAGCAGCGAGAGGAGACATCTACCCCCAGCGCTGCCTTTTGCATCTTGCTTGGTTTCTCCCATCCTACCGGAAGGCCTAAACAACCAGCAGGCACTTCCACCGCCTGGCTGGACAGCCAAACACAGCCAGGATTGGCTTTGATCGAGTCTCCGTAATAGTAACCGGAAGTGTTGATATGACATCACTTCTGATTTACTCGGATGTCAATGGCGCCATTTTTAAAAATTTAAGCATTCAAAAACACAGATCTTGGTGTTTTGAATGCTTTCAAGGGCAGAGGAGGGATAGACCCCCAGATCTCTACATAAAGAGTCACATTCCTATTGCTATCACAAGGATGTTTACATTCCTTGTGACAGCAGTACAAGTGATATTTAAAAGTGAATAAAAAAAAAGGAAGTGCCCCGAATTCATGTTCAAAGGCGAACGCGCATGTCTATCCTGCATGCACGCAAACAGCATCATCCCACACATGTGAGGTATCAAACTCCTTTGCTTTATGGTGCCTGGTGTTGAGACTTTTTGCCAACTGACTTGTTTGTGGGATTAAAATTGGTCTGCCTTACTCGCGGTTGACCTGGATTACCTGTTTTATAACTGGGTGACCCAACAGGCAAAGGATTGTTGAACCAGTCATGGTTTTAAAATGAGGCCCTTTAATACAGAGCCTCTCACCAGGTACTCATTTGAAAGCATTTGGCGGCTCCATCGGCATGGCCTATACAGAATATATTTATAACGAACATAGATAGTAATCTGAAATACAGTTCAAAATGCTCTTGAAAATATTGAAATCTGAGGCCAGAAATCATTTTACCTATTGAATATTTGACACTCCCACATGAGCTGTCGGCTTCGCACTGCGTAGTGTAGGCGGTAGTGAGGAAGCACATGGAGTAAACCTTAAGTCTGCAGTTATTACAGGTTTTGATAGTCGTCTGAGTCTGGCCTGAAAAATACACAAATCAAAAAAAATGATTGCAGCTTCAGCAACTATAGGCATACATAAAAAGATATTATACAAGGGTTGATTTACTAAAACTGGAGAGTGCAAAATCTGGTGCAGCTGTGCATGGTAGCCAATCAGCTTCTAACTTCAGCTTGTTCAATTAAGCATTGACAAAAAAAAACTTTAAAGACGAAGTAAACCCTCTTTTACAACTTTAGCTTACAGGTAATCCTATATTAAGGCTTACCTGTAGCTAACAGGGATATCTCCTAAACCTGCACGGTTTAGGACATATACCTGTATTTGCATGTGCCGACGTCATGCGGCACATGCGCACCAGCGACAACTGAAGCAACGGCGCTATATGCCGATGCTTCAGTTGTTATATGCCGCTCTCATGCGCATGCGCAGATGTCATCGCGGCTCCGGCAATTTTTTTTTTTTTTTTTTTTTTTTTTTTTTTTTTTTTTTTTTTTTTTTTTTTTTTTTTTTTTTTTTTTTTTTTTTTTTTTTTTTTTTTTTTTTTTTTTTTTTTTTTTTTTTTTTTTTTTTTTTTTTTTTTTTTTTTTTTTTTTTTTTTTTTTTTTTTTTTTTTTTTTTTTTTTTTTTTTTTTTTTTTTTTTTTTTTTTTTTTTTTTTTTTTTTTTTTTTTTTTTTTTTTTTTTTTTTTTTTTTTTTTTTTTTTTTTTTTTTTTTTTTTTTTTTTTTTTTTTTTTTTTTTTTTTGTTATTTTTTTTTTTTTTTTTTTTTTTTTTTTTTTTTTTTTTTTTTTTTTTTTTTTTTTTTCTTTTTTTTTTTTTTTTTTTTTTTATTTTTTTTTTTTTTTTTTTTTTTTTTTTTTTTTTTTTTTTTTTTTTTTATTTTTTTTTTTTTTTTTTTTTTTTT